>CM072894.1:25262611-26469694 GCA_037013685.1 Acridotheres tristis
ATAAGTATATACACATTTTTATATATATGTATGTATTTATGTATGCATGTATGTATATACCAGCCACACCCAAGAAGCATGTGAACAAATTACGATTTTATGCCACAGATTTCTTATATTAAATCTAGCAATTTTCCAGTAGGCTTATTTTTGAAATATTAATATTTCTAGGCCACATTAATTTATAAGTGCCCCTTTAATGTAGAACATAGCAGTAATTAGAAAATTCCAAATATCAAAGAGAAAAACCCTCTACTTATACTTTCTGAAGCTGGATGCAGGATGGCATAATACACAATTAAAGTATATTTAAAGGACTAGGAGGCAGAATTCTTTCTGTTATTTCAGTTTCCATGATTTCTGACAAAAGCTTAACTGTTGAATCTTTTAGGCTGCTTGCAAAATGAATTTTATATATATACATGATTAATGTGCAAGACCTTCAGTATTTAGTTGTTTACTCCTCCCTTTCTCAGTGTAAGCAGGTCAGGTGCAAAAAGACTTTGCTTCAGAAAAGATGTCTGAAAACTAATTTATTAACATTCATTAGGCACTTGTAATGAAATGTAGGAGTGGAGTACAAAGAATCGCTGTTTTCTTTCTTTACATTAATCAGACTAAATTGGATTAATCAGATTGGAAAGGGTAATAAAATATTAGAGGTTCTTCTTATCTCTCTGCTTCCTCCCATCAGTTATAAATGAGTACACTGGATGCTACCTGCTGCTGTGATGCAACATTTGAGGCACTCTAAGCTACCTTTTCATTTTGAAGCAGAAAATGGTAACAGAAAGATCTTGTTTTCTCACTGAGCTCCACTCCTGGCCAGCAAAAGAAGGGAAATAACTATAAACGACAGGTATTTCCATTTTTCTTCATTTTTCTTTTATTTTTCTGTGAAATCAATGGCTGTGGAATTTTGAAATTCCCTCCTAACTGCCAAACGCTTTTTCCCCCTCTGCCACACATCTGACGAGTGAAACCTCCATCCCCACTTGCCTTTGCAGAAGGGTAGGCAGCACATGTCCCCTGCTGGGGTGGACTGATGGCAGCAGGGACTGTCATTGCTGTGACTGCCAGAGTTCCCCTCTCCTCTGGACGGGTGGCATCACCTTGGCTAAAAATGCTGCAGTTTGGTCCTGCCACCTCTGCCTCCAGGTGCAGAGGAGGATGACACTGCCTCCAGAAATGAGCTTGATCTCTCAGGATGCTGGAAGAGAGATGGGTATCACGTTGCTGAGATCTGAATTAGATTTTTTTTATTTGACCTGTCTCTGATCAAAAGAGCCCATTTGCAACAGTGAGACCTTTCTCTCTTCACTGATATTTGTTCCTGTATGGCTGTCTTTCTACAAACACTGTTTTTATCACCTGTCTAAAGTGATGTCCAATCAGCTTTTCAGTTATGTAAAGAGGACTTCCCACAGATCTTTTGTCATTCACATGTAGTGAAATATTTTAGATGGGGTTAAATAATGGTTTCTTCATTTCTGTTGAAGATGAGCACAGAAGGGTAGCATACTTTTTCAGCTGTTTTCAGCAAGGCCTTTAACTGATGAGAGGACAGAGACATGTGAAGGCACACAGAGCTCACTCAAAGAGTTAAATGTACCTTCAGGACCCCAAAAGCTCAACAGAGTCAGACAAGTGTCTTGCAGGTGGACCCACAGGACCACAGCCTATGTGGTATCAGAGGCAGCAAACAGGCTGCATTCATCCAGAGAACAAAAGAGAGCTGCACAGCCAGCTATACCTTAAATCATGACATATTTAGAATGAGCATTTTTTCCTTCAAGTTCCATATAAAAAAATTTTAATTTTAGTTTTTCCTCAAGGCCTCTTCTACAGCTTCTACTTCTCTAACTGCTTTCTCTCTCCGTTATGTATACACTGAAAGGAAAATCAGCTAAAACACTCATTCTTGCATTCTCCCTCTATGAATATTTCCTTGAGGTTCTTTTTAATGTTGGTGTTCCTATCTCAAGTCAAATAACCCAGGAGACAATTGGCCATACTTCAGGGCTCTCTAGATCTGTGCTACAGCCTCAATTTCTGCGTTTCATGTTCTTTATCTTTGCATCCCGTTTCTCTCATGAAACAGAAACTTTGTCAATCCCAAGCCTACATAGGGAGCTGACTGGCTCCTTCCAGAGCCCCACGGATTTTCAATGAACCCAAGGCTCTTGCACTTTGAGCAGTCCATAACTTTTATACTTTTTAAATAATTGGTCCTCCCCTTCCCTTTTCTTTTAACATCTCACAGCAGGCATGAAACTCTCTGAGATGGTCAGCAGGGGTACTGTGCTCATGTAAGTATAAAGAAAGGAGTAACTTCTCAAGTCTTCCTTTATCTGGAACCAAATCCCTTGAAGATGCACAAAAACAATATTCACTTTTAGTGTGGAAGCCTTTTTTATCTTCACATACTCTTCATGCTTCCCAGGGCCCTGTTTTGTTCTAAGAATCATTGAAGTCTGGTCTCTTTTTTGATCTGTGCCTAAATTGCGATCCAAAAGTCTTGAAGTAATCGTTCTGAGTAAGAGCTGTAACTTCAGTCAGCCAAGTTAAAGTGAGATGAACTGAGTAGATCTTGGTTTTGGAATAGATAAATATATTTCCTAACCACAACAAGCCATGACTTTCATTTCCACAACATTTTCCAAATACATTTGTGAAGTCCGAGGGGAATAATTATGTTCCCACTATCTCCTGCTCCCCTAAAGAAAATAGGCTAAAACCTAATTTTTATTTACGTTTTGGGGAGTGAGCCTTTCATCTCTTAAGAAAAGTTTTCCTTACAATGTTGAAATACAGAATCTTCAAGGCTATTAGGAAAATATTTTATTTCAAAGGTCCCCCAATTAAGCATTCATTTGAATTTCAAATAAAAGACTGAAAATAAATAATCTTGCCACTTAAACATGTTGTTCATCTGGGACAAATCAAATCAGCTATAGAAGACACCAGATGAAATAGCTTGACCAACACATTCTTAAGGCCAAAAGTCTGTCACAGTCATTAAAATTCACAGTAAAAGCTAGAGAAATTCATGCCATGATTATTTTACATTAAGCTTATACATTCAGGATGAAATATGACCATGTTCTAAAACAAAATTCAACCATATTTGAAGTTCTAACAAAGAACATGAGCATTTTTAATCTAGTGATTTACAGTAATAAAGAGTTTGAAAGTCAAATTATGCTGCTGTCTCACTCCTGGTTCAAGAAACTCACAAGTTTCTAGAAAATTCATCAAGCCTCATCTTTTAGTTGCTACTTCATGCTGTTGAATTACAGTAAGCTGCTCTGAAGCTTTCTTCTCCCCAGGAGGCTAGAGAGATTGTGTTCCAACAGGATCTTACCCTAAAGAGCCCACATTCACTCCATGACAGGGTTTCATGCAGGGAATCTATCATGTTAGGAGAGCAGAAACTCGAGGTGTCGTAGATGCCATAAATGAGAGCAAAACTGCTTTCCTACTCAGAGTCACATCCCAGTTCCAGCTAGTCAGGATGCCCTCAGTTTCCCGGGGACTGTTGCACCCAGAGTTCAAAATGTCATCTTCCCTGTCCCTTGAGCAAATAATTGTAATGTGACCAACTCACATGTTTTGAAAACACCATCTACTCCTCTTGCTGATAAAAAAAAGTCTGCTACGAAGTTCAAGGCATCTTCTTTCAGGGAGTGATGTCTTCAGGAAAAAATGTCAGCATGAATATAAAACTTGAACAAAATTAATATTAATCCTTCCCAGTCTCCTATGTTTTCATGTATCTCCTCATTTCTGTGTGCAGACTCTTTTGTATTGTTTTTTGAAACAGCGTTTTCTAATTGTAAAGAAAACAGACTTGGGGCTAAGTGTTGGATCATTGTCTCGCATGAACTTTTTCATTTGTACCTTGTGCCCTCTAGAAACTGAGCCTTGAAAGTCTCAGACATTGATCTTTTTTTCTTTTTTTCTTGTCTGTGTAATGCATGTTGCATCCTATTATAGAAACAAAGGACACACATTTGCTTTTATCTGGATTTTAGAGTCAAAACACCGCTGTTCATTGTGAGGAGTGTCGTCAGCAGTGGTCTCCTGCCAATTCTCCTCCTCCAGATTCACATTCATTTGTTAGGTCTAATTAAAGACCCGTGATACAAAGAAGCTTAGGGCTGCTTTACATTCAAGCTCCTCTGCTTTTGACTGATAGTACACCTTTTGTGTGCAATATTTTAGGTTCGTGTAGAAATGTCTTACAGTGACAGATTGCTTTTGTACTTGCTGGCTACTGTCCATTTAATTTTCATTATATGTTTCATTGTGTATTTGAGAGAGAGTTTGCTAAGGTTTGCAGCTTACCAAATTTACAGTGGGATTTGGATGCTCTGAGGATGGTTGGGAAGAGCCTGGTATCTTCCCTTTAATTGTCCTAGGGTAGCTTTAAAGAAGCTGTGGACCCCGAGCAGATAAAACTAATGTAAAACATAATGCAATTCTTTCCTTCTCTGTAGTTCTCTTCTTCTTTTCCTCTCTGCTATTGCACCAGAGTATTCCAAAGAGCATGTACATTGTGTAAGGACTTGGAAATATTCACTCAAAGGTCAACATGGGTTCTTTCCAGGCCAAAAATATTCTGCAGATTCAGTTAAAAGCCTTGTTGGGACACTTCTCTCTTGATCACCCTGAAAACCTGATCATGGTCACGGCAGCCTAGAAATTGGCTGTCACCTTTCAGTTTTGCTCTGCCTGCAGGCACCAGAAATAGCCCTGACCACAGTGCTGGAGTGTTACAGATTCAACTCCTGTTCCACAAAGAGGTTTGTTTTTCTTGGAACTACATCTTTAAAAAATCAGTGCACTGGGGAAGGGGAATCCAAATCTATTCCTTAAGATTTTCCTTTTTTATTTAATCACTTACTAGGTGACATGCCCCCCCCACCACGAACAGGTAGAATCGAACTCTGAGAAAAGGGAGGTTGTTTGAAGTCTTTCAAAGAAAAATGATATGTCTTAGTAAAATCAGGGTGCAATTTTCAGGCACTGCATTCAACTCCATTTCCCCAATACCAGGAAGCCAGTAGGAAATTGTGGAATTGGAAAAGTCTGATGAAATGCTTTGGCAAGGCGGAGTGCAGGAAGAAACTGTGTTTTCAGGAAGAGAGCATGTGTTTGCATTTCAGCTGCTCCAGTTTTCATCCTGGCATCTCAGTTTAACCTGCTGATGAGTGTGTGAGTTTGTGTTAAGACAGTAGACTGCAAACTGAACAGCTGAAGCACAGGTGTAAATTCCCTTCTGCTGCATCTGTCACAAGAGTAGCAAACTACAACATGGGCTAGGGCAATAAATTCTTATACCCTGATTCCAAGAGTCTAAAGAATATTTGTTTCATGTTAAACCTCTTGCAGAATATCCACAAAGCTGCAGATTAGGTCCATAGTCTTTCTTCTGAATGTGTTTGCAGACCTGGAGAAAATGAAGAAAAAACATTATTTTTTGACTGTTTTGCTTTATTGTGGTAATTGTATCAATAAGGACAGAACTTTGCCCATAGGGCAAATCAGAGATGAGGTCTGATCACTGAGCCACTGCCATTACCCCCCTTTCTAGGGATAGCCATTTACCATCACTGGGAGTAACAGGGTCCCACCTTCCCACTGAAACACTGATGCAGTGCTGCCAAAAGTATTTGTCCATGTGTTATATCAAGAGTCACCATACCCCATCTGTGTACCCTAAAGTTCTCTGGAACAAAGAGCATTATCCTGGCATTGCAGAGCAGAGCAGACACCTGCACTGCCAGGAAATACTTTTTGCCACTGCTTGCTAAACCATACGAGTGTAGTTACTTCACATCATACCTGGGGAACACACTCATGCTTCATCTTTTATTCGCAGCTGATTGAAGAGTTAAAAGGAAATACATCAGTTTAGGAGAAGGTAGATTTATTCCTACAGCAGATTTTGCACCAGACTAAACCAAATTTGGATTGTTCAGTTTGGATCAGCCCTGAGATCATTCTGAGAAGAGTGTTTGACCCAGGCAGTCTTTTCCGTATTGAGCCCAGACATAAACATGACGGATTTTAAGGTTTTAAACCTTAAATATTTAACTATTTTAGTTTTAAATGTTTCAGATCCTCCTCTTATTTCAACTAGGAAGACATTAGGTATTGTTTTATGAGGATTCTTCTCTGAAAGAACTGCCACCAGTGCCACTTGGTCCCTTAGAGGCCACCAGTGTCTGCTCATTAATTTTGTTGATAAGTGTTAAATACATGGTTGACTTTGAAGCGAGAATCTTCAACTAACCGAGACAATCCATTCTTGCTCATGATAATGTCAACTTGAATATAAAACCACTTGATTTATAAAGATTTCTGTTGTGTAGCTGAATTTAAAAAATAGCACACTCAGTGCTTGCTGTCCATACTGTAAATAAAGCAGAGTATAATCACTCTGATACGAAAGCACTTTTCCTGCCCAAATGCCATATTTTTAACTAATTTATTTTTTGGTACCTCTTGTGACTTATCTCACCAATAACAAGTTACAAGCCAGACAAGGTACTCCAGAAGATTTAGAAAAATTTCATTAAGTGTTTTTAAAGAAATAAATATCTTCACGGCGACTGAATTTTTGGCAGGAACCCACAGTTATGAGCCTGTTTCTAAGTGGACTGTAAGATAAGTGCACTGAACTCTGTTGAGGCTGCTAGTCTGTGCCCTCAGAACCCAGGTTCAGCTCCCGATTCTGCCATAAGTTTCCCAGTAGAGCCAGATTTGAAACTAAACTCACTGCTTTCCGGGGAGTGTTCAGCATTGGAATATTGATTCTTTTTCTCTCCTTTCTTGAGCTAAGAGTTATTTAAGTATTTCATATCAAGTGGAACTATTTCTAATGATTTAATATTCACTAAGGGAACGAGAGACTATAGTCTAATAGCTGCCTTGCTCTGCTGGGACAATGGAAGACTTCAGCACAAAATCTCTCCTATGTAAACCTTTAATTATTTTAGATACAGTGGAAGAACTTTTGACTAGGTGAGACTAGGCACATATCCAAAATAATTCTCTCACCTAAGTATTATGCTTGGAAGTGTGTGTCTTGCTCCCTCAGCACTGGGAATTGGAAAAGATAACTTGTTGCTAGCTCATAAATGCAGTATTTGCCCAGAAGAAAATTGTTCAGTCAAGAATGGCAGAAGTGTTGTTATCCAAAGTCTTGTTCTTATCTATTTTGCAAATCCCTATACCTAAACACCATAAATGTATATATGGAGATAAAGAAGGGAGTTGGGATATGGCACCATACCCTTTGATCTTGCTGTGTGGGAAATCATGTTTGGAAAATTTAAGACAGTGGCAGAAATGTCCAGAATGTACCCCCCACCCTTCAGCAGGCCAGAGATCTTTTAGAGGGTTTCCAACGTTCCATAATCAAACTAAATATATTCCCAGCCTTGTTTAATATTAAATAAGGACAAGTTACAAAAACAGAGACTGCTGTTGAAAGCAAGAAAATGCAACCAATGAAATTCAATGTAGTTTAAAGCTGCTTTTGCCAACAACGTGGCAAAATTCTCTGGACACTTTTAGCTCATGATGATGCTGATAGCAGCATCTCCTCTACAGCAGTGGAGACATATGGGTGTGAAATGCTGTTGGAGAGGAGAACCAGTCCCTAAAATTATGCATAGGAGTGGCATATGAAAAAGTATGAGGAGAAGAACCCTACAAATAAAAGTTGTCTACCCTCAAAAGACACATTTCTAAAGCAATTGGCCAATTACTTTAAGTCCTCTTGAGAAGGAATGAATTTTGTCGACTCAAATTTCAGGAAATAAATACAATACAAACCATATTTACTTTGACAAGTTCAAAATTACAAGTATCAAGGGTCCTGCCTCTGAGCTGTGTATTTTCAAAACCTGACATTTTTTAAATTTCAAGCAAGCGTTGATGGAGAACTAGAGTGGAAGCCATGAAATCTCAGGTGGCTGTGAATGGAAAACAAGCTGGATTTCAATCTTCTCTATCAGCCATCTCTTCAGTTCCTGGCAAACAAGAAGTCTGAGAAAATAAGCATTACACTAGCAGTATTTTTATTTTCATTGTGATAACTCTCAACTTCCTCAGTCTCATCAGTAGTAAGAAAGTCCTAGGAATGTAAGACTGCCCACAAATTGAATTTTTTCCTGACATTTTCACTTTCATCAAAATGAAAACAAGGCATTATTTGGAGCTTTAAATATATATATTTAAAATAAAAGAATTTCGCTTAGAAATGTCATGTTGATGTGTTGTAGTGTGAAGCTTTTTGTTGTCATTAAAGTCCCTTTCCATACTGCATGACGCCTGAGCTGTTTCAATAGTGCATCAGTTTTGAGGAAAATAAATACCAATGGAAAGGAGATGTTTCAACATAATATTCTTCCTCAGATGCTGTAGCTTAAAACATTAGAAAAAATAATCAAATGACAAAATATTTTCTACAGGAAATTCTAGATCTCTGTCTCCATGATCCTAGAAGACAAAATTCAGAATTCATACTCTTAGCTTTATCTACAAGATTCTGCATCTTCTTCCAAGAATTTTAAATTAAAGCCTTTCTTATCCTGTTGGAAAAAAATTTCCTTTTTACAGTATTCCTTCTGTCTCAGCACCTAATAAAAACTTTGTAATATTTTTTTCCATGTGGAACAAAAGCAGCATTTATCCAGGAAAAGTCTCAGATAACTGTACCTACGTGATTATGGTTCCTTGCAGATTGACAATGCCAGTCTGCAAGTGCAGTGAATGACAGATAAATAGTGTTACTCTGCCTGGACTGGATCCTGTCTTCACAAAGTTATCAGATAAGATCAGTGTAAAAACTTTGTTGCCTGTTTTCCTTCAGCTTTCCCTTTACTGCAGCACAGAGTAATTTACAATCCAGACCTTGAAAAGTGATGTTAAAGGGATTAGGAATCTTTATAATTTATATATATAATATATTAATATATTTTATTTATAATATATTTAAGATTAGGAATCTTAAATAATTTTCTCAACCTGCTTTTCAGCATCAGCTTGTATGACCTTCAATTTTTGGCATGTGCTCGCTCCCCGTATAGTCCTATGATTCCAGCTGGTAGCAGAGAACACAGAGTGAAGAGTTTTCCTTCTTCCTCTTGCCTAATCACTTGCTTTCTGTAAGTGGGAAGGAAAAAAATCACAGGTGTGCTACTTTCTAAAGTCAGGTTTCTGCATAAACTGTGTGAGAGCAGAAAGCCCAAGGGCAGAGTGAACCTCATTCCTACAGTTTAGCTGCTTTTGCATTCCTTGGGTGATTCCTGTTTTCATGAATCATTCACCCTTTCCTTAGAATAGAAGAGTTTAAAAAAGGAAAGATTATTTTAATCTGCTGGCAGTAAACCCCTTCAGTCAAGTTAATTATAACAGTTGCATCAACCTGTGGAGCAAGTCAAACAAACATGGAGGAGAGAAACATGCAGCTGAGATAAAAAATAAACCAGAAGATGCACTTGTCTTCAGCTTGCCACTCATGTGCTTTGATTTGCCATTCTTCTCAGACATTTTAAGTTTTCAGGCAGGCTGTGCTCACATATTCTAACAGCCCTGTTAATTGTACCAACTCACTGATGTCTGTTTGAAACTTTGGGCACCAAGGTAAGCAGACCCGAGCACCTACAGCTTCTTTTAAAAAAATCCCAAGTTTTTATCTTAACTGTGTAACAGATATGCACATGCAATAGTGTTTATTTATTAATGTAGCCCCCTGTATACATGCACACATAGGCTCACACACACAAATATGTATATTTCGTTTCTTCAAAGAAAATGAATCCACAAATGCAAAGATGGTCCTTGCCCAGAGTATAGAGGAAAAGATACAGTTTATTGTGAGAAGTGAAAAAAGTATTCTCATGACATTAATAGAAAATTTAGTCATTTGTTTTAAAGAGTTCGTACCATCTGGTATTTTCAAAACACAAAATGTACCAGAACAAGCCAAAGTCTTGTTACTTGTGTAACAGCAGTGCCAGTTACACAAAATAGACATTTATATCTCTGTAGCTACCTTGGTGCCACAGCTGAGTTCAGACAACAGCCCAACTGGTATGCTTTCATGTACTGAATCAAAGAAATCCTACAGATATGTAAGAAAAGCATAATTTTTATGTCAGTTAGCTAAACTGACTTTCTCAGCACTAAAGCTTTCAGCAGTGAAACTGTCAACCTAAAAGCACCAAGCCTCAGACACGGCTGGTGAAAGTAAGCACAGGAACCAGGTATTGTCCTTTCTTCTGGTGTGTTGACATAGTTGCTTAAAAATATCTGGTGCAATGGCTCAGGGCTGTTGTCTTAGATTCTACACATTACACCTGTTTCCTTACTGTTGAGTACACTTTGAGTCCCTAAAATGTTATTCTGCTCCATAAATCCAGAGCAACACCATAGTGAATCATGTCTCGTATGGGAACAAATCCCACCTTGCCATCACACATATATTAAAGCCAAGGCTGAGAAAGAATGACAGTGATAGCAGAAGCATCCAGGCAGGTACAAAGCAGAAAAGCTGGACACCCACAACATGATCCAACTTCAGGGGGCTGCCTGACAGCTTTGTCTATCAGACAAAGCAGATGACAGTTTCTGAAACAAGCATGCTGGATTAACTGTGTAGTCAAGGAAAATTTAGGCAACATAATTAATGGAATTTGGAGTTCATTTATCCATGGAAAGACCACCTACTCTGTGCTTTGGCAGACCATAGCCATTTGGAGTCACAATTCACAAGCATCTGCTCCACTCTTACCTGAAACGTTTAAACTGTAGTGAAGGTTAAATGTTTTACACTTTCAGCAGTGATGACTTGAAATGAGAAGGGGAGTGGGAAACCTCTCTACTCTTCAATCTTCTCTACTCTAAACTGTATTATATCTCTCATCATTTTCACAAGTGCTTGCCCAGCTTGTATTGTTAGTACAATACTTATTTACTCATAGAGCTGCAAGGAATAGGTTAGATATTCTCCTGGATAAATGCTTCTAGATGAAAAATAATTTAAATCTATCGGACAAGAAGGGAAGAAAGATTATTTGTGATTTTGCTGGTCAGGATGCAGCGATCTCTTCTGTTGCTGCAGAGAAAGAAAAAGTTAAGATGGCTTGTCCTGTAAATTTTGTTTCATACTTGTACTAAATTCAAACTCTTCTTGCAAAAAAATGCTCACTGAAGTAATGGAATGAGAGGTTTAATAAATACAGTGGTCTAATGGAAATAGTATAGCAATGTTTAATTAATATCTGTAACGCTTCAGAGTCAACACAATTCCTTTTCCTTCCCTTTGCTGTGAGAAGATAGGACTTTTTACAATAACTTACTCCAGACTCCTATATCAGTAAACAGCAGCAGAGAAATGTATCTGCTGAAAGAAAGCTCAGCATTATGCAAAGAGTGATAAACTTCTCAGAAGGTGTTTACAAATGCATTCAGTGAAACAGAATTTTAATGAATTGTGCCACATAATCTTGCAGTTAATGAGCTGTAAAAGCCTTTGCCAATTATAGTGACTCAAAACTAACTCTTTTGGATTCCAGATCAATAATGGGACTACTTCTGCACATTTTTATTTTTTTAAAGGAAAATTAGGATCTAAGGAAAACAAAAGGTATGTTTGTCATATTAAGCATCTCAGAAATGTCCCTCATTATTATAGCAGAGCTGTCTGCATTCTTGTTATTTGTGATATCACCCCTCAGCTGCATTAGAAGAAACAAACCTTCTGAGATCAAATGGCACCAGTATTGTAAAATGCCAGTGGCAAAACAAGGAAAGACTAATGACTTCAGTAATAAGTTGGGACTTTTTCCATGGGTTATATTACATTCAACTGCTGTGCATAACCTCTTATAAAACAATATCCTTCTCTGCCTTTGCTATCCACCCTAAGTGCTCTGATGTTAGAAAGTAGACACCTTAAAACTCTCTGAAGACTCTTACATCTGTTTCTGTCTTATTTTAAGCAAAGGATCTGCAGACAGTGCTTTTTTGTTCAGGTGAGGTCACGATTGCTGCCTAGGAACACAGATTTAATTTTAATTTTAAATTCTGACAGTCCAGAGTAAGAGTTTAAATCTAACTTCAGATTCAGAGTTCTCAGGGACAATTTAATATGGTGCCCAAATAATTCCTGTGACTCTCTATCAAGCTAGTAAAACATTCCTTTAAAAAACAAAGGTTTGGCTTAATATTTTAACATATTCAAAATCTAAAGGAGATGAAACCAGCATTTATCAACTAAAAATATGGCAGATAGTTTTATTGCCTCTGATCTCCAATTTGTTATGTGACTTTTCCCAGTATGATTCTACTTTTTTCTTTGCTAAAGATTTTTTTCTGCTACTCATGCCTCAGTGTGAAGGATCCATTAACAGAGGAACCACATAAAAAGTAATTCCAAGGAAAAGCCTTATAAAATGTAAAAATTAAAGCTGTGCTCTGATCCCATTAAGAAAAGAAATTGCCTTGAGGCATCCACTAAATATGTGAAATCCATTTCTGCTGAAAGGCTTCAGAGTTTTTTCCTCCCTCACAAATGCAATTTCAGAGCCCAAGTTGAACGTTTAAACAAAGGGAAGCAGAATCTTTTCCCAGTTAGCGCCTCTTTTCCTTGATTACTGCCAGGTCACTGAAGTGCAAATTTACATCAGAATCTGAGATTAAATAAACCTCAGCCAAGAAGCTTTAAGGGCATTTCTGCTTGTGAAGACGGGAAACCAGAAATACTCTCAGTATGGAGGGTTTACTGTTATTATCAGTATTTATTTTGCTCAGCTTTACAGAGAAAGCTGGAGAAGGCTGAAGGGCTTAACATCTTTCCTTAAGTGGTTAGTTTAAGCTCCCTGGTGGCTCAGCTCCCTCTGACCTTCTGTTTCTGGTGCAGGAACTTCACATATTTCTTCAGCTCCACAACTCCGTACACAAGACTAAGGGGCCGGAAAAAAGCAGAAGCCACCAGGGAGGATGCCTTTTGTCCCTGCAGAAATCCCCCACCACCACATTCGTATTTCCCCCTGTCCCACAGAAAGGTGCATCTGCCACGAGTTTGGGGAGAGCTTATCCCAGTTCAGAGGGTCTGTGAGGAGGGAGCAGTCCTTCAGCCTTGCTGCTGGAGAGGAGCTCTGCTTAGGCTTGATTGAAACATCCTCAAGAGAAGCTGTTTCTCCAAAAGCTGAGGAGCCACACACTGGTGCTGCTCTCCTTGCCAACACAAGCCACTGAACCAGGAGACTCAAAACAATATGGGAATGACCCTGCTGACTTCAGAACATTATTCCATAAAACTCAGTGAACCTTGGACCAGAAGACCAGGTGGGAAAACATAGTTTGCCCCTCTTCCACACTTGAGATGCTGCTGTTGGTTGAGGAAATGTGCTTTGCCCTCCCCTCAGCTCAGTTTACTACCCAGCAGCTGAGACTCATTCCCCTTGCCCAAAGCAGTGCTGTCTGACCCCTGCTCCCCTGAGACGACAGACCAGGCTGGCAGAGCTGCTGTCATCAATCTGCTACATCCTACAGAATGAAAGATACCTTCAGTGCTGCAAAATACTTCAGTGGCGAGAACTAACAAGCTGTCTGAAAGTGCTCCAGAATTCCTGAGTGGGAATTTGACTGTACAAAATACCCAGAGAGGAAGAAGTGGGTTTTCCCTGGGCAGTTTTCTTGCTTAGTCATAATTTAAAGATAACATCCAGAGAGAAGAAATAGCATCTCTGAAGGGTATTGGGAAAACTCTTCTAAAGTATGTAACAAGCAGAATAACTGCAATCCTGATGAAAATTCAGAAGGTTTCTAATCCAGCTAGGATATATGAAAGAGCCCCTTGCCTCTGGCATATTTATTATTGGTTGCTATTTCTCCAGTGGAAATATATTGTAACATTTAAGTCCATTGGCACAAAGCCTGTCCTTCAGGAGCTCTTTGCCAGCCCCCCTGAGTTTGTGGTAATGTAAACTGAGAAATTATTCCAGGGCCTGGCTGATGGGTGTTGCTTCTTCCCATCCTGCTTCCAGTGCAAAGCTCAAAAAAAACCTCCCTTTCACACTTTAAAGGAATTAGGGCAGGGGGAGGGGAAGATTTTCTAGCAGTAATAGTGATGTTTTTATAAAATGAATGGGTCAGATCTGGAAATAAGATTGAAACTGCTAATGCAGTTCCAACAAATCAAAGCACTGAGTGTGAACACATAGTCAGAACTATCAGTTCTCCTTTTAACTCCTTTGCAATACATTATTTGGCTAATATTGTCCCTTCTCACAGCTTCTGAATAGTTAATTATAATGTTGTTCTTTCTATAAAATTTTTCAATTTTCTTCTTGCTGAAACTACTGGACCTTGTCTGACAATCCTCCAGTTTCCAAATATCACATGTGTTTTTTTGACCTGAAAATGTTATAATGTACACGAAAATGAACAAACACCCAAATTCTTAAACTGCCTACTGAACATTTGCTTTTCTATCAAGCTGTTTCTCAGTCCCTTCACTGTCCTATTTTGCAGACAATGCCAGTAATGTTTATGCATATTTTCTATTATAAGAAAAAAAATTTTACTACATATTAGTATCATCATTATTGACTGATCCTTTTTTTTTTTTGTAAGATGAATAAATACATTTATGGTTTTGTATAAAATTATTTCTATGCCAATAGTGGAGGAACATTTTAATTAAGCCAAAGTAAAATATATCTGAGAGAGACCCACATTTTGACATCAGTTACAGATGAACAATCCTATCAAAGCATATTGAATTCCACTGATGCTACAGTGCAAAGGTTCTTCCCCTGTAATTACACTTTAGAAATTATGTTTGTTGAAAAATCTAAACTGAGAGCAGGCATAACACCTTAAACTTTAGTTCAGCTTCAGTAGGAGATTTGAATGCTCTAGTGTTTAAGGTAGTAACCTAGAACTTGAGGTTTCCAGCCCAAAGTCTTTGTTTCCTCATGAGTTTCTGCTGTGTGATCTTTAATGAATCATTTAATACCAGTGTCTTTGAGGTGTTGCAGAATTTAGCACCTGCTGTTTCCAGGGGAAGTTAAGATCTGAAAGACCTAAGACATTGTCTCTCCATGCCTCAGTTGCCCTGCTGTGAAATAGAAGAGTTGCCAGGGAAAGAGCCTTATCTGCTCAGGTATTGCAGTCATGAAAGCTGATACACATTGAATTTAAATTTTGTTCCCATTTTACTGAAGTGCATATAAGCAAGAAACATTTAATACTTGGTAGAGCTTTTTAGGACTTTGATAATTTCTGAAATACTATTTCTTCAATTAAGCATTAACTAGAATAGCAAATTACCTTACTCTTTACCAAATAGATTAATTTCTCTCTTCTTCTGTGAAGATTAAAATGGTTTAGGTGGACTGCTACTTATAGCCCTTTACCTGGAAAAATTTCCTGAAAGTTTAGGGTAGTAATAGTCACTCTTCTTCATGGTTTTAAGTATTCTTTTTCCAAAATCCTTCTCACTTCACTCACTTACCACCTTTTTTTCTCTTATGCTTTTTATATCCATAGTATTTGTCTTTTTTTACATCTTTGCCTCCCCTTCTCCCACCACCCAATTCTCTTTGAGTGTTAGATATGGTAACATAGAATTTGGACTAGAATAGCTAGTACAACTGCTGCAAACAAATGAAGCTGGTAGCCTGAAGAAAATCCCACATATGGAATTTTCAGTAATTTTTAACACAGAATAGAATAAAAAAGCACTGGAGCAGTCTCTTTTGCATAATCAGATCAGCCTCCCCTCTTTCATAATTGCTCTTGCTGTGCTGTCGTCCCCACCCTCATGCCCTTCACCTCCTTGTTGATCTTCTCTCACCATCCACCACAAATCCTCTCCTTTATGTGAGCATCACTCTCTCATGGCCTTTCCCAGGCAACATTATGTGCAGTGGACTCCTCCTGTCATCCCTTCCTACTCAGTAAAATCACACCACTCTCCTCTTGGCAGCCTTCACTGTCAGGTTTAGTTGCCTTGCCAATAAAGCAAGACATCTCCAAAGTGAATCCTTCCTGGCAGCACTCCCTTTAGGGATAATAATCAGGAGCCTGCACTTCAGAGGCAAAATCAGTGAAATTAAAGAAGCAAAGCTTTGGCCAGTCTGCTGGCTGCTGCACAAGGGAATGCTGCTGTGCTTCCATCTCATGGAAAACAAAATTGGAATAACTCCTCTTTTACATAGGTCCTGTTTTCACAGTAGCCAGGTCTTAAATTCATAATAACAATTAACAATAAAAATAGCAAATTAATAATACCAATATAGTCATAGAAATAAAGCAAGTACGTATATAGATAAAATCAATTACATAAAGCTACTTTTGTAGTAATGGATTACAAATGGATGGATTTCCCTGGCTCACATCACTGACAGAAGGCAGGAACAATGGTGAGTTGTGACTACCCTTAGTTCAGTACGCCTTCACTCCTCCCTGACCTCAGGACAGTTAGTGTTTAGCCCTGATGAGAAGGTCTCTTGGACACTTTAAATTTTCAGTTTTTTAAGAAAATTCCCCAAATATATATTTCAGATGCCGCCATAACAAACATTTCTCACCACAGGGTCAGCAATGTTAGTGGCACCTGCTAGAAAATTTGTTTAGTTTCATTTCTAAGAGATAAGGAACTTGTTAAACTGGAAGTGAACTTGCTCACACGTACAAATAGACTAACACGAATAACATATTTATATTATTTGCAGAGCCATCTTTTGGAGGGAATTCGAGCATTTAAAAGGAAAAAAGCTCACAATGGTAATCCCTCAGAACTGGTGCAGCACAAAAGGAACAATTTATCCCTCTATGCTAGGGGACCTATTTCAGCTAAGCATTAATTCGTGAAAGTCTGGGAGGAACATTTGCAATTGCAGCAACTGTTTGCTGAGAAGATGGCTGATTTGCATAGGCACGTTGATTAAGCACTTTGTAAATGACATTAATTAGTTATTTTACTATTTAAATTACCTTTAATTATTCTTGCATTCGACAACTTTGCACAGGGTGCATCATCTTATTTGTTTGTACCAGAAATCATCCATCAATTGAATAGACATAAAGATAAAGAAAGAAAAGCAGGACATTTCTCGTCCACTTTCATCTTGTCTTTCCTAGCCTGAGAGCTTAAGAACCCCTTTTCCTCATTTTCTTTCAGAACTCCAAATGTTACTTGTCTCAGTATTATCAGGTTGATTATGATTATTACTCTTTATGAGATAGAAATTGTTCCTGCTTCAGTGATCTTTCTGATGTCTTTATATATACCCCCTAACTTTCACAGTTTTACTGCTTTACAGATCTCTCTGCAGCTGTCAAATTTCAGTTGTGTGACACTGCACCCACAAATACCAAAGCACTACAGAACATATCAGTAAAACTGGGAAAAGAGAGAGATAGAATGAACGTTTTTCTCCAGTATAAAGAGGAAAAAATAAGAGACAACAACATCCAGTAATTTCTCTGCAACATTCGCCAAAAAAATAATGCCAGGTCTCTGAAATGCCAAGGCTCAATAATTATACTATGCCTATCACAGTGAGGCTGGATTCACTAAGTGTCTAGGGGCTGCTGTGCTCCAGTGACGATAAATTTCCAAACACAAAAATCAGTAAGGCATTTATTGCACTACAATAGCAAATATTTAAGTGTATCCAGAAACTAGAGGCAAAGAATGACTCTCAAGCTATGTTGCTGCCATATTAAGGTCAGTGTAAGAGCTCTAAAATTAATTTTTTTTTTATCATCATTATTCTTTATTTAAAATTAATCTTTGATACTGTGTCACTTTGAAACTCACAGTCATACACACAACTTAATCAACCATATTCCAGTCCTTCTCTTGCTTGCCTAAGTCCAGCTGTACAAGTTCTCTGGCTTCTGGTTCTTCCTTCCTTCGCAGGTGATTATTATATCCTCACCATCTTTCTGTAGTTACCATGCTTCACTGTCTTCTTGCCCTGCACCATGTTTTAGCATGATCATATCTTCTAAAACAAACTTTATCATTCTGTGTCACATTGATCAGACAGATCAGAACAACCTAGATGTCATTCAGAGAATGTTTGGTGTAGGTCTTTATCCAATGCCTCCATCTACGTGTGACCTGAATGGAAACATGTCTCTTGGATACTTTTTTCACTGGGGTTTTAAAACTAATCGAAGCCTCTTAATGGAAATGAATGAAGACATCATGTTCATTCATCCATATTTTATCAGAAAAATTAACTACACATGGAATTAATTTATGGCACTTTGTTTACATTTAACTATAAATGAATATGAAAAATGAGTGACATGTTGGAGAAACATGGAGATTAAAAAAACCTGTATGGGAAAATATAATTGCCTGCCAAGAATCTATTTGTGCAATTTCAGCATCAAATAATAATCTGACTATTTTCAGAACACAGGAAGAGTTCTGAACACATTTCATCCTGTGTTGTTAACGAAATCAGAAATATTTTTGTGTGTGTGAAAGTGTTCTTTAACATCTTTGTGATTTTCACAAAGTTTTAAAATGTCCTAATTTGGAAGTGTTTTCTGATGACTGGTTGGATTCGATTTCACCACCCCCACGTGGCTGGAGGGTGAAGATGTTGGAAGTTTTTAACTTCATGGAATATGCTGAAGAACTGACTATAAAGTAGTAAGAAAGGCAACGGCTGTTCCTTCAGATTCCCGTTTAACAGCTCCAGAGAGGAGAAAGAGGCTGAAAGCTTCAAGATCAGAGGGAAAGTTGGTGGAAAAGGTAATTCTCCTCTGTCTAGACTCTCTAAATCCTAATCCATTGCCTCCTAATTCTTGTTATTTAGTATAAGGTTATAAAGAACAATTTTCATGCTGGAAATGCCTCCAGGCACCATCATGAACTGAAACAGTTCCCACCTTCACTCTGCCCTGCCCAGTGTTTTGCTGCTGGTAACTACTGGAAACATTTTCCCCATTGTTCCAAGACAGCTGTTAATGTTTCCTCATTTTGACTAATTCTGCTTTTTCTCAAGGTAAATTTCTATAAGATTCTGGAATTAGCAACAGTGATGACTAGGGGAGTTGGGGGAAAGGAAAAGCAAGCAAGCAAGAGAGAAACCATGCATGAACACAGCACAATTGATTTGATTTCAGGGTAAAATCTGCTGTTGCCATAATCTCTTGCTAAATTACTTTATAATACAGAGTCTCTTCCAGTTACAGAAGTCTGAATTTTTTGCTTTGTTGGTAAAATTGAATCTAAAAAATAAGTTGGAGTCCTGTTCCTCGTCACCATCCCTGAAAGTATTCACACTTTGAGGGTGTTGGGATGTGCTTGGCAGAGTCAGCTACCTGCCAGTGCTCTCAGCAGATTTTATAGAGAATACTGAACATGGAAGAGCAAACTTGATCCTTTGACTGTGAAAAAGATATGAACAAATTAAATCTTCTGGAGAAGAATTTTGGTTTGTTTTGGTCAGGAAAAGAGTTTAAAGCTGAGTTAGGTTTTATCAGCTTTGCAAAAATAAAGTCTATGGTATTTGAATGTATTTCCTACCATCTAATTTATGGTGGATTATTCTAAGAGTTACATATCTGCATTGTGGCATTCTCAGAAGTGTGAAGCCTAGAGACTGAAGCAGAGGGTTATGAACTCATTTTGAAAATCGGGAGATGGGTGAAAGTTTGGTGTTATTCATAAATAGATTTAAGGGTGGAAAGTCAAAGGTGTCAGAAAAGCCAAACAATGAAAAATTACTTCACTAAAATCCTAATGCCAAATACCACAAGAAAAATGTTTCATGGCACCTGGTATATTTGGCAGTAGCCATAAGTGCTGGAAATCTTCATCTGTATGAAAAGAAGACACTTTTTTGTACCCCCAGAGCTTCCTACCCTGACACCAGTGAGGACTCAGCTGTTTCTTCATCACCCTGAAGTTCTCCCGACTAAGAGGGACTGACTTTCTGCCAGGGATTTCTGCTCACTGGTGCTGAACTGAGGGATGGATATTTTCTTTCCCGCTTTAGTGCTAGATGACTGCTGATTTTAACACAGTTAATGTTTTGTCTCCTGCCTCAGTTTCTTTGTCTCTGATAAAAGGGGAGTAAGGTTAATTTCCTTAATTGCTAATTTCATGCTTATTTGCCTTGAAAATTTCAGGCAACAAGCACTGTTAGAATTCAGTGCTATTATTTCTGCACTGAATTCATGAAGGCAGCTATGCTATGTATCATGTTATCCACTGTTTCACCATCTATAGCAGGTACAGAGCCAACCAACATAACTTTTATGTTTCCTTTATGAAGAACCCAGAATTGAACCAGAGTATTATTAGATGCTGTTAATATCTAACAAATCAATTTGGGATAGGTGAAAAATCACACTTTCTTGCAATTAATTTCAAACATATTTGAAACATTCATTGCTTGAATAGGATTTAACTTCATATTTTGTTTGTTTTGTTTAACTTCTGAAAGATAAGCAGCGTCTAATCTGAATTATGTGTTTAAGCACTTTGTGCAACAAAAAGCTAAGCATGCATTTAAATGTTTTCCTGAAATTCAGCCTCCACTTTTTCCTCAAGATCTACATGTAAATTCATTCTTTCTACAAGACTGAGATTTTATTTTAAATTTGATGTATCTAAAACTTCATTTTAAACTGTGTGCCTCTTAACACATAATATGAATACTTTTTCCTCCTTCTTGCAAAGTGAGTTTGCTTCAGCATATACCATAAAGCAAATGACAAGCTTGAGTCTAAGCTACAGAGTAGCTAATTCCACTTAATATTAATAATTAGTCAGAAGTGTCTTGGACAATATGACCAAATAAAAGCTGCACTCAAAGAAATCCCAGTCCTTCTAATTTGAAGACTTTGATAGTCTTTGCTCTTGAAGGCTCAAATAAATAAATAAATAAATAAACTAGGCGAAGGAATTAATTTGAAATATTAATTAAAATGCAAATTAAATCCAGATTGCATGGGCTTTAAAAACTGTTCTCTGAAGTTTCCATGAATATAAAGCATGTGACAAGCTACTGTTTTAAATGAGATCTACATAAACATACATTGTTGAAAAACTGCTTGGCTTGAAAATAACCTTACCAACACCATGAACTGCAAATAATGAGAGAAAATCTTCAGCAGCAGCAGCAGCAGCAGCTCTCATTACTGACAAGGCTGTTTGGGAGGTTTTGCAGCGTGGCAGGAGGGAGGGTGATGTGCCTGCCCTGGCCACCAGCACTGCTGCCCATCTGTGTGGGTGGCACATGGCCAGCTCTGGCGGGATGTGCGTGCCAAGGTGGAGCAGCTCTGGGAGCCCTGGTGCTGAGGAACCACTGCCAGCCAGGCAGGCAGGACAGCCACCCTGGCACCACCACCCTGGCATGTGCAACCAGCCCAGCCCAGCTCAGGCATCACACACTCCTTCCCATTTGGAGTCAATGAAAGCAGAAAATACCCAATTCTTCCCTCCATCAGTGCAAAGATGTTCCGTGTGAGCTGCTCCCCTCCTGAGCTGGCTGGCCTTGCTCACAGCACACCCTGCCTCTTACAGGTGCCTTTTTCTGTGAAGTCTCTCCTTGACTGAGTGCTGCAGGTGAATTGCTGCAAGACAAAGACAGATGAAATAAAGGCACATCTTAAGCAGAGACTAACCCAGGCATCTGGAAATCCTCTCCCAACATTGTCTTAATGCTGTTGACAGATTACAACTTCTGTTTAATTTGTTTTCAAGTTCATCCCACTCCCAAAATGAAGCCTTGTGTCTATTGGGAAAGGGTTTGTTTTACTTCTGACCAGCTGAATTATTACAGTTTGCCTGACCTCTGTCCCTCTTCCAAGCAATGTAACCTGGATAACCAGCACCAGGAGCCACATGTGAGGTGGCCCAGGCTCTGCTGAAATGGGCTATGGCCACTGCCCAGCTCTTTATGAGGAAGATAAATGATGCTCAGGAAACAATCCAAACAATCCAAGTATCTCCCCACAGCCTTGAGAGCACCAGACTTTCTGAAAGAAGCTCATATAGCATGAACATTATGAAAGAGTCCATAAAGAAAAGATTCTGCCTTAAGAGCTCCAGTGAAGCCACAGTAAATAATGCATAGGGCCACATGCTGAATGACAAAGCTAAGAAGAAACATCAAACATCTGAATGTCCTCTGAGGCTCATCCATCCTGCTTGCCAAACAGGCAGGTGCTCAGAGAAATAAAAGTATGTCGCTGTGGACAAGAAGAGCCTATCAAATTGCAAAAGTTCTAGGAGCTGAGTTCAGGCTACAAACCTGCCCTGCTCAGGTATTTCCCAGTCTGTAGATGCAGGACTTGGCTGTGAAAAATATTAACGTGAGTTTGAGGTGTGGCAGATAATATATGAAATTTATACTGCTCCCCGAAGGATAGCTTCTAGGAACACAAGCGTAACACAATTTAGTTTCTGTACCTGGAAGAGATGATCTCCCAGCCACTGAAACCATTTTGTCAGCCACTGACACCATTGTGTCCTTGGCCATAACTGTAAGCTCTACCAAGACTAATTAAAGCTGCTTAAAGATCTGCCTCAGTGGGAAACACCATCTAGATGTGATGCCCTTGTCTTTAATTTCTGAGCAGACTTGGTTAAAAGAAAATCAGGTATCTTGGCACAGAAGCGCCCTTTGTTTTCAGAGCTATCAGACTTTAACGTATTTTTTCACTTAATTGAAAATAAAATTTCCCCAGAGTGCTGAAGTCTGCTCTTAATGCATGTGCACAGCTCTAATTAATGTTAATTATTTGCATTCACCAAAGGGAGAAGCATATTACTTCAGGTGCCTACTTGGAATTTGTTACTTTAGCCCTTCATGTGACTCCAAGTGATGTACTCAAATGGAAAGATGCAGCTGCCTAGAGAACTGAGTGTCTGGTGCCTGAGGACAATCCAGATTGAGTGTAGGACAGGATGTGCTACACCACAAATAGCACAGCCAGGCTTCCTGCTCCACACAAAGTCTGACTCACAGAGCTTGCACACACAGCAGCACAGAGATCGCTCTAAGTTCATTTTCCCTCTGCACATTTGGGCAGGGGACCCTCTTCATGAGATGCTTACATGGTGCTCAGCCAAATGGGCCATGAGCCTCGGTGCCACACTGCCTCAGCACAGCCAGCAAACAAGCACTGCTCAGGCTGGGACCATACAAGAGTTCAGAAACAAAGCCCAGATCTCTGGAGATCTAAGCTCAAGCTTTATCTACTCAGCTATACTTCATTTTGTGGCAGGGTTGAAGTCCCCAAGGGATGCGTCTTACAGAGCATCACTGAAATAATGAAGCAGTACAGATATATTCCAGTTCAGGAGCCTGGTCCATACAAATAAACTGCAAAACCTGGACATCTTCCATGCTCTTCCCCACACATGCAAGTTCATCCAAACTCATCAGCCTTCCAGGTTCTTTCTAGATGGTTACCCTTTAACTAGGGCTTTATTGGATAACTGTAACCCAATTTGCTGCAGCTGCATGACCCTGGCTCCTGTTTTGGACCAGAGCAAGCTGGAGGCAGAAGTGCCAAGTGGGAGCCCACCTGCCAAGCAGCCAGTGTAGCTAGAAAGGACCAGTCTGAATGCACAATCTGGCAAGTTGTAAAGACGTGCTGTTTATTTTTCCTAATGACAAAATTAGCACGTTGATAACAATCAAACAGAGCTGTGTGCAATGAGAGGATATTTAACTGACACACATCCATTTTCAGGTACGAGCAGGACACAGGCTCTCTGCTCACCCATGCAAGCTGTCACTCATGTCCCTGGAAAGCTCGTATGCAAACTGCCTTCAGCTTCCTTTGTCTGGGCTTGCTCTGAAGAGGAGGTGGATCATACTTGCCTTTTGTATTCACATATTCTCTTGCTTCACAATGTTATATTTTTGCTCACAATAAGAACATGGATCACATCTAATAGAATAGGTTGCTTTGAAAAGCCCAATAGAAAAGGATTTGTTCCAATGTATCCACAAGGTAGTGTTGGCAGTGCTGCCTCCTGCTACTTTTAACTACAGTACATCCTTGTAGCTCACAACTGCCTGATTGAAATTGGGTTTTTCCTTATTAAGTTACCTGTGGCTTTAATATTTAATAGATAGAAAATCTTAGTCCTTGGCTACGTTTATGTAATGCAGCAGCTTCACAGGCATGATTATGATCTTTGTTGCATCCAGCAGCAGAAGTCGATAGTGGTGATACAAATGTTCTTGTCTGGGTTTGTTGCACATTGAAGGAGTCGATTACAGCTGCTCAGAGCTGTGCTATCTATGTAAGAGAGAAGCTGGTCAGCAGGCGTGTAACAGGAGAGATTTTTCTGTTGTATACTGTTCTTCAGAAAGAAGGCAGGTGAGGAAGAACAGCAGTAGAAACTTTATACAAAAGTTAGTTCAGAGTAGCAGATGTTTTCAACTTACCCCTGCTCAAGGGACATCATCACATTGAACTTTCTTACAATACACTCGTAAATTCCTAACTCCAACAGCTTCCATTTCAAAAAACTAGGAAACGAACATTCAAGATATAGAACTTGGGTTTTACTTTTACTCATTAGTGATTTGCTCTGGAGAAATCTTAACCTGAAACTTGCCAGCTTGCTGAAAACCTCTCCAACAGTCAAGGTTACTCAAACATTAAGTTTTTACCCATTATTTTATGGAGATAAAGTCCAGGTGCAGATAAAAACTCGTATTTCTTCAAACATTATGGCTGCTTAGATATAAAGTTTTAGATTTCTTTTGCTTCAACTTTGAATTTTTCTCATTCTGTTTTCTTCTGGTGTTTTATTATTTTTATCAGCACTAAAATCTATCCTAGGCAAGTCCAGATAGCAATAATCAGCTCTCAAGAGTTTGCAGGATAGTCAGTACCATGAAAGCAGTGACAAGGTAGCATTTTAACGGGGCAGTTAATTTAGAAAGGGCAGTTATGTAACTAGGCTTGAATTTCTTTAGCTAGCTTGGCTAATTTGGAGTTGGTGAAAGACAGAAGCAGATTTAAGAGAAGAAATGAAATGGATATAGCCATATATCAGCTCAGGAAGGGAATGTTCCTCTCAGGGGCTCTAGGGGTGTTTAAAGAGCCGTGTGGAATTGTAGGAAGCCTAGCATGGCAATCATGGTTGAGATGGGAGCACCTCATCAGATCAACAGAGTCACAAATCTGCCAATCTGTGAATCAGTGGTGCAGAGTCACTGAGCACCTTCGTGATGCTGAGACAGAGACACTCAATGGGATGAGTCAGGAGAAGTGTGACAGGAAGGTGGAGGAGGATGTGAATAGATTAACATCCCAACCAAGAACTGCATATTCATCACTGTACCTATTTATTAAAGAGATCAAAGAGCTGCAGGTAAAAGGCCAGAAAAGAGAGGTTTAAAGTTACCCAGGTGCATGTGACAAAACTGCATTGAAAAACTGCAGAGTGGGAATTTGAGAAGTGTGGATAGGAGCTAAAAAGGTAGGATCAAAGCTGAAAACTATTGTCATGTAGGGCCAAAGAAACCTGGAAGACAGAGTTTGTGATAACAAAAAAGAGAAGAGTGCTGAAATCCAAAAATAAATTGAATTTGGCCAGGAGAAGACAAAACACAAGGCAGACGTGGGATTAAATGGATAGCAGGAATCAGGAGCAGGTTGTGTGGCTGAAGAAAATGTAAACATGGGGTGAAATAGTACTCAACATGATCAGAGAATTTCCTTTTTAAAAGGGACAAAATACAAAGGAGAGGGATGTTAAAGATGGACTCTGTAATTGTGAATACAATGCATATATGGAGGTAAAAACTTCTAAAATTTATAATGTAATCAGTGACATTGGCATAGTAAGTACCAAAGTAATAAATCTATTCTCCTCTGCATTTGTCTGGGGAGAAAATGTTGCTGAGGCTGGGGAGTGTTTTCTATCTCTTTCTCATGCTTTTTCTTTCATATGTGTTTTCCTAAAACACATGCAAGGGGTAATAAGTCCATTATCCACAGTCAAGCTTGGGGCAAAGGAATAGGGAAAAAGAAGGAAAGAAGAGAAATCCAGAACTGTGTATTTAACCAATTTTGTTGTTTCATTTGTAGCAGAAGAAACTCTGTAAGAAAAGTTTGGAATTAACACATACACATATATACATATATAACTTTCAATTCAAAGAACTGAAAATAGTAAATGCTCCTAGAGATGGATATCATGGGTTTTGTTTAAGGCATAATCTCTATTCCTTTTGAGTTTATGGAGCAAGAAGAGCTAGTGAAATTGAGTGAAAACTGCAGACAAAGTCTTTAATCAATCTCCAAAGCTGTTTATTGCAAGTATAGTATAAGGCAATAGAGATTAATGTCGGTTTCTATAAATCACAGCAAAAAGCATCTTCTCTTTCACTGCCAGAGGTGTAAATATCTTCCTTTTTTCCTCAGATTTAACTGTAGCATGCTGGCTGCAGAGGTTCTTCGGGGGAAAAGAACACAAGCACAGTGTCATGAGCTTCTAAAACAAGTAAATTTAAAGGCGAGTTGTATGTTTATTTACAGAACTGGAAACTGCTGGAGGTTTCAGGCGCCTAATTCCTACTGAGCTTCTTTGAAAATGTCAATCCATCTACAGAAGAGTACTGCCAATTAACTGCAGCTACCACTGGGACAGGAACCAGACACACAACAAGCAGCAAATTGTCTTTCCAGGGCACTCCCCCCAGATTTCAGGCCGTGAATCCAACAGATATATCACCTTTGTAAAAGTAGTGGTTAGTCATTTCTTACTACTACCTTTTATTTATTAATTTTCTTTTTCTATTCTTTTTGTTTGTTTGTTTGTTTGGGTTTTTGGGGTAAAAGGGGGAAAAAATAAAGTGAGTGACAAAAGAAATTATAAAAAATTCCAGAGGTATATTCAAAAAATATCTCTATCCATGTGGCTTCAAGCCTATTTCATGTTCAATTATGGCCATATACTGTAAGAAATGGATTTAGGCCAGAGAGAACAGAAAGCCCTGGGACAGTTCATGTTGCAAAAATAAGATACAAAATGGAAAGTTATTGCCATATAAGAGAGTCAACAGAACAGCTGTGCTTTCCTACCACTCCTGCCAGTGCCACTCTCTCCATCATCAGCTGTTGCTTAGACACTTCTATCACAAGAAAACTTCAATAGCTGCCTTTTTATTCCTGTTCTGATCTGTATGAGCTGCAATGCATCTCATGCAGCTCTACAAACCACCTGCCCAGTGAGAGATCCTGCCTTTTCAATGAGGTGGCCAGACCTTCTTGCACTAACTGTGAAGAGAGATGCTCCCTCCTCTGGGAGGAAAGTCACAGTATTTAAGCAAGGTTATTCCTCTGGAAAACTCTCTGAAGGAATCTTTCCATATAGAGTGATTGTAACAGGGAGTTGATAGAAATTATCCTCTTGGGGTAGGCAACATTTCTGGGGCAATTCAGCACAAATATTGTGACTACAGAGCAGTGGGCAAAGAGTTGGATCTTAAGGAAGTAGACAATAAATTCATTCATCTAAAAAGTAGGGACGAGTGTCAGTCAAAATACTGCATTGTAGAAGACACAAGTGAGCCTTCAGAGAAGGTCTCAGCTGAGTCCCTGCATACCAGCTGCAGCTTTGCAGAAGTCCATGGTAGATTGAACCAACACACAAAATGCTGAACCCTTGGCAAAATGTTCAGAACATTATCACACTGAAACCTGACCCAAAAGATGATTTCAAAAAAATTTGCAAACTTCCCTTTTGCTGAAAATAAAGTTGTGCATAGGCTGAGTGAGAAAAACGTTTTTATGTTAATTTCATTTTTGGAGCTCAAAGGCAGAATAGTGACATAAGATTCAGTCATTGCATTTGAAGGAAGTTCCTACAAATCCCCCACTGGCATATCTGAATCCTTTTTTCTGTTATCATTCTTGCTAAAGAGAGATGCTTGAATGAAATTTTCCTTTGGGATTCAGCACCAAATGTTGAAAATGTTATGTGGATTAAAATCCAGTTAAGGAACAACTTAAAGCTATCGTAGAATGTTTTACTGAGTCCCATAACAAAATGGAAAGCAATGTTAAAGTTAGTAGAATATCGAAACTGAACTCAGAGATTTTTGCTTCTGTCTTTTGATAAAAACTTTCAAGGAAAGAATATTTTTATTCCAGAAGCATTTAATAATGCCAAGATATTTGCTCCGTTTTAGTTAATTAAACTTAAGGAACACGGAAGTTGATAAAAGTTCATTAAATAGGTACAGGCTGATGGTGAATTGGAATACTAATTGAGATTTTATGTACAACAAAAGAGATACAAATGGAAATGCACTGTTATTCTAGTGAATGCCTCACATAAAAGGCCCCAATGGAGCAGAGAATGCATGAAGAAAATTGGATTGTAAAATCTCTGAGATAAAGATCAGTTCTATGAAACACGATGCCCCATTGCTTGCTTTTCTATTTTGAGAAGATTCTTTTAATAATGCCAACAAATGATGCAGTGACTGCTGTAGGTGCATTTGAAAGGTTCACAGTCAGATTCAGAAATGAGGCAGTTAGATTCAGGGCTTAAAGAACAGAAGGGAATGTGATGGGACCTTCATTTATTTAATGGAATGTTTGAGTATCCCTGGTTTAAAGACCATGAAAACCTTAGATTAGAAAGAGTCACATATTCTGAGGTTGTTCTTTAAACTCTTGAAGTGTGGTGGCTATTTGGCTTGGAAAACTTTTCTCCAACTGAATTTCTAGCATAACCCTGAAATGCATGTGAACTATTCAAGCTTAGAGTAGAAGAAATGGGTGTGGGCTGAAATGAATATTCAAAAAGTTGTTTCTGAAGTCTGGAGAGCACAGCTGAACCATGTACTTCTCCCTGGATTTTCCCCTCTAGTAACCAGAACTGGCTATGTGTTGGAGGAGATGCCTTCCATCTCCAAGCCAGCTTCTGAGATGCTCCTTGGGACAGCATCCGAATTTTTGCTATTAGTGGCAGTGGTATAACAGACTTTCTTGAAACACCAAAAAGAAACTGTGAATGTAGCATTTCCCACACCTTTTGGAACCCAGTTTATCTAAAGCACTGACAGCCAGTAAAGAAAATTATAGAATGGCAATAGGAAGTGCTAAGAATCTGCACAGAGAAGGTTTGAATTTCAGGGCATTTTTCTCTGCCTGAAGTAAATGTTCATTGTAGGGCAAATAATCACTTTAAAATGTACTTTATTTTAATTATGTGTTGAGCCAGAGCTGTTATATATTAACCTCCATATAGAAGTCTCCAAATATTGTTATGTGGTCACATCAGATGCAATTTGAGCTGCTCCCAGAGTTCACAACAAGATACTGGATCTGGACTTATGTCCTCTGTGTCCAGACAGCACAGTCTCTATGCATGTAAATTACCATTAAAAAGCCCATTGATCTATTTGAGTTTTTCAGCTGTTTTGTAAGATAATTCTGACTGTACAGAGACATCTCCAGACAGCCTAATTCCATCTACATCCCTGTGTCTTCAGTGCTGTCTAGCCAGGAGGAATCATTAGGCACAGGGACTCTAGTGGGATTGCAGATGTTAAGGAAATGTTTGTAGAAATAGGGAGTGCACTGCCCTGGAGTGGATTCCCCAGGGAAGGGAAGGGAGTGCTCATTATTGAAGGTCTAAGAGGTAGCTGGTAGGAGCACTACTACTTCCTGACATTGGGAGGGGGAACTATGTGGTGTTTGATCTGCCTTCCAGCCATGTGTGATGATTATTGTACAGTCATGATGGTTTCTGTCAAAATAGCTCCAGGGTACCCCACAATACAGAAAAAATTAATTTCAGATGTAAACATGAATCCCATCAAGTCCAGTTTAAAGTACATGTAGATTTGGCATTCCTGTTATAAAAATACAACAGACCTAAAAATAGTATGCCTGATTATTTAGGGAGCTTTAAAAATTATTCATAGATTTTCATGTCATATAGGAAGAGCCATTAAAAATTCAACTGGTGTGGAGCCAAGCATTCAAAAATAAAAAACACTCGTTTTGTGGATCACGTTTCAACCATGCAGCAGCATGATAGTAATATAGGGAGATTGCCATGATCTCAGATGAGGCAAGACACGTGAGATCACCCCTGCCACATTTGAACAGAAAACCTGGTCCAAGGTGGGCACTGAACCAGGAGTTTCTCCCTGAAACCAAGGTTGCTCCCAGTCTTCAGCCTGTGCTAGTCATAGTCACACATAGGCTCAAGAGCAATCCAAGCCAAACACAGACATTTTCAGGTGTCAGTAATTTATTTGTCTACAAATGATAAACTCATGTGTTTGGCTTTTGCCTTGTCCTCTCCACTAATTCCAGTTTAACACAGTGCCTTGATCTTTCTATCTCCTCTAGGTAGCGATACTCACTTGAGTGAAATTCATTTACTGTAATAACAATCTGCACAGAGGTGAAAGGGGAGAAGGAAATTACATATGAGAACATTCTGGCACTGTTAATTTCCCAACCTGGTAAAAGCCAAATACTACAGACACAGCCTCAACTGAGCTGTGAAGGTTATTTGATTTCTTCATGTTCTGCTGATGATTTACCATCTGTTGTCCTGAGAACAATGTTAAAGGGAGTATTCACACTACTAAATGTGTTTCTCCAGTATTGCCCTTTCCCTCCACATGCTCTTCCTCAAACCATCTCTAAGCTGACGTTCTTCCATCTACTTTGATAATCCTCATGTCTTTTTAATCATATTTGTTTTCACCTCACCAGCATTCATATAACCTCTGGTTGTGATCTTACAGATCCCTGGAGAAAGTATTCCTGAAAGTGTCTATGGAGGAGATCTCCCCTCTCTTCTCTGAAGAAACCAGTCACTGTTAGAGACAAAGCACAGGATTAGGTGGACCACTGCTTTGATCCAGCAGGCAAATCCCTCTTGCAGCAATTGAAGCTGGCTTTGGGCAGTGATAAAATGAGGCACTGCTAGAGGAAACCCAAAGTGTTACAGGAAGCTTTATTTGACACAGAATGGCTTTCCTTCTCAAGCAGCAATGCCCAGAAATTCACATAATTTTTCTGCTTCAAAAGCTATGCAGCTGTAAGAAGAACAGAAAGACTCTCATATCCTTGCCAATACAGACATGCTACTTCACTGTATTGCTGTGTCCAAGATAAGACTTTCAGAGTGTTTGAAGTTTAATGCCCCAAAATGTGGTGTGCTGCTGCAAAGCATGATACTCTCTTTGCCATTATCATCCTTTTTCCCTGGTTATTTGCTATTTCCTCCAGCTGCTTTTAAATGGAAAGTTTTCATTATCACCCCAAAAGGTGATCATCTGAGAGCTGAACAAAACTCACCTATGGCTCTGGAGTAGGAACTCCCTCCATTTCCAATCCTCACACGTAGCACTGATTGCAGAGTCAATAATCCTTTGCATTAGCAGAGAGGTTTGTACAGCTCCATCCTGTCCCTTGCCTGCTGTTACTGCTTCTCCAGGCACTCAGGCTTAGCTCAGCTTCGTGCAGATCTCTCTGCTCAGCCGTCTGAAGGAGTTCAGGTGAGATCCCTCAAAGTGTGGCTTTTCTGCAAGGCAAGACCATGCAAAAACAGCAGTGCCCAAGAAAATGACAGAATACATGATGAAAAGCTACAGCTATCAGTTCAAGAGTTTTGACTTAAACATAAAGTCTTTTAATGACTTCAGCTGAGGCAGAATCAAGCTCCTAAACTACATAAATGGATACACACGCAAGTATAAGAATCCTTTATTTTTGTTGAGATAGAAATAAGGCAAAAGGAAGGGAAAAAAAGCCAGGGTTTCAGCAGTCATTTTCATAGAAACTGCAGAGGATGGGAGGGTTGATATGAGTAATTAACTCACATTTCACCCAGATTAGTAAAAGAATTGATTGTTTCTCTTCATTTACACATTCTTTGCTGAGTTTCTGGGAAAGCTTTGCAAATATCCTTCCGTAGTTCCATCCTGAGGCAGGCTCTGCACAGGGAGCTGTCCACATCACAGTTTTTAGGAAGTGTGGGGGTTTCCTGAACTGCTGCAGACAGCAGTGCAGCAAAATTCAGTTTGAAAAGGCTCGAGAGGTTTGCAGTTAATTACTGGGTTTCAGGATTTTCAGAGGAATGCAGCTGCCAAAGTGATCAACGCCAATCTTCCCCCCTCACACTTTTGCCCTTCTTTTGACCATGTGGTGACACTGTCTCTGTTGAGGATTTTGGAAAGAAGTCAAGTAACTAATGTATGCACCAGGCTGCTCCTTTAGAGGACTTTGCATCTGATATGGGAGTTATAGTTATTAACTTCTCTGGCAGCCCATCATTTAATTTACCTGCTACTGACCTCTTTTGTGCATCCAGAGGATAATCCAGTCCACAAGAGCCCTGCTGTAGCTGGTGTGCAGGAGATCATTGTCCTATTCCCAATTTATCTAAAGTAATCACTTCACTGCCTTCCTATAGGAGCTTTATCCCATCAAGAAGCTTTGGAATAATGTAGAGACATTAGAGATTAGAATTTATTGATCTTGAAGTTCATAAATTTAATGAAAATCATGATTCTCCAAAGGAACTTAATCTTCATTTGTTCTTTCAGTGGAGGTGTCAAGATTTAGTTTATGATTCATTAACCCATTGCCCACTGCTACTTTTTCCATATTCAGCTTTTCAGGAAAAGGAAAGATACCTTGTGTGCACTTACATGCAGTGCTTTCTCTCAGCTGCTTTTGTTTGAGACACCAACTGATAGCCTCTGATTTTAAAGTGAGAATAGAATATGATTTCTTTCACTGACTTCAGTGGAGTCTAGCCCAGGAGCTTTCATGAGAACACCTGTGCCACTCAACATAGACACACTTCCATTAAATATGGTATTAAAGGAAAATACACATCTGAAGGTTATTTGTTCAGTGTTACTTGTAGGTAACAGCTTTTACATATATATGTAGGCAAACCTGAGACTCCAAGGAATCATTTTCTCCATCTCTACGCTATTGCTGTCTACTGTTTTATTTTTACTGCAGACCACCCTAAAGGCTTCTTGTCCTATAACTGGGGAAGTCTGACTTACAATCTCAAACTAAGAGAGTCAGACCATTTTCTGGACTCAGACCTGTCATAACATCACTCTCTGCAGTGGCTTCCCTTTGATATATCAGATTTCTTTTTAAAACACTTTAAATTTTCATTACAGAATAATTTAGGTTGGAAGAGACTTTTAAGATCAAGTCCAGCTGTTAACTCAGTACTGGCCAGTACAACACTAAGCCAAGTCCCTAAATGCTCCATCTACACTTTTTTAAAATACCACCAGGAATGGTGACTCCACCACTTTTTTAGATGACCTGTTCCAATGTTTGACAACCTTTTACATGGAGAATGTTTTCCTAATATCTAATCTAAACTCCACTGGCACAACTTGGATCCATTTCCCACTGCTTGCTATCTGAGAGAAGAGACTCCCACTTAATTACAACCTCCTTTCAGGTAGTTGTAGAGAACTTCTCTGAGCCTCCTTTTCTCCAGGCTAAACACCCCCACTTCCTCAGCTGCTCCTTGTATGACTTACCCAGACCTTTCCCCAGCTCTATTGCCAGCACCTCAAGGCTTTCTTGTTGGGAGAGGCCCAAAACTTGAAAAAAGTTCTGTCTAAAAGCAAGGAATTGGTCTCATTGTTGTTACTTTCCGCTATATTAAAAAAAAAAAAAAAAAAGAAAAAGAAAATAGGATAAAGAGTCTATTTGACTGAGTCTATTGACAGAAGTTCAGCACCTCTAGCTGCTCTATTCTCCCCTAACCCAGGTATGAAACCTTTTAGCTAAGAGGCAGTTTTCTGCTAAGCAGCTGAACTTGGAAGGGTTAAGTGGTACTGCTCAGATACTGCACAGTTAAGCTATAGAGAACTTACAGGGAAAAAAGATACCCATGTTCAATCTTCTGTACTCCTAATAATAAGTTCCCAAAATAACTCTGTGTATTTCTGTTCCACCACGCACTTAATTAGAAGACTGCATTTCACAAACCTTGCCTGTTTTAGATGTCTGTTATTTTTTCCACTTGATAAAACCTTGTGACAAAGTCCATAGCCTTTTTGACTTATTGAGAAAAATCCACAATCAAAGGGAGAAAATTTTAAAAAAAAACTATACAAGAAATGTGGAGAAGAATTGTAAAATCTCCAGCATTTCTTCCAGAAGAGCTATATATGACACAGAGATTTTTTAGAACAAAAAGACAGTCCACATAGGCAAAGTGGTATGTGACAGCTGTTCACATCTGCTCTGGAGCTCACAGAAGTCAATGGAATCCTACTCATTGATTTCAGGAAACTTTAATGCCCACCTTTGATCTCCACTTACCCCTTCTCAGCTCACAAGGCTTTTTCCCAGCATTGATGTAAATAATGCAAAGCAAAGCTTGTCTTTGACCTTCTTTTGTCCTGCACTTATTTTGCTGCCCAAGAATACTCCTTCATTTGGTGTCATGAAAAGCTGCCACATTCAGATTCTGCTGTCAGGGCAACGTACACTTTGGGTGACTGTAGTTTTCCTCATGAGCAGAGTTGAAATATCATGAAATAAGGGCAGCCTGTCTGTTCTCTAGGAAAACTCACCAAGGGAAGCTACAACCAAGCAACAAGAAATGTGACAATGGCTTCTTTCATTATCTCACTACTATTCTCAATTAAGCATCCTCTCACAGGACTAGTCTTTCAGATTAAAATCACAAGCAGAAAATAAGAACACATAAAGATGAAAGTGGCTGAAAATCTTGGAGGGAAAAGAGGTATCTTGAGTTACTAGTCAATAAAGAAACTCCTTTCTGTATAGATTTTGACAGAATTAGCAAAGATAAATGCCTCTGGGAAGGCCACTCACTGCACTAGGTCACTTCAGACTAACAAAAGTAATTTTAGAGTATAGCTTTTTCTTCAGAAGTTGACCCCAAAAATTCTCTTGTAGAGGAAGGGTACATGGTTGACTGCACTTTTTCTCACTTTCTAGCTTTCTCTCTCTCCCTACATACCCATATGGCCAACAGCCCTTAGCAATTTTTCTCTAAAATTCTGCCTATAGCAAAGTTAAAACTCAGGCACAAAGCCTCAGGCTCTTTACACTCTTAAGTGTTTCAGCTTCAGTATTCTTTTCCTAAATTGCTATGTCCTGGAAGGAAGGAGTGAAAACAGCCATTTCAGCCACTTCATATGCAGACTGCCCATATGCTTTATTTTTTATCTTTTTTACAAAATGTAATCTCTGCTCAATAAGTGGTTAAACTGAACTGTACAATCCATGTGCCCTCAGTAGGTCAATACCAGGTTCACTAACCATAGTGACCATACACTTGTTTTCCAGGCTCATGCAGGGGCACAAGCAGAAATCGCTGGAAAGGTCATCTTTCCAGAGAGCCCAACAGCAGGAGACAGAGGGGGCAAGGGCACAAGGCTCTTCTTCACTCTTTTGGCATTAGGAGGGTTCAAAACTTGAGCGCTTAGTGCATTTAATGTTGCTGCCAGTGCTTGGGAAGGGATATTATATTTAAGGGTGATATAGCCATGAAAAAACATCCAACAAAAGACTGATCCGTGACCATAATCTTGAGAAGAACTGCACAGAAGTGTCAGAGGTGTCCTGGTTAATGCTGCACCATGCTGTGTAACTGCACATGTGTTAATAGATAAAGTCACAGCAAGAGTGCTCAAGAAGTCATAGCATTTCAGGGTCTTGACTTGTTTTTTCAGAAAAGCAGTATTTGTTTCTTTTCATAAGGGGCTTCTTGTAGCAGCTTGAAGCAATTTTTAGTATATTTTGGGACTTAATGGTTTTACTATAATGCCTCTTTTACAGGGCTCTGTTAGTGGAAAGCCACTTAATGTTGTGGATTTGCTGGGTAGGGAGTAGAAAATTATCTTGTTGCAAAGAGAGGTTGGTCTTTGCCTATAGTCTGGAGGAAGGCTTGCAGAGCTATGGGCTGCTTTATGTGTTTTATTAACAATGAGTTAGACTGAGAGCATCAAATACATCCAGCATCTGAACAACAGCTACACTGATTTCTATGACCTGGGCTTTGTGCAAAAAATGGACATCCAAGGAGCAACGAGAGAAGGGGTTTTAGACTGCAGAAACTGAGCAAGGCTCAAGTAACAAACTCAGCATGATCTCAAAATTGTAGTTCATTTTAGCTGTCTGACTGTAGTTACTCAGATTGGGAATGTACATTGCAGACTATGTTCATCTTTGAAGCATTTCTTATAATCAAACACAATAATTTCAGTACTTCTGTAACATAATTATTTCCCTGAGGATATTTCCAAACAGCAGGAATCTCTGGAGAAAGTCCCAGCTCTACAGGTTAACTAAGTGGACCAGGTGGTCCAAGCCTTGCCAAAAGCTCAGATCCTGGAAGGCTGCATTAATAGCACTGGGAAACAGTGTCATCAGCATCTCAGCTCACATCTCCTTACAGTGTCCTCCAAAAGCTGTCACAGATCCTGCACTGAATCTTGCATTTCTCACCTGTCAAAAGTCACAAGGGCTGAGCAGCAACATAGTCAAAAGGGAAAAATGAAAATATAACAGAGTTGATCTTAAACAAAGGTGTGCAATGGAGCAGAGATAACTTATGTTGGGAGAAAATCCAAGTCTTAAAATATGCTCAGCATGCCTAGGACCACTATTTTCCACACCAGCAATAACTGAAAGACTTGGTGGCAGCTTTGTGGGTTCATCTTTTCCAGTAGGGCAGCCAAATGATGCTCATCTATGAGAAACAATTTAGGGATAATGTAATCATCCTGCCAGTGTGATTTACTACAGATTCCATTGACCCAAAGGTCACTGTAATTCCCCAAGTGCAGATAACCTGGTATTATTCCATGGCCAAAAAATCATTTTTTTATATATCTTTATATGTGTATATATATATATAAGCCCTTTATTTACTGTAACAATAAACTATAGAGATCTGATCAGGCATCACTGCCTCAGCAGAGGCAGCCTGATTCCATAAAAGTACATTAAATCGTTGCTGCTAGGATTATGAATAACAGCTTATGGGAATCCTCAAGAAAGTCTTATGACCATTTAAAATGAGGCAAGTACTGTGTGTATGCTATTCTCCTTCCTCCAAGAAAAACTTTTAATTTATAAAAGCGGTGCATTGTTCAATATCCATTGTGTTTTCTTCATTAACTCCGAGGTTTGCCTCATTTCATTTTTCCACCAAAGGGGAAGAATATATTGAGCTGTCAGCGATGTTATCTATGAAGAGAGGCTGCGGATTTCATATATTGAATCTAAGCTTTACAAATAGTCAAGTAATAGGAAAGGCTTTGTAATAAAACACAGGTAAAAATAAGCTTGCAAAAATCAAAGGGAAAAGTCTAAATTGTTTATATAATGTTATATTCCCCTGAGTTGTTGTCTCTTCCTTTTGAAAATTTTCTCTTGTATTTTCCAGAGTTGGTAAAGCAGTATTTGAAAAGGGTTGCAGAAAAAGAGTATCTCAATTGCTTCACAGATATTGTGATCCAGCTCTTATCCATGTGGGAGGAAGCTCAGATGTGCACATACCTGCACATACTCTCTGGTCGGATTTGGTATCAGAAAACTGAAGTAGGAACTGAACTTTGGCTGGGTAAGATCACAGAGAGTGAAAGGAGCTTTCCATGAAAAGCTGGGCCTTGGTCATTTCGTTTGGTCCTGAACCATTTGACAGGAAAACCTGCAATGCAAAAGAAAGGATATGGTTGCAGACAGGCTAGAAGTGAGAAGAGTTTGGAATAATTTCCATGAAAATGACAATTGAACAAGTTTGAGTGAGTGGGAGAACTCTGATGCTGGGGCCTGGGGGGACACCCTGAGAGGTTGGAGGAACATCAAAAGTCTTGAAAATATATCATTATGGAGGGACTAGCAAAAACAGTTGAGAAGATAGAGAGGATTTAGATGACCAGAAGGACTGGAATGAGGTCAAAAAGACATCTGAGACTTTAGGAATAGCCATTTCAACACAATAAAAAAGGAAAGATTAAATTTACAAAAATAAACCACTTACATGGAAATAACTGAGGCAGAAATCAGACAGCCACAGGAGTTGGAGGCAGTGTGGGGGTGGGGTTGACAAGAGGATTTGTGGAGAATGGCCATTGAGCAAAATATTTCCTACAGTGGGATGACAAAAAGCCATAAAAGGATTGAGGAACATGAGTGAAGGTGTCAAACACCATGGGAATGGGAGAAATAACAGACTAGTGCAATGACCAATCCACAGGTGAGTTTGGAGCCTGTGACACTTCTGATAACTTCAGGTTATATAATAAATTGCCTTCCTATATTACATTTTTGACATAAGACACTCAGGAACACAGCCTCTCTTAAGTAAATGCAATGTGTTCCCGAGCAAAAGCTTTCCATATTCCATCCCAACTGTCTTCAGCTCCTGGGATAAATGTTGAGGCACATCACAAAAATAGTACAGACTGAGATAGGAATATTACAGGTCTGCCAAATCTTTGCCTGCCAAACTGACTAGAGAATCAATATAAAAATAGATGAAATTGCATTTACTTACATGCCCCACGTATTTGTTTCACACACAGTCCCCCAGCAGTCTTGTCTTCTCTCTAATTCTCACTTTCCTTTCTCTTAAATCTAATTTTCTTTGCAGCAGTTCAGCTCTAGATGCTACAGATTTTTGTTTGTTTGCTTGTTTGTTTAGTGAATAATCACCCAAAACCTCTAGAGCATATCCTTTTCTAATGTAATGTGAAATGTTAAAAGCTTTTTACCAGCGAATTAGCTCCTTCCAAATTATGTGCACACCAGATCCTACAAGTCAAATAAAATTAAACTGAAGTTTGGTTTCCACTTTGGTAGAGATAACTTAGAAACTGGCCCTGGGGCACACAGTCAACTAACTGGCTGTCTGGCTTAATAGCACAAAGCACATACTGTAATTATGCCCATCATTTCTTCTTAACCACTCATTGCTGTAAAATGAGCACTTCAGAGATGTTTACCTGCTTTTTCAGGGATGAGGCACACCATGAAATTGTACTGGCCAAACAGAACTGCAAGTCACAGCTTAAAGCACACTGCTTTTCAGGAATATGCTTGAGGTGTTTGGGAGCTAAACATCATTCAACACAAATGACAATAGCCCAGAACTCTTCTGCCTCCCCAAGCTGCATTTTTCAACCCCTTCTGAACTTCATGTGGAGTTTCCTGCTTATTTGCACAACAGTGTGCTGGAACAAGACCTCGCAAAGAATTTGGTGGTTCAGACATTGCCTAAGATTTATCTGCTGCTTTGATTACAAATGATTTTATAGTCCAAAGTCTTGGTTTCTCTATCTCACAATCACAGCCTTTGTGTGGAAATGCATCAGAAGAAAAAGCTGTCTCATCCTGAAAGGGTAGAATCCGCCTTTGCTGAAATCAAGGTCTGTTTGACCCCAAGCAGCCAGTACAAATTAAATGCAGAGAGAAAAGCAATGAGACAGGTTAGAAAAGGGAGATTCCTCACTTTGAGAGGCAGCCTGCCTGTTTATCATCATTCACTCCAGACCAGAAACCTTCCACAATGCAAAAAGAAACTAACTCAGAGCAAAAAAAGAAAGTGAGAGAAAGATGAAGAGCAGGACATTGCACCATATCGTTATTAGTGGTGCCAAGCAGTTCACAAACTCACCTTTCTTAATACCACTACATGAGTTCAAGCAATTTTCCTGATCTGAATCTCACTGAGCTTCTGGTTCTCACAGGCTTTGGGTCAGCTCCACAGTTTGTGTTACCACTGGCATGTGTAGTTGTAACACAAGTATTTCTTTAATTTATGCAGGTTTTGTAGAACAAGTGACTGCCACTAATCACATTTCACAAGGACAGAGCAAATCCACATGACGTGCCTTTTCAAAGGACCAGCATGTTATCTATAAAAAATTCTTAAATTATTTCTAATAGTTGTGTTCCTTCAAACTAGATTGTCAAAATACACCTAAAATGCACCTGTGAGGCTGAAGCTATTCATAAATCATAATAAATATTTTCAGCTGGAAAAAAAGTTTTAAAGTGCGACGTTTGAAAATTACAGAGGAGAGTTTCAGAATAGAAGCAGCTCCATTTAGGGTACACCTGAAGGGAATTTATTTGAAAAATAATTAATTTATGACAGAAAAATTATTTCAGGTTAACTGAATTTTAACATTGGGGGGGCTGTTTGGGTGGGTTTTTTGTTTGTTGGTTGGTTTGGTTTGGTTTGTTTTCTTCTTAGTTTGTCCAGGAGTCCATGAGTTTTACTACTTGGATCCTAAGAGAAATGCCACTTTTATAAACAATGTGTTACCAGGATATATACCTAATAAAACAATACAGTTTCATGATACACTTTTAAGACTGCTAGCCTTGTCAGTGATTAATTCAGCCTCTCTGAAATGGAATGCAAAGCAGAATATCAAGGAAGATAGATAGTAATCAATCAATATTGTAAATCACTACTAAAATCCACGGACAGCACAAATGTAGGGTAACAGAAACACCTTAGTATGGAATTCATGTCAAAGCAGCACTGCTCTGGCACCCTGGGGTTCAATTATGTCTACAGTAGCTCTATATAGGATTAGTCTCTCATCTCTGGGAGGGTGGAGGGAATGGGAGAGGAGAAGGAGAATGTCACCCAGAATTGCCAAACCTTGGATGAAAAATGTAGGTGTGAGCATTCCTTCTGGAATTTTAAAGTGAGTTTAATTCAAATGAAACAATCCAATAAATAATACCTTGCAGCTGACTTTGAAATGTTCACACTGGTGCTACTGAATTCTACAGCTGCAAACTTTCATTCCCATCATAAATGACGTGCCATAATTATATTTTTTACAGGGTTCTCTATATATGTTGATTTACTTTTTTAATTTCTCTTTCATTAATAGCCTTTTCTTCCTTGGCAAGATAAGGTGATCTGAAAAAAGCCCACTGGCTTATTCAGTGACCCTGTTTTTATGGCGTGACAATACCAATAATAAAAACTAATTTCCTCCTCTGATTTCCTCATACATGCAAAGCAAAGATTACTTCTTGCCTTGAAAGCTATTGATATTGCAAAGGCCATCAAATAACTGGTCTAAAACACATGCATATTTTTTCATCTTCTCTGTAAAAGCTCACTTTTTAATCCATTAACTATCTCAAACAGCAAACTGAGTCACGGGTGGTTTAGGTTCCCTTGTTGTGGAATGTCACTGCTGTAATTGATTGCCAGTTAACTTGTGTTAGCCAGCCAGTTCAGTAAGCCACAAACATACATCTCTGGGAATAAATGTTTGCAGACTGCCTATACTAGCATTTACAAATGCATTATCTAACCAGAGTTAATTCCAGCCATCCTTTAACAAAATTAAATCTAGTCTAAACAAGAGCTCTGTTATCACTTTTCCTGGTACATCTGCTTCTTGGAATGTTTAGATGTGTCATTTGTTACTGACAATATTGCATTACAGACTCACACTGGGGCTTCCCTGGAGCTGGCCTTGTCTGTCTTTCTTCCTTGGGTTTTTTGGCTTCCATGACTGCTTTTTTCTCTGTGATACCTCCTGAGAGCCCCTCCTGAGCCCACACATGGGTCAGCTGTCTGGCACAAGTCTCTGTTTTGTCAATAGGGGTGGTCTGCTCCTCTTCATGGTGTATGTTCACACCTTGATGTACCAGACAGAGGGCTGTGGAATTATGTGATGTACTGTTTTTATATCCCTAAATGTACCTCTCCAAAGTGAGGGTTAAGGATGGGCATGCAAACACAAGAAATGGTTCTTTGCCCAGAAAAATTATGAAATGTCCAGCTGACATGGCAGGAAGGTCAGGGAGTAAAGACACATGACATATCCTGTGGTCCTCATTTTTTGCTGTTGAAGGAAGATAGGAAAATGGGAAAGGGAAGTAATAGGGTAATGGCAGGAAACCATCAGGAAAAAGTGAAGGAAGAGCAGGTTAAGTCAGGATGGTAGCCAAGTGCATTTTCCAATGGATGTGAGAAGTGGTGTTTGTGCTTTTGCTGCCATCTTCCAAGTCTGTTAAGCACTGAGGGAGGTAGTAACATTTAGTACTAATATGTGGCAGTAAAAAGGTCATAATAAGTAGTCTCGCGTGGACTAAAAAGAGGTTGCACCCCCAAGTTCACTGTGAATATCCCAAAGAAGCTGTGGAGATCTGTGCTTTAAAGCCAAGACACGTTTACCACCGAGCCTCTGTGCGAAAGGAGAGGTTATGAAAAGCAGCACTACATAACAAAACATCTTTAGGAATGAGCAAAGAGGATTCAGTGATATGGGGAGAGGTGGTAAGCTTGTACCTGTATAAACACATAGTTTGAACGTGTTTACAACTCCTTAAAGCAGACTTTGGCTTCTCCTCACTACCAGCTCCAGGGCTGCTTAGGTAGGGACATAAATGGTTTGTGATGCTGAGGGTCCCACTGACAAATTGCCAGGAGGCTGAGTCACGCTCAATTTGCATATAAATTGCAACCATTTTTATCAAATATAAATGCACACAATCATAATAGAGCATTTGCTTATTCTTCCTTCTCCTTTGAGAGATGAATACAAATTGTTTGCCTTTAAGTTTAATATTAAATAGCTGCACCATCTCAACATTGCAGAAAATGGAGGAGGAGGAGGAGATGTTTTCAGTGGAACCTGACTTAGGATCTTGGCAAACCAAGCATAGGTTTAGTGGATATTTACATGAACCATTTGATACCTCCAGAAAAACCAAAGGTGAACAAATTCAAGCCAAGGGACCTGCCAGATTAGTTGCACTACTACCAGAAATTTAAGACCAGATATAAAACTTAATTGTACCTGAGATTTATACAGAACTCAAGCATGTTTACTACAGCAATTAGGGCTCCTGCAGGTCTGGATTGAAAGGTTCAAGCTATTTTACCCAAGGAAAATTCTGGTAGTGGGGGTGTTGGCTCTGTTAATATCACTAGACTTGCAGTCACAGTTTTAGATAATGGGATAAACACATTGCTTAAGACATTAAGTTACACTGTTCCATATTCCTAAAAAACAATGCCCTGAACTTCTCTTGTCCTTCCTGTGCTTACTGACTGGCGTTTGCAAAGTATTAATGAAAGCACTAATGCCTAACATTTTTACCACTGCTCAGAACTGATTTCATTCACAATGTACACACTGTGTCTACTCTTAGCCAGACAATCTGTGGGGTTTAGTTGTCTTTATGTTTGACAGTGACACAGGTTAAGAATATTGCTATTAACTTTTAATCATGTGTTGTGATAATTATCCCTTCTTATAAAGTGCTGAGGGCTGTGAAGAGACAGAAGGAAACCCAGCTGGCACAAGGCCAGCAGCAAGAAATCACCAATATAAGGCCAGAGACAAGGGTGCTGATGAGTAGACCTAGGAGCCTGTGCAAAGAGATCAAGGGAGAAGGCACTACAGCTAGGAGGCAAGGAGAAAAATGCAGTATTCATGAGCCTAGCACAGAGAAAGTTTTCATCTGTGAATAGAAAACGTGGAATTAGCTGAATGCACATTGGCAGCAACAAAGATTCTCTCTGTGTAGTGGATGAATTTGTACGGCCTCATCTTTGCCTCCTCCCGTTGTCACAGGGCAGCCAACAGACAAGTTTTCCTTTTTGCACAGTTTGGATGAATCTCTTTGTCTTTTTCCTTTTAGCTTACAGCTAACATTCCTTTCTCCTTTGTGAGGAAACCACTATACATGTGGTTTCTTTTTCTTCAGAGCCAGTGCTGTGAAGATACCAAGAGCTAAATTTGGCTCTGTGCAGTTTGTCCTAGCAGACTCTTCCAAACTGCACTGGTAGCTTTCCCAGGTACATGGAAAGCCTGTCTTTTTTCTCTCACTGGCAACAATTGAAGAAACTACAGACAAATTGCTACCAGTACTCTGTGCAGAGGATGAATCTGTGTATGCAGAACTCTGGAGAGTTCATCATCTGCTGAAGTGCTTTTCCCCACTCTCCTCAGCTAAAACAGTGACCAAAAGGAGAAGAAGAAATTTAGGTTCCACAATCCAAGCACAACCTCCCCCATTGTTATCTCCAACCCTGGAAATGTGGTGAAATCAAATGTTCATACAGCTTGAGGTGTAGATGATGCCAAATTAGTCCCACATGCAAATTTCTTTGCCAATTTCTAAATACCTAAGGATATTCATGGCATATAACCTGTCTTCCTTTTTTCCCAGATTACCATACCAGTTGTCACAGCTGGGGATTTGGTAAAAGGGACATGTGTTTTCTGGATAGCATAAAGTTTAAAATATCTCTCAGAGGACTTTCTTTGAACCTGCTTTGTAGCCTTTAGCTCATTTCTTGCTTATTGTGCAGCAATTCATATCAAAACTAGTAGTCAAAGATGGGTTGCTGTGATTTACATGCTTCTGGCAGTGCACAAAGACTTCAATATATAAATGAGAATAAAGTCAGGTATTTCAAGCACCTGCCTGAGAATCAGTATTGCAAGAGAGTGTTTCTAGCTGTGACTTAGTCTCACCAGGGAGAAATAAATGCCATAGGCAAAAGAATGCAAGAAAAAAACAGGAAGGGAGGAAGTTTGCTGCTCTCCTCTTTCCAAAATTGTGGATTTAATATCCTTGGACACCACAAAGTTTTGCTTGTTACTCATTTACCCATTGAATAGTCTTGGCCTTTGGTATCACTGTAAATAGCATGATTAAATGGTACTCTGCACCTCAAGTAATAGTGATCAATGCACACAGCAAGGGCCAGTAGTCTGACTTTTCATCAATCCAGAGCTGCTCCCTAAAATGTCTAGACATTTATAATTGCAACTTGTTGCTATATAAACAGTAAATTAGTGCTAAGGCTAGGAAAGAAAATGTTATTTACAGCAGAAAGGTCATTCCTTCAAAAGGGGTCTTCTGTCCTAAGAAAATTTGTAACATGCAATTTGTACATTTCTAAATTATGTCAACAGTTGCGGAGTCTATTGCAAAAATTTTAAACCCAGCAGCAAAAACATTAATTATACAAAAATGTCTAAATGGAGAATTGAACCAGGAGTATTATCAAGAGGAAAAAAAATTAATCTTTAACTACAAATAAGTTAAACTATGTGTGTCAAGAAGTCAAATGTACCCAACAGGCAAAAGAAAATCCCAGAGAAGGACTCTTTTGGGCCTGGCTTTATCTTTTTGCCTGGTCTCTATGCCAAGGCTGGGAGCCCACTCCGTTACTTGATGGCACAGGTGAGGAAGAGCATCTTACACGGACCCAAACCATCACAGCTACAGTGACAGTGTGTACTGGGGAGTGCAGTGATGGTGTATACTGCACCCTCCGGCAGAGCTGCTCCTGTTGATGATGCCTTTTACCCACAGCTGTAAAAGCCTCCCGGCAAGGACAAGCCCTAAGCCCCATCAGCTGTGTGGTGTGACAGGAGCCAGCAGCAAGAGAGCTCTGACAAACCTGCGCTCTGCCCTCAGGGTGACCTCGCTGCCACACCTTCTCCTCATCAGAGCTTTAGGGACCTCATGTCTCAAGGAATTTTCCCAGGGAGGCGCAGGGGTCCTCTGCTGTGGCTGATACCATTCTTTTGGGTGGCTTTTCTCAGTGAAGACAGCCTTTTCATCTGCAGGTGGATGGAGCTGCACTCCCTCTTTTAATGTTGATAAGACCCCCAGGGCCTCTCCATTTCACCTTTCCATCCTTTGGTACATCAGTACAAGATGAGACCTCACTGACTTTCTTACCCCAGGGTTAAGATATTGAGTCCAGTGGAATCAATAAATACCAGCTGCTGTGGGCAGCACACAGGCTCTTTCCCTTTCTGGGGAATAAGAAATGCTACTCTATCTGTTCAAACTAAACAATATCCCAAGCACTAATCCCGTTTCTTAATGACACCACTATAACCTCATATTACTTTATCACTTGAGGATAAGACACTGTAACACTTTATATTATTCTTAGAAAAATTTAAGCCTTTCTTATTGTCCATTTATGAAAAATTTCTTAATGCTAAAAGAATATGAGAACTTCTTTTTCTCCATAATGCATAAATATTTTAAGTAAGTAGACTGCATGATAGCTGAAAAGTTTCAGTAAAAAAATAGTTCACTCAAATAAAGAAACAAGGCTTAATGGGCATTAAAAATAAATAAACTACTTTTATTTTTTTTCAAGTAATTTTAGAGAAGTTAACAATACAAAATAATGAATGCTAAATCAATACAAATTTACTGTCCTTATAATTCTTGTTTTCTTTCTGATAGCTGTAAGTTTTGGTTGCCATTCTAAAGTATATAGAATCTGATATTTTCAAGCAAATATTCTCAAAGTGATACAATATTTCAGATGGAGCTTTTTGACAGCCTTGGTTTTTGACTATTTAAACTCATTACTAATAAATAATTAAACATGAGAAATTGAACTCAGTAAATGCTCTATTGAGAAGATGGCACGTTTTCCCTCAAAGGCATGTAATAAGATGCCTTTGACCAAATCGCTATTTGACAGGTTAAGCAAGCAGAAATAAAATCTTCACAGCCTATTGCAAAACTTGCTGCTGTCAATAGAAACAGACCTATTAACATCAAAGGGGTGTAGGTTATCTCTTTACTGAATGAGTGTTTTTTATTATTAGAATGATCAGGGACAAAGGGAATTAGTTGTTACTGATAGGACAGCAATTCAGCAATCTCCTTTGTTTTTCCTGCAGGATGCATTGCCTTTGGCTGTATGGGCATTGAGAGGCACAAGGGCTTCTCAAAGACTCAGGATAAGTAATTTTTGATTTCTTTTCCTTTTCTTCCCATGAAAACGAAGGAGGATACTCTCCTGTGGTGTAACCAGGACATGTCTCATTGCCTGCTATCTAGAAAAAAGCCTCAAATGGCAGTTTAACTCCAGAAATTTAAATGTATAAAATTTCTTTGGATGGAAGAAAATATGTTCCTCCACCATGCACCAACTCTATGAGAGAACAGGCCACAGTCACAGCACCCACATTTCATGTGCAAGTGGCAGACCATGGCTCCTCCTGTTTCTCCTGGAGAGAACTGACTTGGGTGTGCTGAGCTGTGCAGTGCCAGGCTCCACGAGTGACCCAGCAAACACATCTGGGGTCAGAGAGTGTGACATTTACACATCCATCCATCCATCCATCCATCCATCCATCCATCCATCCATCCATCCATCCATCCACATCACTGTAACTTTGCTTCAGCACCCCACAGAAAGGTTCTCAAAGGCCCTGTTCTTCATGAAAGCACTCACCTTTGAGAATAAAACCCAAACATCTTTTAACTTTGGTGCGGTTTCTTACATAAAGTTCCTTCAATTATCTTCTTTGACTACTCTACTTTTTGTTGCTTCCTAGTCAGAAATGTCTGATCAGATCTGTGCTCGTCTTCAGCCACAGGTACATGCAGCAGTAGTTTTGTCTTTGCCCTGCTTCTGTTACCACCAAAATCGACAAATTCGCTTTGACTTATTGTAATAAAGACCTATTGACTTCCCAAGAAAGGTACTCTCCACCTTGTGCTTGACTCAGTGCATTAAGCTGTAAACTTGGAAAAAAAAGTAAACTGTGTTTCCCTTGAAAAAGAAAATTGAAAGACCTTTTTTGAAAAAGCAGAGGAAAGGTCCCTTAATGGACTTAGACTGCATTAAAACTGCTATAAAATACCATGCAGCTTATTATATTACTGCTGCCATTTTTATTGAGTAAGCAAAAAAAATCCCAAACAAAAAGCCTCTAAAATTTTTTTAAATCTATTTTAATACCACTTGAGTTAACATTTAAGCAGGTTTTTTCTCTCTGTTTTTATTCCTTTCTTTTAATTTATTTTTGTATTACTGTGTTAGATGTTAGGAGCAACAGTTTCCATACAAGGTGATGGCCACACAGCTTATCAATTTCTCAGTCAGTTATGCCATGACATATCAAAGTAAAAATATTACAAATCATTTTGGTCCATTGATATTAGTAACAGCAAAGACTTTAAATGCATGAGTCAGCATTACACCAGATGAAAGATCAGGCCTTGGATATACCAGGTACCATAGCAGGAAAAAGAGCCAGTAAATAATTAGGTGACAGGTTTGGGGGTCTTTTTAACAGTGACCTGGCAGGAGCTGGTGACAAGCTGCACATGCATGGCTGGGAGAGGTCACCATCACTGTGGGGACAACACACACACAAACACACACATATCCTCATGCTGAGCACAAAATAAAGTGTCAGGATTCCCTTTTCCTTCAAGCCAGGTGGATTCAGTAGGTAAGTTTTGGGGGATGATTACTTGGATTATCTCTCAATGCCCCATTCAACTTTTAATAGCAGGTATAAAAATTTTATCTGATTTTCAACTTTACTCTTTTGAAATATTAACCATTGATAAATTATTAAACTAAGTATAAAGTGGTACAAATGTACATAGATTTCATAAAGAAGTCTGCTCAGGCAGGCTACATAATGGGACTGCTGCTGCCACCCAAACAGGTTGGAAACCAGCTCTTTTTTTTTTTTTTTTGCTTTATTCTCATACAGACAAAAAAATGTAAATTACATACTGTAGCTATTCTTGTGCCTTCATCTTCACTCTCTTTTCTTTCTGACTACACAAGGCAGATTGTGTCCCCACAGCTCACACCCTTAAAAGCTTTGGTCATTCTCTGTCCACTTTCCTGGGATTCCTTTAAATGGTATTTGTGGAAGGAGCTGAAACCATATTACCACCACAAAGTGTCTCTCATGGTGAACTGCCTCCCACAGTGGGTCCAGTCACCCTGGAAAATAAAATCCCACTTGGGATCCTGGCCACAAAACACAAGGAGGAGCATGATGGCTGTGAATTACAATTCCTAAACACCACCCTGCAAAGCAAAATGTTGATGTTTCATGATTTGGCAGACGTTGCTTCATTGGTCCCTGAAATGCCAAGAACTCTACTATAAAGAGGAGGGAAAATCCTATTTTATAGTCATTACAAATGTTAAAAATCAGAAAAATACAGAAGAAGTGGATATAACACCAGCTCTTAGCATGAGCTGTGTGCACCTGGGAGCAAAACTTGCAGCTCACTCAGACTCTGTGTTAGTGACTTCAAAGAGACACTGTGTAAGTCATTTGAGAAAGTCTAAATGCCACAGTGGGTATTGTTTGTCCTTACATAATTCCAGTAGCTTTAGAACTATAAAGAAAAATGTAAAATCTGGCCCTAATTTGTATTTGTATTTGGAACCTGGTGAATTACCCTGGATATTAGCTGTATTAAGTTACCATGAAGATATAAGACTTAACAAAAGTAATTAGCGCTCATACCTTGTTTTACACTGGCAATGCACTTTGTGGATAAGAGAATAACAGTGGTGCTAAAGTCATGCATGTTGTGCCTTATCAGACTAGTGCATTATAGCCCTTCAGGTTAAAGGGCTCAGAATAATGAAAGCAAATCCAGGTGCAATTTCCTGCTGCTGTTTTGCTGTAATATCAAATCCTTGCAGAGTTAACTCTTTACTTGCTAGATTCCCTGCATGTTTGCAGTTTCAAGTTGCCATGAGATCATCTGCAGTACCTATGCAACTGTTTGCTTGTTTCAAGAATTATGGGAGTGGTTAAGTATGAAAAAAATGGGAATACAGATCAAGAAACTAGTAGCAGAAATCTATCTAGATTTATTTTCTCATTTTTAAAATGTTTTTTGGGGTATTTTTGTTCTGAAGACCATAGGCAGAAGGACCACTGCATATTCATGGGGATGTGCTTGCACCCCTATCTTTTGCATAGATTTTTATTTCTGCCTTTACCTACAAGGAAAAGTAAGGTGCAGAGCTGCTGCCCTTCCCCACAGCTTGCGATAAATCATCCCCTTTTATTTGGCAGGACATACATTAGAAACATGGTTATAGTGACAAAAATGCTCATATGCAACTGATTCCTGGGCTAATTAAACCAAGATACAACTGGGCTGTGACATGGCTGATGAGAATCCAAGGCCAAATCAGAGTTACCTGACTGCAGCCTTTGGAAATATGACTTACCTTTTCTGCTGTACAACACTGCAAAATTACTTCTTGAGTCAGTACTCACCTTTACTGCTTCAGCTCAGCTGAACTGTCTAAGAGAAAAACAAAACTCCAAGGTTGCTCAGAGCTCAAGGCTAACCCTGAGGAGGATATCAGATAATAAAGACATCAGCCAAAATAATCTAGGACCTTTTACCATCAAAAAAATTATTTCATTGATCACTATATAACATATCACATTTTCTGACACATGTAAAATTAAATGAAAGCAAGTTATCTTTAATGTTCTCTCAACTTAAAAATAAACATTTCATGAGTGTTCTATATATACACCATATATATATTCATGGGTTTTTTCTCAGGAAGCATGACAGTTTTAACTATTTACATGAAAGAAGGAATTTTCTTATTCACACATGGGTATCCTGGCAGGCTTTTTCCCAGAAGTTAATAATGTCAGGTATTAGGATAGAATGGATATTCAATGGGTAAGAAAATCATCAGTCTCCAGAAAATCCTCTGAGAAGTATTTTATTAAACACAGAATTCTTGAAAGGGATATAAGCCCACAAACCCACAAGCCTCAGGCTTTAACGCAACCTCTAACTACCAGAAGTTAAAGCGGGTTTTGTGGGCAATCTTCTCCATAATTAAATACTGTGGAGTTTCTTGCACTGTGTTTGCAGGTTGTATCAGCCATTGCTAGAGACAGAAGTTATGAACAGACTGGGATTACAGTCTGCTCAGGCAGTACTAATTTTTACATTAGAAGTTGACACCTTTCATAAAAATAGGGGTATGCTTTAATTGAGGTGTCAAAATTAATTCTAATATGCTTAAAATAACCATGATGGTTTGATAACTCAATATTTTTGTGCTAGGTTTGTTTGCTAACATGCAATACTTGAGGTAATCCAGCTGACTTCTGTAACAGGACAGAAGGTAGACTCAGTTCTGTCTCAGTATTAGCATTCAAAATACACCAGATCTCATATTTATAGAGGTATGGAGAATGCTCCACAGAGGGATGTACATCAGGTAGGAAGTCTCATGTATTTATTTTTTCTCACTGCATTGCATCCCTGGGCTGACATCCCTGGATATGCTCTTTTCCATCACCATGACATGCTATGTTAAAGTAATGCATTGTAAGTGAAGCCAGTGTTGCCATAAGAAAATCTTTCATAAAATCATGTCAATGGAAACTAACACATTCCATTCAGACCAATCTCCCTGATGAAAAAGGGTGCTTTGAATAAGCAGAGATTGTCTAGCTCCATGGATAATTTATCAGTGCCACCAGCTGATCTCTAGAAAAGGCTTAAAATAACAAAAGACAACTAATCCATTTTTTTTTAAAGAAAAAAAAAAGATTGAAGATGTGTTTCAAAAGCTCATTGGTGCTTCTCACATTAAAAAGCTTACCCTGGTGCATTCCATCGATGGCTTTAGACTATTCATCATATCATTTGCATGAAGAGGCTTACAGCTCTCCCCAGACAGAGAGCGGATTACAAATGTTCCTAAGTCAATAGCCTTCACATTTTAAAGTATTTGCTTATTAAAGGCTACTTTAAAAAGTTCAGAATCAAAACCTTGCTATTCTTGTTTGACAAGAAAACCTTGACAGTTCCCTAATTCTCAGTATAAAAACGATGCTTTACATTTCTTCAACAGTTTCTCTCCTAGGAACTCCAGGTGCTTTGGATAATTAACATAACTCCAATATGTATCCCTAGAAGCTTCCCTCTGCAGTACAGAACTCTACACCACACTCTCTCAAGAAGAGGTCACAAAGCTGGCACCCAAAGGCAATCAATTCAGAGCTTGGATTCCTGCTCATGTGAAGTGTTTTTGATAGATTACTGATGGATTTGATGGATTGTTTGGTATTGTTAGGGCTGAAGGACCTTGCATAGCACATTGGCTGACCTTCACAACAGTGAAGGATTGTGCCCAGTGAATCTCTAAGCTCTTAATCCCATGGATATGGCCCCAAGATGTTGTTCTGTCTTTGCTCAGATCTCAGAGGAGAAAAAGGCAATGTGATCATTGTATCTGCACACTCCTTAGTGTGTCCTTGCAACCCACAACTCTCAATCTGTGAAGAATTCTAAGCAATTTTGGCATAGCAAAAGAGACCTCACAGATGGTCCAATCATTTTATAGGGAAAAAATTATAGGTCTCAGCACTCAATATAGATTACTGCAGTGGAGCTCTAGGGATATAAGACACAAATCCACAACAGACTCTCTTCATTAGCCGGGATGCTCATGGACCAGGCTATTACACTGGGACAGATAAAGCAATTCAAATTCCAAGAGAGACAGGGAGAAATATGTAAGACTAATAACACAATAACATTGAAGTGATTGTACCTTTATCTCAATTTTCACTAAAGGCTGTAGCACAAGGATTGTTCTTTATTAAGAAAAATAAAAGTATTTAGCAAATATAATAAAAATTCAAGGTGCAAATAGACTGTTGCGGAGTCAGATGCAGCATTTAGTTTTACTGACTTGCAAGCTGTAGCTGTAGGCAGAGTTTCACCCTCTTTCTGGTAGGAACAAGACAGCCTGGTTTGGAAAGTAGGAAAAAAGTTGGAAAAAAAACTATTGGGCCCAAGACAAATAGCAAATATTAGATCAATAGAACCTGGTGGGGCAGAGAAGTTTTACAGGTGATGATTTTTCCATTATTGACTCTAGCCTAGCTGAAACATGCTGGTTTTGTGGGATTACTAAACTGAATAATAATAGGAAGAGAAAATAATGACATTCTAGCAAGAAACCTTTGTGCATAACATTTACAGTTGTATTTGGATCATCTAGATAGCTTAAAAGAACATAGCATTAGTTTTAACAATCCATACTTTCTCCCAAATGAACTCACTGGTGGGTTGATTTTTCTGCAGATTCCTTCCTAAATATTAAAATTTAGAGGGGATAAAAAAAAATTTAAGTGTCAAATTATGCCTTTCCTATATCCGTGAAAGAGCTAAATGTAGTTTCAAGCTCTCCTACAGACCACTACCCAGAATATTTTTACCAGTACATTGTTTCACTTGCAGGGAACAAGCATTTCTACAGCAAAAGTAAATCGATACCATTTTATAAATTGTATCAGTGTAAAAGTTCTTAGTAGCTGAGTAGTATATTGCCCTTTCTAGACAGATACAAGATCTATTACTACAGGTACCTTAATAAAGATATACATGACTCTACTCTTACGGTGCTATGCCATATTTATACTAGAATTTTGAAAGCAACTTCATATTTTGTGCTATAAAAGGATGATCTAATATTATTTAATACTTGTACTTCAGATCTCTCCTTCTTTTCTCCCACTCAGAGGGAAGAAGAGTTTAATATTCTTCCACCCACTGCATGTCTTACTTGTCTAAATATATAACTTCTTTAGGTCAGAATCTTTTACTTAAAACAAGCATGTGTATATCTACACACACTTTGTGCTGAGCAACATGGGCACAGGGATAAGTGCTTGGGAAAAGCTGGTGAAGGGATGTACTGGCCTCCACCCCATCTAAATTCTTTAGAGCTGCTGAAGTAAACTCGAAAGATCCACATCCACCCTGGATGGATCAGTGGTCATGAGTTCAAAGTAAAATTTACTGAGGGAAGCATGAATGTTTGATAAACACCCAAAGAAACAGTAGATAACTCTAATGGAAACTAGTGTATTATTTGGATCTTATTTGAACAGGGCTGTTTAGCAATATTATGATAATAGAAAAATTAATACTAGGAAAACCTTAACTATAGACTACCTGTATGTGGGCAGATACAGGTACAAAGAGATGTGGATATAGATTTAGTTGAGCTGTAGATGATGGATATATAGATAGAATGGGCATTTTTCTAAGTATTGGAAGCTCAAATGCTGGGAAAAAGTTGAGTCTCAGAGTCTCCATCTGTGGCACAGGGAACCCTCACACTGAAGTCCAGTAGGGCAGCCTCCAGATGTTAGCCAAGTCAATTCAAGCTGCTCCAAGAAATGGCAGCTAAAACACATTGGCTGCTGTTCTACCTTTACTTCCTAATGCTGGCATAAGTGACTTATAGCACTTGCAAGCTGAGGATATGAAAGGGGGAATGAGACTCTTGATTGGCTCAGTGACAGAGTTTGTCTGCTTTGGAGGATTGTTAATTATTATCCTCTTAAATTAATCACCCTCATGTGGAGCTTATCAGTCCAGGTAAGTAGACAGACTATTGAGGGAAAAAACTCTGCATCTCACTTTGACCTTCATTTAGCAGTTTCTTCTTTAAAATTTAGCCCTAATGTGTATGGTATTTATCCTATTCAATAGCTGATTGCACACCACCTAATCTCTTGATGTTGGTCTAATCCGTCCATGCCATGGGTTTTTGTTACTGTTGCCAATACTGGACTGTCTTTATTTATCACAGTCACTCTCACTACATCTTCTCAGAAAGCCATATCAATCAAGCAACCATTCTGATTTGCTGCATCCCAGGGTAACAAGAAATGCTTTGTTCTGACTCTATATTTTTAAGCTATTTTGAGGCCTCCCACAAATTAAAGTCAGAGGATTACTAACTGAGATGGTTCTCTGTGTCATGGGGGAGCAGCACAAGCTGTTCACAGCATTAGGATGGGCTTCCAGTGGTGACAGGAAACTTCTTCCTACCTTGAATGCTTCTGTCAGGACTTCTCTCAGCTCCCAGGCTCTTGCCCACAGGGTGGAGAGGAAGTTGGGCAGACACCACAGTGCAGGATTCCCCCTAGTGCCCCAAAGGGCCTGAAGGCATCACCTTCCCGAAGGCAGCAGCACACAGGGACTGCCCACCAGAGACAGGGGATGTGTGACAGCTCAGTCCTTCTCAGGCAGCTCCCAGCTGGTCCTCAGTTCATTTTTATGTTTCCAGATTTTTCCTAAAATTTTCCCTGCAACTCAGAAAGGCAGAGGCCTTGTGCTGATCTACCCACCCTGGTCTTGCTATCCAAACCACGAGGCAGTGTTGAGGGATGGGAGGAGGGCAGAGGAGGGGATGCTTGGTTGAGTTTTCTTATCTTAGGCAAGATTTTTCTGTCCCTGACAGGGGGATCAAGTCTGAGATCTAGGCTTGATCCAGGACCTCGTCTAGAAAGTCACTTATGAATAAAGGAAACAAATGTGTAAACTCTACTAGAAAAATTACACTCATCAAAACATTCATAAAGCCATGCATATTTGCACACAAATCTAAAGACTTATAAAATTACAGCCTAAACCACTTTCCAAAGAAGTTCTCTTTAATTGGCACAAGGTGTTGAATTATGCAGAACAGATCTCAACAGAGATTTTTTTTAATATAAAGTTAATTACTTTATCTTGGTGTGCATGAGGAAGCACAATACTTTTTGCAGTGACTCTTTGTATCAGAGACAGCTAGTATCCATGTTAGTCTGTTCATGTAATAAAAATCAAATTGCATCAATTCCTTAACAAAGCACAGCAGAGACTGCTCCTAATAGAATCCTTATTAGAGAATCAGATACAGCTATCTCCAAAGAAAGGATTTTTAAAAGGTACTGGGATTTCTCTGTAGTTTATTAACTAAAGCAACACTGGAATTAGCTGCTGGGAGATGTCAGGTTGGAATAAGGACTTCTGGGTGGAAGCAGAGGCAATTAGGATACCCTCTGCTGTTGACATGATTCAATGGAAATTTTTTATTTTATGAGCCAAGCTGGAGAGGAGAGGAGAGAAGGGCAGAAGTGCTGCCAGTCGACATTTTGTTTCTTCCATTTCTGTCTGCAGAGTGCTCCTCCCTCAGATGTATTTCTCTCCCTGGCAAGACGAGGGTTGCAAACCAAAAGCCATTCAATTCTGTAAGCATTTCTAAAGCTCCAGCACAGAAAACACAGGGAAACTGGGAACTCTGGGGGTTCTGCTGTGATAGGATTTGGCTTAACCTCCTTCCTGTGCCCCAAAACCCAAACAATTTAACAGGCCAGATTTGGGCTTGAGAATCTGTAAACAAGCAAGTGAATTTTGCCTGCCTTTGTTTTTGTGGAGAGCAGTTCTCACAGGCTCATCCTTAGCCTGAAATTGTGTTCAGTTTGAGCCCTGAAGCATGAGGATTGATAGCCCTTGTCGTTTGCTTCCAGACAGTGTAAGTGCCTTATCTTAGCAGGGCACACCCCATTGCCATGGGACTCCTCTGGAGAACAATTAGCAGCAGCCATAATGACAGCAGGGCACTGGCAGCAGGGCCACACTCAGGCTGTGGAGGCACGGAGCTCGTGTGCTCTCAGAGCTGCTCTCCACTGCTCCCCAAGCCACGGCTGGGGATGCTGCTGGCAGGAGGTTGGCAGGGTGTCTAGAGGCAGCTGTCAGGGCTGCCCAGTCAACAGCCACTGCAAACTCTTCCTGGTGACTTCAGTATTTCAGAGATTAAGGTTTTGGAAATTTCAGTTTGTGACATTTTTAAATTACTGGTGCCAGACCCCTCAGTCACCACTGCTTATGGTATTCTTGGCACTGCCTTTTATTTTTTGGTCCATAACGGCCATGCAGAGTTCAGTGTACGCTCTAAGCTTATGTTCAGCCTGATGCTGATAGTAAAATGCCAGGCAGCACCATGGCACCCAGGGTTATCCTCCTTCCTGCAGCATCCTCTTGCTCCAGCACTCCAGAGCTGCTGAAGTGGGGAAAGCAAAATTGCTTCTAAAACATCCTGCCTCTTCAGAGTTATGTTTTCTCTCCTGATATGCTTCTATAAAAAAAGGTTTTACAGACCAGGATTTCAAAATTAAAACAGTTTTCCCCTTTCCTCTCTGGCTGTGGTGCTTTAGCAGTGCATGGTCAACACGTGCAATACAGAGGAAGTTAAAGATTCGACAAGAAAACTCTGTGAGGATTCCAGGATTTGGAGAGGGAAGGCACAGCCACAGGAGAGGAGTAAGAGCAAAGGCACTCTTTGCCAAAGCTGAGGGTGTTTTGAAACTACTGTGGAGCTGGATCAGAGGGAGAAATGGTAGAAAGTTACACGTTCCCATCTCCCTCTTTGTCTTCATTATCCAGATAGACAAAAAGAGTGTTTCTTCACTTGGGGATCTACCAAAACTGAGGCAGGAGCAGCGACTGGTACCTGACTGTCACAGCATCAGAGATGTGTCAAGGTTGATGCTGAGCCCTCATCAATTGCCAAACTCCAAAAAAAGCAGACAAGATGCAGTTCAGCAGCACTTTCTGTATTCATTCCATCTGACATAAGGTGTCTAACTGAGCTGTCACCCTCATGCCCTGCTTCAATCAGCAGCACGGACGGGACCTTCCACAGAGATGTGGTGTCTCGTGCAGGCTAAGTCACACTCCAGAGGATCCTAATTTCTGAAATTCTTCTGGATACAACTGTCTGGGAGTGTAACAGAAACCTCCAGCAACTCTGTCCCTATCTCAGACCCTGAACAAAAATATTTGTAGCAGTAGATGCAAAGGTATAGATTTAACCACCTAACTTAACCCTAAATCATCTCCTTAAATATGCGCCCTGATGAGCTGCACGTGCTGTTTTCTAAGTAAAAAGCTACCTGTAACAATTTTAACAAGCACTTGCTGTTAGATATGAGCATTATTAAGTATGCTTTAAAATGCCCAGAAGACAGCAGCAACATGACTTTTGGACAGTTCCAGTTTCAACCCCTTCTCAGTTTGCACTGCTGGGACAAAGGCATCTGGTCCTGCCCTCTGAATTTTTGTTTCCCACCTACCTCAGGCAAGTGCCAGGAAAAAGTGTAAAGTGCTTGTCTCCAGCTTGCAGAGGCATTTGAAGACAAGAGGCAAGTTTAAGTGGAGTTTGGCATCCCGTGGGGTGAACTTTTCCTGGCAGCCAAAGCAATGATATTGAGCACTATCATTCTCTGCTGTACCCATCTTTGCCTGACCTTATCCCGGACACATCCCCTTTGACTTACTTCTTTAAAGAGCCTAATAGATTTTCTTTAGCTTGAGGCACAGCAAACCTCTGCTGGATTGAAATAATGTAGAAGTATTAGAAAAGATTGGTGCTGGGAATTTTTTTCCCCTCTTCCCCTTGCTCCACGATAGGAAGAAAATATATGACCTAAATCTGCCAAGCTTCTTCAAATGGAAGGAAGAAGCACATGTGGAAAAGCATTAGAAGGCCACCCAGCTCCCTATAATTATAATGAGAATGCCACCATTGCTAAATTAATAGAAAATAAAAGGAATAAGTATTAAATGATTGTGGTTTCCCGCACCTATTTCTTTACATTCATTCAGCAGCAGATAGTTTTACAACACAAATAAATCTTTTCCGATGCAAACAAGTGTGCAGCGCCCGGCGCTGGGTGCGCGGCAAAGCGCGATCTGCAGCACCCCCTGCAGCACCCGCGCATCCCGGCACGGGCTCCAGCAGCTCCCGAGCTTTGAAACGCCAAGATGCACTCACATGCAGGGTTTAGCATTGCCAGATCCTCACCGTGTCTCGGGCTCAGCTCTGCACAGAAGGAAAACTTGTTTTGGAATCAGGAAGATTTGCGGAGTGGGAAATGTGTTTTCTGCGGGAGCCCGTGTTCACCGTGGGGCTATTCTGAGCCCAGTGTGAGTGGGAAGGTTTGCAAATCCCTAATATTTGGGAAGAAAAAGAAAATCTAGATTTTTAAAGAAACCTTAATCTCTTCCAGAGGCTGGATTGTAGCCACATTGCTTTCCACTGGTCTGCCTTCTCCCTGCACTGAGATACATTCCAGCCCTCAGCCCTGACTGACTTTATAGGGTGGACCAAAAAATATAGTTACACTCGTAAGTTCTTGAATTTTCCAATTCAGTCCTTGATATATTGACCAAATTTCTTTCCTTTTCATTTCCAGAGATCCAGCCTGCTTACCTATTGAAAGGCAGTAAGAACATGAGAGGGATCATATCCCTTTAAATTCACTAAAGTGAGTTAGAAGACGAGTTCCCACAGTCAGACACGACACCAGGGCTATGCAGGGAAACATCAGCGTGGGGACTGTTCCAGCTGCAAAATCTATAACCCAGTACGAGTACAGAGCTGCACTGCTTCATACCACCAGGGCTCTGTCTCACCCTGTTGCCCATCAGAGATTTTCCCCAGTTTGGTTTGACCCCCTCTGGCAGAAGGAGCACCTGATTGCAGAGCTGCTGGCTGCCACTGAGCCCCTTTACTTTGCTGAAGTGCAAACATGAACTTTGACATATTTCCCTCAGAATCAGGATAGTCTGAGCCTGGGTTTTGCTAAGACAAGAGAAAAGAAAATTTACAAATTGTTCTTTTCTTTGCCAGACTGTTTCCCAGGCAGATTTTTAGCAGAGCTAATTTGATGCATCCCCACGGGCCTCCCTTGTGACAATTATGCAACAGACCCCTCTGGTGTGGGGCATTTCACACCACTCAGACATGCATATGGGAAGAGATCTGTTTATATTGTATTTATATCCTTCTTTGCATCCCTGAGCTGCTGAGTGCTTCATGCCCCTCTCCAGCTGCCCACAGTCTCTAGCCCTTCCCTCCTGCCCCTTCTGTTGAGCACCTGGGGTGACTTTTCTCCTCTGCCCTGTCCCCTTGTCAAGTCACCCTCCTGCAGAGCAGCTGCTGTTAGAGCAGATGTAAAACGGTTCAGTAACACTCACTAATATTAGCATTGACACCAGCACAGAGAGGAAATAAATTCTTTTCTGGGGGAGAAGCACAAATTACTTAATGCAGCAGATCAGAGCAGCATCTCTAACAATGCTGGAAGAGAGCTGGTTTAATATCTCCTTGTATATAACACACAAAAAAGCAGAGCCACCTGCCTACAGCAGCCACCGTGCAGCCTGTCCCAGCACACTGTGTACAACCTGTGGTGATTCTTCGCCAGCCTTGCAGGACTCTGGTCATTAATCTAGAATCTATTTGTCAGTCCATAAAAAGCTGCTTCCAAGGGCCTTTTCCATGACAATTACAGCTGGGCTGGCACTAGCAGCACTGGAGAGGTGGCTGAGGCATGTTGAGATGGAGGGGCTGCTTGCTGCTGTTTAATCAGGCACAGGTCACACACAGGCCATGAAGTGGGGTGACAAGCAGCACCCAGGCATGATTCAGTCCCCTCCATTCATACTTCAGCACAAGCCATGCAGCAGTCTGGCTGGTCAGTGGGAGGAGCAGAGGGGTTTACAGTGGGTAGGAAACCTAGATGGAGTGTTGGGAGTGACATGAAGAGGTTTCAGTTTCCTCCTCAGTCAAGGAAGAGGAGCTTCTCACATCAATGTGCATTTCTCAGCAGTCAAATCCCACCTGTGCTCTGCACTATGAGGCCTTCAGCTACAAAACCTGCTTTGCCAATGGTCCTGGCTCCAGCCAGACAAAAGAAGGGATTCAGGGATGGAGCTGTAGCACAGGGTTCAAGGACTCTGAAACATTTCTCCCTGCAGGAGTGTCCTATCCTCTGCTGCTCCAGCACAGTTCCTACCCAGAGAAATGGATTTACTGTGTCCTGAGTGACTTCTCCAAGGCAGGAGTTTGGCCAATGATTTATGGTGGCCTTGAGCTGGAGAGGAATCACATCTCATTCCTGTGTCATGTGCCAGGTTTTCTGTGTGTACCAGCACAAGTAAGAGATTTTCACCTGCTTCTGAAATCTCAGGTACAAGAGGGATTCAACAAGGATGGGATGACCTAGTATGCAAATTATTACATTCCTGACCTGGAAATTCCTCTTGTTTCTCCTTTGTTCTGCATTTGGGATGAAATCAATGAGAGCATTTCAGCAAAGTCAGTACCAGTCGCCCTGGTGGGAAATACCTTCAAAGGGTCCCTTTTGCTGGTGCTGCAAGGCTGAACATAGCTCAGGAAATAAGGACACATGTCAAATCTGGGAAGTGCATCCACTGACACCAGCAGTAATTGGCCTATTGTCCCTTTGAGGAGTTCTAATGGAACTCTTGGCTGATGATGAGAGTGTTGATGTGTTAAGCACCAGAGCACACACCCGCCTCGATTGTTGGCCATCTCTGTGGACAATTTCTGCTCGGGTTATAGATTGGTGCATTATGTGAAACACAGAGCAGCATATCCAGGCAGAAAGAAAATAAGGAATTCAACACAAAGAATCAAGAAACTAAACTGTTTAGATAACCTTAGGCTTTTTCTGCTAAGAAAATCAATATGGTTAGAAGCTGGGAAACTACCCATGTTGCCAGCAGAGTGAGGCTGCAGAAACCAATATGAATGACCAAAAGAATTTCGTTTCCTCTCTCTTTTTTTGCTTATGTTACCTTTTTAAAACAATTCTAAGTGTTTAACTGTAGTTTGCACCTACCTCTTATGGTACCTTTGCCTGTAAAATTCAATGTTATTTGTATCCAAAACCTTGGTTCTCAGTCTCCTGTATCGGAAAATGCGACAGCCCTATGAGTTCCCTTCCCTTTTGATGATATCTGTTATTAGAGCAGAGAAAATCTGGCATAGAAAAGACAGTGTCAACTTGCAGTTTCCCAGCGTGGGTAGTCTATTCTCTGTATTCCATTCACACATTTCATGTCCTCACCCGACAGCCAACATGGGTGCTAATTAGCAGTTACACTCCTCCTGGCAGGTTGTGTGGGCACCCTTCAAGTAGCACTTGACATGAATTGAATTCACATCACAGATTAATTGTTTTGTTATTTGCATTGCAAAAACACCATCGGGTCCCAGGTAGGGCTGGGACCCCAGGCCACAGAAGAGGGAGAAGGACTCCCAGCAGTGTGGAAAATATAATTAGCTGTGAGGGCATTAATAGGCCTCAAATGACCCTAACCAGCCTCAGCTGGGACCCACATCCACACCCTTCCCTTGGGCCTGAGGATTCCATTTAAGCAAAGGCCAGCAAGTTTAACCCTTCCCCAGGCTGTGCAGTGTGTGTGTCTGTTCTCAGCCCTGCTGCAGAAACTCTTTTCAGACTTGACCCAGGGCAGTAGACAGCTTGTTTCCTGCCCTGTCTCATGGATGGTGCTTGGACCAAGGTTGCATCCTTGCCTCTGTCTTCTTTTGCTCCTGTGTACATTGTTTGCATGAATTCTGGACTTGATGTTCCAACTGGAACTCTTGATAGACCCTGTTACCTCCATTGCTGTGGTCTTCCTCAGCTCACAGCTTCCCTCCTGTTGCCTTCTGCTTTTGCTGCTCCCTGATAACAAGACAAGAGAGATGTGGGGAGGAAAGAGTGACTACAACAGCTCAGACAACATTAAAGAGTGAGTGAACAAGGAAGAAATCCTATCCTCGTGTGCTGCAGTGAGGAAGAGATGTATATAGTAGTCTTCATCCCACAAGACGGACAGAAGGAAATTGTGGGACTATGTGTTCCTTATCCCTCAGGTAAGCATTCAAAGAGGAGAACGAGTGTCCACACCACCTCTGACTCCAGTAGTCAGTGGATGCAGACAGGACAGGTAGCCAAGGATGGCAGTGGCTGTGCTTGTTGTGGATCAATCTTTGACTCTTGTCTAAACATGCAGAGGAATCTCAGGCAGGAGTTCTGAAACACCTGGCCTGGGGACCCATCTCTGGGTGTACCCACTGGGAACGCTAACAGTGGCTTAGCTGATTTCATGTCTCCCTCTGCCCAGCCTGAGAGGCTAAGCACATGCTCCCGGTTTTCTTAGTCATTCCCACCTGATAAAGTCTGCACCGTGTTCTCTTTTACAGTATAGGAATGCCCTTAAGTTTGAGATGACATACAGAAAGAATCCTGATTAACAGAGGAGGAAAAACACCAGAATAAAGAGCTCTTTTTAAGCAAATGAAAAAATACTCTAATCTTTGTTTGTCCCTTGTGTGTTTTAAAGCTTATACTGAAGAAAGGAGATGCCATTTGTTGCAAACTTTTTTTTCTTGAGAAGAGACTAAAGACAGAAGTACTCAGAAAAATAAGTGTCTACAGACACTGAAGAGTCAGGAAACAGTGAGATCTCCTCCCTTTCCATACTTTGTATGCCAAATGGCTACCAGTGCTTGTCAGCCTTGCAGAGTATCAGGGAGTGTAGCAGACTGTGTGTTCCAGACATAAGGAGAGCCAGCTGGGCTGCCCCATAAGGCAGTGCCTCTCTTAGTGCTGCTGAGCCATCTACATCCCCAGCACCAATAGCAGGTTGGAGGGCTCAAGCCAAGCTGGAGCCCCCCAACAAAGCTCAGAAAAGGGAGTTCAAATCCCTTGTGGGGGTTTCTTAAGCTCACCTTGCTGTGCTGCCAGCCTGGAGCCTGCAAGAAGCTGCATCAACCCAGGTGGAATACTGTGTGAAACAGCTCTGCCTGCTGTGGGGAGGAAAACGTTAGGGGATTTTTACTGAGCAAGAAACCTTAGATTTCCCCTTATGGACCAGGGATGTGCATACTGAGGTGTTGGATGATGGCATAATCTATAAAACTCTCATGCAAAGAGGTGTTTCTCTGTAAAGAATGAAGTGATGCTAAATAGTGGGAGATTAATCACTCCTCCTCCCCTTTCCTCCCACTTACCTCGTGGATCATTAGGTCTCAGGAAGGTTTTAATTCTGTGTGTACACAGAAAAATTGACAAGAGTTTCACCTGATTGGTGACTAGGTCGTGCTAAGATCTGTATCACAATCAACACTCATTAGTCCAAAACAGCACAGAAACCACGCATCATACTGGCAGAGGAGGATATTTATCAAGTTAGGAAGCTTTTATGAGGGATTATCTTGACAACTGTACATATAGCTCTTCCACAAGAGCTTCCACTTAGATAAGCAGGAGACAGGGAAAACTGGTGTCCCTTGGCATCCCTCTCACTTAAGTGATCACGACTTTATGTCCCGGACTGCTTGCTCCGAGGAGGCTTTCCATCACAGGAGCTTTGGGGTGAGAATTTCAAAATAGGTTAATCAAAACTCCTGTTTAGTGCCGAGACAATGTCTCACTCAAATGTAAAGGTGCTGAGACTGTTCTGGATTGGATTTACTCCACTCTGAGCCCACTTCGTGACTGGAGTTGTTTACTGTGAAACTGTTGGGAACTGGACTTTCTCATGCAAAGCAGCAGCTGTGGCTCACCCTCAGTCATATATTGATCCGATTTTGATCCTTTTTCATAGCAAATGCTCCTGAGAATCTATTTATGTCCAGACGAGATTGTGTTGTGTTTGCTCTCTATGGGTTAACAGTTGAATTCTTGTATTCATCTGCTGGTGCTTCAAGCAATGCTAATCTGTGCAGAGAACAGGGACAATAATATGGGATTTAAGGGATCAAATCAACTGAAGTAAAAATCAAGATTGCCGAGGAAAGAGATTTGACTTAAACGTTTGAACTAAGATAAAACTAAAAGGCTGGAAACTTGCAAGTAAGCAAGAAGGAAAAATATACAAGTACAATCTTTATTTCTTACCCAGTGTGTTTTAAAATTAGAAATAGATCTTTTTTTCTAGTTTTGAAGCTTCTAGTTTTTACAGTATTGATAACTAAAGTTAAAACTAGTTTATAACTTTAAAAAATCTTTAAAAGTAGTTTATAATGACTGTGCTGGTCTTTTACAGAGAAAAAAATCTGCTGCTTTCCTCCCCAGTTTACCAAAACAGGCATCAAACCTCAGTCTACCCCTTTGCAGATTAAACTAGAAGAAACATTTTACTCTGCCTATTCCAAAGGTGATTCCACTGGTAAATGCTTCCATGGGGGGTACAGGGAATTTTAAACAGTCCATCCTCTTTCTGTGAAAGAGGTTATTTAAGTGTATTACAAGCTGCTATCAGGTTAACAAAAGAGATTCACTCTGGAGTTGTGGTACTTTATACCAACTTTCAGCGTAAACTAAACTTTTATAGCCAGGATATAAACTCCTGAATATGGGGTCTTTGTAACTGAAAACTTGTCTGACTAGAGGGTCAGGAGGAGCAATGGTATAATGCAATTTATAGCCTGCTCAGCTCGGATTTACACTTTGTCACAGTACAACATCAGGAGCAGGTGTTACAATGACAGTCCTTTTTGTTGTTGTGTAAAAATAACGCTTTTTAGTCTTAAAGCAGAACTGCTGTTTTCCTAATGGGAGATCAGGGTAGCTCATGTTTCCCAGAAGTATTTTTATAGGCATAGCCTTTGCAGCAGCAACCCCTCAGCTACCCCCAAGCCCCTACAAATACAGAGGCAAGATAAAAGCTCTGATTTTGAGCTATGAAATTAGAGATTAGAAGCACAGGAGAATCAAAGGCTGAGCTTTCTTGAGACAAAGATCAAGCTATAGGAGCTCCAGAAGATATTGGGAAAGGGAAGCCCATTTTAAAGATGAGAGATAGGGCATTTGCCATAGGTGGAATCATTAAGGTGGGAAAAGGAGTACTCTGGCCAACATCTGCTCAAAGCAGGGCTAGCAGAAGGAATAAAGTCACTTTTTATTAATGGTTTGTTCAGATAAGTTATATTGTAGTGCTTGCTCAGTGCCCAAATCAACCAGTTCAGTGACAGATATGTCAACCTAATGCTACCTGAATAGAAACTTTCTCCCTGGATCACACTACAGTGTGCATGGAACAGATAAACTAGAAATGTTTAAGTCTTCTCTTGTCCCTGGCAACCCTCCAGCAACTTCCTTTTTACTTTGCTAATGGAACAGAAATTAACAGTTGCTTTAAGGCATGTAATAATTACAAAAACACTGTTTTCAACCCTGGTGCTGTTCTTTGGGGAAAGCTAGTAAGCATTAAAGTTTTGATCCAGTCTGGCAGAGCTTGTCCTCTGAAAGATCACTGGGACCAGATAGCTTTTTGTTCAGTCTGCTCTGAGAAGGAAAATTCAAATACAGAGCTCCCAGGGATAACTGGAAATAAAATAATGTCTCCAGGAATGTCTCCCAGTAATTTTCAAAAAACTGATTATGTGAGATTGACTGCAGAAAATCATGTATGTGATTATTTCTGTCTTTATTGCTGCCTCAAAGTCTGCAAGGCTGAGGCAAGACCAGTCTCCTTGTACCACCTCTTTGTCGCTGTACAGATACTTTCCAGACTACAGAACTACATCTCTTGCCATCTACCATCTTATAGCTCTGTGGAGAGAGCTATGGGATTGGTAATATTAGCAAAGAAATTCTTGGGTGAGACTGAAGCTTTCTAACAATTCAGCTGGTGCCCTTTGTTGAGATATCATTACCCACATAGTTGCTGGTGCTCTATGCCACCAGCAAGGTTAGCAGGAAAACAGTGATATTTAAAATATATCAAATGCATTCTACTCTCTTTAGTTAGCTCTTGGCTGCCAGAAATGCTGTGAACTACCAGTGAACCCTGGCTGAGAGTTAATGCCTGCCGTTTCATGCTTTTGGGCAGGTTCCCTGGTGTTTTCTAATGGTGCTCCTGGCCTTGAAAGTGCCAGATAATCCATGCACTGAAAAGGACAGTGATGGTGCCTGTTTGAGGAGGTCAGAGACTGGAAGCATTGAAGGGAGAAGTTCAGACTGTTGCTAAAGAAGGAGACTGAAAATATACCTTTGTTTAATATTCTGTTATGTGCTAGTGTGTATCAGAAAGCACATCCTGGCCATGACATTCAGAGCAAGGTTCAATTTGCCATGTCGTGGCTATATTGTCAGTGAGATTTGACTGTGAAGCTTACAAACTCTGCACAACTAAACCTCCAAAGCATTCAGTCTTCTGATTTGCAAATGGATGCCTAGACTGGCCTTTTATTATTTGATAAGTCCATGCATTATATCTTCATGGCCTTGCAAAGTATTTCCCAGGAATAAACTTCCTGATGCCATTTTGGCTTGTCTGAATTTCATACGCATACACATAATTTTCAAGGTATTTTTTAGAATTTTCTAAGCATTAACTACAGGGGAAGCAAGGCCTTTATGTGATTATAATAACAGTTTCTCCTGATTCCATGTAATTTATTGTTGGTCATAAACCAAAGCACTAGAACGGATCTTTATGGCATCTGTGATGCTGTCTAGTAAGTTGGGTGCTAAAGGACAGAGCAGAAGCTCTGGTTTTCCCTGTCAGTTCCCCTCACTCTGCTGCTTTCCTTCTCCACAACTACTCTGCTTCCAACCTGACTCCCTACCAAGTCCTTTATGTGTGCACAGTTTGTCACTCCACGATAATCTTGATGGAGGCATCAAGGAGAAATCAGCACGAAAGAAAGAGGTAGGATGAATGATGAGAAAATTTCTGGAGGATGGGATGACAGGGTGAATCTCATAGGCAGGAATTTTTCTCCTCTCCCATAATCCTGGGGAACCCAGGACTTTCAATTAGGGCAGATGTGTTTTGTGTTTTCACACATCAATCTTTCATTGGCCTTGCATCAATCATTCACTGGTTTGTGCAAATAACTTCTCCCGAACAATATTCTCCTGTCAGAAACAGCCACTGTCATCTGCAAACCTGTTTGAATATTTCATTATTACCAGATGATGCTTTTTGTTGAGGCTTTTTGTGTATTTTCTGGATGACATCGCAATATAATCCTTGTGCTCCTTGCCCTAATGAAGCTGGAAGGCCGAGGTAAAGCCAGGCAGTGACTGGGGCTGTGTCCTAGAAACCTTTTCTTTGTAGTCTGTGAAGGGAGGAACAAAGCTAGCTGCGAACAGGGAGCCCTTGTTCACTGCTTGTTTGATTCCAGTCCAGCCAGGTTCAACCTAGCTGATGTCAGGAGTGACTAATTGGTTTTATAAATCCAATTTATACACATACAAAGCTTACTTTAGATGCCTATTCCTTCAGGCAAATATTAAGCCACAGGTTAGAGTTCCAGTAGTTGTCAGATTTCTTGTTTTCTGAAGGTGCTACTGGAAACTCTTTGGGTGTGGTCCCTGAGAGGCCACACTGGCCTGAGTCTGGGCCAGCATGGATGAAAAGGGTTTACATGGGGAGAAACAAAACAGAGCTGATGGGAGTTCTGGTGAAAACTGACTCACCCAATTCCTGGAAAGGAGGTCTAGCCAGCCATGGCACACTACAGTATACTGGCTGATCTGAGTACTGAAAACTAGGCCAACCCAGAAAGTTTATCACTGATGCAGTAAATAGCAAATGCCTGTGAACTGGATTAACTCATGACTGGCTGGGGCAGTATGGTGTTTACTCAGTGAAGAGAATATGGCACTAATAATGGAAGTGAATTTTTATTCCTGGTGACACAGAGGTGACCATTACTTTTCATGATGGTAAATAGCTTCTGCAGGATAAGTGCTTAACTCAATACAGGTCTTTTCAAAAGTGCATCAACAAATTAAAACTACAAATTAACACTATGTTGCTGTGTTCCTGTGGTCTCAGATTTCTCCCTCAATATACAATAGCTCCTACAAGTGTATATCAAACTTTTTGTCTTTGTGCTCTCTCACCAGGTTTCTTGGTGCTGTGCTTTTGCAGTAGAAAAGGCTTTGAAATCAATTGCTGAAATGTAGTTCAGTTTATGGTTCATAAAAGGCTTTGAGAAACCATTTTGTATAGAATGTGTAGCATAAATAAAGGCAGCATATTCATTCCCTTTTCTTAGTTTTGAAATTATCCTATTAAGCTGGCAAATGTGTCAAATATGTAACTTAACTTACTGAAGCCCTACCTACCAAGAGGCACTTAAGTGCATGCTTAAAATTAAGCATGTGATTTAATCCTGCCTTATACAGTTCTTAACCACAGACATAAGTCTCACTGGAGTCAAGGTAAGCACATTAAAGCTAAGTGTGTGCTAAGCACTTTGTTAAATCAAGGCCTAACTCTAGTGATTTTCATATTCCTAAGTCTGAAAAACAACAAGTATGCTACAAGAGGCAGAGACATCTCAACTTCTGCCCCCGTTAAATAAGTTAAAAAATCATGAATCCCAAAGCAATTGCATTGCCATCATGCTACTTCTCTTTTATGATTAATCTAGAGTTTGATATGTCTTTCTATAGGACTAATATCTTAACAGCAAGGTAATAGGTAGTGTGACATTTAATCTCTTTGATTAAATTCCATACTAAAAATGTCCCATAAATAAAAGAAACAATTGAGGCAATCATAAATTACCTTCATTGTTGCAAAGTGATGGATTTAGTGGTTACAGAGGGTAAAATCTCATGAGCTCATTAAAAACTTTAAGGGTTTTTTTCCTTCCACAGCCCTAAAAAACGTTGTGGCCTACGGCAGTTTTTCTCACTTTGCTTTCATTTAATCAGTTGAAACCTTAAGAAGAAATAGGAGATGCTTCATATGTGTGTCTATTTCATTTTCTAGTAGAGATCACCAGATCCAAATAGGGTTTTCTACCTCAGGTGCCTCCTGTGGCTTCAGTACTGTGTGCCTAATGAGAAAGAGTGTATTTTTGAGTTAACAGCCAGAATGAAATTATTTCAAAACCTGAATCTGCTTCTCAACTCTGGCACTGACTTCCACTGTGACCTTGGGCAAGCCACAGAAAGCCAAGTGTTCAAGAGCTCAGTATCAACCACCAGATCCAGATCAAAATGTATCAACCATCCATACTGCCAAATTTACATGGTTTGGATGCAGCCCAGCAAGCTGCTCTTTTGAGTACTTGCCTAAAAGCATCTCAAGGGAGATGCTTATCAGACTGTCTCTGAATATCCACATGCAGGTGAAGGTCCCAAACCTTTCAAGGCTCCACTGGGCTACTTAAATGCACCTAGAGGACTCATTTTTCCCTTTCCAAAATTAGCAAAAGGTTGTACCTAACCAGAAGGGCTTCACTTAACATAATAATAAGACATAATTTCCTGTTCAATTAGAAAATTTTTACTACAAAGACAGCTTTTACCTTTCTGTTTGACCGAGCAAGTAAAAAAGTCAAGTGACAAGGGCAATAAACTGAACAAGATTTTCATCCAAGTTGCTGGGATCAAGTTGATGTCATGACATGAAATCCAACAAGAAGCCCACATGCACAGGCTCCATTGTGCCTCTGCTGGGCTGCAAGGTTAGGTATGGACAAGAGGCTTCTATACTGTCTCACATGCTGCTAAAGAAAAAAGGATTAAAATGGGATTAAGGATTCAAATGAAAGGCTTTCTATAAAGACACATTTTTAATATAAAAGGCTGGCAGCAGAAAGTCCCCCATGGTGCAGTTTGTAGGATCTTCTAAGAGTTTAGCAAGATTAAGTTAATGCAAATGATTTGAGGAGTATCTGTGTAACCCACAATGAGGTTGGTTTTGCTGCACATTTCACCTGATGAAACGCTGCATTTCAAAGTTAAACCTTGTTCAAGTACCCATGAAAACAGCACAGCTGACAATGCTGGGAGCAGCAGGTTTCCTACTGGGCAATTACTGTGGGAAACCTCAGTGCCCATGGCATGGGTGTTCTGCACAGGTGGGCCATGAGTGATTTTACTGTAGGTCTTTGCCATCAGCAGAGAGTGAGAAACTCCTAATTCTGCCTCAAAAAACAAACAAAATCACAAAAATCCCCAAAACGAAACAAAAAACACAAAACAAACAACAAAAAAACCTGCCCATACTGACCAAGAAATTTCTCATTACTATGTCAAGAGCTGCCTACAGCCTATGTCCCTTAAATCGTGGGAGGCCTGTTGTAGCAAAGATTCATGGAAGGCAGAGGGTTGCTGACAAGCCCTGATAAATCAATCAGATCTTGGATTGAGTCGGTCAGATCTTGGATTGCTTTTTAAAAACTTCAGCCTGCTTTTCTGAAATCTGTTATTAAGCATGCCCTGTTCTGACCAGTTCCTTTCACAATGACCTCCAACATTGTTTTGTTGGAGAAGCTGTAGAAGGAGAATGGGCTTAGGGCCAGAGACCCTTAAAAAATGCTATAGGGGATGGCAGGGCCTCCAGACAGTACAGGAGTGGCCCAGGACTGCACCTGAAATTCCTGTTAGTGGAGATTTAATAATGCTCTGGGTGAATTAGCAGGGAATGCATCCCAAAGGGTCCAAAAAGGGGAGGAAAACCATGATTTGGCATCCCTGTGCTTTGGTTTTCTTGTCTCTCTTTGTGTACCACCATATTGTGAATGGTTTATCACAGACTGGGCCAGTGCAATCCTGGATTACTGTAGAAATCTCAGTGAGCCTCCAGACATGTGGATTCTTCATAATCCTTGCCACCCACTTCCATCATCTCAGTTGGTCTGAGAGTCACAGGCTGTGGCTGGGGATGGAGATGTTTTGCATCCCCTACAGGAATTTTTTTAGATTTTCACACACACAAAAAAAATTTTTTTCACTCTGACTGGATTTGATTCAAAACACAACTGTCCATAGGGAGGGGAAATTCAGATTTTTCTACTTCCTTTGTTATTAAGCTGATTGTGCTTCAGGCCAGAGCTAATAGGATTTAAAGGGAACTGGTAGCTATCAGGGCAATTTCAGAAGTTTGCAACATGACCTGAAGAATTGATTGATTTACACTATCCCTTGGCAAGGAAGATAAGTCATGTGCAAGGGAAGAAGCAGCCAGGTATCTGAGGTCAATTGACCAGCAATCCTACAGTGCAGAGCTGGGGTGCAAAGCAAATGAAACAGTTTCTTTAATAACAGGAATTCAACCCTGCTTTCATGGAAGCTGAGAGAATTGTTTTCAAGGTGTTCTGATTTATATTATAAAGAAAGTACCCATCTCAGGAATCCGAGTTGCTCAATTCAAACCAAAGTAAAACATTTCTGACTACTTTAATACTTGTTTGGAAGATAATAGTTTAGAATGAAATTATTGTTGTTTTCAATTTGTATTTGTTCTAGTTCCTTTTTTCCAAACAAACCACTTCACCCTTTGCTGGCAATCACAAATTAGCTGTAAGTGTAGTCCTTGCAGCAAACACAGTGTTCCTTTTCCACTACTCACTTTCACTCTCCCCATGTACCTTTTACACCTCATGCCATATGTGTCCACTTTTATGCCCACATGCATTTTAACAAGTGAATTTCCAAAGTTTATGTGGATGAGTATCTACAGGAGCTTCCTTGTTTTCCCCTCACTCTTTGTGCATCTATTGAGCCTGGTGCCCTGATTGTAGGTATTTGTTCCTATAACATATTTCACTCAAGAAAACTGGCATAGTCATAAGGACTATCACTAGGGTCACCCTGAAGCAGAGGATTAGTACTTTTTCAAGTAGACTCTGAATTTGTATTCATATTTAGATTGATTTATAGATTATTCTCTGTGGGGTTTTAATGATTCTTTTTTTTTTCCCTTAAATATTGCAAAATGTATCTCAGGTTGGCTTGAAGAGCTGTTCAAGGGATCATTCTGCATTTTTATTTGACTTTTCTTCTAGGAGCCCATAACATAATTGTAGCAGATTTAGACAATGAGCTGTAAAACTGAAATCAAAACAAGGAGTTCTGGCATTGCAGGCAGTGCCCTGCCTGAGCTGGAGGCTTGAAGAATGGGTGAAAGCTGCAGATATGCCGCCACATATATCAGGCAACAACTAAGCAGAATGAGAATTTAAAAGAGGGATTGAGCTGGGGAAAAAAGGGATTTACTGGATGTATTTCAGTGGACCAGGATATAGGATGTGATGGCATCCTAGGATTGACCCCAGCTCTGTAGACAGCCTTGAAGACAAACACAAAGTTTCTGTCGTGTATTTGCAAATACCCTGGAGCAGTAGGCTCCAGTCACAGCCAGAGGGCTTTTTTAGGATTGACAATATGTATTGATAATACTTGTCATTTACCTGCCAAGTTGAGAATTACTGGTGCTGGAATCTTTGTCTGCTTAGTTAAGGAGAGAACAGAAGCAACACAATCTGATTTCCCCAGCCATTCAACCTTCACAATGAAGCCTGAGCTTCTAATGCTCTTGGTCCCATTGCTGTGTAGGCTTTCTTTAAACTATCAAGTTCATATGATAAATAGGTTGAGGAAATCTCTTCGTTTCAATGGATCCCATGAGCAAAAAAAAGTAGGGCTGTATATATGAAATAAAGTATTAATTCTGAATTATTTACTCAGCTCCACTTACTTGTTCTCATTTCCTTCTTTTTTACTTAAACTAGATCATTCATCTTCTCTTATTTCCTTAAAAATATTTCAAAGGTTTTTTAATCACTTTGCATATATCAAATGATATTAGATGCCACGATCATACTTCTGTTTGGGATGCCTACAAATAATATATGTATTGAAGTAAACAAACTTCATTACATTTATTAACTCATTAATCATAGTTAATAATGTTGATGAAGCCTATTTTAACATCACTGTCAGAGGTTTAGGACTAATTGATCTCATTATTAACTTTTGTGGAACTACCATCCTCTTCAAATTTATCCCTACTGTCAAATCTTGAGTGAGGTCAGCATTTTCCTATTAGATTTTGAAACATAAATTCAATGAAAAACATTGATTTTGGGAGCATTTTGAAAGGTTCAGAGTTTGATGTCAAAATGGCCTAAGAATTTGAAAGTGAGGAGGACTGGAAATTGGAAGGGAAACTACAGAGTCAAACTTCTTTTCTTCACTTGCTACACTCTATCCCCCATGTGCCAGAGGCATCACCTGAGCAGCAGTGTCCCAAATCCCAAACAGGGCTCAGTCACCCAGGAGCCAAGTCTGACATGAAGATACTGACCTAGAGGCATAAAGGCCACTCCAATGGTCTCTGGTGCACGTGGACTTTGCCTCACTATTCCCTCACAGGTTGTCTTGAATACATTTATGCACTTAGATCGCCACATCTGAGGGTTGTAGGAGGGTGTTAGCAGACTAATGTATTAATCTGTTTATAGGCTGCACTAAAACAGTTCTATTTAGCAGATTGTACAGGCCTGACATGATACAGTTAATTCTATACAGAGCCACAGAAAAGATGGTTTTGTTTTCATTAAAATGCTAGGTGTTTTTTTTGTGAAATATTGACAAAACCAATATATTCTATTTCCTGAGCATTTTAAAATTTAAAGCAACACCTCTAATGTTACACTAATACTATTTTCTACTTTTGATGCTTGGTTTTTTCCATATATCTCCAATTTTGTTTTCTGGTATGGATTAGAATTGGCAGTACCTAAAATACCTTGAAAAATATGTCTTCCAATAAATCTTTGCTGTTGAAAGTAGGAATAACCAGTGATATAACAGAGCCAGTTTGCAGTTAGTCTTGATATCTATTCACATTAATACATACCAGCCTTCTGTATGAGGTACCCAAATCTTTCTCAAGCACAACAGCCTGTCCTCAGAGTTTTTCCCATTCCCACAGCATGAAAACAGATCAGTTGCTCCTTTCAAAAGTGCTAATCCTAAATCAACATAGTTTCTATATTTCAGTCTCCAGTTATAAAATGTTAAATGTCTGTGTTGGGCTTGAGGTCAATCAGTTTGAATTTTTTAAGAACCAAAGCCTGAAGTATCTCCAGTGTGGTATTCCCTCAGTCAGGCAGCCTTAAATCCCTTCCCCACTTCTCATGCTTCACAAAATAAGACGTTTTTATTCCTAGATAATTACCAAGAAGAAAGATTCAGGAAAAAAATGGAGGAAAAAAGGCACTTTAGAGTTCTACCTAGTGAACTGTCTGAGCCTTTCCATCAGTTCCCTTTAAATTCTCTCTGGTTAACTTCCCAGGTTTCTTTCAGTGACTGATGCTGGATATTAGTTTAATGGGTCATAGTTACTGATTGGATCATAAATACAGAAATCCCGCCACTGAAGCTTAAAAAAAATCCCTCACAGCTATTCAAGAGGAAAGTAAAACTCAGCACAGCAACCCAATATGGTATGCCATTGTTGGTTTTCCCTTACCAAGAGAGCCTTTCCTGACCTTGCTGCACTTCCCCTATGTGAAAAGGGTGGTTATTTCCTCAAGAAATCCAGATTTTATAATATCTTTAGCCAAATTCTATTTCCCTTTTCTTTGGAAGGAAGGGGGATCAAGGCTGGGGCTATGAGTGCAAGTCACTGGAACAACCCAGATTTTGTTTAGAATTATGCAGGTCATCAGTTTTGCCAGGTGTCAGTGGCATTTCTGTTCTAGGGCAGAATGGTACAACTTCATTATTGCAGTGCTTTATTGAAGTCTTTGAGAAGTAACTAAGGAGCTATTTACATTGACCTTTACAGCACTGGCCTGAGGCTCAGAACAACATGGCAATATTCATTGCCAGCACAGCTCTGCAGAGATGCCTCACACTGTAGGAGATGGGCAGGAGGCAGACTCTCACAGCAACGGCCTGAAAGTTTTCCAGGTTTCAGAGGTTCAATGTACATCAGTACATCAGTCTGGGGGCTCTTTTCAGCCCTGCTTGCACACCTTGCTCCTGCTCTGCAGAGGTGCTGGACCGCCACGTGCTGCAATGGACACACCTGCTCATTTAAAGTGTTAAGACTGGCATTGTAGACCTTTGCCACATCTCTCAGTCTCCAGGACTGCATTTTACTTTGATTTGTAACTTTTTAGGTAGTATTTGATCACATTTGTACATCTCCTCTTTAGAGCTGTAAAAATGAAGTGACTACTGAAGCTCACTGGGCTCAACAGTAGAGTATTTAAAATAAAAGTATTTCAAGACTCAAAATCCAGAATGTGAGTAGTACCAGCTGAGCTGGATTGTTAATGCTCTTTTTCCCTTACTATAAATTTGCTCGGGAACATTCATTGTATCAGCTACTTGCATCTGAGTTTCCACCTTCAAGGAAATATGAATCTCTTAATGAAATATAATTTCCAGGCACAGGTCCACTATCTGGCACGTGTCAGGAAGGACAAACCAGAATGTGCATATTTTTGCCACATTTTCTCTTTTCAGGACTTTCTGGGAAGGAAAAAAGTCCTTGCCTTTCCTACCAAAATCCTTGCCTTTCAGCCATGTATAGACACACATTAGAGGGATGCAGTGTAAAAGAAGCATGCTATCCATTTCTTGTAACTTTATTTAAAGCTTTCTTTTCAACACTAAGTTTCAGGATGTTTTCCCACCTAGGATCTGAGTCAGCCATTAGGTTTTAAACAGGTTCAGATGAATTTTTGTCCTGTTTAATAAAATGAAAACCTGAGTATGATGTGAAGGGCTCAAGAACCCAAAATTAGTTCATTGTACTTTGGATGAAGCAAATTTCAGATTCAGGATGAAGGCACAAGTCCAATACAGCTTGACAAAGATTTATCATCTTAACAGAAATGTAAGAGTAAAAGAACTTCTTGGATGACAAAGTTTAGTCCCCTGCTAATACCTGCATGATATAGTCCCTTAAAAAAAAAACAATTTACTTTAAATGGACTTCTATTTAAAAAATTAGAGCAGTACTTGGTATAAAGGAAAAGACTGAAAGTTTTCTGTCCTGGCACAAATAGGTAGACAAGCCCTAAAACAGAAAACAACAGCCTTAGTGATTTTCTGTGCTAAATCAAGGTCAGTGAGGAATTTAAGCAGTGCAAGGTGAGAGGATCAGTCGCATGCCCAGCAGAAGCAGATAGGAGCTTCTGCTCTCTTTTATTCTAACAGGAGAAGAATACAGGCAGTGGCATAGGAAAAGACTGTCTGCAGTGATAAAGCATCCTGTAAACCTTGTAATTCTGTGCCTCCTGTGAAGTATGCCAGAACTGCAGCAGAAGCAGCACAACCCAGAACTGACTGACACTTTGCCAAGGAAAGGCACAAGCACAGGAATGAAAGGGTTGCCATCCTCTCCTCACAGCTCAAATGTCACACAGAGATAAAGGTTACCATGAGTAACAAGCCTCATTTCCCAGGGAGAGAGCATGCAGCACCACAGCTCTTCACATATGGAAAGTGGTAGTGGAGCAGTGAGCTGGGTACACACACAGGCTCTGAAATTAGCAGCAACAACAGAGCTGACTTCCCTGCTGTCACAGTGCCAGCTGCAGAAGTTTCATGCTGCTCCTAACTGATCTCTCAGTAAATCTTCAGCAACATGGAAGGAAAACTACACTCTGAAAAATTATGCACCATACAAACAGGAACCCTTGCTGTGTCATTTCAGAGTGCTTTGAAAATGCAAATATATAGGATCAAAGACTACAGGATCAAAAATAGTGTTGGTTTTGCTTGGGGCCTAGGAGAACTTCATAAGGTCATCAGAGCTCCTATTTTCTTCAGAATTTGCCTCAATCCCCTGTATCCACTTAATTAGACTGAAATTATCAAGAAACCATTGATTCTGAATCCCAGTTTAATTTCCTGATGGAATATGAGGCCTTCACAAAAATTAAAGCATGAAGTAAAACATGCACTTCATTAAATGCTTAGAAGCTTCAGGAATAGATTACACTAGGCAGAACAAACAGTCCTGCATTTTACTTAGTATCAAATATTTCACCTTGAGCATCTTATAATAATTGATATCTTGCTAACAATTAGCCAGCAAGGCCATCTTTGATGTGCAGAACTTGTCTCTAAGAAGTCAGGAACACTGAAAGTGATTTGATCATTTTAGGATTAGTGGGCAGGTAGGTGAAATTGCTCTTGTGTTGTTGCCTGATGGCCAGATATAAATCTAATTGATGACAGATGCCCTCTGCTCTTGCTCTCCACAAGTTTAAAAAAAATCCATGAGTAAAAGCAAGAGCATTTCAAGACTTCCTTGTTGAATGTCCTGCATCTCTTTCTAGTTATTTTGTCATCATTAATTTTCCTCATAGTAAATACTCTGGGGCTTTTTGATTTGTGCTGGCAACAGTGTTGATATTTCAGGGATGTTTTTGCTCTTGCTGGGCAGCACTTGTACAGAGTCAAGGCCTTTTCTGCTCCTCACCCCACCAGTGAGGAGGCTGGGGGTGCACAAGAAGTTGGGAGGGGACACAGCCAGGACAGCTGACCCCAGCTGACCACCGGGATATCCCATCTCATATGGAATCATGCTCAGCACATAGAGCTGGGAGAAGGACAGGGAGATGTCCAGAGTGATGGAATTTTTATTCCCAAGTATCATGTCATGGAGCCTGGCTGTCCTGGGGATGCTGAACACCTCCCTACCCATAGGAAGTGGTGTATGAACTCCTTGGTTTGGTGTCCTTGTGCACATGGCTTTTATTTTGCCTATTGTCTTTATTTTGACCCTGGAGTTTCTTCACTTTTATTCTTCCATTTCTGTCCCCCACCCTACTGTGGTGCTTAATTGCTGATAGGGGTTTAACCATGACAAATACCTGCACTTTTCTCCCTTCTTCTTTCTGTCTTTTTTTCTGTCTACCTATTAATAGACTGACAGGATTAGTGTAATGCTTGATTGACTGCTTGTTGTCAACCAAGCCTCTCTGCCTTAACAACCAAATAGTCACTTGGGTAGCAAATTCTCTCATAAATAGGAGGTGTAATGGAGGGAAGGCTCAATTTAACCTCACAAGATTTGTCTTTATAAAAGAGAGGTGAAAAGTACTGCTTCTGATTTCAGCTTTGTTTCTTTTTTTTTAAATCCAGAATATCCCTGCTGGCCATTTGTGATGTGCAGTACACAGCAGCTGATGCTCCCCACCTCTCCAATAGGCTTAGTGGTATTCTTCCTATCCCAGTTAGATTGAATTTTTTTCTGGTTTTCACTAGTTTTATCCCCTCAGTAGCCCAATATACTGTGCAGCTGCAGAAGGGGAGGGGAGCAGGGTTTCCTTCCCTGCCTTTGCTGCCCTGCAGGAGCTGCAGCCGCATTCGTGTGCGCGTTCTGCCATCGCGCGGTGCTGCTGCTGCACTGCCACCTGCATCCCTGGGACATCCCGGGGACATCCCGGGGACATCCCGGGGACATCCCTGGCACCTGCCCTGAGCCCAGCCCGCCTGCACACAGTCCCTCAGCTCCGAGCCTGCCCCTGTCTCTGCCCCAAGACTTCCCACAGACCAGCTATTAAAATCTCCTACAGAGAAATTAGTGAGTGGCCAGGGAAGAAGGCGATGGGATCTGCCTAAAGGAGGACTAGTGCCTGTCCTGACTCCCACAAGAAGCAAAATAGGGCTTCATTTTTGTTCTATTTAGCTGTCTTCTCTTTGATTTGGGAAAGATACAGGGTAACTGGTTTGGGTTTTATGCTTTCTTTACACTCTCAAGTGATCAGCCCTCATCAGGTCCATTGACAACATCAGGAACGTAGGGCACACAGCTGTCTCCTGCACTCTGTCTTGGCTGGTTTGTGCTAAATTCTGAAAAACTTTTTCTAGTGTTCTTACTGTGTAAGTAATGGCAACATTAGTGAGGTTAGAGACTGTAGAAAATACGTGTCTAATGGCATTCTAGTATATTTTCTAAATTGCATTATATTTTCCAGTCGGTTCTGACAGGGAATAATCTGTCACATTATCCTGATTTTCTGTAGCAGCAAAGTTTGCAGGACTGCAAGTATCTCTACCATTCTTCCCTTCAGTTTGAATTTTCTTGACACAGTGGAAGTTTCAAAGACCTGAAATTCCCATACATTTTGCAAAAATAAGAAAAGATCAGAGAGACTCTAGCAGAGCTTTTACTCGGAATGAAGAGTGGAGCATAAACTGACCCTTGATTAGACATCAAAGTATGCACTTGAGAGAGCAGCTGGAAGACATAAGTCCACAGAATCACCGTCTCCTTTTGATATGCTACTTGCAAAATGACATGTTATTCTCCCCTATGCATGCAGAGACAAAGCAACATAAAGTGAGCATCACAAGTGGTTCTCATACTGCTGCAATTTCCTAACAAGTCGTTTTATAAGGTCATGGCAATACTCTGAAATTGTTAAAATGGCATCTGGGCTGCCTTTTGATCTAGAGGATTCCATTATCATTCCTTTTATACAGTTTATTGTAGCAAGAAAGCACAGACCCTGAAAATCTATAATCCAATATTTGTTTCTCAGGAATATTTATATTCTTATAAATATACAGGGAAAGAACTCTTCCATATAAATAATTTGTACTATAAAATTCTTTCATGTAAGGCCAAATACAGATATCCATGTTTCTAATGAAGTACAGTCTTCTAAGTGAGTTGTCACAGTAAAGCAAACAAAACAATTTTAGAATAAAAATTCCTACTACCTACAGATAGTAGGAAAATCCTTAAACCAATTCAGAAGAAAGTGTTCCAAAAAGGGGCATGAACAAAACCACACACCAGAAAGAGGTGACATATTACCAGAAGATGGAAAAGGAACCAACTGTATCAAATAATTCTGCATTGCTTTGATTACTCCTTTTATATTCAGCCCTTTTGAATCACAGGTTTGAGACCCATGGTACAACAGGAAGAACGTGCCCATGCTGTATGCAAGCCAAACTGAGTTACTCCTATACACCTGCTCCTCTTGGCTCCTTTAAACTCTTCCTTCCTGCACTAATTGTCTTCATTAAGTTTTTCTTAGAGTCTCTGTTCTCTCTTTATTTTTTCCAATTGATGAGGGGCTAAGGAGTGCATGACAAATAGCAGTTCAGTCAAATCTATCTTAACTACTTCTCACTTTTGGCTTTATTTCATCTTCTCAATTTCATCTGCATTTGACTTCCTGAAACAATTCAGTTTAGCTTGAAATTTTTTTCTTATTATTAATACAATGGCTCATTAGATTAATCTGTGCTTAAAATTCATGTCCTTCTCTCTCACCTCTGAGAGACAACCACTGAAAAGCGACCTCCTCTGATGTGTATTTACTGGCTGTTGAAGGTCACTTTCTGAAAAACCTATTTCCTTCCCCAAAAGTCTAAAGATTCAGGATGGATGGATGATAATCCATATCCTGTCCTCTTCCTTTATAGTTTATTGTTTTAGATTTGAGGGTTTAGGGTTTTTTTCAATCAAAAGAGATTTAGAAATGCTTGCAGGAATTCAGTATTTGTTATTCAAATTGTCTGTGCCACTGTCTTCACAAAGCAGCTGTGCTCTGAAAACGATGACATTTCTACCCCTCTGGGCTAGAAAAGGAAACTTCTGTCCAGACTACACAGATCTCTAGTGACATTAAAAGAGATTTTCATGAAGTGGAAGGCAAACACCATTAAAAGCTGTAATTTTTGCTCTTAAGAAATTATGCATATTTAACCAGATGTCTTTGAACTCATGCCACCTACGTAAAAACACAAACAGCTTTTTTGAGAATTTGAGGATTATTTTACATGAGAATTTAATTTGTTTTAAAGGAAATGAATATGGATGAGGATATTTGAATAGGTTTAGTATGTTTGTCAGTCACAATTACCAAGCTGGGACTAATCTTGGTGATTAGTAAGGGTAGTGATAAAAAATATGCTTGTACCCAATGCACCTCCTGATTGGCAGTTTATTGCTCTTAGAGGACCAGATGTCAAAAGCCATATGCTAAAATTCAGCACAGAACAATCCTCTGGTTTATGCTTTAAAATGCACCATCATCATATGTCAATATTCAGCACAGAACAATCCTCTGGTTTATGCTGTAAAATGCACCGTGGTTGCCACTGCTGAGCAGTGAGCGAGCAGCAGCCCTGGAAGACAAGAGCTCTTTCAGGCAGGAGCAGCATTTGCTGCAGCAGTTGGCAGAGGCGAACTGGGGGCTGCTGGGGCTGCTCCAGGCAACTTATGGCGACCATCAGCGAAGGGGACATGAAATATTTTACCTAAACTGCACTTCATACTTATTTAAACCAGGAATTATTTTCTCTTTACACAGCATCTGGCATAGTGTGGTTCTGCCTCATTATTGGAGGTGCAGCAATGGAGTTACTAAATCAGAATTAAAATGTGTGTTATGTGAGAAGTGCGTTAAAAAAGAAAAAAAGAAAAAAAGAGCTTTGGATATCAATGATTTAAAATGTCTTGTGTTTATATAGGATTTGAGTTCATGATCTTCCTGAGCAGGGGAAGTTTGCATTTTACTGGAATGATGAGTTTTGAATACAGAATTAACAATGAAAAAAAAAACAAACCAACACCTCTATTAACTGGTTTCTTTAAAAATATAAGTGGAAGGAAAAGAAAAAAAAAAAACATGAAGGGAAAAATACACCCTTGAAGCATTTCACTTACATAAAAACAAAGCCAGCTTCTGCCTGCAGTTACACATTCCAGCCTCAAAAATCAGTGATACAAAGTTTGACTGAAGGCAGGATTAGGACAGGTTTATTCTGGTACCATTTTCAATATGCCCAATACATTAGCCATAACAGTTCCAGGTAATGTTAGCCATAATGCCAAGGAAATAATTGCCAGAGCCATCAGCATTTACTGTCCACCTGATCAAACCACAGGGACAGCAATGGGCAGGTCTTTCTCAGGACAAACCAGGCTGTAGAAATGCAGAGAACCAACAAGATTTCCAGCCACTGCAGCAATAAACAAACCCACCAAGCCATTCTTAAAGGCAATGGTGTTCTGCAACACACTGCTGCGATTTCCTTAGGATTACTCTGAAGTTTCAATTCCTTCTGATTTGATAGTTGTTGCAGAAAAACCCTTCTATTTCAAAGATCAGTTGAGTTGAACAGCACTCACAGTAGCTGGTCTTACAGGTTATTTACTTCATTTTACATCCCATTCTCTTGTAGAGAGACTGAAACAAGCACAGTTTTGTACCTACATAATTCCATCTCCAAATGCATCTACAGCCACAGCCTAAATGGAATGTGTCTCATTGAAACATCTCCATTCCAGGCTGTATTTTGATGCAAAATGAGAATTACAAAAGCCTTACCAAAAAAGATGACTTGAGTTTTTATCTTTAAGGAGAATACTCGGGTTTCAGTGTGTCAGAGACAGAATTTCACTTTTGGAAAGTCGGTCTGGAGTCCATTTAAATTGGAGGAGAAGATACTCAATGATAGCCCTGTTCCTGAACAGCTGTATTACATCTGGTATGAGCTTCCCCTTCACCCTGGGTTTTGGAGAGCTCCTCTGTCTCGTTCTAAGGGAGAACTGACAATATGCTCTGGGTGGAGGAAATATTAATTCAGTTCTTATGCTATTACACTCTCTTTTTTTTTTTTTTTCCTCAAAGTAGCAATATAGGGAGGTCATATGCTTCTCCATAATGATAATCTCGTTTGCACCACTTAATGAAATTCTTTTCACGAGTTGTGTAATCTCACACTAATTAAAGAGGGCTTAATAGACCATTACATGTCCATTAACATCACCTTGTGTTCCTCTTGGAAGGTGTCATACATAGGGAGGACTGAACAGGAAGGTGCTCGGGGGGGTAAAAAGGCTTCTGGAGGCAAATGGTCCTATGTATCTGTAGGAGACAGTGTCTGAGGACAAAGGTGTGTGTTACATGCTCTGTAGTGTGTAGATTATGCTTATCTTACTGTTATTCCCTCTTTGTTTTTAGCTTTGTTGGGAGAGGATCTTGGCAGAACATGCTGGAAGGTCCTGGGCTTCAGAGGATGCTGTGTGGAGCAAGAGGTGTTGATCACTGTGAGTGCTGTTGGGATTGTGGTGGCCGAGGCTAAAAAAAAGAGACGTACAATGGCATCTTCAAAGAGTGCACATACTTCTGCACAAGTAAGTTCTAAAAAGTTGAGGACTGTGGGGCCAGGGAATGATGCACAGATGGGGGTCTTTTACAGGGCTTTGAACCAGGGCTGGTTTGGAGTCTGCCAGCTGGGAAATGCAGGCAGAGTTGGTATGCAAACCCTGAGCCCCAAATTATTGATGTGCCCTGTAACACCTCCGTTTTAATGCATTTCTTGAGAGATGGTTTAATATTTCACTAAAGGCTTTGACAAGGTGAAGCTTCAGTAAATTTCAGAAAGACTCCTGTGCTGTCTCAGTCTGGTGAGCAGAATGTGCTCCGAGATGCTCCGATGATTTGTAAAAACTAGTCCTGGGCTCCCTGAATTTTCCCAGTGTTTTTCAGTCTGATAGTTTTATTAACTGCTTTTCTAGTGCTGTATTATAAATCCATTAAATTATTTGGCTTGGGCTGTAATGCTGACTTGGTGAGTGGTGTTCTACAAGTCCTGGCTTTTAAGAATAGTAGCTTAAGAATTTATTTAAAAGACTAACAAAACTACAGTGATTTGTTTATAGGCAACCAAACTTCTGTAAAGGATGTAGGCTAAAAAAGGGGTTTTTTTCAATAAGTAGGATCACTTGTAGTTTGTTTTTGGTTTTATAAAGGTGGAGAAAAATCAGCCAGGATGAAATTTCATTATGGTCTTCCTGTCACATAATTGAGAAATGTTGAAGCCTTCTCCTTTGTGTTACTAGTCCCTTAACAAAATTATTTATGGTTAGGATGAGCTCTACATAGACACAGATATTTTTGTCATGTACTTTCGTAAGGTGATTAAAATTAATTACTTAAAATGTCCAGAGCATTGCATCTCAGGAGAGCCCTGTCCCTGAAAGTGATTTACAAAGTCACTTACAATCTGGCTGTGAAACATAATTGATTAGCTGTTTTAAACGCCAAAATATTTATAAGAATCTAGCTGAAAATCATGAGCTGTCAAGTTCTAAAGGGCTGAGGGACTTCTGAATTGTCTGCTATTAGATTGGATCAAATTTTTTAAGAGGTAGGAATACAGGGAACCATAACTGCACACAGATAATTATCTCTAGGGATATTAATTAATTTCTGCCTGCTAAAAATCACTTGACTTTGGACTTAACAAAGATGAAAATTCCTTTTCATTTGTTATAACACCATATATTCTGCAGCATTAGCACTAATATAATAGACAAGTTTCATTTTTTCAGCATATACTCCAAGAGGTCATGTAATTTTAAAGTTTCTGATTACTCCAAACCTAATGATTCTGGGGAGAAAAATCTCTCAAGTTTGATTCACTAAGTCCTAACAAGTAATGCAGATGCTACAAGTCACAGTCTTGTATGCTCTTAATTTACAATTCTTTTGAAGCACACATTTTATATCTGAGTCACCTTGTTAGCAAGTGCACTTGGTGGAGGAAGGATGGTGCTCTCAAGGGGGTTATTCAGGCTCTGTTAAGCTGACTTAGAATGACCCTCATATGGCTGAGACTTTCAATATGTATTTGAAACCCCATTCTTTATTCTGGTTCAACCCCCACTAAACCCAGAGCCGCCTTCTTAGTAGCTCGTAACAAGGCTGATGTGTAACTTTGGGGAGGCCAAAGGAGATCACTTTTTCAGTGGAGCTGGGGAATCTCTCTTTCTGGAAGAGGCTCTGGGTAGGACACCATTTCCAGGTGCTCCAGATATGCCCTTGGCTGTGCTGAGCTGCCCAGGACCCTGTGTGAAACACAGGCAGGGAGTAAAGACACAATGGCTCTGGGCAGGTAGGATGCTCAGGTTTGTGTGCTTTCATAATCTGGTTTTTGATACTGAAAACAACATTCTGATGTCGTGAGGGATGCCTACCCAGGGTAAAACTGACAGTATGCCTGGATATTGCTAGACTTCCCTTCTGAATGGGGTGTTCTGAGAAATCAGTGCAGGCTGGAGAGGATGTGGTCTCACCATTTTCCTGACACCCTGGTGGATTTTCACCTGAAGGACTTATTTCCTAATCCTGATATCATTCCTTTTGAAAAGCAGCTGTCATCTTGGCCTATTTTGTGTCCTCTCTCTGTCTCAGGGGAGAAGCAGATGCAAGCTTTGGGCTTCTTCTCTTTTCAGATATAGTATGTTAAGAACATAATGGCTTCTGTAGCCAAGTGTGGCTCCTAGCCAGGCCAGAGGACAAAACATTTGTTTGCACCATATGTGGCCCAAGTTCTAAGCTTTAAGGAATGTCCAACAGCTCAAAGTATGGATGCATGAAGAGTTTGTGCTCTGTAAGACAGGTGTGATGAGATGTTCCAGCTGCAGGTAAGTTCTGTGTGTAAGAGGAAGTGGCTGCTGTAGGTCTCCACAGTACTCCATAGGGACCCTTGGCAAACCTGGCAGGACTTCAGCCCCTCTCTTCTTCCTTTTATTTAGATTCAAATGTGTCTTTATTTTATCTTCTTTAGCTGAACTTATCATTTAGCCCATAGTCTGCATATCCTAATTGTAAGTGCAATTTTTTAAAATTGGAGGATAGAGAACACAGTTCATCAGAGCATTCATTTTGATTTCCCAAGTATTACTGTAGACAATATTCTCCCAATCATAGTTCTTTTAGAAGCTAAAGAAGTTAGAAGCATAGAAATATCACTAGAGCTCAACTGAATTACTTGTGCTAAAATAGCCCCATGCTCCTGCAGGGTAATGTGAATCATTACACTTGCAGTTTTAATTTAAGTGTAAGTACTTTTTTCGTCTCTCAAACCCTGCAAAGCTGTTTCTAAGGCAATTCCTGCAACTTTTGGACAGTCCAAATTGATCCCAGACTCAGAGGAGTCCTGAAGTCTTTTACAGGTCCCCTTGACATCTGCTGTTCCCAAAACAGCTGGAGTGGCCATCTGTCAATTTTAAGCCTGCACATGTCAAGTAGCCAGGTGAAAACAAGCAGAAGGCGGCTGCAAACTCTTCCCTGCTGTGTCTGTCGTCTGAGTGAAAAACAGCCTTTCCCTGTTTATCTCATCTGCAGACTGTCACCATTGGTATCCCTGGTCTCCCTGTTCTGGCTCTTCTGCCTCTTGACTGTTCCAGGTCTGCTCACAGCAGAGCTGCCTGCTCCTAAATTCTTCTCCTCTAGTAAGGGAACAACAAGGAACTGAGTAGGATTAAATGTTAATGTTTTCTGATGCTAGACGCTTTCTCTAGTTTCACTTAGGCTGTTTCATCCTGGCCGCTCTCGGAAGTGCTTGAATGTGAAGCACTCACACATTAGGTGGTGCTAAACTCCAATAAATGTGGTCAAAGTGATTTCTGGAGCTGTTCCCCATGTCGCTGCCACTTGCCAAGGCTCTTCACTCACCCTCATGCTCTGAATGCTACCCTGCACAGAAGCTATTGCCAGTTAAGAAGTTTGCCACCAAATAATTGGAGATTAAACGTTTCCTTAGTACGTTTTTTCTTTCCCAGAAATTGCACCAGATATTACCAAGCTTAGGAGCCTGAATTTAATGTTTTGGGACTTTCCTGCTCCTAGCTAAATATCTGTTGCATTTGAGGGGCAACATAATAGTGAATCTGCTGTTGGGTATCTGGTAGAGCTTGAGACATGCTGCAGAGTATGAGGAGAGAAGCATGTCTGTGGTCTTCCCTGTACACTGCTGAGCACAATTTTTTCATGTTCTTCTCTTCAGACTGCATGAAAGGTCATGTGATGCAGTGAGAATTGGCATGGAACTTGCACACACCTACCAGAGTTTGCTTGTGAAATGTTCAAGACATACAGAAAGTTTTCTTTGTGTTCTGTTGCATGGGGGAAGCTTTGCATTAGGAGATCGGGACCTTACAGGATAATTATGGACAATATTAGAAATGAAGGCACATAAAATAGCTGAAGAGGTGCTTTGAAACAAGCTGCCGAGTAATGAATAATCACAGGGAACTTAAATGAGGTTCACAGTACAGCCTTTTGTTTCTCAAGGCAAGCTATGTCTCTTGGACTCCTTTTCCTCTCTGAGAACAAAAAACAGAATCAATAAGCCAGTCAAAGAGACTACTGGAAATTACTTTGAAGCTGGCGATGAAAGAGAATTTTCCTTCCTGTTTGAATTGCAGATTCCTTAACACAAAACATGGCTGGATCACTTCCACCTCGGCAAATCCTAGACCCGAGGAGTCTAGGTTCTCATTCTACCCTAGCATCCAGCCCTCCTATGAGTTCAACCAGCTGTAGTCTCTACTGCAGACATTGCCTTTCAAAACAGGAGCTGAATCTGCTGTTTCACCACCACAGCTCTCAGGAAGTTTTGCTGTGGCTATTTTAAAGTTGTTATATATTATAGGGCAGGGGGAAGTTGTTTCTCAAGCAGTTCTAAGCTCTTTAGCCTTTGGGGTTTTGCCTTTAGTTTGTGATCATGGGTTGAGAAAGCTGCAAAAAGTACCATAATCATTACCAGTAAATTAAGAGTTAAGTTATATTAACATGTAAATTAGCACTTGATAGTTCCAAACAGTTAATGAACTATTGGTTGGAAACTGGTTGGACAAAAAACCCACATCATTCCTAAAGATGAACTAGTCTGAATGTTACAAATCATATCAGTCTAACTTTCACCTTTTAAACATAATCCACTGTGAAGTCGGATCTCTTGACTTTCTGGCTCATACCTGAAGGACACCACCACATTTTCCTGGCTGATTCTGGCAGCCAGGGGATGTTTGCTCACTACTTGGCTCCTATTTTACAGACACTCAGCTTCTCTTCTGCAGTTTCAGAACTGCTCACAGGCAGGGCACCAATAGAAGTAACTGGTTATGGTTATCCAGGGACTATTACATTTTAATCTTACAATGCTTCTTATTCTTTGATGCCATTATGAGTTAGTAACTGTGACAGAGACATGGGTGGTCTTTATTAGCATGCAATGCAAGATTGCCCTTGACCAAGGCAGTTCTATTTCACACATATCCCCGACAGGGATGGCTTCTATGCTCTGCATGTTTGCAGCACCTGGTAATTTCTTTTCCATTGATGCTCACTAATTAATATATTACTCCATTCAAAGATGAGGCCTAAAACATTAGGATAGCAACTTCCAGATAGATGGGTAATTGGCAAAACAGAATTTATGTAAACTTTCTTAACCATAAAAATTATCTTGCTAACACTGGATGATTTTGCATCTTACTGCATAATCACTCAGCCTTCAGTTGTTGAACTACAGCCTTTTAAACCACCAGGACCTGCTTTCTATTTGCAGAGGTTCATGCTGCTCACCTAGTGGGTCCAGGAGACCTGTCCACATCCTACCTGGCAGCTCCCTGTAGGTCCTGTTAGGTCCTTCAATTAATCTCCTTTTAAGAGGGGAAATGCAGAATGACAAAACTTGGTGCCTCATCTTACTGATGGCAAGATGGATCCAGGATGAGCATTTCAGAGGCCCAAGAGAAGACATCTCCACCTTCCCTCAGATTCTCCTAAACACGTTTCAAAAGACCAGGTACACCACAGACTTCAGCTGAAGACTTTAATGTCCCTGTCACTGCTTCACTGCTCCCAGAAATCTCTGCTATCCCAGTCATTTCCGAAGGAAGTTCACCCAACAGAAGTGCTTTCATACTGCAAGTGCCCTTAAACACTTGGGCTCCTTCTGAGCTAAGGTAAAATTGCAGGGAGATTTCTTCAAGTGAAGGGTAGTGAAGAAGAGGTTAACCAGCTGGCTGCAAAACCATTCCCTTTAACTGCGGGCAGGGAGGTGTGCTGCATTTTTTATAGCTTGGGACAGAAAAGTGCACAGTATGGCATGGATGCAGAATAAATGTTTCATGAGTCTCCTAAGAGACTCCTCCCTGAGAGGAAGAACCTGGCATGGTGGTGGCAGCCTCAGGGCCTGCAGGTGCACGCCAGGAAGTCTCTGGTAGCTGAGGCAGCTTTCTTAGAGAATCTTCCCCGTTGGACTTCCGTCGCTTTTTGTTAAATAAAACTTGAGCCCGTTCTTAGGAGAAGGGTGCCATGCATCCAGCACACACTGCACTGGACATAGAGCCAGGCAGTACTGGAGATGTGTTTGATGCAGCTCTGTGAGCTTGCCTGCCCTGTATTTGTGAGCACATGAATAATTGAATGCTCTTTCAGACCATGCTCATATTTTTAGTAGCATTGTTGCAAATGCCCTATGTGCTACAGAGATCTCTTTCTGTAAAAAGAATGTCATTTGCAATCTAATTTCAACATGGTTAGCAGAGTTTGCAAACATGATAATAGCCTTGGGAAAATTGTTTCTGTGAGAGAAGAACCTTTGGTTTAGTCTGAGACTTATTATTCTATCTCTTATGCTATCTCTGTTCTATGGCAGAAAGATTGCAGGGAATTTGTTACAGCTTACAGTGAAAACAGATGGTGCAACAAAGGAGTCAAAAAAGAGGGATAAGAAAATAGATTATGCTTTTAGATTAGATTATGTATATATTATTATCAAAGATACTTTGGCCAGTACTTTAAAAAATGTCAGGCATCAGCTTTCTGTTATCAAATACAGATGTCAGGTGGATTTTTTCAGAGTAACTAAGTAAATTACTGCACATTCTTCTACAAAACGCCTTTGCTCCAGTTACCAGGGAACAATTTTTCCCCCTCGACTATTGGAAGTCCCAAGGTGCTTTCATAGTCCCACCACAAGAAGTCAAAAAAAAAGAATTTTCCCCTGGCAACAACATCATGACTCTCACCTCTCATAAATGATGACACTCCACAAGCAAGGCAAACTAAAAAATTCATTCATCACTTCCCATGGTCATGTAGGTGTTCAGCCATCTCCAGTGTAACAGCAACTGAAGAAAACAAACACAATCATACCCCCCTTTCCTTTTCCCCCCAGCTTTGTGTTGAGGATGTCTTCATACAGGATATCCCTGTGGCCAGTTGGTGTCCTGTGTCCCAGCAGTGTCTCTTTCCAGCTTCTTGTACCCTCACTGGTAAGGTGGAGAGCAGAAAAGGCCTTGACTCTGTGCAAGCACTGCTCCATACCATAGTAACAGAAGAGGTATTGAAAGGTGTTTAAGAGGGATCTGGAGCTGGGAGATAAGGTTTGGTGGTGCAGGGGTTACAGTAATATAGTGCTGGGTTGATGGTTGGACTTGATGATCTAAAGGTCTCTTCCAACCTTTATGATTCTAGAAAACGTCCCTAAATTATCAACACTACAGGCAGCACAAATCAAAACCATAGCCCCTTACCAGCTATTATGAAAAAACATTAACTCTATCTCAGCCTAAACCAGAAGAGTGATACTGAATAAACTAAAATATTGAACTGCCCAAGGCACCAAGTTGGCAAGAAGAAACAAATCTGGGAGCATGGAAGAGCAAAGGTTGTGATGCTCACACTGCCTGGCACAGGGACCAGGCTGTGCCATTTATTCTGTACAGAATTTGAGCAGTACCTCAGTATGCACATCTGGAGGCCAGTGGTGCCACCGCTTCGTGTGTGAGCATTTTACTATTTGTTCTGGCCACAGACAGCTCCAGTGACCACTAAAACCTCGGTTTTGGCCTCCTCCTGTGCCGGAGCCGGCTGCCGCAGCAGCAGCTGCTGTTTCGGGACTCTCCACTTCGTGTCCTCGCTCGCCTGCTTTTGGATCACTAGGAAAAGGAAAAGGGAGGGCTCTCGTTTCAGGAAGGAGAGGCTGAAAAGCAAGAAGACCTGAGTTTACCCGCATCTTTTACGTCAAGAATTAATCTGAACAATTCAGTCCTCCGCAGGCTCTGACCGAGCACCTTGAGGTTGCAGCATCTCTCCTGATGCCTCTCGGGTTTGAATGGCTTCAGGATGGGACCCACACTGTGTAGACATTGTAACCCACATTCAGGGGCTTGTCTTAGCTCCCCGAAGCCTGTGGAGTATGGCAGACTGACCTGTAGGGTCTGATACAGAGCTGAAAATCCCCGGGAATCCTTTCTGATCCAGAGAGCATGTCTGCCACATGTGGACAAACAAGTGTGAACGCTTTCACACCATGTCCTGTAATTAGTTACTGGCCAGACTGTATTGGTCTCATTTTCAGTCCTGATTCTGTAAAGCATCAGTGTGTGCTTCACGCTGAAGATAATTCTTCCCTTGCATTTCACTGACAACTAAACAACCCAACTGGGAAACATCCCACAGACCTTTGTGTGTATTTCAAACTGGAGGAAAAATCTGACTGAATTTTCACAACTGTCCCTGCTAAACCCATATTACTAGCTTGTTAATAAAATCTCATTCCCTGGATGTCTCAAGCTGGGGAGAACAAGGTCTGTGCAGATCAGCTCATGTATTGCAATCACCTGCACCTCACAGGACATGTGGAATTGCACAGGAAGCTCTTCACACTTCCTCTTTGTCCAGTTCCTCAAACCTGAAATGGATCTCTTCACAATGGAAATTATTTTAGTAAATGTAATGAAAGAATTTATAACTAATTTTATAACTTTAGTATGATAATTATTGCTCAGCTTAAAGAAATGTCTTTGCAGCTTTTATATTATTATATATTATATTATTTTATATTTTATATTATATTATTATTATATTATATTATTTTATTATATTATTTTATATTATGACAACAGAACAATGCACCTGCTCCAGAAGTTTTCACCAGCTTGGACAGAGGAGGATTTGAACCATGCTGCTGAGCAGTCCTAGGCTTTGCCATAATAATTTTTTTAGGAATCTTTCTCTACTTGGGAGTCTGGAGCCCTGAAAGCTTTAATTCTGTAGCTGCTAGAAGACAAAAACCTATTCAAAACTGAAGTCTTTCATGAAGGAACAACATTGTATTTCATATTACCATCTTTTTACCAAGTTCTCCTATTTTAAGGTCAAAACCTGTGGGGATTTTTCAGATCTTTTCTCCGTACAAAAGCACAAATGTGAAACAATCCAGCCCTTCCACTGGGGATTTGTTCCAATGATAAAAACTGTCTTGCGCTATTTATTTTGTGAAACATTTCTAGCTTTAGTTTGCAGCAGGTTGTTCGAGTACTGCCAATCACTGCTAGGGTAAACTTCAGAGGGATAACATTTCCTGTTAATGGTAAATATTCCTGGCATCAATTCATGAGTTGGACTTTCACCCAGTAATTCCACCAAGAGTTTAGGGGCATAATAAGAGGATTATTTCCTTCAGTTCCCATTCCTGTTCCCCAAACTCAATGCTCATCAGCCCAAGGTCTCTTAATTATTTTCTAGGGCTTCTGACTTTTGTCCAATTGAGCATTAATTTGAACAATTGTATCTGGTAATATTTTATGTCTATTTAAATCTAGCAGAATTCTCCTTTGCTATATAATTCTTGATTCCTTTTCTTTGTCCTGACAAATATCAGGACACGGGCCTCTAACCTGATCCTTTTCTTTGTGAATTATTAGGATCCACCTTGAGGCTATTGAGGGGTGTATGGCAGAGCTGGTTTTGTTTGCAAGATCAAGAACAAAACTATAAAAACAGAGCATTTATTTCTCCAAGGTGTAGACCTAGAGCAGCTGGAAGGTTTGGGCTGTCACTGATGAATTAGGTATGAAATACCCACTATCTTTAACAAGGTGAATCTCTGACAGCAAAGCCTTTTATTCATGGCACCAGAGAGAATTGCATCCATGGGCCAATTTTCTGTGCAGCTGAAAATCACACTGTATTTCTTTTCAGAAAATGCACTTTCTTCGCAGGAACTGATTCTATTTGGGTGAATTGTACTGAAGGAACACTGCTATTTTAAAAATAAGTGTTATTAGTTTTAGTTTGATGTGGAATGCAATAAAAACTAGGCCAAATTATGTAGGGTTACTATAATTATTTTGAAAGCTCAGCATGGAAAAATTTGTAACAACTCATGTGCTCACATCAGGGATCGTTTCAATTTTACCCTCATGAACAGTTGTTCATTCATTGCTGATTGCAACAATCTTTTAATCAAGAAAACAGTGTGGATATTTTACTCCAGCTGGTAATAGGGATTGAGGGAAATGGTGAGATTAATTTTACAAATTCTTCAAAGTAGTAATACTTGCTAAATAGAAAAAAGTGGCTTTAAAGCTTCTTTAAAAGGAAAGACAGTGTCAAATTCAGCTTTTAAGCAGTGTGTTGCAAATGTTCTTGGACTCAAGAAACAGCAAAGGGAAGGTCTGTGTCACAGTCAGACTAGAGGCAGTTTTTCCCCATTGCTCTTCATTTGGCAGCAATGGGCAGCAGCTCTGGTTTGCTTCACCTGCAACAAACCATAAATCACTAAATGAATGAGACAACACACAACAAAACAGCTGGAAGCAAGGATCTTCCCTTCCTTCTCCTCTACACTCCAATTAGCTCATGCAGTGTTTATTTGCTCTTCAGTGTCCAATCCCAGCATCTTACTGACTACCTTAGAGCTGGTGCTATCTGACAGCACACAGGTGGACAGACACTGACTGCTGTGCTTCCCAGAGAGGCAGATATAGAGAGGGGATAAGATAACAAGTCTTTCCTCTGTTCAAGTCCCATACTCCTTGCATGTTACTCACTATCACAGCTGTCTGGAAAGCTCCTTTCAATATTTCCCCATTCTTAATGTGAAAGAGGGAAGAAAGACAGCCAGGGGAATCTGTTTAGATGTTGCTGTTGTCAGTGTTTATGGGTTTTTACTTCTGGAAAATGTTGAGGTTAAAAGTTCTAGAGGTATCTAGTGAAAGCAGGAAAATTCTTGATGAAACCTGATTTGAGAGTTCCCCACCCAAATACATACACATACAAACACAGTTTTTCAACAGAAAATGGTACTTCTGGAGGAAAGAATCCAAACTTTTCTGACCACTGTTTGATCAGTTCCATCAGGATGATGGCAAATCCTTCAGATCATGGTTATAGTCTGATGGAGTCCTACATCATCATTTTTAAGTAGGGCATAACTTGCACCAAAACTGTTCAACTTCAGGTTGTTGCAGGGCTCAGTTGCCCACTCTTCCTGTGCTGGCTTGTGTCTGCTCTGTCTCTGCTGCTGAATTGTTTGGATCCATTGTTTGGATCCTGACAGGACACTAATTAACTAGTAGGATGCTAATTAGACTTCTCAGATGACCCATCCGAGAAGACAAGAGCAAAGGAAAGTTTACCCCACAGACCTCACAACTGTACCCAGTGACCAGGTTTGGAAACATGTGAAGGAGATGTTCAAGATATAAGAATTTAGTCTCAGTTCAGGGTTAAGCAGATAGGCAGATTTGGAGCCAGACAAGTATCTGTTTTGCCATCAGGAGATATGACTAAGTAGTCTATGGGGCACACTGCTCTTATAAATAATCTTGTATTCTAGTAAGCAGAGGAAAAACTGCATCAAAGATACTTTTTAATAGTAAAGTAGCACTGCAAAATTCTATACAAGTTAGGGGTTTTTCTGTCAGTATAAAAGGATAAGGCCCAGGCTCTTCAGTCCTCCCAGGCACAGGTGGAGTGGCACCAGATGTCAAAGGTGCAACTGATGGGCTTCACTCCCCCTGCTCCAATTAATGCTTGGTGCTTTCACTGGAGATTTTGCACACCTGCAGAATTCAGGTTGGGGTAGTCATCATTAATACAAAAAAAAGTAAATGAGAAATCCCTGGTTAGGTGTGTTATTAGTATCTGTTTTCACAGATTGCTCTCCAGACTGATTGGGTTTAGGGGGGTGTTTTTTCTACTGGCTCTTCTGGAATACCAATAGGGACTGGGAAACTTGAACCTGTTCAAACTGATCTCTTGATATTCCTCATTCATTTATGTATTGAGATTATTCCATAATGAGAAAATGTTTGGATTTTTCATACAGAATCAAGCAGTTCTGATATGCCATAGTTAACCCAGCCTGTATCTTCTACATAGAGAGAGTATAGATTGTCAGGGTGATATTTACCTTATCTTTTTAGCAGCATGAAAACTGGCAAGTAAATCTTCTATGGAAGCTCCCAGCACAAAACTGAAAATGAAATATTTAATCCCCATGGAGACAGATTATCATGGAGGGAGGATTTCCCCCAAAATCAGATTGTGAGCATCTAAGAACACATCCCTAAAATGGTGATTTCACATAAAAGCTGAAAAGGCAAGTGGGAGGAGAGAGATTTGGAGGAGGAGGGGAAACCTGGCTGCTGGTGCTCACCAGGCCTGTGCAGTCTCACCCTCCAAGACCTGACTCCTTTGGATTTAGTGTACATGTGAGCACTTCCATAGATTTTAAGCACTCTGGGCAAAAGTGCCATTGTTAGGTATTTAATCTGAAAGCAAAGAGGATTGTCTTTCTTCCTTTCAAATCTAAATCCTTTGTTAGCTTAATTTCTTAAGAGGAGAAGACAATCAGATGGTTTTTTCCCCCAGTGCAATTGAGAGTCAAGCTTCTTTTCTGTCCTTACTCCCAAAGAAAAGTAAAAGTTAAAAAGGAGTGCTTACTTTATTTGTAGCTTTTTCTGATCACTTAAGTGCATGTGATATGTCAGCTCCTTGAATCCCTTTATTCTGTGTCTGAGGCTGCACTCATCCAAGTATTTCATTTTCAGTCTGCTCTGTACACTTCCCATTTTCCTCAGAGGTTCTCCTTTTAACTGCAGCATTTTGAAACTCAGTAACCACATACCATAACATAACCACACCATCTTCAGACTTTCTACTCTACTTCTAGGCAATGATCAATGCACTTAATTGCTTGTGCCATCAACCAATGGTGGAAGAAAGGAAAATCTCTCATGAATGGCCCAGACCACTTTTCACAATCCATGGCTGAACTAGGTCCTTCTGCCCTTGGGTTCTGGGATTTATTTTCTTTCTGCAAGTCACTGAATTGTCATCATACACTTTTAGGATAATTCCTTACATGTCTGAAGTCATGGCACTTGGACTCCTCTGTGGCTTCTCTGCTTTAGGAACAGTGCTCAGGCACTCAAGTTATTTAACTGTTCGTTATCTTTGCACAGCTGAGGGAGAACCGATGGTTCCCAGCCCACTTCAGAACCTTTTATTCCTAATCTCGCTGATTTGCATCTTGGCTGATGTCTGAACAAAACCTGACATTACTTGACAGCTGGTTTTGAAATGAACTGACAGTTTCTATTTTCTAAAGGTATGTGGTTGATATGGAATACTGGAAATTTTGGTGACACATTCTTAACAGAGAAGAAGCCAAGGATAGAATTAGCATGCAATCTGAATTACTGCAGCTTGATGAAACATCTCTTTAGATCAAACTAACTTCTTGTCAGTGCAAACCACCCCCATGTATTCAAAATTTAAATTATTCCTTTGGAACCTGGACTGTTGAAGAATTCAAATGATTACGTCATTGGACATAAAGACCTGTGCAAGCAATAGCATCCTTTATCTAAATGGATTTTGGAGTGGCAATATACTGAGGGTGAGGTGGAACCTCAACACTGCAAGCTGCTTGGCATGTGCCCACCCAACCATATTCAAACAGAGGCTCTTTGAGCATTAGAGGCCTTCATCATCCACTGAAAGCCTGAGATCAGTTTTGCTGCTTGCAAAGAAGTAGCCATGGAAGTGTCTGGCCTTCCATAAACACCACCAGTCCTGGTGGTGAGGGAATGGGGGAGTGAAGGGTTTAGTCCTTCATCACTCAGGCAACATATCATTAATTTCTTTCTGAAAAGAAATGGTCCATTTTTATTAAAATCTGGCAGCACGTAGAAGTCTGAAGAGCAGTACAATCCCAGCAGCATCCCCATGAGGTCTCCATGTGGGGCATGGATGCTGGGCAAGCAGTGTCTCTTCAGGCTGAAATCATTACTCTGCCTTTGAAGCTGTTCCAAACTCTACTCCCCTTGAGGAAGCACTGAAAAGAGCAGACTTGTACCAATCATTATGGCAATTTTAGTGCCTTTCCATTTCAAGACAGTCCTTCTTTGAGTAAGGAGTTTCAGTTTGTTTGTGACCTGATCTAATGCCTGCCACATTCACTGAGTTGCAAGGTTGTCTCCTCAAATTTGCTTTGCTTGAAGGTTTTTCATCAACTACTTGTAAAAGAGTGGGGCAAAGAGCCTATTTTCCCATTTCCCAGTGAGGTTTGTTTTCCTGATGTTTGTAAGGCACATGGTAGTTTCTGTTCAGGGATTTCAAAGATTTGCACTTCTGCCTAGTCTAAGAACCCTGATTTCAGAAAAGCTATGAACCAGATGAATATCTCCATCTTGTACTAGTAACTCCTAACTAATCTTATTAAATCCTTTCCAGACTCAGATCAATATCTGAAGTGCACTCTGTCCTGTAATTAATCTGATGAGCCACGCTAGCCTTGTTTATAAGTCCCTTCAAATTTTTCTTTAGAGATTTTTATTTTAAAATGAAACTGGCTTAGCAGAAGTAGGGTCATGATCTCTGCTTCTCAGTAGCTTTTTCATGCCCTTATTAAATCTCCTGTACTGAGAGCATTCAGTAATTCAGTGATTCTGCCTGGTGAACAGGGTTGGGCACCAGGTTCTTAGAGACCCTGCACAGGGGCAGGTTTGGCAGCCTGATGGCTCATATGTGACAGGAATCAATCAGAACAACCCGACAGGTTTGTGGATTTGGTCCTCAGACAGATAAATATGTGATGAAGTGTGTGGAACTACACGAGTTAGAGCAGTGTCAGCACTCCTGACTCCTACCTCCTGCAGCCATGTGTCCTCACCAATGCTTGGTCTGCTTCAGCTCTTGAGGACAGGGTCCACCTCTTGGCAAGGATGGTTTCCTGACACCTGGCTCTTTCAGAGCAAAGGGCTATTCAACAATCAGTGATGAACCACTAATCAGTGACTCGTGCTACTAATTGATTAGGGCATGAAACCATCAACTTTTAGCTTAATTGCCCTCCAGAAAAGTGATCTTAGTTTATTAATAGCATAGATGACAGCAGGACTTAGAAGTAAGCTTAGGAACAGAAGGAATGAACAGAACAATATCCTGACCCAATTCTGTTGCCATTGACCAACAGTGACACAGCTCACATACGTGAGAGTGCAGGAGTCAGCAATTAACACACTACTGCTGTGTGCAGGCTCAAACCCACAGCTGCTGCTCTAGTGTTGGCAGTAACTTCCAGTCTGAGCAGCAAGTTGGACTGCAGACCTACACAAGTCCCTCCCCCTCCTCTCCAGGAGTCTGTGACCCTGCCCAAGAGTCCTGTCCTGTTGCACAAGACACAAATGTTTACACTCTAGTGAGAAAGAAAGGGGTCTAAGGATGGGGAGAAGCTATTGGAACAGGGAATCATTAGAGATCTGGAAACAATATTATGGTGTTGGTTTCTTTTTCTTCATCAGTCTTTAGTATTCTTCTTTGGAAGGCACTTGGCTAATTGAAGACATCAAGGAGGTGCTGAAGAGACTTAATGGCAATAGGGGCAACAAGCAGGGCAGCAAGGCTGGGACAAAACACTGAGATACTGGGTGGAGAGCAAAGCCATAGATATTACCTAGTCCCTAGAGCTTTTTGTGGAAATCTGAAGTTTCTCATATTTAAAGAGTGGGACCCACAAATATTTTTGGCCTCAGATTTAAGGTTTCTCCATGAGACACAAAGATTACTGCACAGCTCAAAATGCAGTATGTGAAATCAGTGAGAAAGTGTCAGCTCTTGGACATTGCTGTTGCCCCTAAAGGTGCTCAAAGGCCCTGTGAGGAGTTCCATGCCAACCCTTTTTATTATTTGAAGCTTTTGTCATCATACAATTGTTTAGGTTGAAAAAAGAGCTCTAAGATCATTGAGTCAAGCCATTAACCCGGCACTACCAAGGCCATCACTAAACATTGTCCCCAAGTGCCACATCTAGGCATCGTTTGAGGGACAGTGATTCAACCACTTCCTTGGGCAGCCTGTTCCAATGCTGAACAACCCCTCCAGTGAAGAATTTTTTCCTAATGTCCAATCTAAACTCTCCCTGTTGCAATTTGAGGCCATTTCCTCTGTCCTGTCACTTGTTACCTGGGAGAGGTGAGGAGAGAAATGGGCCTTTTTGTCCCTTCTGTAGAGACTTAAGGCACTTATCAACAGTTCAGCTAATGATTCAAGTTTGGCACAGGTCTAGAATGTTCTTGTGCCCAGTTCATGTGTCTTGTTGCTGCTATATAGGCTAGTTTGGATTCAGAGCCCACTTAAGAACATCTTCCTTATCTCTGAGGGAATTTGCATGCCTCACAGTTCGCCTTGCACAATGAGGAAAGCCTGACCCTCCAGCTTGTGAAAATCATCCCACAGCTCGTGAAAATTACCCCACTTTTGCATCAAAGTTTTTGCCTGGGTCTAGGGACCCAGCCCTGACTGGGAGAGAAAACTTGACCAGCCAGAACCGTGCTGGGCTGACAGGAAATTGGCCAGCTCGGTTCTGCCAAGAGCTGCTCAGCTGGGCTGCTGCTGCGTGGGATGCAAGGATAGGGAACCCTTCCGGGATGGGATCTGGGCCACGGCTCAGCCCCGTGTGTGGGCTTCACTGCCAGGGTCACACAAGACCCCTGCTCCTGCTACAACATTTTAGAAGAGTGCTCAGCATAGTTTGAATATCCCAGCATGGGGTGGGAGTAAGGGAGCAGCTGTGGGGCTCTTCCTCTCACCCTTCATCCTCATGGGAATTAAACATGAGAGCTAAGTGCTCGCTTTTCTGCAGCTATTATTGGCAACCAATGCAAAATGCTCCTTTTCATGACAAGTAAATGACCTGCTAAGTACAAGCTATAAAAATTCAGGTCATGTTTTCTGTTTCATTAATATGCTGCCTGACAAAGCCTTTGCCTGCTGGGGCTCTCTGCTGGGGAATGGGAGTTAGAAAACCCTTAAGGATTTCTCACTGTCATTATGAAATAGAAAGGCAAACAGGCTTCTGAAGGAAAGACAGCTCCCAAAAGACAGGCTTTGTGTCCTGATCTCATGAACAACCACAGGAGGAGGCAAGTAATGCCATTTACACACACAGTCCCAGTAGTGTGGGGCTCGAATGCTTTTATGTCTCACTGATAGCTGGGCCTGACTGTCCCAGAAGTCAATAAGAAGGTTCTTTTGATTGCAACAGGCAGTGGACTAAAATGCTATTTAGACACAGAAATGTTTGTTAAGTTGGCAAGAAGGGGAAGAAGAACAATATTAATCAGAAAGAGAATTCAAGGGAGAGTCTTTCTGAAATATTTTTCCACAAAAATCATAGAAGTGTTTACATTGGAAAAGCTCTCTAAGATCATCAAGTCCAGCCATTAACCCAGCACTGCCAAGGCCACCACTAAACCATATTAACCATATTCCTAAGTGCCACATCTAAACATCTTTTAAATACCCCCAGGGCTGATTACTCCACCACTTCATGGGCAGCTAGTTCCAAAGCCTGATCACTCTAATAGTGAATAATTTTTTTTCTAACAAGCATCCAATCTTAACCTTCCCTGGTGCTACTTGAGGGCATTTTCTCTCATCCTGTCCCTGGCAGCCTGAGAGAACAGACTGAGCTACAACCTCCTTTCAGGCAGTTGTAAAGGGCAATAAGGCCACCCCGAGTCTCCTTTATTCCAGGCTAAACAACTCCAGTTCCCTCAAATGTTTCTTATAGGACTTGTGTTCCAGACCCTTCACCAGCTTCCATGGCTACTGTAGCCTTTGGGTCAGTAGCATCAAGTATTTAATGGAGATTTTTTTATGTGGTTGTTCTTTCTACATAAAACTGTCTTTCAGAAATCAGAGAACTGTCTCCCTGCAGGAGACATCCAAGGTGGATTCAGAGGGTGCATCACTTCTAGCTTTAACTACAGGGTGTAGTGAGGCTGGACCTTCATTCACATGCTTGACTCAAGCTGGATTAATCTAAAACTGGGTTCTGGATCTAAAACCTTTTCCTGGTGTAGGGAGTTTGGGCTTGAAGGAATTCAAAGAGCATCACGTTTTGCTCTTGGCAATATTGAGTAGGATGTGTCCTGCCTTCCTGAGTATGAACTCTGGGCTTCCAGGGTGGTAACTGATGTGCTGTCCTGCCTAGGGCTGAGGTTTGGCTTTCCACCTCCAGGTCAATTCCCATCTTCTCACCTGTCCTTCTTCCTTAACTACAAACTGATAAAGTAAGTTTCATGTGGAGAGCACAGAGGCTGAGATGTAGCAGAGAGATCCAAAATGTAACCTGACTGCCATTCAGGAGATTATAAACATATAATTTATAAATAAAAATCACTGCCATTCAGAGGACTATAAATATTTCCTTGAGCCACCAGTTATTTCCAGGTTTGGCATCCAAGTGTCCTGATGAATTACTTCTTGCCAAAGGCAGGTTTTAGGGACCTGGCTGCTTTGGCTGCTTTTGTGTGGTTCACTACCGTGTATTTTGTTCTCTGCAGTGCTCTTGCCCAGAATGCCAATATTTTGGAGCAGCACGATCAGCCTCATTCCGGGGATACTCGGCCTGCAATGAATGCATTGATTCATAGCTTATTTTCAAAGCCAGAAGGAATTGCTATGCTGATCTGCTCTGACCACGAGCATTCAGTGGGCACAGGAGTATTTATAGCTCTGTTTACAGCATTCTGCTCTGTATACAGGCAAACAGGGACAAGAGCAGATTCCCTGTCCCAGTGTAGGTTTGACAGCCACTACAAGTTCAACTGCTTTATTAAGGTACTGCCCTCAGTAACTGGCAGGGCAGATTAGCCCTGCCAATTCCAGAGAGTGTGGGCAGAGAGTCACCCACACACAGCACTTGTGCATACAGTCATGGTCTGTCTGCAGCTCAAGCAGAAATGAGCTCCAGGTGCAAGGACAGAGATCTGGGAAATCCTGGGCCTGTGTTTCTTAGTCTCCTTGCTAAGCCTGTCTTGTCTCTTCTCTTGGGGGATCATCTGTCCTGTTCTAACCATATGGAAGCAGCCCAAAAGATGCATAAGATCACTGGATAAGATAACTGAAATGAGCTTAGGAATAAAAAATAACTTGTAGGGAGGTTCTAGAGAACAGCAGGACAGAGCCACAACCAGCTGCAGCTCTTACAGCTCTCCCAGTGTAATATTTCTCAGAGTGTGTTCCCTGCTTTGTATTTGTAGTCACAGGCTAAGACACAGCATGTTCCAGAGCACACCATGCTGCTGCATTTCAGATATGGTAATGAACAGACCTGCCCTAAGCTCAAGCAGTCCCAGAAGATAATCTCGCTTCCATGTGTGGAACTGAGACCATTGAAATGGAAAGTGCTGAAAGTTACCTCACTTTCCACTTGCCATGTCCTGTCTTCATGCCTTGCAGCACACAGCCAGTCTGTGTGGCCATTTGTCTTTTCCCCTGTGCTTAACTCTGTTGTCTGAGCTCCTGATGTGTGGTGAATGTCCAGCCAGAAACCTGAGCAATAACCAAATATATTCATTAGGCAGATTAGTTAGTTTTTCTTTCTGTTCAAGGTCAGATTTCTGCAGGTTAATGCCCTGGAACTGCCAGTGCAACGTAAGATGCCCTTGTCACTTTTTTCCAGTAAAATGGAATTTACTACATTCCTTAGAAGATGATTTTCACAGCTAAATTTTGCTAGAGTTCTGATTGACATGTGTCCTGTCAGGTTCAAATTCCCCTGAGAGCCTGCCTTTTTCGCCAACTATATTTGTGAGTGAACACATAATTGACTAACATTGTACAGCCCTCAGATGAAATCCCTAAGAGGAAAAGTAATTGCTTTTTTACATGCACAAATGGTAAAATCAGCTGGAGCTAATGCTCTGATAGTTAAGAGAAGCAGTTATTAATATTTCTGTGTGGAGGCAGCACAGCCACCAAGGCGCTTGCAACTGTGAATCTCACAGTCTTGCTCTTGGGCAAAGTATATGCAGTCATCTCTAATCTGTTCCATCTCTCCCCAAGCAGCTCACCCAGCACTGTGAACGAATTGCCTGGAAATGTCGTCATCGGGCTTCATCTGGCACTATCTCTCCTTCTGTCTGGGTCATTGATTTCCTCATCTCTTCTGCCTTGAAACTCACATCGTACATTAATTTGTGGCTCTCCAGTACTGAAGCAGCTGCACTGTGCCTTTGCTGCTCAACACCAGCAGCTTTCAGCCTCTGAAGTGTCCTTCACTGCTGCTCACATACAGACCTCCTGAATGTGTCTCAAGTGGCCTCCCTGCCTGCCACATAACAACATGTGCACTGCCAGCTTTTGTTTCATCACAAGAGAGCTTAAAGCTCTTCTGCTTTCAGAAATTGGGTAAGATTCAGTCTCCTTCCTACAATGACTCAGTGTGCTGCCGAAATTACTCCTGCCTTGTATGAGCAGCTACTGTGGATCTCTCAGAGCTGTGCCAGTCTCTGCTAGCCACCAGCTGCCCTCTGGAGAGCAGAGCAAAGACCTGGGGCTGCTCCATGCTCTGGTCTTATGATTGCTAAATATAGACCATTGATAAATAACATAAATGCATGAAGGGCACAAGAATCAACAGTTGTTGCAGTTGCTAATGCAGCCTTTTCCTCTGTTCTTTCACCCGTGTCACTGACGCCTTTCAACATCGCCCTTTGCATTTTGAGTAGGTATTGTAGCTTTGCACAGCTATTTCCAAGGATCTAATCTGGCCAGCAGAAACTTAGTTTCCTTGTGTTTTATAGGAGTAATAAAAGTCCCACCTTTCCTCAACACTTGTAAACTGAGTGCATCTGGCATAGAAGTAAGTGCAAGATGGTGAGATCTCAAATGTGAAGCCCTTACTCCTAAATTAATGGTGATCTTAATGGGAATAATTCCTTTCAAAGGAAGTGCCAGATAAAATGGGTCTATTTCCTTAGGGAAATGTGTCCTTTTATAAAGCTCTGCCAATCCTTGCCTTTTTAGAAACCAAATTGGCAGTCTCTTTGTTTCACAGCCAAATTCCTCATCCTAGGCCTGGAGTATGTCTGCAAAAACATTTCTGGAGAATCCCTTAGGTTATAAATAACCTGGAGGAGAGAAATATTCTTTGTATCCTTCCTAAAACAAAGAGCAGTAGGCTGTAAAAGGGCATGGAGAAAGGGCTGATCTCTTGTACTAGACAAAAAAAATCTTGATCTTGAGGCTGATGTTTGCAGTGTGTGCTCAGGATGAGTCACATGAAAGGCAAATTGAGATAAGAGCAAAGACTCCTGAAAGAAAATGACTGATTTTGATCTCTGTATCCCAGCTTACATGGTCTTTGCTGTAGAAATAAAAGCTCTGCACTCTCCTGTAATGTCTCCTTAAAATGTGCAGCACCACCAGCTCCCCTGAGCTTCCTACCTGTGCCCTCACTGGATGCTCCCTAAGCCTCTCAGGAGGTTTTTTCTTTGTGACCCGCTTATAGAGGGTGCTCATGGTCAGCCTGTCCCAGCCTGTCCCGTCTCCAACCATGCTGACTCTGAGGCAGTCACATGAAAACTTTCACACATTTATGTAGTTGCATGTGGATATCACTAGATGTCCTCTACTGCTAAGTAGCTTCACCGTGGTCTGTGCCAAACACCAGAGAAATTTTCTGAAATCAATCTCAGTTGATTAAACTGTGTTATAGCTTCACTGTTCCTAGGCCATAGAGGCAGAGCAATATTGTTCATCCATAGCCTGAAGGTGTGATCTGCAATCTCTGACCAACTGGACTCACAGAGGCAGCAAAGCTACTGCAGTGGTTTCTTGCAGATTTGGAGTCAACTGGCAGTGTAGAAATACCTCAACATTTTCCTTTGTAGATTTGAGATTTTTATTCATTTGAGATTGAGCCATCAGACAGGGTTCAGGCTGTGGTCTCCTTGTGCTCTTCTCCAAACCCAACACGAAGGGTCAAGCCCACAGGGCTCTGCTCTAGCAAGATCTGATCTAGTGCAGGATAGTGCATTTATCTCTGCAGGGTGCAGCCAGGAACAGCTCCCTGCTCCAGCACAACCTGCCTGTCCTCCATTCAGTGATGCCAGTAGCACCATGTGTTAGTTCTTGGGAGGGCCACTGCATCCCCTCAAACCCCATCTCCATCCTCTGATTTCTCTGAAGTGACATCTTATCCTTGGCTATGCAGCACCAGCAGGAACTTGTACTGCACCATTTCTGCAGGGAAAACTTTTTTTTTTTCCGTGCAAACAGTCCCTGTCTTGCTGTGGTACTGTGCAAACCTGTTGGAGTCAGTAATTCAGGAGTCTCTCTGAATTCTTCAGAGAGAAATCAGAGTGCAGGGATTGAATTAAATGATTAATGATGGATTGAAGTATGTTAAACCTCTCACACATAAAATAGAGGTATAAGTTTAAGTTTTAGTATAAGCAAGCTAGTAGAATGAGTTTTAAGTGCTTTAAGTAAGTAAAAGGCCTTAGATACCAGTGTAAAAGTTCGAGTTCTAGTGACAGTTAAAAACATAGCCTTAAATACTAAGAGTTCTGTAAAGGTTCCAAAGACATAGTTTTAAACATAACAAAGATATAGTAAGAGTATTGCTTACATTTTTCAAATAGAACAAAATAGACCATATACATAGTTTATACGTAGCCTGGCGTGCTAAGAAACTAGAATTCTAATAAGTTAAGTAGTGGTCCAAGTTTGTGTCTTAGGTTGTTGAGAAGTTTCTATATAAGAATGTGCATGCCATTGCTTTTTGTCATTTGGTTTTTGCCATTTACTTTTACTTTATTTCTGCTTCTATTTGAAACTTTATACCAAAACTTAGCACGGACTTTAATGTCTGTAACTTTTGCTTTAAAACTAATGTGCTTCTGCAATAAACAACTTTATAACAACTATTAGCTGCTTAGCTCATTAAAGAAAACAACCCGACAAATTGGGTGCCTAAAAGCATCCAGAGACTTAACCTCACACAAACCCTCATGTTTGCAACCTTCTGCTGCAGAGCTTGGGCAAGGGAAGAGTCCCCAGCAGCCCAAAAGGCAGCTGCCAGCAAAACAAGCCAAGACGCTCATGCTGCACTAACCCACTCAGCTTTAATATGGGATAATAAACAGCCACATTCATCTAGCTAGACCTAATAGTGAAATATTGTGCTGCATACAAAATGCATCCTCTGATTTAGTGAGAGCTTGCCTGAAATATAATCTGGCTTGAGGAGTTCAGAGGTTGGACAGTCACTTTAATCTATTCAGTGAAGCTGAAACGGACTGGAAATGTCATGTGCTTAAATCTGCATGGGGGAAGTATTGGCTGAAATTTTAAGGCACTCTTTCCTTTTACTTTGTATTTAATTCCAGGGTTTGAAATGTCTCCCATCCTGCATTCACATCCCCCCGGAGAGTGCTGGTAAAGGGGAGACTCCTCGTGCCACTGCCTCTGCTGTCAAACTGAACGTGATGCTTTGTTTGAGGGCTCCTTGGGGTGACTCAGCAGGATACAAAAATGCACTTAAATAACAGTTGTATTGTATAAGCGCTCAACCACAGCAGCAGTTCCCCCTTAGCAATGCTGTTAACTAATATGCACTACAAGAAATGTAATGCTGCTCCAGATACTGGATGGAATTAAATGAGGACGTTTTGGCTTTCCTCCGTCCATAATTTTAGTATTTCTATGGGTAGGAAGGCTACAGAAACTGAGCAAAAGCCCAGATACCTGACATATAGGAGCCAGGCCACAGGCTTTTCCTGTCAAATGTAACTGACTTTGGTATGAAATGCATCAGAGATTTTCAGGTTTAGGTGTCCGAGTATTGGGCTTGGTTGGCAAATGCAGCTATCTCCACAGAAGCAGAAATGTGCAGCTCTGAAGGGTGATTTGTTTAAGATGCCCAAATAGAAAGCTGGATGCTCAGATTTAAAGATCTAAACCTGAAACCTTTGGCCTACCAGTCTCAGGACGGCTGTGTCCCCAGTGTTTAGTGACAGCATTTCCACACCTCTGAGGGTGTACAAATGACCTGTTGTGTGCAGCTTTGCCAATTCTTCCCTCACTCGTGGCAAGATGTGCTGACAGCACAAACCAGATTCCTTGTAGCCAGTCAGTTGCCTCCATCACTGCACTGCAGTCTGCCCTGGGAAGATAGGGAGACTGCTTTGTCCTAGAAGGAAAATTTGTAACCAACAGAGAAGCTGTTTCACACCAAATTCAGGTGTAAACATGTGACTCCTTTTGACAAATGCATGTCTTACAAACTCAGCTGTTGATTCATGGGAACAAAACACAGCTGTTCCATGGTTTGGTTCGGAAAGCCTGTGGGGTTTCTCCTGGTCTGCTCCCTCTCACCTCTTCCATGCTGCTGGACCAATGCAGATTTTGAGGCAGATACTCACATATCTTGTTTGTAAAATGGCAGTATACTTTCTGTCTGCCTCTTACACGTGTGGGAAAGACAGCATGGAGGCTGTTTTGTCCCCTGCATGCTGCAGCTCTGTGTCAGACTCCCTGGGTAGATCCTTCTGGGAACTACTGGAGTGTATGTACTGCTAATTCAGCACAGGAGGAGAGCTGGGACTGTTCACTTGTGTTTAAGAGCCATTTTGAATTCCTGTACCTCTGCTTTGCACACCACCGGGGAGGTAAGCCCTGAGCCAGCAAGGTAAATCAGCAGATGCCTAAATGGAGCCCCTGCGATGCTGTGGGCGTTCGGCATGTCCATGAGCACCCTGCAGGGCCGTGCCCACGGTGCTCCTGCGGTAGGACACATCCTTCCTGCCGTGGATTATTCTCACATAGCCACTGCTAGCATCCTCTGTGAGAGCAGCATGTGTCAGTAAGTGCGTAGGTGCGGGTGCAGAGCTTTTGCTGGTGTCAGGTTCAAGGTGTGAGGTGGCAAAGGAGCCCGCAGGTGGCATAGGAAGCACTGCTTTGGCTTTGTCTCCCAGTGCCAGCCAAGGGCACAAATGGGAGGTAAGGAAAGTAACCACTGCCCATGTGTTAGTATAGGATGCCCGAGTATAGTATAGCATACAGTGCCCGAGTGCTGTATAGGATGAACTCCGGTATATTAAACACCAATTTTCTTATTGGGATTAAAGTTGATGAGGCTTTCTCGTATTAATTATGAGTATATACGGGGGAGAGGGAGAAGGGGGGTTGTATGTGCATAGTAGCTGGCTCTCAAAGGCTCGGTGTGTGCCGTGTTCATGTGGCATGAACGGCGCTTGCACCAGCCCGTGCCCTGCGGCTGCTGCCCCGTCCATCACACAGAACCGGCTGTTTTACTATCCTCCTTGTCCTCCCCCTCCTCCCCGTTTGCTGGCGGCTGCACAAACCCCGCGGCCGGAGGAGGGTCGGTCCGCTCCCGTTCAGCCACAGCCCGGCAGGGCCCGGGGTGCCGGGCGGGGACAGCCGGCCCGAGCGGTTTAAGGTGCCGCCGCTGCCGCCCCGCTCCACCTTAACGCGCGGCGGCGGCGGACGGGCCCATTGCCGCGCCGGGGGTCGGCGGGCCGGGCCCCCGGGAGCCGCCGCCGCCGCGCCCGCCGGACCGCGGCACCCACGCGCGTCCCGAGTGCCAAACGCGGCCGGGCCGCCGAGCCGCAGGTGACGGCGGGTCCCCGCACCGCCGCGAATCCCCCTCCGGCGGCGCCCGGGCCGGCCCCCGGCGGCGGGGCCGGGCTATTTATAGCAGGCGCCGCGGCGATATAAGGGATGGCCGGCGCGGGCTGCGCTGCCGCGGCCGCCGGGCCAGAGCGCGCGGGGCCCGCCGGCGCTGCCCGGCCGAGGGCGCGGCCCCGCAGCTCGGGTGAGCGGGCGGGGAGCGCTGCCTGTGAGCGGGGCGGGGGGATATAGCCAAGCGAACAATAACCCGGGCGTGTTCTGCCCGTCCCCCGCGGGGCGCGGGACAGCGCCGCGCACTTGGGGCGCTCCACGCGTGTCAAGCCCGCGGGAGGGGCGGGACCGCCGTGACACCCGGCGGTGACCGCGGCGGGGCTTCCCCCTCTGCTTCTTTCCTCTCTCCACAGCGATTCCTGCTGAAATGCGGCGCCCCACGCTGGCATGAACACCCCTGTCGGGAGCCGAGCGCCCCGGGCACCGCCGCTTTCCCTGGCCTCAGCTCGGTGTCGGGAAGAAAGCGCTGTCGCCGACTGTCGCCGCGGAGCCGCCGCTCGCAGCAGCGCCGGACGCGGGACGGACGGTACGGGGGTGCGGGGGGCTCGGGGTCCCTGCCCCGCCGGGAAAAGGGGATGCATGGCGCGATGGTCGGAACGCCGTGCGGTCCGTGTCTTCTCCGGGCGGTGCGCTGAGTTATGCGGTGTAATGGAAGATCTTTGTAAGTTGAGGGTTTGTTGGATTTTGCTGGTGTCAGGGGTTACCCCCCCCGCTACAGATTCAGAGCCACAGTAATGTTTTAGTTTCCTACCCCGGCTGTGTTTGGATGTGATGGGTATGGCGAGGATTCTTATCTTATATTAAAATTTCTCGTGGATCACTGAGTACGTTGCATAAGCGTCAATAACTTTTAGAAGGATAGAGATGCGATCTTCAGTTACAAAGGAACAAGGAGAGGAGGAGGCACAGCTTTGGGGTTTTTTTCTTCTGGTTTTCCTTTACTTTTACTTTGCGTTTTTACTCTCTGCTTTAAGAAAACAAACTGAACCACAGATAGGACAAGGATTTTTCAGACCTTGTGATTGGGATTGTTGGGGATTAGAGAGAAAACTTGTAGGTTTTTTGTTTGTTTATTTATTTTAATCAATAGCTCAAGAGCCCTAGAAACAACGTATAAAGCCCTGCATCCTAGGCAGAGAAACTAAGATAAAGCCACGCTGGCTGCAAGCTGAGGAGCAAGTGTTAGACCTCGGCTGGATCAGTCTCAAGCATCCTGCACTCCTCTGCTCCAGTGACCCTCCCTGTCGTGCTGACCACGTCGTGCAGCAACTGGGGACTTCACAGCGGCCGGTCCGAGTGGAGGCAGGGCTTTTCTTAGAAGAGCAAAGCGCACAGGGGAGCCTTGACCCCGGCTTGAGGCTTTTTCCCAGCACAGGGAACAGCAGCCCATCAGCACTGTCAGCTGGCACTGTTCTCCACTAATGCCATGGAAAATATGAAAATCTAAGCCACCGACTCCTTAGGTAGCTTAAATCATCTAAGTTCAGATTTTGTTGGCAGGCTTAAAGGGATGCTATTGACTGGAAATGTTTGTGTGTCTTACCTGGAAACTGATGTTCATAGAAGAGTTGATACTAAGAAAAGTGAATCAACTTTATAGTCATATCAGCTATAGATGTGCTTTCTGAATTTTCACTCTGAAATTATCTGGTTAGCTCAGGCTCTTTCTGCACAAGAGAGATGCATTTCAAAGGCCTAAAACTGTCATTTTTCTTTATGAAAAGTACTTGTCTCTTGCTCTGAATCTCTTAAAAGAGATTTGCAAAAACAAGATCTATCAATTTAAGAAAGGCGGGAGAAAGATAAGAGAGAACAAGGGGTGTGGCAAGGAAATTATGAACTAATAGCTTTAAAGAAAAATATCTCTCTGTAGTAGAGCTTTGGACTGCCTAAGAGGGGTAAGATTTCTTTCTAGATATTTGAGTCTGAAAATACTAAGCTGACAGCATCTCCTTAAAAATAATAGTGTATGTAGGAAATGGGTATGACTAGCTCCATATTATAGTTCTACAACAATTTGTTTGTCTTCCTTTGATTTTGCTCCTCCGTTCCAGTATGCTAGAGTGTATACCCATATTGCAGAGGGTCAAACACCCCACCAGCATCACTCGTGAACTGGAGCAGCTGCAATAGGGTCAGAACTGGCCCAGCACCACTTTTCAGAAATAAAGCGAGAGGCAGTTCTATTTATGGAAGTTTTTGGTGGGTATTTTCACAAGCTCAAATTTTTTTGCAGAGGTGCTAAGAATTGCAGAAACTAAACTTGCCTTCTTCATGGGGGGAGCTTTTGGTATGTGTCATATTGGGTGTTTTTTTCTTATCCTGGGACTGAGGCTAACACTAGGAAAGAATGACATTGTATCAGAAGGTGGTTAGAGAGGACTTTCTTCATTCTCCTCACACATTTTTTTGACACTGCTGGAGACATGGCGTTTGGGGATTGGAAGGAGGAGGATGAGTCCTGCACATGAGCTGGTGTTGTCACTGGCAAAGGCAATGTAAAGCAGGTGGATATAGAGAAATGGATGGGATGATTCATTATTGTTGACATTGTGCTGGGGTTTCTTAGGCTCTTCTTTAGCTGCAGTGTCCCATACCCCAGACCTCCCTGGCCAGCTAGCTGCACCATGCGCTCCTAGTGGTGTTTCAGGGCTGACGACATTTGAGCAGAAACTCTACTCCCTTCTTTTAATTCTGGAAGGCTGCTTGTGCAAAACTGTTCAGCTTCATTCATTTCTGCCTTTTCATTTCTATCTTCCTTCCTTGGGTGTGAAGTCCTTCTTGTAGCTGGATTCAAGCCAAGAACCTCTACCCATAGCTGCCAAGCCTGGCATCTCTACTGATCTGCTGGCTCCAGGTGAGTCAGTTCATTAGGATGAATCAGTATGCCCTGTAAAAGTTATAGGCTCCAGACTTCAGCTTGACCACTCTTAATAATTTGGTTTTGCCTTCTTTGTTTGTCACTGCTTCAGCTAAGGTGTCACTTCTGGTGACTTCTTGCTTCATACTTGCTCAGCTTTTGGAGCCATGCAGGGCCTTCAGTGCAGTGCCCCTACACTTTTTGGAGCTGCTTTTGCCTCAGCTTTGTAACTTCTCCATGACTGGCTCATCCCTTTACCTCTCTTACCTGCATAGGTGGAGTTAGGGGAGATTGTACCTCAGAATGGGAATGTGCAGCTCACAATGCAGGGAGTACTTCAAACTCTGGAGGTGGAGAATATTAACATGAATCCATAGGAATGAAGAGGGGAGTGTTTTTGCATGGTGGTGGTGTTTGCATAAGCTTTTACTGTCATAAATAAGTAGATTAGGATTTAGGGGACAAACTCAATGTGAAAAATAGGGAATTAATTTTCAGGCTTCTAAGGCAGGGCTAAGGAAGTGAAGTGGTGTTAAAAGATATGGAAATGTGCCTTTAAAGTGACCTTTCAAAGATGTATGACATTATTTTTGTTGTGTGAAGCATCCAAGTTTAATGAAGTATAAAGCAGAAGGGGTTGGGACGATTTGGTCCAAGTGAAAACAGAATGAGCGTGGGACTGGCAGATGGGAGGAACATTAGCCCACTCCTTGGTGGAGTTGTTGCTTTCTCCTGTTGTTGCTTATAGGGGTGCTTGAGAGAAGACACTTACTGGGGAGGGGAGAATAGCCTTCCTGTTCCACTTGAATGTCACTGGCTGTATTTTTCTCTGTGGGGAAACAAAGTTCCAGTGCTCCAGTGGGTCATATCCTGAGTGTTTGTATCCAAAGTAAATCTAGAGCAACACCATCTACTTCACTAACATCTGCAATAAGCCATGACTGGCCCTTTCTGAACAGAGAGGAAAAATGAACAGCTGTAACTTCAGATGCTGAATTTTTTGGCATACTTTTTTTTTTTTTAATTTATGGCTCTTTTATTCTCTCTTTGAGAATGTAGTGGAGCAATTGCTCATCTGTGCATGAGTATATGTGAGAAAATGTCAGTGGAGGAGTAATATATATGGAAATCTTGCACAGAGATGGAACAGGCAGCTAGTTTGCCATTAGATAATGAAATAATTATACAAAAATATGTCTTCTGAAATAAAGATTGAGATAAGGGAGAGGGACAGGGTTGGGGGAGGTTAACAATATTTTGAAGTAGTTTGTTCTACTTAACAGTACTCATTACTGACTGTCCTGCAATTTTACTCTTCAGACATTGCTTTTCCAGTGAGTGGTGCTTAGTGTTGCACAGGCAGATAGGTTTCATCTGAGGGACCAGCCCAATTGCTGGAGCTAGATGAAGGGGTGGGAGACTGCCCCCAAATACTTTCTCTGTCACAAACTGGCCAAAGATGGGTAGGCCAAGGTCAGCAACTCTTACAGGTACCAATGAACCTGCCTCTCAGTGAGTCTACTTTCCTTCTTTCTAAATTGGGGTAGTAGAAGTTATTTATAAATATAGCTGAGATACTTCAGGAGGCATCTAAGTATCTGAGACACTCTTGGATGGGATTCCCCTTCCTGCTACTTCTCTTCTGACCAGAACTGACCAGCAGAAATGTTCAGTGCTTGTACAATTTACATATTAATTTTTGGCTAGATTTCGTTAACCTTGGAATTTGTATGACATCGATAGGCTCAAGAGTAAAATCTTTAACTACTTTCTTCTACTATAGAGCAGCTTAAAAAGTTCCTGGCACTCCTTCACCTTCTACCAAATAACACAATGCCTGCCTTGCCTTCTCTTTGAGAAGGTCTGCTTCTGCAAAGAATGTTGTATCAAATATATAACTTTATTCAGGGTGGTAAAAATTATTTGTTCTTTCTTCATCCCAGCTTTTGACTGCATCTGCCTAGTTCTTGGTCTAGAGATAAATGTCACTGAGGACTGCCTGGGGACTATTTTGCATCTGAATGGTGACTTGTAATGATTCAGGTAATGGGCCAGACCACTGTTTTATGTAGTGACTGGTGCTAGTCCACTGAAGTCCAAACAGCTGCTCCAAGCTTCCATCATCTCCAGTGAAAACAAGTACCACAGCATCAGCTTGCAGCCAGTTTACAGTAAACCTACTCCCTGGGCTCCTTGCATGTCCCTTGTGGTCAGGTCTGTTACTCTCCTATGTGAAAATAAATCTTGGTGTGCTTTCTGATTTACTGGAGTGTAAATAAACCAGGAAGGTCTTTCACGTTCAGGCTCTCTCATCAGCATATATTAGTAACGCTCATCAGCTTTTCACTGGAACTTTGATGGCATAATTACTCTGAAAGGGTAACATATTCAAAACTACCTTTGTGACTTTGGGAGTTAGATTCCTTAGAGTCTTAGTCATTATTTTAAGTAGGAATTAGCTTTTTAAGCTACACACACTCCTGGAAGTTTTAAGCAAAGGCTTCTGTTTATCTTGTCTTTAAAATACCAGTTTCTAGGATGAGAATGGCAGCTCTGCCACTCCACTCATCTCAGATATTAAATAAGAATGTTGGAGAAACAGTTAGAAAAATATTGTGGTAAATAAATTCTCATGGGTAGTCTTATTAGAGAGGTCCAAGAGGGAAAAATGTATTTTTCAGTCACCTGACAGGAAGATGGATATGGGCTTGCATTTTCAGCTGTGTCTTTAGGACAGCTGAGAGGATGACTGATGTCTCAGCTGTTGTTGTAGACAGAGCAAAGCATATATTTCTCTAGACAGGATTTGGTGCACTTAGCTCAAACAGCTTGTGACTAGAACAGTTCAAGTCACTGGGGCAAACATGGTTATCAGAAGAAACAGATAAACTAAGAAAACAGTCTTGCATACTCTAATGCTTGTGTAGGTAAGATTTTAATTTATCAGTCCTAGGGTTCTTTTTGAGCAGTGATGGATTAGTCTTGATACTTGTGCAAGTTTTAAAGCATTCCTGTAACACTTGTAATGCAAAGTCTATTTATTTTGCAACATACCTGTGAGATAGGGACCTGTTATTTATCTCATTTGTACAGCTAGGGAAATGAAGTATTCAGTAAAGCTAAACACAGCATGAGGGATTGATCACACAAGGAAGTCTGCTGTAGTACAGACAGGAGGGTGCTGAAACTGGGTCTCAATTCCCATGAAAATCAACAAGCTCTGGTCCATGCTTTACTCATCTGGTTCTTCCTCAGTGCTTCTGAAGCAGCTTGTGGCATTTGCTTGGCTAGACAATGTGCATTTGGCTTTTCTAAGGAAGAAAATTCAAGTGTGGTGATGGAGGGAGGGAGGTGATGTATGTCTGGGGGAAGATGAAGAGTGGGGAGCATCCCCCAGCTAGAGATGCCTCCACCACCACTTCTTCAGTGAGTGGCTTCCCCAAGGCTGGCACAGGCTGCTTCTCAGCTACTGAAACTATGTTCCTCTCTGGCAAGTCCCTGCTCTTTCTGTACCTAGAGCCAGCTCTGCTCTTCTTAATAAAGTTCATGTGAGTGGCTGGGTTGATGATGGAGCTTTCTGCCCAGCTCCACATCTCCTGCCACAGTGCTGAGTCCCTGTGCTGCCTGGGTTCCCTGATGGAGCGGAGCCTCATCTACTCCATCTCGGCTGTGTGAGGGTCACCAGCGTTTGGGGTTTGGTGGAGAAAACTGTCCAAAGCTGGCAGGAGGAATCTTTTGTTATGGTTGCATGATGAACAGTAACAATGTGAGTTTTATTGCTCACAATGTATCCACATTTATAGGATGCTATATTTAAAAAGGAGAAAGAATGAGTCATGGGGAGCTATGCTAATACTAAGTATTTATGTCTACCTCTTGTGAGGCTGAAGGCAGTGGGAGTTGAGCAACATTCTTGTGAAGTGTCTAGAGGATTTAGGGATCAAACCAAAGCCTGCTGAAGTCAGCTGTAAGTCATGCTGTGCCTTGCTCGGGGCCGTGTCATGTACTGTGTGTGGGTTACAGTGAAATATTCCTCTTGGGAAAGCCAGCAGCGCTCAGTGCTGCCCACTTCCGTGGGCTCGGGCAAGAGCTTGACTTGCTCCCAGTGCTTCTTACTCTGCCACTGGAAAGCCACTGCTGGGTCGCTGCCAGGGCAGGGATGTTGCTGTGCCTCCCAGCCATGCCTGCAGCACCATAGCAATGGTACCTGCACCCCGAGTGGGAGCAGGCAGAGCCTGGCATGTCTCGGCTTCTCCTGCTCCTCCGCAGGAACTGCAGTCCCAAGGAGATGATGTGTCAGGGTCTGTGTGGCACGAGCTGCTGGAGCTTTCGTTTCAGAGCTGGCTAGGGACACAGGGATGCCAGGGTTCGGATACTTTCACTTATGGCATGTCTTGACACTAATTCAGTTGGCTTCCACTTTATTATGAAGTGCAAATGTTGGAGTTTGATTTAAATAAAAGTTCTTTCATGAAATTTAATCTGATTGAGAGTGCCAGTGAATTCAGCTTTCCAAGTGTCTGCTTGCCAGTATGCCTCAGCTCCTGTCACAGCTATAGGAAGGACTGAGATCAGGATTTCACTGGTGGGTGAGCCAACAATGGAGTATGGAAAGGGACTCTGTGAACAAACACTGACAGCGCCATGTGTCCAAAAAATGCAAATTTGGCAACAGCAAGAGGCTCCGCAGTTCCTCTGTATAATCTACTTATTGGAAGGAGGGGGTTTTGAAGTGAGCAAAAAATAATTATTGACGTGAAATCTTCAGCTTTATTAGATTTTTAAATTTTGTTTTCTTGTGATTTGTTTTGTTTGTGTTTTTTTTAAGACTTGGTCATATCAGTATGAAAATGAATGTGTAATCTTCCTTCAGTATAGTTTTGAGTGGTATGCTATTGCAGCCTGTTCTGTTTTCCAGTGCAAGGCGTGCTCTGGTTTATGGAAACAATTCTTGTTCATCTTGCAAATATAAGAAGGGTTGAAAAGCATTTGAATAGGGATCTGCTCTTTGCATTGTTGGAAGCAGTAGGCCTTATGGTAAGCCTGATAGGCAATAGCTGGAACAAAGACCCACCCATTCAACATTAAAAGGATGTTAATGGACATCAGTGTAGTGGGAATCACAGCCACTTTCCTCTTGAACTGGCCTTCCCACTTAAAGAACTACTGAAACACCCACTGTAGCATGTCTTCAGGTACCTGGTAACTCCAAAAAAGCATTTAAAGGTTTTTTTTTCATGTAAACTTGTGATCCTGTGACACAAGCTCTTTACCAGTTGGTTGTTGAAAAATGCACTCTGAAGGGGTACCAAATGACAAAAGCAACAGGATGAAGATGGAATTTAATCTCTTGGACACATCCAGACACTGTTATCGGGTCTGTCATCTGTACTTAGCATACCCAGATAGCTCTTGAGTGGTCTGCATAGACAGCTGGCAGTTTAGTAGAGATTGTGATCTTCAGAAAATATGTAGCTAATTTCTTGTGTAATATTTTCTCTGGAAGTATTGGTCACCAGCCTCAGTGCAACACTTGCTGGGTGGGGAACATATGCTGATAAAGGAGAACTCTTTGGAAGAAGTTATTCAGTACCAAGTACTCAATCTCAGAAAGCGTCATGAAGGACATTCACAGAGCTTGTACTGCAGGGTGATGAACTGGGAGGGGGGAGATCACTGAAGGAATCCCTTTGGCTCAGTAGTGCTTGTGCTGAGCTGTAGTTGCAGCCTGAGGCTGGTTTGGTGGCTGCTGGTGTTTCGTAGGGACAAGAATCCCTAACTAACCTTGGAACATGAGGAGACATGCCCCAGTGCTCTGGAAAAACCCTCAGCTGTTGTGAATTGTTTTTGTGCAACAGTGCAAGGTCAAACACTGCGTTGTAGCTCTCAGAATAGTGCATGATCTCACTGTTAAGGTGCCTGCCTGCATCTGACACAGCTGCGCTTGGAGAACAAGGCGGGTATTGCCTGAGCCCACTCTATGCACTTCACTGCCACCTGAAGAGACCTTGGTGACATCTGGGGAAGGATCATAGCCTGGAATTAGAGCATCCAGAGGTTGTGATCAGCTGTAGTGATGAGGTGGACTTGCAGCACTTCCCTAAGAAAATATTCCGTAGCTCAAGGGCAGAGCACTTTGAGAGAGATTTGCTTCCTCCACATGCTGTGGATGCTTTCAGATCTAATCTGCAAACAGGGAATATGTCAGGCATGAAGAACTGTGTGCAGCCCATTTGCTTTTATTGAGGCTTGGGCAGGTCTGAAGAGATGCTGAATGCTCTGTTAAGATGCTCTGCTGGGCATCGCTTCCTCTGTGCATCCTGCAGAATAGCTCCACGAAGCACAAAGATGCTGACAAGCTGCTGCATCACCCTAGTCCTGTGAGCAGCAAGGGCTTTGTTACATGAGATTTACTTGTGGAGTATTAAGTCTGTTTTCAAAAGTTTTACTTGGACCAAATGCCTGTGGAGCATGAGAAGGCTTTCATGTGATTCGGCCAAGTCAGCTAAGAGAATATATAATTCCTTATTCTTTTTGCAATGTAGCAACCCTGTTTAATTAGGCAACTGGGATTTGAATTATTAAATAACAGAACAGTTTCAATCTACTTTTCTATTGGTAAAGATCTCCAGCAGCCCCACTTTTATTCAGTGGATTTTTAAATTATGAGTTCCAGAAACTCTTTGAACCTCAGGAGGATGACTTACTGGATCCAGGAGGACAGAAAAATAGGACTCTTATTTTAAGGTCTCCTGAGCGCAGCAAGTTACTCTCTGTTGTTTACATACCAACCTCACCAAAATATGGAAATAAATGCTAGGCTGTCAAAGCAAAGCAGAAAAATTGTGTTTTCGGGCATATCCTGTGTCAAAGCATCTGGTTTTGTGCAGCATAAGAATAAATCCTTCTACTGCACAAAACACTGGGAGCAGTTCTCTGGTTTGGGGTAAAAGAGAATAGAGCAAAGTAACAGGAGCTGCAGTTCCTGTGGGCTCATGAGGATGAACTGGCATAGCTGTGGGGACAAAGGGACAAAGAGTTGTCTCAGCCAGAGCAGAAGAACTGCTGAACTTGGGCAGTGATTGGAGGTCTGCCACCTTCAAGGCAACGACAAAAGGACAAAGGAAATGCCTGCTAGTGTCCATGGTTGGGGCAGACATGCCAGCAGCCCTGGGCAGGGTGTCCTCGTGGGCAGCAGGAGGTAAGGGACTTGCTGACAAAGCCACTTGGCCCCAAAAAACTCCTTAAATATCTCTCAACCTCAGGCTCTCCAAGCCCTCCTAACCCCAGGCCAATGTATTCTGGCTTCTCTTTGGGACTGGTGCACTTCAAAAGCCTTGTTGAGTGGAGGGGTGGGTGGAACTGGTGACCCAAAATACCATTTCCTCTTCCTAAGGCTGGGCGTATACCAAACTTGTGTCTCTGTGTGGTAAAGGAATATGAACCAAAAGTGCTGAGAGATGCAGTGGTTAAATTGAAACATGCTGTGGCAGGATGAAAGTAATCTTGTCCCTTACAAGGCCTTAATGCTTTGGGGCTTTATTTATTTTATTTTTTTCCAGTGGCTGCCATCCATGCTGTCTCTATCTATGCTTTTAATAGAGATATGTTTATATGCAGAGATGTGTCAAGATACCATCAGGTTAAATTATCCCAGGTTGTATTACACTCACTAGGTCGATATAAAAAACCAATCTCTATAGCAGTGATTTATTTAAACTTTTAAGTCTGAAGTGTCATTGAAGGTGCTGAAGCATAAGAGGATAAATCCATGTAAAAGTCTATGTCCCTTGCAGAGAACCCTGCAGTACAAAGAAGGGTCAAATACAATTTTTTTGCTGTTTCTGTGAGTCTGGTATGTAAAATGTGATGTAAATGAGAGATTTACCTGGATTGCCAAAACTAAGGTTCATCCATAATATCTTTGCTTGGTGTTTAGAAGTAATGTCACTGTACATTTATAGGAATGGCATATGACATCTACCCTAAGGCTAGAACAACAAAATGCTTTTGAGAAGAGTCTTTGGTGTCTTGACTTGATTACAACTTTGCAGCACAGTAGCTGTACTTCAGAGCTGTGTGGTGGATGGAAGTTAAAAATGGGTCTTACGGCAGAACTTCAACATATCTTTGGAGTTTCTCAGCCGAGGTCTGTAGGAGATTAAATATATTTCCTTGCTCAGATACTTCTGAGTTTCAAACAGGAGGAGAGCAGAGTAATTGAACCAAAGCAATGATCTGGAAGAGCTAATCAAGCACCAGGGATTCTTCTTTGAAGGTAGCTCCTGATTTATCTCAATAGTCTCGACTCGGAAACTTTGTCCAGTTACTTTGCTGTATTTGGTTCATGCGTGGTCTGACCTGTGAAGTGACCCTTCCCGCTTCTCAGGCAATGCATAAGTGCTGTTGTAGGACTTGTAGGAGCTCTGTACCACTCAGGTATAACTGCAGTGTATAGTGGCACTGTAGTACCACTCACAGTAAGGAAAGGTGAGTGTGGTCCAGCCCCAGAAAATGACAAGCAGTGTGGTGATACCAGTGTTTAACTGATGCTTTATCCTCTTGTCACATGAAAGGGGCAAACCTGCTCCTTTTCCAGGACTCAGTGGTGTGTTCACTGCCTGTACTGCTCTGTATCCCAGCACATCTTCTCATCCCTCTGGGACAGCATTCTCTCAGGAAATCTGACTCTGCAATTTCTGCAAATCTGTCAGTGTCAGCCTGATGATGAGAAGGAGGCATCACATTGGGCGTGGAATGCTGAGTACTTTGAAAGCTGACTTCGGAAACCAAGTGTGATGTGTTTCTCTCATGTGAAAACAGTTTATAGTGCAAAAGCAGATGTTATTGTTTGGTATGTGTGAAAGATGCTTTGTGGCAGAAGTGGGTGTGCCTCTCTGCTGTTGCTTTCTTTTCTTTTTCTTTTTCTTTTTCTTTTTTTTTTTTCCCTCCATGCAGTGGTAATTGAGTTTTGGGGGTGGTTGTCTTTCCCTGAAGTTGTGGGTGAATTTCTGATGTGATTGCACAGTGTAGTGGTGGTTGGAGCCCTGCTGTTGCCTCGTTCATCGGAGCTGCTTCATGAGAGTGCAAAACATTTTTGAGGTATGATTTCCCATAGCATGCTAATCCAGTGAAGTGCTGTAGATTCGTTTGCTGGCACAGTTTAAATCCATAATGCAGCACCACCTGCCAAACCACAGGGCATAATGGAAGTGTTAATGAATGTACATATATACCCTCCCACACGGCTGCAAGTTGAATGACTTAAGAGTTGAGGCAGAGAACTTAGGCTGAGTGTAGAAGGAACCAGAATTAGGATATCTTGATGCAGATCTCTGCTGAAACTGGGGTTGAGGGGTGGCCACAGGGGTCTAAAGTTGGGTCAGCTGACTTACAGGGTGCTTTCAAAGATGTGTTGATTTTCAGCTGCTGCTCTATGGATTCATCCACTCATGACACCTGAGATGTAACTTGGACATTCAACATCAAAGTGCAGGTACTGAACAGATATCCAGCTGGGGTCCTGGTACCTCTCTTCCAAGGGGATATTTTCATGGGATGCTTCTCTCCAGTGCTGGGAGGGTGAAGGCACTTGATAGGAGAGTGGACTTGAGTCATGCAAGGGTAAACTCTGTTCCTCAGGGATGCTTTGGCCAGTTGCCCACTGGTTTGAGTGTCAAGGTGTGTGTTTGCCACCAGGCTGGCACAGAGCAGAAGGAGCAGGGAAAGAGCTGACAGCCAAGAGCGTGCCAAAGAGAGGGGCTAGGAATAGGCAGTAGGTCTGGCCTGGCACACGGCTGGGATGCTGGCAGTGTATGTGCACCCTGTCCTCAGGCAGATTCAGTGGAATGTTGTGGCTTTGCAAAACTCTGCATCAACCATGTGTGAGGCAGAGGAGGGGCTTGTGCATCCTCCCCTCATCCCTGTACCCAGCCCCGAGTTCTGCCCACCCTCCTCTTTGAGACAAGCAGTTGGATTTGCCAAGTATGGAGTCACTTCCCCAGCATGCTGTACGTAAATAAGAGGCTTATGCTCTTGGCAGACACTGTAATGAGCCTGGAAAAAATTACTGTTACGGGTCCTGGCCCAATGATGACATCTTAGAGTCTTCCAAGTGACAGAGTAATGACATGGACCTGGGAAATGCCTGGAATAGCCTTCCACGCAGTTCTGGGATTTAGCGTCATTAAATTCTAAGTAAAATAGGCCATGTGCCTATTTGGGTAAATTTAGGAGATAGCTGTTCCTTCATCTTCTGAAGTCCATGCTGGTCAAGGTCTACTAAATCTCCAGCATTCCAGACCAGCATTCTCTGTCCTTCTGTACCTGTAAGTGAGTATTAGATGTGTTGTGCGGAACTGGGAGGACTTCCTTGGTCCAAGACCCTGGGAAAATTTATAGAGAGCCCTACAAGCCTGCCTTGTGCCTTGGGTGTAGAAATTGCAGAAACATTGGTGCTGCCCCATAGCTCACAGATAATTTCAGGGAACACTGTGATGCAAAGTGAACAGGCAAAGTCTCTTTTTTTCCATAGGATATGTAGAACAATAATCTTTTTGCCTAGGAAGGACATAGACATGAGTCAAGTTTTGGAAAAGATTTGCAGGTAGAAGACAGATTTTGGAAATAGCCTGGAGATTCCCACTCTCCTCACCATCCTTCCTCTGTCCCTTGGACTTGATAGGATTCACCCATCCCCTAGTGGAAATGCTATTACCAGTTGTCTGAGATGCAAAGTATGTTTGCCAGGAGGGAAGGGAGTCTTTTAAAAGCCATTTACACCCGAAAGACATCCGGTAGCAACACTGGAGATGTAAAAAGCATTAAATACTGAATTGAGCCTGACTGGAAGACAAACTTGGAGCCAAATGCATTGATTGATTTGCAGAAGGGTGACTGGAATGAGGTGGCCCTGTACCCTTTCTATCCATTAATCATCTCCACAGCATCCATAGGTGCCATGAAGTCTGTGCCTTGGCTCAGCCATTTGTGGACAGCATGGTGCTCATGAGGCTGCAGGGCAGTGGCCCATGAAGGAGCTGGGTACAGGGGTGGATGCTCCCCTTGTTTTGGCAGGAGATTTGGGACTGATGTGGGCAAGGTAGGGTGGAGCTGTGAGGAGATCCGTGTTGGGCAGTCCTTGGTGCTGCTTAGGATCCCCTCACAGCTCCAGGCTGCAGCACAGGAATTTGTTGCCTGGACCACTTCCACCTGCCCACGGTGATGCTGGGTGAGGCTAGGAGGGCTGTGCCATGCACATCTGGCTGTGTCATGCACATCTGGCTGCATTGCCAGCATCAGGGCCGCATGCAGGCAGCAGAACATCTGGGCTGCAAACAGGGCATTGCTGAAGCACTGGGCTAGTACTTTAGAAACCTCACTGAGCAGTATTAAGAGCAGCAAAACCACCCAGGGCAGTGAATTTGGGGTCTTTTCTATTGGTGTGTCAGCAGGCTGAGATGTTTAGGAGGGAAGCTGCCCATTTCCAGGGATTGTGTGAGCAGGAAGGGCAGCTATTGGAATTCGAAGCTGCTTCCTCCACTAAATTTGTTCTTGCTGTGTTATCTCTGCCTGGGCAGGGCAGGGGAACATCTTGGCAATCTGCTTTTTTGCTACAGTATGTTTAGGTCAGCTTCATTGGTTCCATGATAACATAGGAGAGGCCTTCCTGGTCTCACTAGCAAAGAATTTGCAAGAGTAATACAGGAATCTGTCATTCCCTGATGTCTCTTGAGAGCTTTGGAAATAAATGAGTAAGGAAAGAGATGGTGGATTTAAATACACAAAAAGTAATGGAAGCAAGAGTAGCTGAGCCAGGCTCCAGTTACTGAGTAGGATGCTCTCATTTCATACCTTGGCAAAAGGCTTGGATCAGCCTCCAGTAGACACCCCTAAACTGGCAACCATACAGTTTTATTTGAGGCCTTAGAGATAAAGGAATGGATCTTGTGTAGCTGCTTTCTGGTCACATAGCTGGATTCTTCTACAGAACTGTTAGTGGCAGAGCTGTAACTACAAATGACCCAAATCTGACTGAAGTGTTGTTTTTAATAATAACAAAAAAAAAAAAAAATCCGTCTTGTGCACCGGATTGTTGGTTTGTCAGTGACAGAACTCTTCTTACGTATTTTGAAAAGGGCACTACATCACTGAGGGAAACAGGCTGAAGATTAATGGAGTTGTTGTGGGAGGTGGAGGAGGAGTTGGGAGAGGGAAGCAGAGTTGGTTTTGGATGACATTTGTCAGTGTGATTGACTCATGCTGTGATGCTCTTACATACAGATGGGGACACTAACAAGCACATGCTCCCCAGTAAAAGCAAGTGAGTCCCTGAACCCAGCCTGGCCATGGGAAAGCTCAGTTCTATAGCAGGGGCTCCTCCTTACATCACTTGGGGATTCACAGAGGGGGAAGGTGGGGGAGCCACCTACTACCTAAGCCATTCCCAGTGACGTGGCTTTTTATTATTATTATTATTTGTTCAGGCTATAATTCTGTGTTTCCTGAAATAACTACCAAGAATCAAGCCTTTAGCTGCCTTTTGTGTGAATCTCGAGTGCTTCATTACTCCCCCGGTGCGTTTTCTTTCTCAAATCTGAGCAGCATCTGTGTGGTGAGGGAGGTGATGCAATTTTGGGTTGAAAGGGAGAAAAGGTCTGGCTGGCACGGGAAGCCAGTGAGCAGCTCAAGGAGCACAATACTCAGGGTACAGTGTCTTTTTGCACAGGAGAATTGATGAGGCCGCTTCCAGGACCCACAGTTACACCCCCCCATATTCAAAGCCCAGCCAATTGCAGCTCTTGATTGCTTGGTAGAGGATTTTATTTTTAAATTACAGTTGGTTTAAGGCTTTCTCTTTTTTTTCTCCCTTTTGGTAGCAATCTGACAGTGCTTTGATCACTGCTCCAAAAGGAAATGCCTTTAATTTCCTGTGCAGGTCCTACCAGGTGCTGAGCTCCATCAGATCCGGAAGCTGATGGGAGTTGGGAGCACCTGTTAGAATCCGTGTTCTTAGAAAACCTCAGACTTGAAATTTCATTTGTGTTTTGAAAAACTTAATGCCTGAAGTGCAAGGGGCATCAGACTCTGGCTTCCCACATACAGATCTGTTCTGTGCTAACTTCCCACTGAAGACTGGAACATGGTTCAGCTTTTGTTCAGTGTGTCGTTTTGGAGGCATTGACTGGGAATGAAATCTGACAGACTGGAGAAAACTTGGCTACGAGTTAATCATCTTTAATAATAATTGGCAATGTTTTTTCATACACCTATGAGTCCTTTAGCTCTTGATGGCTTGAGACATGGTCATGCCTACTTGAGGGAGAAATTCCTGAAGTTCATTCAGTCCTGATCAGCATGACTCAAAGGAAGCAGCAGCCCCCTAAAAGGGCATGTCCTGTCTTTCAAGGATTCTTCGTAGTTCCCAGCTCAAGGGATTGCCTACACACATTGGGCTGAACTATTTTGGTACCTGGCTAGCGTCTCTGGGTGTGTCATGGTGGTTGTGTGGCTGCAGCCAGCAGTCTGCAAGAGGAACAGAGAGGGAAGTGTTCAGATTTTGCAGAGTTTCAGCCCTGCAGGCACTGCATGGAGCTGCTAATGCTTACAAAGTGGCTGGGTAAGAGGGTGTAATCAAGTGAGCTGTGGGTAGAGTTCTTAATTGCAACCGTAGGAGTAGCTGGCAGCCTCAGTGGCTGATAGCCTTCCTCAGGTGAGATTGGCATCCTCAGGTATGCAGAGGTCTGGCAGGCCATGGGTGAAGAGCCAGGGACCAAAACAAGCTGATGATAGGAAAATTGCCTTGGCCATGGGCTGATGGAGTCATCAGCATCCATGCTTATGTATTAGTATGTGCTAAATCATAGCCTATTGCTGAAGTGGGCACAGGCTCGCTGAAGTTGTCTGCTTTGGAGAGCTGCAGCAGAGGAGGAGGGAGCTTGGTAGTTCCCACACAAGCCCTGCTGTAGCTTTTTCTGGAGGTTTCATAACAGAATTAAGCAATTTGTGTTCCATGTTGCCATGGAGACTGTAAATCACTGTCATGCTGGTCTTCTCAGTCAGGGAGCCGGTGTCTTTAATTGTAATAACCTCCCCTACAAACCCAGGGCTCAGTTCTGAGCTTGCTGACGTTCTGCAAAGGCCTCGCCCTCCAGGACAGCAGAGCAGGAACCAGGGAAAGGCATGCCAGCACATCGAATATCAACTATCTGGGGTCCATTTTAGTTTTTATTGTTGTCTTATGTGGCCACAGCTCTGCTCAGACCCACTTGCATTCAGGGCAAGTTTTGTAATGAGAGTGGGGATTAGATACACTACCTACATTTTGTGGGTCAGTCATACAAACTAAACTGAATTTGGTGTTTTTATGTTACTTGGCTGCTCCAAGGGGATAGCTCAGCTCTTCCACTCCATCTCCATGTCTAGACAGGTAAGTGGGGTTTTATGCAGTTTATTTTGCCTCCTAAAGAAAATTCTTTTCTTTCTGAGGAGGCTCAGCCTCAGTGACACCCTTGGATCAATGTTTCTTTTTTCTTCCCATCCAGCTACCCCAGAAGTAGCCACACTTCTGACTGTCTCAGCATTACTGGCTTGTGCTGTCAGGCCACCAGTCTTGCCAGTGTGTATGGAGATGGTTGTATAAATCAGCCTCCTTCCAGTGACTAAACTAGAGCCATGATGGCATTTGTCAGCATAGGGTATGGATCCTTCTCTTGGCTCCTTCAAAATAAACAACTATATAAATTGTAAGATGATTATCATCAGACCTTATTAGTGCATTACCACATGCTGCTTTGTATTCAGACAATAGATAAAAACATTTGTGCTTCACTTTTCCCAGTCAGATCTACAGCAAACACGCTTATTCTTGCTCCCATCTGAGGAAGACTGTGTCAGTACTCTTGCCAAAACCACATGAAAATCAGCCCAAGTCTTTTGCACTTGCCTGTAGCTCTGTGCATCTTTGGGAGTGTTTAGTCTTTTCCAGGAAATGATATATGTTGTTTTAAAGGTTTGAATCATGAGCTGGTTAAGTTTATAATCTTGTCAAGGCATGAGTTGTCTTCTTGCTTTGGCTATCAGGGCAGGTGGAGGGGTAGAGAGACTGAGTGCTTGACTCTTGGAAGGTTTTCATTATGTACTTGAATGGCTGGAGCATGGGACCTGCCATGACAGTAGAAAGAGGAGTGTTTTCATGAGCAGCAGAAACAATTCTGCAGAAGCTCTAAACTTGCTGCCTTTTGACACTCTGAAGTTTCCATCTGTTGTGCTAGCATCACCTAAAGTACAGGGAGTTGTGCTCAACAAACCAGCTTACAGTTCTTGACTTTTTTTCCCTTTTTTTTTTCTTTTTCGGTTCAGTTCTTGCTGGTTTCCCCAGGCTACATAACACTCAGTCTGGTGGTTCAGACACAGCATGACCAAACTTCTGGAAAGAACAGGAAGCAAATGCCCCGATTCAGCCGATGAGCATGCTGGGCAGAGACACAGTTTGTACAATGGGGCTAAACATTTTCCTAGTACTTTGGGGAGCATTTCATGCAAGATAAGCTTGAGGCTTCTTAGGAGTGGGTTAAAGGGCTGGCACAAAATGTCAGTGAAAATGTAATGCTCGTTGCCAAGCAGCAGCTTGTGGTTTTGTGAGGAGGTCAAAAATCGTGCACAAACGGAGTATGTTTTTCACATCCACAGACTGTCCCCCTCCATGTCAGTAACAATCAGTCTTTCATTCTGCCTGGCTGGAGCTGCTTCTGCCGTGTAAAGAAGGATGGGGTGAAATCTTGGCCATGGGCAAAGCAAAAAATTGTCATTAAATGTGTTGGAAGGAGGGGCAGAGCTTTAGCCAGCATCTGTCTCAAAAAGCCTGTGAGGATCATATGACCCAAGGAGGATTACACAGAAGTAAAACTTGGTCTTTCAAGCAAAAATAAGGCATTTAGTTGAAATTCATAGGTTTTTCTGCAGCCCAGCTTGCTGTGTATTTATGTGTGGTCTCATAAATATGAGAAAGTGGCTTACTCAAAAATAGGCCTAAGAAACTTTTCCTTGGGGTTGTTGTGGGGAAATTCAGTAAGACTGTTTGAAACCTCAGCTGGTTTGGTCTTTTCCTCATCCAGCAGCTGTTGCTCGCAGTGGAAATTCTTGCTATTCTCAAGAATTTCCTCCAAAGGTGGTTTAGAAACAAGCAGACTTGATCATGCTTCTTCTTGCTCTGAAAATGTTGGCTTGTCTCAGCTTGGACAATAATCCTTTCCTGTTCTTAGCAATCTCATCCTCTGTCTCTTCTTTATTGGTTTTTCTTTTTAGAGGTGGTATGGAGTCTCCAGTGAATTGAAAGAACAAGAGATTCCCAAGTTTGCTAGGTCAAAAGTGCTTTTATGGTTCAATATTTTGGATTAAACTGAAGTAATGATTTGGAGAACGGGACTAGGGAAATCAGAAACTAACCTCGATTAGGGGATTATGTTCTTGTGTTTTGACAAGAACACAATCAGCTTCTGTGGCACAGAGCACATCAACCTTGCTTGGTGGTTTCTGAGAGTGACAAAGTTGAAGTTGTCTTTTTAATGAAAAATAAATTCCTAAGGTTATTGGGAAAGCCTCCATAAGCTTGTGTGGCTTGGTAGGGGTACAGGTTGGGAACCAACAGTTTATGGAGGTTCCCTCAGAGCAGTCCTGGTCCCACCTCAGTGCTGAGCCCAGCCAGTACCTGCAGCCTGAAGGAAACCAGCAAAACCAGAATGTCTGGGAGCAAGTGCCTGCAGAAAATGTCACCCCAGCTGCTGCTGCACTGAACAGTATTTTCAAGAAAACTGATACCAAGAAAATCAACTGCCTTGTCTTCAGCCTTATTGTTAGGATGTTTTTTTTTAATTATTTTCTCTTTAAGTGTGTAAAACCTCCCAGAAAATGCAGTGGTGATTCAGATCTGGGAGATGGCCATTGTTTCCTCTGTGATCTTAGTCAGCATCACTGCTGCCCATGGGTGAGTGGAGGGCACTTACATGTACAGAACCTCCTGCCTGGCTTCTCCTTAAATGAGCAGTCTCTGCTGCTGAGTGTTGAAATGGGCCAGTCAGCAGTGGCTGCCTCTTCGCCTTTCTCCACATACCTGTGCTGTTGTCCAGTTTCAGCCAGGGAATTTTTTTCATCTTTCTCTTAGGAGGGAGCTGTGAGGTGAGGGGAGCAATGTGACCATGCTGCTGGGAAGCTGCTCTGCTCTCCTGGCTGTGTCACAGCCACAGGCACCAGCCTTCCTGCCACAGCAAGGTTGAGGGTTAAAAAAAAAGGCAAAACAAAAACCACCTGTTGTTCCTGGCTTGCTGCCTTCTTGCTTTTATTTCTCAAACTTGAGAGAGAAGAAAGCAGCTAAGTGCATTTTTGTCTCCTGGCAGAGCCAGGATTGAACCTTTAACTCCAGTTTCATCCATCACCACCAGTTCTGTCTGCAGATTTGGCCCCATTAAACACCATTTCATGTTCACTATACCTTGGGATGGGCAGTGAGGAATAGCACAACTGTCTTATCAATGGGATTTGGTCACTGGCAACAGGAAACTGTCAGGAGCTTGATCGGTGCACTGAGCCAGGGTGATTTTTGTCATTGCTGTGTGGACCCAGCCCCTGCAGGAAAGGTATTCAATGGCACAGGTGTTGCATGTGCATTTGGTGACAATTAACAATGCTTGTAGACAAGGCAGGAGTAAACAAGGCACAGTGGTGGAGTTGTCTGCACTTGTAAATGCTGTGTCTGAGTTGGAATAGAGCTATTGGGAAGGGTTGGTGCTGCTGCTCCTGTCCTAAAGGATTTTGGATGTGAGAGTGCCTTCATTCTCACTTCTTAGACAGCAGTTAAAAGCTGCCTTGTGCATATTGCCCTCTTGTCATTGATGCTGAGTGACTGGAGGTGATCTCTTTCTCCAGCAGGTTTACCACACTGGAAGCATGGCTACAAGTGCTGTTCCCAGCGAAAACCTCCCCACGTACAAGCTGGTGGTTGTTGGAGATGGTGGTGTGGGGAAGAGTGCTCTCACTATTCAGTTTTTCCAGAAGATTTTTGTGCCAGACTATGACCCAACTATTGAAGACTCCTACCTGAAGCACACAGAAATAGATGGGCAGTGGGCAATTCTTGATGGTAAGCAAGCTGCTTTCATGATCCCCTTTCCATTCTAGCTGAGCACAATTGCAAATAGACCTTGGTGTCTCCCACAGCACGTGTCCCCATGTCCCTCCTGCTCTGCTGCAGGCTGGCAGGATCTGGAGCTGCAATGCATGGTCTGCAGCTGGTCTCCAGCAAAGCTGCTGCTTCCAGTTGCATTGGTTCCAGTTCTGCACAGAAATGCTTCTTGCAGGCCTGTGCAAACCTACAGATCCTCACTGACACTTGGAGTAGTCTGAAGCCAGTGAATGACAGCACTGCCAGCTGGCTGTTGCTGATGATACTCATTGAAGTTGTATCTCCTGGGAAATAACAGTGAGTGGGTAACTGACTGAGGATTATAACCAGAAAGAATATTTAATCAGAACTGTTGTCCACTGACAAGGAAGAATTGTTACAGCTCTTAAATCCAGTCATTCAGGTGTGATGTTTTCACATTCAATTATCTGTTTCATTTAAATATGGGTAAGGACCAGTGTGGAGATCAGAAATCTGTTATAACCAAGAGTTTTCAGTTCTTTGAAGAAAAACTGCCTTGTTTTGGTTTGGTTTTTTTAACAAAAAAACACTGAAACATACTAAAAAAACCCTAAAAAAAAGACTAGGAAAAAAAAAATCACAAAAACCCACCACCTTGATTAGCAGGTGAGGAGAAAGCCCTGTATTACCTAAAACTGCAGCTTGTTCATTTGTGCTGCATGAGGCAGACAAAGGGAATCTTCCTCTTAAATGTTGTTGTAAGTTTTGTTTTGCTTTATAGAATAATTAGTAAGCACATAAAAGCAAGTATTTGGTGCCTTAATTACTCAAGTTCATGTTTGTGGCCACTAACATAACTGAACTAAATTTAGTCTCACTTGTGCACAAGTGAGACTACCCTCACCCTCTTGTCACAAAGGTGTTCAAGATCTTTGGTGTCTCTGCATAAGTGTCATTGGTGTGTGGGGACGGAAAGCTGGGGGATTATCAGGAGTGGTGGAATGTGGATACTGGTGAGGTTTGCTGTGAAGACTGTTAGCTTGGTCTGGGAACTTGACATCTTACTTGCACTCTTAAGGATTTATCAGATATAATTTAGTGAGTACAAATGGCCACAAAGTCCTTAAAAAACAGATTTTATTCAGTATTAAAAAACTAAAGCCAGCAAACAATAAAACAAGTTAATCTGGCCAACATTTGTTCATTTGAATATGTTAATAGTTGATATCAGGCAGTATTTGTGAAATTGGTGCTGAAATGTCTCTTCTTGTCATCTGCATTAGATATCTGCTCCAAATTAACCGTCTCATAATGTATACATGCACCTTTATTATTAAAATGCCAGTCCTGTATAAAAGAAAAATACAGTTCTTCTGTAAATTAAATTAATTATTTTGATTCCAGAATCCAGCCCTCTAAAATGGGCAACTTTTATCTTCACTGGTATGCCCCATGTTCTGACATATATATACAGCAGCTGCTGTACCTGTTCTTGTTGCCTGAAACAGCCTCAGTTTTGCAAATTATTGAAAAGTAGAAAAGGCATCTTTTACTGAATATTTGGAATTTTTGTTTAGACAAAAAAGAAAAACCAAAACAACACAAAAACCCCAATCAAACCTGATCTGAGTGGGAGTGGTGAAAGAAATTGTTTTCCAACAAGCAGAAACTTAACCCTTTGTTTTAATGAAAAAGCCTTTCTTTTGCTCAGATGGAGCTTAATGGCTATACTTGGGTTTAACTGAATTCAGCTGTGGCCTTGAATGGCATGTTGGGAATCTCTGACTTCCAGGGTTTGTGTGCCTACAGATGCTTCACAGCCAGAGAAGTGAAACTGCAGCTGCTTCTCTTTCCTACCGCTTGAGATTTTGAACAATCACAATTTTGGAAGAAAGGCAATATTCTTGCCTGAAAAAGGATGTGACCCTTTTCCATCTGCCCAGCAGGAACAGGGCACCAAGACTGACTAACACTGGTGTCATTTGCCTCAGCTCTCTGTCACAGGCTCTGGATCTAGGCCATTCTGAGGTCACCATATACTGGGACAGCTGCTCTTGTTGTGGCTACATGAATCACATACAGTATAAAATTAGGGACAAACATGATAGGAAGAGTAAGAACAACTGGAAAGTCTAGGATTTATCATGATGCATCTTTAATGATCAAAGCCTTTACAAGCTGAGGTTTCATGCAGTACTTGGTGGGCAGAAGCAGCTGCCCACCCCCAAAATAGGAACCAAGTAAGGATATAGCATGAGGGGATCTATAAGTTTTGAAATTTTCAGAAACAGTTATTATTTTATAGAAACCAAATAAATGGACATCTAACAACTTTAAAAACAGGAAACAGCCCACCCTTTTCCAGGCTGTTGCCTGAGCAATTCTGTACAAAGCATCTCAAACATTTTGTAACTGCACCAGCATTATGTTGTAAAAAAACCCTTCTGCTAGCCAGCTTGCATAAAGCATTTGGCTTCCTTCCATGAAGACCTTCACCCACATTTATTCAACAGCACTGACTGGCTGCATGATGAAATGTTTCACTTACATTTTTTTTCCTTTGCTGAAATCTCTCACTGAAAGGAGACTGAAATGTAATATGGTTTTATTTTAGATCTTGGAGCAAGAGCTACATTCAAAGTCTTCTTTTACCTGTTTGTTCTTTGGCTTGGGCATATCTCTGTTTTTCTCACTGAAGGGTTGTCTGTGATAGTTCCTTGCCTCCCAGAAGATTGTGGGACCTGTGTTTGTTGTGTTCATGTTCCACACTACACAAAACCACTTTACTGTTGATGTTATGCCAGCTTTAGAAGACCATCGATGGTCTTGGAAGACAAGTACTGTAGAGTGGAAGAGGCACTTAACCTGAATAAAAGATGCACAGGCAATTTGTGGCTAGCCCATTTTTTTGGTTGCTGCCACTCTAATGAGGTTTTAGGATCAGACTCCACTTTTCTCTGCATATGTTATCTTGGTTTATTCCCTGCTGGTTGTGCTGAAATCAGCACAGTTCTGTGCTCGGTGAAATATACTCACACACAGGTGCTGTACAGACACGAGGTCAGAATTAAATGGGGGCCAGGGTTAATCTGCTTTGATTAGCTCTTGCTCCAATTGCATTAATTTTGTACACTCCTTTCTATGTGCAAATAGCAGAGGATTTTCTTTTGGTGTGGCTGCAAAATGTCAGTCTGGAATTATTAATGTGGGCATGAAGCCAAAAGTGGAATACCTTAATATGGCAAAAAATTCCCTATGGCTCAGAACTCCTTATGGCTCATACACCACACAGAGATAAACAGGTGGCAAGCAAAGGGAGATGAAGAGATGACCACAAGCACATGGCTTGGCCATGTTGGGGAATTGGGCTGAACTCTGAGCTGTCAGTAGTGCTGTGCCAATTGGTACTGGCCAAACAAGGAATTGTGTTGGATGAAACGAAGCTGTGGTCTCCCTTCTCTTCCTTTTCCTTTCCCTGGTATGATTTTGATGAAACTCTCACAGCCTCGAAGTTGTCTCTCCGCTTTCTGAGCTTCAGTTTCCCTTCTAGTTCTCTTCCCAAGACCTCCTTGCAGTCGTGGGGTGCCTTTGTGCAGGGCTGGATCTGCAGAGCCTGGTGTGCACCCCTGTGCAGTCACACCAAACTCCATTCCTTCCCCCCCACACTCTCTCTGCCCTTCCCACCTGTCTATCCCTTGCATCCCTTTTTGTTGAGGGTTTTTGCTGCTAGTCATCCCTGGGCACACAGTCTGCTTTTCTTCTTGGGACACTTGAGATTAATTCAGCCATAAGGCCAGAGGGAGATCAAAGATCACTTCAGATTTGCAGGCAGAAGGGTTGGTTTGTGGCTCTCTTCTCATTTGTGTTAATTTAGATTTTCAGTAGCATCACTGAGAGCATTAAAAGTCAAGCTAAATTTGTACTTTCATTCTTTTATTTGTGTGTACAGTATTTCCCCTCCCTTAATTGCTGGGATTTTGCAACCATGAAAGAGGGGGTTTTGTCTTGGGTTGTGGGGATTTTTTTCCTGCCAGGAAAATTTTGATGTTGCAACATGGAAAACACAAGGCTTTGAATACTTGCCCTTTGTTAGAGAAAGCTCCTTTAAGGGCTTGCATCTTTATTCTGTTTATTGATGTAGAAGCCTTTCTCCTGAAGACTCCTCTCTTCTTTTTGCTTAAAGAAAGGGCAAGAATTCAAGCATTTGGGTTTTCCATGTTATAACATCTGTATATTTAGCTAGGGCACAGAAGAAAGACTCATAAAAGCCCCAGTGTTTTCCTATCATGTGTTTTTTGCTGAGGAAAGCTGTCATGCCAGGGGCAGTGTGGCAGCAGAAACATCAGAGTGACTGAGTGAAGCATCTGCCTTGCCTTGCACATGGCAAGGGCACCTCATCCCTCTTCAAAGTGACTTGGGCTGTGGGGATACAGAATAGGGGCTGTGACCCCAGTGCTCCATCTGTGCAGTGCCCAGAATAGCAATTCCTCAGCTGAAGCCAGTGGCTGATAGCAGTGCCCTCTCCCACCGTGCTGCTGATGGGAGAAGACAGAGACTCTGGAGGTGGCTTTCCTCAGCCTGAGGCTCGTGAGTTTGACTTGGCAATTCAAGTTAAATTTTCCCATGAGCTTGGGTACCAAGTGCAGGGCAGTGAAATACAAAGGCTGAAGGACAGAAAGTGGGTTAATGTGCCTGTCAGTTCATCTTTATCCCCTCTAGATGCCATGGACAGTGGAGAAACTCTCTTGAGGTGACCAATACACCCAGCTGCCTGGCAATGTAAAGGTAAAGATGAAGGAGGAAATTTTGCCTTGATATGAAAAGAGCTCACCTGCACAACCAGATCTGAGCTCCTCAAAGGCTAGGAATGCTGTGTTTGAACTGAATCTAGCCTAGGCTCCAGAAAAAGTAATGACATTGTTGACTTAGAGTTCACAGAGTGTCTCTGCCCTTGGTTTAAATTCACCAAGTGCCTTTGTCTCTGGATGGGCACTTAGAGCACTGTTGGTTGCAGAGACATTGCCACATGATACACCTTGAAGCACCAAGGGCTTCTATTTTGGACCACAAATTCCTGTGTATTCCTGGGCTCCTGTGCCTGCTCAGAAGTGCTCTCTAGGCAGCTGCACTCTTGCATAACCCATCAGGATTCAAGGAAAATGGAGTGGAGAGCTCTAAAGGGGCAGGATTCAATTAGCAAGGAGTTCAGCACAGCAGCTGGGGGGTCACATCCACTGGAAAGTGGAATAGTCCATCTCTTCACTCAGCAACCTCTTACCTGCAAAGCAGGAGACCTCCCTGCTGGGTTTTTACAGCCTAATTGCTCTTAGTTTAGTCTCCAGCTGGTCTCATGATAGCTGTAAATGGCTTTGCCCTCTTTGGATGTCTGTTCTTACATCAAATATCCTTAGCTTCTCTCTCCTTCAGCTTACCTAAATGCTTTCATAATTGCTCCTCCTTGCTTCTTTGGTCAAATTTATGAGAACTTCACCAAGTTTTCTGTTGGAAGTCCCTGACAATGCACTGTGCAGCCAATGAGATTTCAGTTCTTGGAAGAATGAGGTAGGAGAAACCCACTGTGCTTTGGTCCAGCCTTGTTTCCAACGGTGGCATTTATGTGCTGCCAGTGAGGCAACTAGTGGTTTAACGTGTACCAGCTCACAGTTCTCTACTCATGGCTATTTCTGTTTTCTGAAATTCTCTCTGTAGAAACAGAATTTTCAAAGAAGGTGAATGCTGGCTCACATGCATCTCCTCATCCCTTTGGGAAGCCAGTCACCTTCTGAGTTACCCCTTGCCAAGGTTTCTCCTTGCTACTTTCCCATTTCTATAGGTAGGAGTCTTCTTGAAGATTTTACGCCATAAGATAACACCACAAGCAAAGCCACTTATATCTGGCACTTTTTTGGTGCTGATGCTTTTCAGGATGTGGTCCTGTCCTGCCTACAAAGGATCCAGATCACTCTCCTTTCTTGCTTACAACTCACAAAGCACAGAAGTATTAGGCTGGAGGTTTGCCTTGATGAAGAGCACATTTAGAGTTAAGAGAAGGACTTTGGCCATCTACACGATGCTTAACTTTGTATGAATAACCCATCTGAGATTAACCTTAACCTTCACTGCTGTGTGTCTTTTACTTACACTTTCAAATTGCCATTTTAAATGCTGCCTGGACTTGCTCACCTTTTTATCAATGCTGCAAGTGAATTCCCTTTAAATAGCAGCTGCTGATGCAGCAGCTCTGCCTGTGCTTAGTGTGATGGCCAAGATCCAGGCAAGGTAGGAGAGCCCCATGCAGTGGGGTATCCCCACAGCCCCCACCAGGGCTTTCCCCCTCTCCCAGGGGATGCAGAGCTTTGGAGGGGCAGCAGCTGGGGATGGGCTGATGGGTGCAAAGGCAGAGCTGGATGTTTCTTATGTGTTTCATGGGAAGTTTGCAAATGTGCCAGAGCAAGGGGAAGTCCCTAAGCAAATTACCATGCAGGATACAGCACATCCATCTCCACCTTCCTGCCCACAGTTTGTGCTGGGGCACCTGCCCTGTCTCAGGGGGAAGAAGGGCTCAGCTCTCAGCAGGGAGCTCTGCCACTCCACCACAAGTTGGGTTTGTGTGCTGGTTGTTGGCTCAGCCCTGCCCTGACACCGTGTCTAGCTGCTGCAGGAGTCAGATGAGGGTAGCCCAGCCTCTCTGTACAGGTTGGGCAGGTAGGAAAGATTAATTTCCTCTTCTGTCCCAGCTCCAGAGTCCTGGCCTTATTCCATGGTAGCAATTATGCCCAGGGCATAGAAATTTATCAGCACATGCAGTCTCCGGGTTGTTTTTCGATTTCCTTTTTTTTTTTTTTCTTATTTTTTGTACAGTCCTTAAGAATAGCCTAAATGCCTTTGAGCTGAGACCCTTGTTTCCTAGATTTAGAGGGGAGGAGCAGGATAAAAAGCTATGAAGAGACTTGGGTGGCTTTCCAACAATTTTGGCAAATAAGCCTAAATCTCAGGGTCTTTGCAAAAGCCTAGAATCTCTTTTTACCTTAAGAGCTCATCAAAACAGACATTCAGCACCAGCTAAGGCAGGAGAACAAATGAGGCTGAAGGCTTGAAAGGGCCTGCCATTCCCAAGGAAGTGTCCAGGTGTTCTGGTGTAGCTGTCTCTCCTCCAGACATGCAGTGGAGGTGTGTGGCTGGCTCATGGGGTGTGCTGTGATGTGCAGCGTGTCCACCTGTGCCCACCTTTGCTGATGCAGCAAAATGCTCTTTATCGTGGTCCCATCTGGACACTGGGGCAGCCTGAGCACTTTCCCCTACAGGGAACACCTTGCTGGGTCTGCGGGCCTGTTCAGACTAGACAAACCTGTATCAAGCCCTGCTGCTCTGTCAGCAGTATGCTCCTGCCACTGACTCCATCCACGGCTGCCCTGGGCTTTCCCCATCACTTGTGGGCAGCAGATGTTTACACCACGGCTGTACAGCAGAGGCAAAACAGTTTTCCCACCCAGCCCATGACTGGGATGTGAAAATGTTCCCAGTCATCACGAAGGTCCCACATTTGCCTCTGGGGTGCAATGATGCATTTGGACTAGTACTTCTGAGCAGCAGATGCACTTCAAGTGCACCCCACGTTTGTACTGGCATAGCCTAAACTGATGAACTCCTCTTGTTCCCTCCTCCTGCCAGTCAAAATCCTGGCTGTGCACAAAGCTGGGGCTCAGGAACTAGTGCTGATGTGTGTATCAGTATGTGGTGCTTACCCAGAAGGCTGGAGTAGCTTGTTCCACAGGTGGTGGGACCCCCTGTGAGACAGAGTCATGGAAAGCCAGTGAGTTATGATTCCATTAAGTTTAATCTAGTGGGGAACAGCATCTGGGTGGCTGTCACAACTGAGGTGTTTTAGGGGATTTGAGCATGGATTTATTCACAGAAACATGATCACTGAATTGGATATGCAAGGCACTTAAAGCTTTTCCATCTGTTTTAGTTACCTCCTTAGTATCAGCACACCATTTGGGACTAAATATTTAAGGGGAGTTCCCCAAGGCTCATTCTGAAAGGACAAAACTGTCTAGAAATAATATCCAGGTGTTGAGAAAAGGAAAATGTAGCTATTATTTTGGGTTGTTTCCCAGCACTACTTCACTATGCATTTTGTAGGTTATCCCTGACATTTAAATTGGCTTTTTTAGCTAATCTTCCAGTCTTGGGTTTTCTTTGCTGGAAAAGGGAAAAGTTGGGAGAGCTGTGAAATACTTTGAGCCATGTCTTGCCAGGGGAGCAACTTTCCAAATTCAGTGATCAGCATTTGGTACTGGAAAAGGAAAATGAAGTCCATATAGTCATATTCCCTTCCATGTGCTCCCAACTTAGGTCTGGGACAGAAACCCCCTTGCCTATCCAACTTGATTTCATCAGATCTTACAGTCTGAGCAAGCCCAGCAGAGGCAGCTGCCACATAGTGGTGCCAGCAGCTAGAGTAATTAAAAACCTTTGTCTCTTCTGTCCTAGTTCTGGACACTGCAGGCCAAGAGGAGTTCAGTGCAATGCGGGAGCAGTACATGAGGACTGGAGATGGTTTCCTCATCGTCTACTCGGTGACAGACAAGGCCAGCTTCGAGCACGTGGACCGGTTCCACCAGCTGATCCTCCGAGTCAAGGACAGGTGGGTGCCACTGCCTGACCCACCAGGCTCCTGCCACGCTGCCAACCATCCTGGGGGCATGGGTACACATCTCACCCCAACTTCTGCCTTCTGGGTGTCCTGAGACAAATCCCTGTGTGGGATTGATTTGTGGGCCTCAATGTGGTGAATAAGTTGTTTACTTCTTCTGATAAGCATTAATTGCTTCCAATGTGGAAAGGGTCAGTAGTGTTACAATGGAGTGAAAATGTATCTGGAAGGAAGAAACTTCTGCCAGAATGGTCTGCCAGAGCAGTGTGAGAAAGAGAGATCAGACACTGTTGAAGGTAACCAGCTCAGCTCTGAAGAGGGGGAAGGATGCTCTATGCACAGTGCAGGCACTTTGCTGACTCCCTGCTGGTGATCCCAAGCATTCAGCCCTAATTATTTTGTCTATCTGGCACCATCATCCTTTCCCTGGCTTGTGCCAAACACACCTAACACACACCTCCGAAGGCCCTGTGTAATTTGGGGGTGTGAACGAGTGTTTTGAAGGGGGAAAAACTCATGCTGGAAGGAGCTGTATTTATTACCAGGGATGTAATGTAGTTAATGCACTGTGCTGTGCAGCAAATAATTGCACAGAATAAAAGATCTGTCTGTGCCTGAGGAGACAGCAAGAGAGGTTGTCTCTCTCCTCCTTGCATGTGCAGGGGAGAAGGTAGCACTGGGAGTTTAATCATGGTAAATAAATGTTTCCTGGCAGAGTGAGGAGAAGCTGCTGGTTCACCTCCAAGATAACTCCCTCTTCCCATCCTGGTTCAAGAGGCAATGGATCCATCCTCACTGGGTGGGGTGTGAATTAAGCCCTTATATGTCTGCAGATTTGAAACACTTAGTTTTTCCATTCATAAGGGCTTTTAATTATGGAAGTCATCAAGAAAAGTCACCAGAGGGTTTGAGCCTCGTTGCTGGCTTCCTTTCACAGCTCTGAATAACTTCCCCACAGGAAGGGTGGACTCGTATCATGTGAGGTTCACAGCTGACAGCTCTTCCAGTAAAGCATCCAAAGTGTAGCCCACAAGAGTGAAAAGTAAAGGAAAAACTTCCCTTTGATTTCATTTAAATGAAGAAGAATGTCAGTCACTCAGTCAGCCTCTCAGATCACAGCAGTCTAAGCACTGCTGGCTTAGCTTAGAGCAAAGTAAATCTGTTTCTAAAAGCTAAAGGAGACTGGACAGAATTTCCTGTAACTTGCCCCAGTCTGATGCTGATTTTATCAAATTTAACTTGGTGAAAATAAGATGTGGTGTTCACTTTGCTCTGGACTGAAACTTTTACCTCTACACGCCGTGCAAACACTGCAGCAGAGTGTGAGAGGCAGGAAGTGAAACAGGCTGGTGAGGTTGTTTGTGTTTCCCCGCTCAGCACCACTCCGAGCGTGAGGAGCCTATTAATGCTTCATCCAAAACCTGAGCTGGGTCAGAAAATCACAGCAGTGGGAGCAGTGTGAGTCAAAACCCTCCTGCCAAACCCACAGGTAGCTGGGAGCAGAGCATCTCCCTGGTTTTCAGTCTGGCAGGCAGTTCTGGCAACTTAAAATCCCAAAGAATGGCAGGCTGCTGTGTTAGCAGGGCTGTTCAAAGCCTTCCTCCTATTTCTTTCCACAGCTTTCATTATAGTGTAAAATTCCCAACCGTGGCAGCTTTGACCAACTAGCAGTTGTACAGCTTACAATAGGGAACAAAGTCCCCACAGTTTTATGCCTGATGTAAACAAGGCAAATGAGATACCATCCAAAAGTAATCTCTTTCTAATCAATGCGCTGCAAGCCAAAAAGCAATCAAATAATCCAGACAAGCAAATATTTTGCTCCAGAAGGATCAGAGTCAAGATATATCAATGCTCAGGTATTAACATTAAATCACAGTCACATTACCAGAATGAATAACTCTAAGATTCATTTAAAATGCAGAGTGCAGTATGGTATTTTTCCAGCCAGAGCAATGGGGCAACGTGCCAAAGGGAAGATGGAGTTCTTATCATCTCGATGAAAAATGACCCAGAAATGCTGTTTAAAAATCCAGAGTTACCCAGGAAAGTGTTTTATACAGAAATGAGTACGACCAGCTGCTCCTTACCCCAGTAAAATCAGCTCTGTTACAGCAGAGAACACTAGCATCATTTAGGAGGGTTTAAAGTTAAATATAAGACCACAATACTGCAGTAACTGTCAGTGATCAGAAGAGACCTCCTTCCTCCCAGCACTGGCTAAGAGGCCCTGCAGCAGCTGACTGCTCTGAAGCCAGAGGAGAGAGTGGCACTGCCAACACCTCCCATGGCTCCCACCCTTGGTTCTGTTTATCACTGGAACAGTGGAGCTTTCTGCAGGGGGAGATGGGGAGAGCCTTGCACAGGATGTGCTGTGGATAAATGGATCTCTTCTCGGGTGATGGCTGAAGACCACTTCAGTGGCTTACATGCCTGGTAGTTAAGGAAATACTGAGTATTATTACAGAGGGAGATGAGTTTGGTATTCTTTTCTGGGATTAGAAACAGGAGATGGTGGGTAATAGCATTGGAAGCTTAGCAAATCTCTGGTTCCCTCCAGCCTCCTTCCAGCTACCACTGCCAAGCTCAGTTTGTCTTGGGGTAACAGCTGATGAGCATCTTTTTGCTCCCACTCATTTTTTCCACCATTTGATGCCCCTCTCTAAGCACCAGCTCCCATAGCCCATCTTTCCTTCCCCCACAGAGTCTCTCAGCGGATGACCAGAAATGAAATTACTCCAATTCTTCCATCATCCCTCAGTATCTTGCCAAGATATGCAGTTACTGAGATGCCTTAACTGCTACTAAAGAGTCCCAGTCTCCTGTCCAAGTTCTGTCTTTATGTTTCAGTTGATTTTCTGGCTAATTCTGTAGATCTTTCTTCACCTAGTTGGATCTTCAGGCTTTGTTATCATCAGGCATTGCAAAAATATGACAATAAGTTCCTGAAGTCCCTACAAATAACAATGAATGTGTGCACGCATGCAACTTGTCAAGTAAATTTTTACAACATGAGCATATGTATAGCACAGCCTGGAGGTTTTCTTTATATTGCTTTACACATATGTGATATGTCTGCAGCTGAAAATGTTAGATGATGTCAGCATCAAAAAGCGAAATTTATGCACATAATTTTTGTTGTAGTCTGCTAATAATTGGTTGGGGGTTTTGATTTTTTCCAGGGAGTCTTTTCCAATGATTTTGGTGGCAAACAAAGTTGATCTAATGCACTTACGGAAAATTACAAGAGAACAGGGGAGAGAAATGGCAACAAAACATAACGTAAGTTTGTGGGATTATTTAACGGGTTATTGAAAGTCCTGTTACAGGCATTCAGAATTGAAATCTGTGCCCATTAGGAGCTGAATTAAAGCTTACAATTAAACATTTGTAAATACATTTTTGATACTACAAAGTAGCAGCTATGCAGTTTCAGTAGGGCCAATTTATCACTGAAACCAGAATCTCTGCTGTGCACCAAGCTATAGCAGAACTGTGGCCATCACTAAGACTTATGTACAAGGTGTCTGAAAGTGGTGAGAAATGTTCAGGATGATGGAAAAGTGCACTCTCCTGGAGTGAAAAGGCAGACTCAGGCATTAGGAGGTATATCCAGGTGCTTCAGCTTGTTAAAGATAATGAAGTTAACAGGGTTGTTAAGCCTATATAAATCTGGCCCACCATCTTAGCTCTGCATTATTCATGCTGTTAGTTTAGCCTGAGAAATTGGTTTAGATGGGTGTAGATCACATGCTGCTCCACTAATCACCTCTAAATGCCAGCAGCCCTGAATACCCAGAGGGAGACGACTCCCTTAGGAGGTGGAATTGAATGGAAAGGTTAAAGGCAAACAAGCCTGAGACCTCTTGGCAGCTTGCTGTGCCTAGAGGACAAGCTGTGTGGTGGTTTCTGAGCAAACCAGGATGGGAGTTTGGCAGGGGAGGTTCACTCCCCTCCCTCCCCAAGGAATCTGGTTTCTGTCAGAGCCAGGACACCTAAACTGCAGCACAGCATGTTGTATCCATCTGTATACACGCGCCTTGGAAAAGGCCATGCATGAAAATACCTTATCAGAGGCAGTTTTATAAATCTGCCAGTGTGCTGGACAAGCACTCTAGGAGGCCCCATCTGGCTGTCAGACTTTGAAGGGAAGGATCATTTTACACTGAAGGGGAATTGTAGTCATGAAATATTCATGCAGTAGTCCCAATAAAATGTGGCAAGCAAGAATTTTTGGCAAGTGCTGGTCTTTCAACAACCTTCGGCTATTTTCATTTCTGTGAGCACAGCTCAGGGGGAGAGAACATCTGAAGACATGAAGTCTGGGATTATTCTCCCCCAAACCCAGAGCTCCCATAGCAGCTGTTTAGCTTGGTGCTTATTCCAGACTTTTTGTAAGCTCTCCCTGACCTTGCTGTAAGGTGTTGATAGCAGTGTCATGGCAACATTTTGTTTACCTGTATTTCCGTGGTATTAGCAGCCCATTTTTCCGGCCTTTGAAAGGTATTGTCCCAACACTCAGGCTGTTACTGACCTCTTTCATAACCCACTTCTCTCCTCCAGATTCCCTATATAGAAACAAGTGCCAAGGACCCACCTCTGAACGTGGACAAGGCCTTCCATGATCTGGTGAGGGTAATAAGGTGAGATGCAAACTCCTCCCTTCCTTCCTTTCCATGGATGGGGTGTGCAGAGTCATGGCCCAGAGAGTCAGGAGCCAATTTCTGAGGGGGTCGGGTTTTCCTGGGGGTGAGATATTTCTGGTGTTTATTAACTTTCTTGTCCTGAATCTGCTTAGGTATGTTACTAGCACTTAGCTACCTGTGCAGGATATCAGTACCAGGCACGGTAAGAAGTAGCTATGGCCATAATGAAAATCTTTTTATTCAATGAACAGTGCAAAGCCTACTATAATGATCAGCTCTAAAAGCGTGGATTGAAAGCTCTGGACCAGTAATTTGGGTTTTCATAGTTTTGTCCTCTCAAGGTCTTGCCTTGCCAGAAGTTAAAAAGGACTGGTAAAAAATTCTACAAAATTCTAATGCTGTAAGTGACTTCTAATATTTTCTGCTCACTACATGGAAAAAATTTAGCCATTTTGTATCAGAAGCTGCATGACCTAATGGCTAAGCCCCAGGTTTCCTCAGACTGCAGAGGCTTGTTCCCAGTTTTGGCATGAGCTGCCTCTGCTCGTTTTGGCAGGTTCTGCTCTCCGGGTGAACCCCTGCTCCGGCTGCCAGCAGGGAGGGACAGGGAGGGACAGGACTGCCTTCCCAACCCCGGCTCCCCTGCAGGAAAAGAGCTGCACGCACCTCCCAGCATCTCGGCTGATAACCTCAGTTCCCTCTGAGAAGATTTGTTTTTCTGGCAGTAGTTTGTCTGCCAGATTTTCTGGGCCCTCATTTTTCATGTTTTGGGAGGGTGCTGAGCTGAAATCATGCTCCTCCCTGCCGTGCAGTCAAAGTGCCTCACCCAGCAATTAAACCACAAGGCATTTATTCACAGCATATCTGTACTTGTGAATATCCTAGCACAGCCTCAAGCCAGCCTCCATCAAAAGCAGATGGTACTGCCCACTCTTCCCACATGTCTCAAAAGCAGAGGGCAGAAAGTCTTTGGAGAACTGAGTTGGAAGTGTCCCAAGCTCTTTCCCAACTGTTCTGTAGCTCAGTATTAGCTGGCTAGATATTACTTTTGTGTTGCAGCAAGCTCTTACCACCATCTATTCTGCTCTGCAGGAAAGGAAAACAACCAAAATAAGATGGAAAGGCTTTGTTTGCTTTCTTTACATAATGCAACTCCAGGCAGGCTGAAAGGAGTATTGTAATGAGGCATTACTAATTTCAAGCCCTGAAAATGCACTTAACCTCAAAAATAAGTAGTACACCTCAGTTTCCTGAGTAGCTGCTGTGAAAATCCTTGCTAGCCAGGTGAAACCCTCTGTGATGTCAAGGGCACCAGAAATGTTCACAAGAGCTGAAACTCAGGTTAAGTCAGAGAGCAGGGAGATGCTGCATGATCTATCTGGTCATTGGCCACAAAGCAGCTTTGCTTGGTTTTTGGATGTTACAAACTGTCCACAGTCAAGGGTAGCGTCACCCACCAAGTATTGTTTTTCTGATTTTCAAGTGAGCTTTTTCAAATAAAATGTAAATTTCATCTCCCTGGTAACTGTCATTGAATGAGTACTTTGCAAATGAAGGGCTTCCTCAGAGCCCTTGTGAGCTCTCAGGGTGAGGATGCTTGTTCAGGATTGTGGACACACATATTGAGAAAGCAAGAAAATTACAGCCTGAAAAATATTCCAGGCCGGAACTTCTCAGCTCTGTTCCCAGCCTGATAAGCTGGTCCAGCTAAAGGCTAGGGAGAATTTCTCCCAGGATGATAACTTAGTCAAAATAGAAAAAAATTTAATAACAGAAATAAAACACCTGTTATAGTATGCAACCAGACCCTAAAAATGAGGTGTCTTCTCTCTGAACCAATCATCTTTCTTCTACGCTTAAAGTTACAAGTCGTTCTATTTAAACAAGTATGCTTCTGAATAAACTTATCTCTCTTTCCTATCATAAAAAAACCCCATGTAACTATGTGTTTTATTTCCACCACATCTAAAAGGTTAATACCTCTTTCCACAGGGTTGCACTGTTTGTGCTCCTTGCACCTGGCTGATTCCCAATTTATTTAGCTTCATGCAAGAAACTGTGTTCTGGAAGTAATCCAGAAAGGACTGGGGTGATTGAGTCCACCCAATAGATGTTTTAAATTTCCTGATGCCCCTTTTATGCTGCAGCAGTGCACACACAGGAACTGTCACAGCAGAAGCCTTGAGCAGGCGCAAGGTGTGGTTTCTGGATCTCTAAAACAGATCCAGAAGAGTGTGAACAGCTTGTGGTCACTTAGTGTTTATCCAGATTTAAAGTACTTTCTGAATCTCGTCTTTCTGGTTTTGATCTTTAAAGTTTTATGTTTTTCATGCCTCCAGCCTTCATATTCACTGAAAAAAAGTCTTACTAGTTAAGGCTGAGTTTTTCAGGTGGTTGCAAAAATTTGGAAGCTGGAGCTGTAAGAGAAGCTCCAGCTAAAGCCATCGTGATTTATGTCCCAGTGATGTCTCATCCTGGTCTGGATTACTTGGTATGAACACTTGGTTTAATGCCTGGCACATTACATGAAAAAGAGGCTGCTTTTGAAGAGCTCAGACTCTCAGGTTTGAATCTACAGAAGCTACCAGTGTTTGTATGTTTTATCTTGCACTAAAATCTACATCTACAGGCTGCCTATGGGGTGTTTGAGCTACAGAGCCTTCTGCTGGATTTGCATTGTTGGGCTGGCAGAGTAGCTGCTGCAGTTGGATGCAGCTGCAAACAGGCATTTGGGCAATGCCTCATCTTACAGGACAGGGAGAAGCCCTCAACAGAATGCTTCAGAGGCTGCTCACAGCTCTGGGGCACAGTTACAGGAGAGCTCTCAGCTGTGTGTTCCCGATGGCTGTGACTTCAGACAGCCAGGGACATCTTTCTGGGGTCAGATCATTCTCTGTGCTCTGGTGCTCTTCACAGCTTCAGAGGAAGCCAGAGCCCCATCAGGAGCAAACTCAGTTTTTGGTTTATTATTTTTTAGCTCCCCTCCATCACCAAGTCTGTATCAGTGCAGCTGGCTAAGGGCAATGCCAGCTGAAAGGCAGAAGAGTGCATTTTTCTGTGCTCTCTGTACCTCTCATCCTCTTCCCTACTGAGTGTCAGCAGTGTAATGGGTGACATTGCATCGCCTAGAGCATCCCTGTTTCCCAGAGCAGCCCCCGTGGCAGGGGAGGAGGCAGCAGTTCACCCTGGGCAACTAGAGGCATAGTGCCCTGGCAGGACGTACATCCCTGCCCTTAGCCTTAATGGCATCTTTGCTCCTTCCTGAAGAATGCAGGCAGATCTCAGCTGTGTGGCATGAAAAGCCATGCAGTGCTGAAAGGGTAAATGGAGATATGTATGCAAATATGCACATGCACACCAAGAGGCTGCTCTGCAGGCTGCCCAGGGCTCTGGATCCAACCCAGCCTTACATCTCACCTGCCTGCTTTCTTCTCTGTCTCCCAAAACAGGCAACAGATCCCAGAGAAAAGCCAGAAGAAGAAGAAAAAGACCAAATGGCGAGGGGACAGAGCCACAGGCTCCCATAAACTCCAGTGTGTGATTTTGTGATGGGACACCCTGGGAGTGCCTTGGACGCCTCCCTCCTCCCCTGTTGACCCACTGCCAGCCCAGGCAAGGAGCCACAGCTCGGTGCTGATGCCCACATGGCCCCGTGGCCCCTGGGGCTCCCCACGGCGGCTCAGACTCGGAGGAAGCGGCTCAGAGGATCCAGACCCCCAGAGAGGGGCTGCACATCAGGGCCAGCGTGGGAGCTGTGCCAATGGGGGGCAGAAGGGATCAGCAGGACCTCAACTCTCAAAGATCCCCAGCACCTTCCAAGGGCCTCCGTGATGTTTATTAGGAAAAAAAACAAAAAACAAAAACACCAAGGCAGAAGTTAAAAAAAAAAGTGTTGGTTTTATCTGCAAACATTTCTCTTTGTGACCCGTTTCTGAACAGTCTTGAATAGCCCCCCTATTTGGTACAGTTGTCTGTGTATTTGTGGGGGAAGGGAAAGGGTTTTTCTTTCTCTTAATTTTTTTTTGTCCTCTTCTTCCTTTTTGTTGTTTGCTCAGCGAGTGTTGGGTTGCAAAGAAACAACGGCCAGGGTTAGATTTTTGCACTGGACTCTCTCTTGGGCGGCAGTGCCAAAACACAACTTAATATGAAAGTGCATAGATTTGGAGGAAGAAAATTAATTCCAGCTGCTCTGGGTGCTCCAGACATTGTGTCAGACTCTGGAGGGTCGCCAGCTCACAGACCATAAACTTCAGCTTAGGAAAGAAAGTTTGGGCTTGGATTATATTTTTTTTTTCTTACCCTTTGTCAAGAGGTTTTGTTTCTGTTTTGTAACTTTGGACATGTCAAACTTAAGACATTTTGTTAACCTGGAAGTATTTAAATTAAAGTAATTTACAAATGGAAGGGTATGTCATTTTTGAGGGAGGGGGGTGGAGGGGAAGGGAGAAAGGAAGTAAAATCTGAACTGAATTTGTTATTTGGGTGTTGAATTTCTCCCTTATAAATGCATGTAAAGTGGTGTGATCTAAATCACTCTATTATTCCTTAACCTTTCCCTGCAAAGCCACTCATGGGTAGATTAATTGTTTTGCTTTTCCCAGGCTCATCTCACACACACAGGAAAAAAAATCTGTTTATGGAGTTTGGCTCAGTGTTTGTTCTTCTCCCTCCTTCGCCAAGTTGGTGACTTGAAAGGAAGAGGTGTTTTTAAAATGATTCAAGTGGGATGCGTCTCTTCATAAGCTGACTGGATCTAAAATGTCTCCCTGAAAACAGCAAGGACTAAATATGCCTTTTGAACAGACAAGGCAAAAAACCTGCAAGCATTCAAGCTGTCATCTGCAGCACCAGAAATATGGCTGTGCACATCCTGGAGGGGCCACGTGTTCTTTCACACCTTTCCTGGCAGTAAGAACTGCAGTGGCAAATTTGTCTTTAATGGAATGTCATCTGCTGGATTTAATCCATTGGCTCCATTCACATGGTCAGCAAACCTGTTTAAAAGTAGGAACTTGCTTTTCGTCAGCTTGAATCCTATTCAAATATGCTTTGTGGGCATAACTTAAAATATTAGCAGAGTATGAACGCCTGAGATATACGTGTCTGAGCACAGAAAATCCTGGTATTGGATACTGAAGATCCGTCCAAGATGGATCATCACAAACTTAGTAGTCCATACTTGTCTATTTGCCACCAGATTTCATTTCTTGACCCTTTGACAGGCCACTTTTTAGAAGTGAGTTGGCTGCTGATTATTTTTCAGGTGAATGAGGCTAATGGAAACATGTTCTTAATTTGTCCAGTCTTCATCAGAGCCAGAAGATGGTAAAGGCCTGTGGCTGGCTCAGCAAGCTGCTTAGGGTAATGCTGGCTCTGCTGCCTCTGTCCCCTTTGGTGTGGTGACAGAGCCGGGGATGGATTAAGCAGGGGGATGTTGGAAAGAAGTATCTCTCACTGACTCTTAGGTTGGATGTGGGCCATACACTTCAGTGAAGTAGCAACGTGCTGTGTCAGCTGAGTTGTGGCTCCTGACCATCACAGCATTTCTCCCAGTGCTGGCTGAACAGAACTGCAGCAACTGAAGCCATCCACTTCAAATTCTGGTCCTTGAGACTCACCTCTGCCTTCTGGAGTAACATCTCCCTGTAGGCATTTAATTTGTTCTGCTTTGAAAACCTCCAGTAAATCAGAAGTTGTCTGATCTTTAGAACCACCCCATTTCATCCTTCACCCCTGTAACCACTTCCCTACCAGAATCCCTGTCTAGCCTGACTGCTGGCTTAATAGTTTTAATTATATGCTACTAATGCTATGGGATCCTACACACAAGAAGATGATGGCATTTTTAGGGAGCTCTTTTAATACCCCCTAGAGGCCTTCCAATTAAAAATAACTTGATTTCTGCTGAAACACCTCATCCTTATTATTTTTATCTAAACCCTTGGGAATGCTTGCCTGAAAACAGCATGTGTCTCTTGAGTCACATCTGCTGCATACTCAGCACTGCATGTGAGAAATTATCTGCTTTTTCTAAAGCTTCTTAATTGTTTCTTCAGTTCCTAACTAACAGCTATTGCAGAATAATGCAGGAGAGGAGGAAGAGGGGAAAGGAGCAGATTAACAACAACAGAATATGGAGTAGTGGTCAATGGGGAAAGCATGGCTGTTTTCTTCTACATTCATCAACTTGTTTATAGTAAGGAGTGTTTTCCAGCAAGGATTGCATCTCTGACAATCCTAGGGTGCTGAAAATAGCAAAGTGTACAAATCCTTCTGCCATCTAACCTACCCTGTCATATTCAGGGCTGTGGGGAAATGGAAGGCAGCTTTTCTGCCACGCACAGCACCTACAGACCTGGGTAGAGAGACACCAGTTGGTGACACACTGCAGAGAGCAATAACTGTGCTGTGAGTGGCTGATACTTTTCTATGGAGCATCCAGTGGATAGGGACATTTTTGTTGTGGCTAGGGGCAGTCTGGAGAAAGATCCTGTAAGGGCACACGTGGGGCTCATTTCCAAAGAGCAGATGGTGCAAGTGACCTAACATCATCTTCAGCCCTGGGTAAATCAGCATTCCCTTGTCTCAGAGCAATCTGGTTCCTCTTCTGTTAAACAGGAATTGGCAAGGTAGAGTTGGCCATAGAGCTGACCTTGCTTTCAACATGCAGCTTCAAACAAAATAAAAAGAGGAGTAAAACCTTCCAGATTTATTGGCATTTAGTAACCAAATAACTTCCTTTGTCTACCTTAGACACTGAATAATATTTGTAGAACAACAAACAATAAGTATTAAGCCACCTAAGTTTTGGCTTTGTAAAGGTGTCATCACCTCTCCGACCTGGGATGCTATAGCAGCTGTACCACTGCCTTCAGGTAAATCATGTTGCTGTTTGCTCTCTGGTCCTGCCTATAAGGCAGCCACTGACTTTTTTTCTTACCAACTTCTGAGGTGCATGGCATTTATTGTATAAGACAAGTCACCTGTTTGTCAACCTCATGTCTCTCAAAGGAAGAAAAGGAGAAGTACCTGGTTGAAATAAATACACGTTCCTTTGGCATGAGCAGAGTTTAATTGTCCCTCTCTGCCTGCCAACTCTAAATGGCACAAAAAAAAAAAAAACAAAAAACCAAACCCAAAATACAAAAAAGCCTGCTAACAGCAAAACTAAACATCACCCCACACGAGGAGGCCTGCAGGTGGTGGCCACCTACAAACCTGCTTTCTTGGCTGCCTCAGCCAAAGCCAGTGCTGTCACTGGCGAAGCTGCTCTGTGATAGCCTGGGTACATTTAAATAAACCATGTCCAGATGATGGTGCTCAGCAACAGAACACTGGAGATGGTGAACAAGAGAAGCAAGTATTTAACAAGGGGCTGAAATTACTTGGTTTGGATCAGATGTTTCAGTTTAACAAGAGGCTATTGCCGTATGTTGCTCAGTTCCTTAATCTGCAATAATTGATTTTGGCTGGCCCTTTTAACCTGCAGCTGTACTAGAATTTGCAAATTAGGACAGGCTGACGGGTGTAGACATACATGGTGTGTCTCGTCTGGAGAGGAAATGAGCGTTATTGGGCACAGAGAGGACAGCATTGTAATGCTAGTTCTGATTTTTTGTTTTAGCTTGTTACCATCCTCAGGCCAAAATGGACTGCCCAGAGCCTTATTCAGCTCCAGTGATTTCAAGGGATGGTCCCTAAATGCCGCTGAATTGCTTGGGAAGGAGGTGATCCTGCTCAAAGCTCTGCTAAGAGTAGAATATAATGGGAAATACAGAAGACAACTTATGGTCTACTCCAGATGTCAGAGGTCAGATATTTATTAATGAGGGAGAGAGAGGGCTTGAGAGAAGTTTGGCATTAGGGAAATAGCCAAGGCCCTGTGACAACTGCCACATCAACCTGTGTACTTTGGAATGGTCTCTGTGTGTGGAAATCTGCTTTCTGTGAGCTGGGTTCAGTGGCCAACCTATTCTATCTGCTGTAGGCTGGGCAGGAAGGAGGAGCTTTAGTGCATTTATTAAGGACTGCATTAGAGTGCACAGCAAACATGACAGTGAAAAGGAGAGGGAGGATGCTGTGCCATGGGAAGTGTTGCTGTTCTTGGTCACTGCTCCCTGTGCTGGGAGGTCTCCAGTGGTCACACAAGCTAAAACGAGTGTCTTGCATTTCTGTATTTAATGCCATCTGAATATGCCTGGGGGTATCCAGGGCATTTACCTGTCAGTTTCAGCTGTAACACAAGACCTATGGGAAACATCTGGGCCCTGCAGCAGCCACCAGCCAGGCAAGGATTCACCTGAGCACCTGCAACGGCTCCAGATGTGTACCTTGGAGCAGCCAATAGAGAACCCTTCTCTATTTCACAGCAGCACTCTGACAAAAGTCAGTGGATACTCCAAATGTCTGTGGATACCCTAATTCTCCTGCAAAGTGATGTCCTGTGTTTTAGGGACTCACTGATGCATCTAGACAAAGTCAGAAGTCACCAATTTTGTGAAATGTATTAATTGCATTTTGCAGCCTAGGCGATCTCATGAGTATCAGTTGCACAATTCGGCTGTAAATAATTCAATATTTGGCTATCAGGGATTCCATCAATATTATGCAGGCATTTTGCTTCCTTTTCTCTTGCATGCAAGGGAAATAAATATTTCATAAATGATCTCACAGATGGTTTCTGGGATGACACAGGGCTGGCTTGCAGCAGAAGAGAGCAGGGAGAGAGATGACTGTGTGTGCTGGATCCCATGATGGGGAGGCACGAGGAGTTACAGCACAGAGGTAGGCTCTAGTCTGAGGGGGTTTCCCACCACTGTGGAAAATCACTGCTGCTTCTCCCAGCTCCAAGAAGTCACTCATGGCCAGCAGGTCAGGCAGGTCAAGGTTTCCTGAGGCAGGAGAAACATGTGGGCACTGTGTCACTGCTGTGCCAAAGGGAGGGGCCAGGGAAGGAAGGCTCACACCCAGCAGTGAGACCTGACAGGTGGCTGAGTGCAGGGGTTACTGCTAATGACAGGAGAGGGACGTTCAGCAGTGCTGAGAGTGGAGTAGAGACAGCCAAAATCCCCTAATTCTGGCAGTTCTGGGACAGCTCTTTTAATTCTTTTGAATTCAGGGATTCCTTTGCCAAATCCTGGGGGACCAGCAGCATCATGCCAAGCCAAACACAGCAGTCTGACTTGCCACAAGCGTTACTACTCCTCTAGTTTCCATCCCTCCTCCCAGGTCTCTCTCATGCAGACCAAGACATGGATAACATTGTCTGAGAGCTCAGACTGGGCATGGGGTCAGATCCAGGAGCCAAAGAGAGGGACTCAGGCAACATCCTGGATTTGGTCAATAAGAGAGCACGAGTAGGAGGTGAAGGAAGGAGCTCTGTGAATCAGGACCCTGTTCTATAAAGCCAAATCCTCTGCAAATCTGGGCAAGAGACATTGTACAGCTCGTGGTTAAGGCAATCTCTGCTGAGAAGTCAGCCCAGCTGAACAGGTCACGAGCTGCTCCTTGGGCTGCCACACACAGAGGTGGTTATCATGTGGCTTCTGTGACAGCAGCTCCTCTCACTACAGTAGTCAAGCCCAACCAGCCCAGACCCAGACAGATGCTGGGCATGCCTCTTTGCAACTCAATAGCCCATGTCCCCATAAAGCAGAGTTCTTTTCTGCAAGCTCTATAATAAGAGCTGTGTTTCGAACAACAGTCCCTGGGATGGAGCCGACAGAAAGCAGGAAATTCAGAGTTAAGGCTGATGCTCTGGGCTTTGCTCACACAATTGTTGAGGTCAAACAAAGCACAATGATGTGAGCTGGAGACAGGGTGCTACTCACCCTCCCCTGGGAGCTTCCTGCCTTGCCTTGTCTCATCCCAGTCTCCAAACTTTCATAAGAGCTTGTACTGGTTTCTGGCATTAAGTTTCCCACAGAGCTGGTCACAGAGTTTTATTCCCATGGGTTTTTTTGCTTGGCTTGGTGAAGTCTCTTTGTCTCCCCCAGCACCCTTTGGGCAGCAGGGTTAGTGTGGTGATGGGGGTGTCTGGGCAGCCTTTGGCAGAAGGTGCTTCGTGGGGAAGAGGAAGTTCAGCAGGAGATGGGGAAAGCAAAGCAGTCACACCATCAGCATTAAACACTTAAAGGTAAAGGTGGCACTCTGCTAAGTTTTTGTTGGTTTTACTTTAGCATATAAAAATTGTTCTGGGAAAATTAATGTGACACCTGCTACCATAAAAGAATAGAGAATAGAGAACTAGAACTAATGAAAGAAGTAGAGAACTAATGATTTTTCGCTTCAAGATCTTAAAGTATTCAAGAAAAAATTCAACCTCTTGCAGTCAGGACACTGAGAAGTGGCAGATCCTGTTCCATAGGCTGAAGAAGCAAGAGCACAGACATCTGAAATATAGACAAAGAACAGGGGCTGGTGAGATGCCTGAACATCAAACACTGCTGGGACTTGTGACCAGTTTGCTTCAAGCTGTGAAACTATAATTAGCATAGACTTATCTGAAGATAAATATTAAATGCACAAAGAAGACGTGTAAGGCCAACTATCTTGAGAGCTTCTGTCCCTGATAAAATCTGTAAATACCTACTAGATATAGGCTGCTTCCATAAGTGGCATTTTTTCAGTATTTTCAATTGATTTTTCCCCCTAAGCAATCTATCTCTTTCTTAGTTTAGGATTCATCTTATCACATCATAAAGATAAACTAAAAATGGAAAAGGTCACAAGTTCTATTTTATTCAGTGAAAAAAATATTACCCTTTGTAAAATGCCTTTGGACTTATTTACATGACTGCTTTTGTTTTTCTTACAGAACAAAAGCTGACTCCTGCTTGTCCCATGGAGCCCTCAATACCAGTGACTGGATCAGGGATGGGCTGCCTGAGGAAATCAAACTTGTGAGCACCACGTGGAAGCCATATGAGCCCACAGATAAGTTGCTGATAAGTTGTGTGAATCCACAGATAAGGGTCAGAGGCTAGTGCTTAATTTTAAAATGGAAGGTCCTTTGGCAATGTTGTCCTAAGACAACAACAAAGAAATGGCACTGTCTAATGCTAGTGTCTGCTCCTCCCAGCATCCAGAGGAGCATCAGACCTGGCCATGTAAATAATGATACTGATGCCTGCGTGGAGAAAACTGCCCCTGCTTCTTAAGACAGGAGTTAGCATCAGCCTGACCAATGCTCCAGGCTACTGTCTGTTTACAAAAAATGAATTACCTGCATTAACCAGCTGAGGGTAGGAACAATTTGTGTATGTTTTCAGGTGGTATCAGAATTAGGTGGTTTATATACAGATTAAACCCCAGGAGAGCATCTGTGATGAGAGATGACCTGCCATGTGGGCTGGCCTTGTCCCAGCCCAGTCTCTGTCAGTCACCTGCCCCTTGCAAAAATGTCCAGCAGCAAACACACACATGGGGTGGGTGGCATCTGGCATGAGCAGGGAAGTCAGTACAGCCCTTCATGTGTGTGTAGTGCAGGTGCTGGCAGCAGGACTGCTCAGCACCACTGGGAATGCACTGGGGTTTTTGGTAAGGGCACACTGTGCTTTTCCAGATCAGTCCTGCTCCCCTACTGCTTGCCTATTGCTGCAGAAAATAACCCAAAGAACAACTAAACAGCAGACAAAGCTTCTCTAACATCTTAGTTTTGTGTCCCTTCTCAGTGAGGGCTGAGAGTAAAACTGTCCCAGAAACAATGGTTTAAAAAATGCTAAAGGAGGAGAGCGTAAAAGGGAAACTACGATGTGCACTTGCGCTGGTGGTGGATGTTTTTTATTACTGTTATTGGCTATTCAAACACTTACCCAAAAAAAGAAAAGGAGAAGTGGAGACAGCAGCCTCATATCAAACAGATTTCAAACACTTCACAAACTTTTTCGAAATATATTAATCTTCCAAAGACTCTTTAGCCTGTTATTTAGATTTAAATAATCATGACCTAGTACTTACTAAATAACTAAAATCTTTTGAGAGTTCACATTTATAGTTCAGATCACTGTAAAACAAAAGGCAGAAAGAAATCCCATTTGGATGTGAATATTTAATACGGCATTTGGAAAGCTGCTGCACTGACACTAATTTAAGCAGATAATCAAATAAGTCTTAAAACAAACAATTATGCAGACATATAATTAGAACAGGAAAAGGTTCTAAGCTAAGCCGATAGAAAACGGTTTATAAAGACCATTTGATCAGAGCCTTTCAAACAGAACTGGAACAAAACACCAAGGCTGTTACTTCATATTCAGGATAATAGATCAGTGGAGCTACCAGTAGTACCTGGTATGTAAATACAGGATGGATGCTGGGCCTTTTCCTCAGGGAACCACTTCAGAGCCTGTGAATGTTAACTGGAGCCTTTCTGTTATGTCAAACAGGCTTTGGGTCAGGATCCATCACCCTCTGATGAGGGAGTCCCACAATTCCGTTATTTGGCAGCTTGCAGGAGAAGCAGAAGTAAAACATATTGCAAAAGCCAAGCTCCAACAGGAGTTCTGTTCAATTATGTCTTAACATTAAACTGTAGCTAATGTGCTTTTACCAGATGTCCTGATGAAATACTATTACAAGCTGGTGCATTGCATTAATTAAAGTGAAATTTCATAATGAATTCTTTTTTCAAGGCAGCAGGGATGAATTGGTGACCTACATAACCTCTCTTCCCTCTAAAATAGCTTTCCAAACTAATGAAATGAATCCCCCTGGTTGTGGCAGGGGAGCAGAGCAAGCTGTGCTTTGCATCCCAGCTACACACTGCGACAGGAAAAAATCTGGGCACTCTCCACAGAGATTATGGCTTGCCTTTCATTGTGTCTAGCAACAAGAGGGAACTTTCAGAGGCAGGAGGACTCTCTATTAAGGCACCTTGCATAACGGGAGGCTTTTGAAAGCTCCATTAAAATTCTTGGACAGTGCCCTCACAGAGAAGCTGGGGGATAAACTGGCTGACCCTCTACCTTAGAAACTGGCACAAATGCACAGACAGTTAAATGCACATTTGTTGAAGTTTAAGAGGCTTAGGGTATATCATTAAAATATAATCCACAAGGGACAACAAACATGCCCACAGCTGGCAGGCTCAGAGCCGACTGCGGTGAGCGTGTCAGGAGAGGAGCGCAGGGAGAGGTTCAGCATCACACAGCCCGTGTGTGGGGGAAACACAGGGGAGGAGGGGAGGCCTCTGTTCCCAGGCATATGTTTTTAAAAGAGAAAATATGCCTGTGAATTCTGATTATGCCTGTGTTAGAACATTTTGATCCACGGTGGTTTGAGATTAAAAGCGATTTATGGTGTTGCTAAGTCTCAGCAGTCTGCATTTTACTAAGCCATTGCAGTGCAATCAAAACAGCGCCTGTACCAGTGCTGGATTGTGCCAGCAAGTCCTAATTGCCTGAAAGATAATGGTGTCATTAAAGTCTCTTGCCCCTGTGAGCCTTGTACTCCTCGACAGAAAAGATGCTTTTATTGTTGGTTTCAAAGGAGCCCTTAGTCACTGCTAAAGCACATTGTCCATTCAGAGGTACTGGGAGGCTCTACTCTGAAGCTGCTTTATTTCTCAGCTTCTCCCTTCCTAAGCAGCGGGCAGGCAAGAGCAATGGAGAGAAATGCAGAAAAAATATTGACTTTTCAACAAGCAAGACAAAATATAAATCAGATATAATTCAGTTAGACATCACAGGAGAAAGAAGTGGCTGAGACCTTGCATTAGTTTAGGCTTCTAACAACACAAATGGAGAATGCTTCTGTATAAGGAGACACACTCCACAAAAAAATTCCAACTTCACCAATAATTTTCAAGTCAGTAATCATTTTGACAGAAAAGCTGTGACCAGCTTCTTTATTCATACAAAAGGCATGTGGCCCTGCAATTACACCTTAACTCATAGCCATTCTTCTTTCTGGACAATTTCAATTAAGAAATGACCTCTCCATAAAACATTCAATTCTGCTACAAGATTTATTCCTGTCTTCATCTGGTAACATCTTCCTGAAAAGCAGAAAGACACTTAGGCAGGTAAATTTATCACTTGTCTATTTATGGGTGTGAGTTTTCTTAAACAGAAGGGAGTTTTACTATATTTGCCTGTACTCTGAATCTTGCTATTTCTTGTGCTTTGAGAATCACCTTTCTGTTTGCTTTGCTCAGTGTCCTGTTCACTGATGGAGCCTGTCTTCACTGGGTCAACAATACCAAACCACATATATATGACAGTGACATGCAGAGGTAGCCTATAACAAGAGTCTTCTCCATTTGTGCCGTCCAAAACTGAACAGAGATGTCTTTAATCCCTAAGCAATGTCAGGACAAGTAGTATCTGCTGAATACAGTAAGAAGCTTGGTCTGCAGAGGGGCTGTGTAGTCCACTCGATCTGCTACCCTCATAAAATCTTTACAGTTAAATATACACTCAGTTATACTTAAGAGACTCAGGACCTGCCCTAATACATTATATTGTAATATTGCCCGTTACAACATAATCCAGAGTGCTCACCAATGCTTGCATTACACAAAAAATGCTTGGCATTGCTGGTGCTGGATACTTTCAAGCAGAGAAGAGCCCCCACATATCAGCACTCAGATAATTTTCCTTTCATACTTTCCTTCTCCTTATCTGCCTTTCTCTTAGCTGTTGCTTTTACTCCTCCAGCTGTTACCTTTCCATCTTCTATCCATATTATCCATCATGGTGGTTATAAGAGCCTTTCTTCATTGCATCACATTTCTGGAGTACTTTGGAGTACTCTGTTGTAGTTTCTGCCACTGATTCTCAATTTATTTAAGACTTACTGGCATTTAGTGTATTTTCATTGCTGAAGCCTTTTGAATAAACTGCAGTCCTGATGCTCAGGACTGTTCCTGTAAGGTGGCACCAGAGCAGGGGCTTTTTCTGAGAGCAAAAGGGGTCTCAGTCAGCTGGATGAGTTAGAGGAACCTTTCACATGGAGGGCAGGCAGTAATTGCACAGAAGAGCTTAACGCTTCTTGCCTGAAATGTAAGTGGCAGAGGGAGATTGTTTAAACTCCAAAACCAAATTTGCAGACCCCCCCTGTTCATACGATGCAGCAGCTTGGAAAGGGCCAAAGTGGTCATGGATGACCACACTAGAAAGCCCAGCGCAGCAGCATGAGCAGCTCTCCCCAGCCTCTCAGACCCCTTTGTGCACATCAGGCCCTGCCAGGGACTTGCTCTGGTGTCCAAACCCTGCAAAATGTGAACACTCAGATCTTAATCTAGTGTGTTGAAAATAGACAGAGTTTTACTTGTTTTCACAAAGAACCAGAGTATGAATGGCAGTAAACCCATGAGCCTTTTGGCTTAATCCCATTTCAGACACAAAAAAGAAACTCCTGCCTGACAGCCACAAGCTCTCTGGGAAAAGTCAGCTCTTCCTATGTTTCCCTAACTATATTTATTCTGCCATGTGCTGTCATCTTCCAATCCTCCTTGAGTGTCACTTGAAGAAAAAAATCTGCAGTGAATTATAATGACAATACATTGAAGATGTCTTACAGCAGAGAATGGCACTTCACAGCAGCCAGCTGTGACAAATCTGGGTTGGGAGAGAATATTGTGTGTGTCCCAGAGATTATAGCTTTTTAAATAAAAACCTCATTCTTTTTCCTTGGGGATTTTTAATGAATTGCCACATTCAACAATGCCTTAAACAAAACATTGGTGATTATCCATCTGACTGTGGCTCAGTGATTACAAAATAAAAGAACAGGCAGCACCCTGAAAACTCTAAACCTACTTGAAGAGCTCTAGTGATGCTAAGGATAGTCCCATTTTAAAAGCAAAGAAGTAGAGGTCACCAAAGAAGCAAGAACCTTTAGAGAGGTAGGACATCTTACTGTGGCTAACATTTCTCAGCAGGCTGAAACTCCCACCTCTGAGCCATGGACCAGTTGCACCACACACAGACTGAGGGCAATAAGTGCCAGTCAGATCCCAGGATGATTCAGACACCTGACTGTATGAAAACCATGTTTTACACTTCTGACAAGAGCTAGAACAAGGCCAGGAGCAGCAGTCCTGGTGTGACCCAGAGGGAAGTGGTTCTTGTTGGACCACAGAGATACAGTCCAGTGAGGGTTACAGGTCTTACATCTAGGATAAAGGATGTCCTGTCCCATCCAGATATCTCCTTAAATACATAAACACTATGGCTTTTCCCTCCTGGACAGACATGCTGGTCACAGCATTTAACAGAGTTTGGCTTAGGTGTGCAAGGGAAGAGTCCAAACTACCGTGGCTCCCTCTGCAGTTGCTTGGTGAGATGAGTTCCTCCCCCATGTAATGCAGGTTGTGCTGCAGATCATGCTGCAGGTAAGTCTACCACTCTCCATGGAATGTACAGGGGCTCTGGAGACCACAGCCCAAAATCAGACACCTCATTTAAATGCCTCAGCTCTGCCTGTGCAAATACACATCACAGCACCAAGTACCTCCAGCTCCCTTGTCCATCTTTCACCACTTTTCCAATGCCTGTGCCCCTCTAGGGCTCTCCCGGTCCTATACAGCCTGTACAACCCTAACCAGTCCTTTGGGTCCAGAAGTATGTTTTAAAGCATCCCAAATAAGATTGCTCTGAATAGCCTCTGCACATGTAGAATCAGGCTGATGCATCCCAATGCATCAGGCTTGCTGTGCATGGAACTCAGTGTCCCTCTGCATTCCCAGGATTTCTGGATGCCCAACAGCCCTCCTGGCAGATATCCAGACATCCACTAGCTCATTGCCTGTGCCACTGTGGAGCTGGCAGGTCCACACACTTCCTCAGCATTCACGCTGCATTCATTTTCTGTTGCTCCTGGGCTTGGCAGCTTCCAGGGTAAATCTAGGTCAACATCTTTCCATAGGATTTCTGTTCCCTTCCTGCCATGGCTGGCAGAGGGGGATGTGCCCGGACACTACTGAGGAGCCATTGACTGATGAGGAAGGACAGGAAGGGAATGAGGGTTTTTGGTTTAACTATGTTGAAGCTGTGCACAAACACAGACCCACAGGCAAAAAAAGTCAGTAAAAATCAGAGGCTGATGTTTGAAAATCTCTTGTTGTCTACAAAAATTGCACAGATTCATTTGAATCCAGTGGGAAATTCAGTGTTTGCTTTTTCTACTGTGATTAATAGCTATTCAGATTTTCAAAATTTTAAGTCTTATTTTAACATATGTAATAAAGTTTAAAACCTTAGACCACTTCAGCTCTGAATGTTGGGAAGCCCACAGGAAAAAACAGTCTCAGCCCTATTTCAGTAAATGTGCAGGAGGATCAGTATGAGGAAAAGCTCTTGTTAGTTCTCTCACGCTTTGCTCTTAGTAATTGGTTGATATTTTAGGGATGGAATAATCTGTGGAAGTTGCTTTCTGTAGCATGTGCTGCTAACCCTCTTTTTTTTTTTTTTTCCTGTCAGAAAATCCTTTTGAAATTAGACCCAGCTCCTGGAATCAACCCAGACACTGCTTTTCAAGCCAGAAGCATACGTATAAGCATCATCAATCATGCCACTGACTCTTATCGCTACTCTATGTTCACTTTCTACCTGGTTTGAATTCCTAATCGGCCCTCCTGAGCAACTCAGAGCCCTGAAGAAAGTGGTAGGAGGGAGGTGGGAGACAGTGTGACTTTCCTGCTGGGATTGGGAGGGTTTCCTGCAAATTATACTGATAAAGTCTGTTTCCTGGAGAAAATAGACAACAAGCAGTTGGCAACAGGGTGAGTAAGAGTCGGATGCAATGGAGTATGATGTACAAAAGTGTGTACAACTGGCTCAATTATCATCGGAGCAGTTGGCCTGGCAGCTGCTTATGTCATGTTTCAGACTCGTGTACTGCAACGCAAGCACACGAGGAGTCATTTGGACAGGAATGGAGCAGATAATTCAGAGACAAGGCTGTTTTTCTGATTTAAGTACAGGAGAAGCTCTGAAAAATGCAGGTGATTTCCTGTGCCGTCTAAAGCAGGATTTCTCTTTTTCTGCTTAGTAAGACAGTGATGTTCTCCCCATCCTCTAGCTCTCATTTATAGCAATCTCTTTCTCACAGTAAGGTTGTCCCAGGCTGCCTAAAACAACATGAATTGTGTGGGAGTACCCTCAGGGACTGGTGATCCAGGACACGATGATGGGTCTGGATTGTGCCAGGGAATGGGCTGCCTCCTCAGGCAGAGATGGAGGGTCTCAGGTACAGCTAACCCAAATGGGGATTGGAGCTATCTCTCCATCTCAGGTGCAGAGCAAGCACAAACAGTATGCACACAGAACAATTATTTCATTGCTATGCCCCCCCAATTGTCCCCCACCCTCTTCCCATTAAGCAGTCACACATGCTGCTGAAAGCCAGGGCAGCTGTACTCATCTATCAAAGCCTGTCAGCTTGAGAGCATAGGCTCTTCCCATTAATTAAGCAAATGTAATGTGATTAGCTAAGGCTGTAAATGTTTCTAGGCCCATTTAGAAAGCTACAAAACACTGAGCATCATGGTCTCTTTTTTTTATATGCTTGTGCTATGTGGGATGCTCCTCTGAGGCTGACTTTAGTTTTTAAATCTTTGTGTATGAGAAAAAAATAGGGAGATATAATAGAAAGCACTAAAACTGGGTCATGTAGTTCTAAAATTGCTGTTTGAATCTGAAAAAGAAATTAGTTTCTGCACTTTTAAAAAACTTTTGCCTACACTTTTTTTTAAGTAGATGTAACAAGAACTGCTGAAAGCTGAATTTTTGGTAAGAATCTATATACTTCATTTAAGTTTTCTACTTGCTTTGATAAAAAATATATATTACTTAGCAGCTAAGTATCTAAACTGGGGTGCTTTTAGGCTGTCAACCTGAAAGCAAATGGAATAGTCACTGGGAAGTTGCACAGAGAATAAGAAAATTCTTGAAGGAAATTTGAGTGTTATGAACTAGAGCTACTTAAGGATTTAAACCTGAAGTGGGATGTGGGTGCCTAAATCTAATACTGTGATGCTGAATGCAGTCTTTGCCAGACTTTCAGCATGTATGAATCCAAAGGTTCCTCCCTGTTTAAAGCTCTCCAGATATTTACAGTCATTTTGAACTTTGGGTCTCTAAAGTGTTCTCGCTCCATCCAGGCTGAGCTGCTCAAAAATGTCTTCTGCATGTCTTTGGGATCCAGAAATGTAGCATTTCTTTCCCTAATTTCTTGCACAGGCTCAGCCTGCTAGTCATGCACTAAGAAAATCTCAGACAAAGGGGCTGTACCTCTCCCAGCAGCTTAGGACACTCTTGAGCTCCTACAGGGATTTCCTAGAGGCTGCATCCACACATGGACCACAGCAGGGGAAGCCCAGTGCTTGATATCTCACCCTTTGTGGGTTCTGTGCCAGCTCCTGAGATCAAAGTCTTGGCACATCACATATCTTAATGTGGATGTAAGAAAGCCCTCAGGACTCAAAAATCATGAGAGTCATTTCCTGAAGTCAAATTCATTTAAATGAACCATTCCATCAGACACTGCCATCCTCTCTGCAATCTTTTAGATTGATCCAAATTCCCAACTTTGTTTCCAGAAATCTGGGGCTTTTCCTGCATGGATGAGGAAGAAGCTACCATCATGGCAGACAAGGCAAAAACAGGGATGAATGCCTGGTAAGTTCTTTTCTGTCTAGGCAAAAAGCTTTAGAGAGCCTGGGATAAGAAGGTGCTCCCTACAGTCCTTATCTCAGTGCTCTCACAAGCATCCTGGGGGGACAGAGGGAGGAAAATGCTCCTTGAAAACACTTTAACTCTTACCCTGAAATGGGACAGCACTGCAAGGAGCTGCTGCTGTCACCAGTCAGGGACAACAGAGAGCATATGGGAGGAGTTTCATCAGTCGCACCTCACAGTCTGGTGCTTTCTGAGGGATTGCTCCTTTGCCTGTCCCAGCCTTTTCCCAGGGAGCACTTCTTACTGCTGAAGCAGAAATGGAAGGGGGAAGAGGATTGTTGTTCCAGTTATCTTCCATCTTGATGAATGTGTGATTCGATGTGAGGTTTGCCCTTATGGTGGGTCTGTGGTGCTTGAGGCCAAGACTGGGCTCAGTCCCTGTCAAGACCTGTTTGTGCAGCTGGGGCCGCAGACACTCCTGGGCCCTTCTCTTACAACACATAGATGCAGTTCTTAGAAAGACAGCAGCAAAAGCACATTTTGTATAGTTTCCTAATGCCAGGATCAGCAAGAAGCAGGATTCAAAGGAGATTCAAAGACCCTTCATCAAGACGGTGCCTTGCTCCAGGCTTATAGGAGTTTTTGAGTGGAGAAATTTCCCATCTCTCCTGGACCAAAAGCAAAGAACTATCAGGCCTGTATGGCCAATGAGCACTTCCAGAAGAGGGCACAATGCTGGAGCTTCATGCTTTGGGCCTTCACCTTTGGGCTGTTAGCATAACTGAGAGTAAACAGATCTGTTGAAATACTGCAGTATCTCCTGCCAGTTACTGCAGAAGTTTCAAACCCACCTAAGGGGCACAGGTTATCTTTTTTATGCTGTTAGACCCAGGCCATCAAAGGTGGTTCTACTGAGTGTAAGATACCAAGACATCTTCAGGACCCTGTGACTTACTAGCTTTCAAAGAAAAACAGGTTATCAGTCTGATTTCTGGGGATGTGTTAGCAACTGGAAGCAATGTGGGGAAACCAAGTGGCATTCTGACAAGGTACCCTTGGGTCTCTAGGCCTGGTAAAAAACATGGGAGCCTAATAAATGGGATATTGTGAAACTCTATTAGGTGTCACTCTCCTTCTTCAGGCAAAAATCTCCTGGAGTGCTACAATACCCTTAAAAATCAGTGGTGCTTAGATGGCTGAATGCTTTCAGAAATCTGGCTTCCACCTTTCTCAGAAATGGGAAATTTTCCCTATGATTTATGCTATTGAGGTGTAGCCTCTGACAATAATAGTAGAAACCTAAATATTTTACTCAGAGGCCTCAAAGAGCCTTTATCATACCTCAGTTTGAGGCTGGCATTCAGTTAATGTTGATGTAATGTCTTTTTTTAAAATACTGTAATTAAATTTACCAACACAGTCACCAAAGAGACATTTATAAATTGTATATATAGTTGCAATTCAGCATCTGTTGTGACTATTTCATTGGGTTAGTTCTAACATCACAAGCTAATAATACTGGAAACGGGGATATGGGTAATTCACAAAGGACACTGTACTCAGTATATAGCTAACAGTGATTAAGTAGTCTCTGCCTTCAGAAGAAAGATAAGGGCCAAAAAGAATAGGTCCCTCGATAATATCAGGTAATTCTTATATATGGTCCTTCATGACACAGGCATAAATCACAATAAAACCCATCTGCAGATCTAAGGGGTGAAACCATAAATCCAGCTTTATAAATGAAACCTGCACATCTGATAGTGTACATTGCTCCAGATTTACAGCAGCTGTAAATGATGTACTAAGGTTCACAAACCCATTTGCACTCTGTGGCTGGGAAGAAGGGAGGTAAGATTTTACTAGGCAGAAGAATATATTGGAAGATGCAATGAGAGAGACTATATGCATGTGTATGTGTGCAAGTGAGAAATGTGTATTTTACACAGATTTGCTATATCTTGACTTTACATTAGGGACTCCTTCCTCTGTCCCCAGTTTCTATAAATTCATGGCACTGTTATGCCTTCCCATTCACTCCAGGTCTGACAGGGAAAATGCAATTGATGGGGCCAAATGCTTAGCACTGGAAAAAACTGGGCTCAAATAAAACCTTTCATGCTGGCCAGGAGCCTGTGCCTTTTTTCAGGCTGCAGCTTTGCCTCAAGCAGGTGAAACCCAAATGATCATTTAATTAAGGGCAGGGTGATGACGATCTAGCACCTTTCCTGGGTCTTGGCCCATTTTCTGGACAAAGTCAGCCAACTTGTCCATGTGCTTCTTCTCCTCTGGGCATTGGAGGGGGCACCTCCCCTGGAAACTCCACCTTCCCCTGACCATAGCCCTGCCTCTTATCAGTAACACCCGAGCCCCATTGCACCCACAACATGAAATCTCTCCTGGGGCTGCTCCCAGCATGGCAGGTTTGGGTTTTTGGCTTGCCCAGTTCCTTGTGTCGCTGTAGCTCTCCCGTGACTGCGTTTCACAGTGCGTGTACTTGTCTTGTCTGTGGGCAGCACGAGGCACTGTTTGTCTGGTGCTCTGCTGTGGTTTGACAATGCTGAGTACGGGGTAGAGGCTGACTGGGCACATTTTCATGTTAGATTTTAGAAATTTGGGGGTTTTGAGCTTTTTGTGTTGTTAGGTATTGATTTTTTGGAGAATACTGAAAGTTCTCCTCAAATTGTAAAATTAGCAGCAGTAGTCAGAACATTACAATTGTTTCAAAAACCCCTCAATCTAATTACACATTCAGCTGCGTATACATTCATTACATGTGCCTCAAAAGATCAACACAAATACTGGCCCAGCCTACATAGCCCAAAGACTTAAAACATTCTCAATAAATTAAGGTGTGCCTCATACTTTTAACATCCCTCATTCTACAACAAATCAAGCAATCATTAAAAAAAAACATACCAAACTTTAAAATCTCTTTAAAAAAAAAAGGGGGGAGGCACAGGCTATGCCTCAAATGCATTTGAATAAAGCATTGCATGTCTTAAATTTTCTCAACAGCTCTTCTACATTTTCTCACCTGTGGCATGTTGTTATTTGGACCCGCTGTCCTTCACACCGATGCCTCTGCTGGGGCTAACAAGGGGTTAAGTATCTGTGCCTGCACTTCCCTCACACTGCTTCAGCTCAGCCTGTTAAACCAAGGCATGATCCAAAATGCATGACTGATTATTTAGTTTTCATTGTTGGGACTGGCACCTCGAAAATGTCCTGGGTTTCCTACAGCATTTGCATTTCACATTTATTAGGATGTTTTCCCAATGGCACTCTCAGAGTTTGGCTACGTACAGCCAAAGAAAAGTGGCCTTCCTCACACAGGTTTTTGCCACAAAAGTCTTCTCTAACCTTCATTTTTAGCACTTTACTGTGAAATTCCAGTATGCTTCGCAGCCAAGGTTAGTGCAATCCAGCAGTGCTAACTTCTCTCCCTCTTTTGGCATTACTGCCATTCCATATTTACATTTCTAAATAATTGAGCCCAGCAGTGTTGCTTCTTTCAGAGCAGTTGGATCTTCCAGGCGTGAGCTCTCTGTGTTTCCAAATGTGATCTGTGTAAAGTTCAGTACCTCCTGAACAGTCAAATATGTTCCTGTGTTTTCCTTTAATGTGCCTCAGGGAATGAATGTAACCAAAATGTCAGTCTGAGGAAGAAGTGTCTCCCAAAGAGTGAACAGAGCATGTAGAAATATGAACTTTGTTTCTCTAGGGGCACCTGCCAGACATCAGACAATGCATATAACGCTATTTGTTACCTGTCAGGTCCCCAGAAATCTTTCTATTAGAGCTCGTAGAGACTGCTTTATTTTATTACAGTTTTCTTCCTTTTTTTTCTTTCAGTCATACATAAATATAATATTCTAGGTTTTTAACATAGCTCCCTAAGATAACTGTATCCATCCAGTCCCTCTGCCTGCTTCTCTGTCTGCCTGTAATCTGAATTTCTTGTCCATATAAACACTTTAGGCAGACAAATGGAGGCTCCCAAGAGAAGTTTCCATAAGGTCAATGTAGAAATCTATGGCTGGAGAGAAGATAAAATTATTAATGCCTCTACTGAGGGAAAATTGAGGACCATCCCTCTGCTTGCTGATGGCTGATTGCCAGCTAGCCCTGTGTAGCTTCAGATCAGCCAAATCCCATAATGCTTTTTGACATGGCAAGAGGCAAAATACATGATGGACGGCAAGGAGGCAGCTGGGAAGTTGGCATAGAAGCCACATCATGGAGTGAAAGAGATGAACAAATAGGAAAAAGGAGAGAAAAACATGGGAAAAATATCACAGAGTCATGTGAGGAGCAGGGTGTGCTCTTTGGGATGTCCCAGGGAGCAGCAACAAAGAAATGGATTATTGCAGGGGGACAGTGCAGGAACATGGACCACGAGCTCTCAGTGGGTTTGCTTCTTGTGGAAGACTTATTTCAGTGGTGGTGAACCTCTGTTTCCATTGCCTCATTAGCCTCTACCTGGGCTCAAAGCCCAAAAGCAAGCAATGTGCCAGCTGCTTTTAAGCAAACTGTTTCTGAAACCCTGTCCATGGCTCCTGGAAGGAATTCCTGAGTGCTACCAGTGATTCTCAGGCTCCTCTCCCCTGCTGTAGGCACCTGCTTGACATCTGAAAAAAGTTGTGAAAATGATGGTAGGGGTTTTTTTCATTCAGAAGGTTTATAATATATTTGTCACCTTTTCATACTGCCTTATCTCACTTCAGTGTTGCTGTAGTGTCCATAGCTTGCCCCTTTGTCCAAGTCACTGAAAGCTATTAGAATTGTCAAGCAATTCAGAACCAATTACTGTTACACACAAAGCTGCTTTCCCACTGCCGTCTTCATCAGTTTTGCTGACACTTGCAGCTAATGGGGACAGAACAACAGAATCAGTTGTCTTCCATATTTCCAGTTTAAAATACAGGAGGGCTATTAACTGCCCCTTTGTGCCACTTTAATGATTATTTTATTTCCCTTTATTTCACTCCATTTCATTCTATTTCATTTTCTTTTATTAGCAAGCTCTGCAAATGGCTCGCCCTAGGCCGCAGTTGTGGTCAAGGCTTGCCTGAGCTCTTGCCAATTGGCCCCCTGCAAGGCAAACCTTTGCTCTGAAAAGTCCCAGTCTTGGCAATAAACTTAATGCCTTCAGGACAATATTTGATAGACTAGTTTTGCCCATGGTTCCCCAGCTGGAATACAGGAGCAGCAGGGCTGGTACAATGCTGGGTGAATGCTTGTGGGGCAGCAAGTGCAGTGGGGTAGCTCTGACGAGTTAAGCCTCACTGATATTTCTCGTAGATGTTTGTTGTGGTTCCTAGGGGGTAAAGGAGTCAGGAGTAGTGCCCTGTGTTTTAGAAAACATGAGGAGCAAGAAGGAGGACTCCACAGCTGGCTGAACTGGCAGCTGGCAAGGCACAGGGCAGGTCCTGGTTGTGTGCCCAGGAGCGGTGCTGCTCCGAGTCACTGCCAGGGACTGTTTGTGTAAGTTCAGTTTGAAGTTGGCTGAGGGAAGCTGTAGGCAAAGCTCTTTTGTTTAGATGCTGGCACAAGGTCTGCTTGGATCAGAGCTGAGGAAAGAGCTTTAACCCCTCCGGCAGGCCACCACCTATAGCCAAGAGAATCACCAGTGCTCTTCTGGGCTATAAAGCAGGGGAAGGTGGGCTCTGTGGCCCTAAGGGAGCTGTTAATTCCCATGGGTGCTCATCTGAACTGCTTTTGCTAGAAATCTAGAAGACAGGATGTGTTGTGTTTTAAGGGTTTATTATTGAAACTTGAAGAGCAGTGCTTCTTGTTTGTCAGTGCAGCAGGGATAACTCATTTTGGCATCTCTTGAGACTTTTTCACATGAACATTAAGGACATGGTTCAGGGTTTCCTCACCTCCCAGCCTCTCCTTCCATCCACAAACAGTTTGCTGGAGGGAGCAGCGGCTTGTGTCCCCCAGCCAGCAAAGGTCAGCTGGAGGTGAGTTCTGTTACAGTTTCAGATTATAATTGATCTGTGAAGTGAACATTTAATGCTGCTAACCCAGTTCAAAGAGAAGCAGTACCTTCCAACAATCGTCCTCCATAACACCTGACAGCTTTCCTGCACGGTTATTTCCCCTGAAGATTTGTTCCACAGCCGAATAGATGTGCTGAGCATCTTAACCCTCCTGGAATTTCAGGGTCTCCCATCTCAAGAAATCAGCTGCCTCATTTCAACAGCCTGACCTGTTGGCTTGTCTCTGTACTCTGCTTTGATGGATCTGCTCAGCTTGTCCCTGACAGCTTGGATACAGTGGCTTTTCCTCATATGAGGAGCTGGCCAGTATGGGAGCACTGGACCTGACAGCTGTGAGCACTGTGGCCATGAAGGAGCAAACAAAGGCTTTTCTGTTTTGGGGGCTGCCAGGCTGTCAGTGTTCAGGCAGGGAAAGGATCACTTGCTGTTCCCTTCCCCTCCCGTTCATTAAATGAATACAATACTCCATTTTAAACATGCAAAACTTACCTTTCCCCACTACAACTGAGCATCTGGGAACAGACTCCACTAGTAAATAAAAAGAAGCAGCTTGATTAATTTTATAACAGTAAAAGTGGGTTAATCACTGAAACTGCTTCTGCTGCCATGGTTCAGATGAATGGGTTTAGCACAGTAAGCAGCAGAGGGCATGCACTAGTGGCTCCTTGTGCAGCAGAGGAGGAGAGTGTGCTCAGCCCATCAGCCCCCCGAGGCACCAGCCTGCTGCCTGTGAACATGGTGGCAGACTTCCTGCTGACTTCAGTGGAGCTGACACTGTGCTGCAAATAAATATATCTGCTTCCAAAGGGTACAAGAGACAGATCAAACATGAGTGAGCTTTTCTTGTATCTTGTATGATCTCTTCCCTCCATTTCCTCCATGGATTTCCACAGCATTAAAGTTTCATTAAAAAGAAAGTGATTTAAAAATTGCATTTACCTAGAGCCTCTGACCATATGCAGCCATATTGCCACATAAAATGCATGTGTATTCTCAACTCTTATTGGAAAAAAAGCTATCTGGGCTTCAGTTGTGGCATCTATAGCAGCTGGGCACAGCAATATCCATGCTGAGACTACCTGTGCGAGCCCTAATCAAAAGCACCAGCAACTGGTAGCCAGCACCAGTTGACTGTTTGCAGCCTAGAGCCAAAGATAATTCAGGATAATTTTGTTAGTCTGGATGCAATGTGTTGGTCACTAAATATGTTTGGAATATGTTAAATGAGCCGCTGTCGTGTGCATTTGTTCACGCAGCAGTTGGAGCAGGGAGTATGAAGCCAAGGAGGGAAATGGGTATCACCTCCCAGGCAGGAGGGAAAGTGCATAAAGGCTTAGTGTAATCATTGGAGCCTAGAGTTTGGCTAAAATATGAGCTTTTTTTTTTTTGTCCAAAACTGTTGTTGGCATTAGGTAAAGCTCTTGGTAAATTATTGGTAACCATATTTTGGAAGTATTGTATTCCATTACCATATTGTTACAAACTCTTCAAAAGCAGTTTTATAGGGTATAGAGAAAATGCAAGATAGATTTCCATTTCCTGAGTGAATAGCTACAACAACTCCTCCAGAACAAATACTTGCATAGATAGATAAAGGATTTGATTTCCGACATTTCATGTGCAGCAGTGGCATTCACTCCTGCACAGCAGACTCACTGTTCATGTGCTTTATAAACACAGCAGAAAGTCATCATGTTTTGGTGCTTACTGGCTTTGGTACCAGCTTTTTGCCATTGTGTTATTTATCCATTGTTCTGGCAAACTCTCACCTAAAACCCATTAAGAAGCAAGAAATTATTAAGCTGTGATTCTCATCTCTTGTCAGTTCACCACTGAGACAGCCACCACCAGCCCCTTTCCTACAGCATGCTGCTCACTTGAAATGCTTTCCAACTAACCCTGGGGATCTCACCAAATCTGCACAGGTGGTTGTCAGACAGCCATACCACCCTCCTCTTCTTCACAGAAAGTAGTAGATGAAATCTCTACTTATTGACTATAGCAGACAAGCCATTTCAGGTGCATGTGGAAGAGAAAAGCCATTTGGTGGGTTTTCACTTCAGCAAAAAGCTCTCACACCAGCTGCAACCCTCAGCTCTGCTCCTGAGCCCTCCACAATTCTTCCCTCATCCCCTCCTCTCACAGTACCAGTGCTGAGCAGTGAGATGCTGCGTATATCTGCTGTCAGAGCAGCTCTCCAGGCTGGTGGGAACTGACAGATGGTTGCTCTGAAATATTTCCAAAAGAGGGAAAAAACAGGAGCCTCTCAACCCACTGCAAGTCCCTTGTTCTGGATGCATTGGTAAGGCAACGTGCTTAAACGAACCAGGGAAAGCAAATGAAGGGGAAGGGTTAGGTTAAAGTAGATCTCAAATCAGAGTCCTCAGGGCAAATTTTTGTGTAATCTAAGTTTCCATTCTCTTCCCCAATTGCTCAGCTGTTGCCCAATGTACGAGGGGAGCAGACCCAAGCAAATGAGATTCAGAAAAATCTTGGGAAGTTTTCTAGGAATCAGTGTTTCACTTTCAGCCATGGCATTCAGATTTCATATTTCTTCATTTGCCATTTGGTTGAAAGGAGTAAGCACGTCCCAGCAACTGGCACTGAAATGGGAGAGCCTTGTCTCTGTGCTTGAATTTTGCACTGTTTATTGCAGGAACGCTGGGAACACTGTTAGATGCCCAGGAGGTCTGTCAGAGCTGCTCTCACTTAGGGTTGGTATTGGTGCTTCTCTGTGCTGTGGCTTTTCCATGTATTCATGGAAAACTCCCCCAGTTTGTCTCTTCTCAGCACTTTCCCTGGCCTCAGGTTAACCTCTGCACTTCCAGGATCCCTAGATTGGTGATGAAGGAGGAGCTTTAAAGACTCAATATCTCTACTGACTGCTTTGCCTTCAGTAGGTCTCAACTAATTTGAAGTGGATACGGAGCTATTATAGCCCAGAAAAAATGTTGTTAGTGGGGAAGGGGAGTTGAAGGACAAAATATGAAAACACTGTGCCTTTCTAGCCCTGGGAAATACAGAGATGTCACAACTCTTTGGGAACAGTATTGCATCACTGACAAAAGCTATTTGAGCTGCTCTTTCTCATTTTTTAATGATATTAAATAGCATTCACTCTCTCTCCTCGGGGTATATTCTGAATAATTCCTATCTCACTGTAAACCAAAAGCATTTCCACTAACCTCAGCAAAGACTGACTTAGTGGAAAGTAGGATTTTGGACCAGATAATTAGGGCATGAAAAACAGGGTGGTCGTCAGGCTTCAAAATTTTTCTCCAATATTTTTGCAATAATCTCTCTGCAAAGGTGAACATGCAGCAAGGCAACCTGCTTTAATAGTTAACTCAACCCTCCCCATGTAAAAACGATGCTGATCCCTAAACTAAACCAAAAGCCACTCCTACAGTGGCTACTTTGTTACGCTGATATTTGTCATGATAAAATGGTCAATTTCAACACCTTGCAGTGCTCCTTGGCAGAGATTTGATGGTGCCTTTTTATAACTGACAATACAAAACACCAGAGTGCTCAGTTTTTAGCCACGTTACCATTTGAAAACAGTCTTATGCAACAACAGTGTCACCCACATCCTTCTCCCAGTCCTATCACCATCACCTGTATCACCCAAATTTAAACCGACTGATAAGGGAGGAAAATAGAATCTGAAATATATCAAGTGCCCACATATTTCTTTAAATGAGGAGAGAAGACAGATGCTATTAAGGACCTCAGCTTGCTGTGCAGGGTGAAGGGAAGCCTGGGATGACAGGAGATGACACGTCCTAGATCTAGGAGGGTCCATGCTGGGACTCTGCCTGTACATGAGCCCACAGGAACAACATGTCTGTGGTTTCATTGCTCAAGCTTTGATGTCTCTGTGTATGGCTTTCTTCCCATCCTATTGAATATTTTAGTTGAGAAGGCATCCTCCTAATGTGGGCTATAATTTCTATTATTTTCACAGATCACTGATGGGACCATGAACAAGTGAGTGTGTTCATCTGCGTTTCTGCTCCTCCACTTTCCTGTCAGCAGTAACAACTCTTTCCTCCTTTTCCTACCCCAGAGAAGCATAAACACTGTGATCATTGTGAGAAATCCTAATTTACCACCTCTCTTCACTCCAATCCCAAATGTATTTCTATGCTTGCAACAGAAATACTCCAAATACTCTTTCACTGCAGGTTCCCTCCTACAAGATAAAGTATATGAACAAACGTGTGTATCCTTGTACAGACCATGTTGTCCAAGCAAGTACATTCATTTGCTATGGGCCTTTGGGGACCTATCCTTTACAGAGTGAATGCATTTTATATGATGCTTACACGTCAGCACTTCACACTTCCTCCCCCTGCCCCACCACACTAGATAGCTCAGGTTGGTAATTCACCATTGCTCTGACATCTGGCACCACAATCAAAGCAGGATCTCACTTACCAAGGCTGCAAGGCAAGCACATCTGTGTTTCCCTACAGCTTTGTCACCTCATCATGTTTCACAGCAGCAAGTTCATTGCTGCCCCCGTGACAAGGCTCTTCTGCTACTGAGGGGATGGCTTCCCATCACAATTGTTCTGGCAACAAAACCTGTCCAAGGAGTTTATCTACGTTCAAACCCCCACCTACAAAAAAAAAAACTACAGGGACTTCACCCCATTCAGGTGTGCTAACTTAACTTTTTCCTGTGATTATGCCCTCATACTTTTTAAGGGGATTTGAGTCTGAGAAACTGGAATGTAACATGTCACAGAGATTCAACTATTCTTGCAAAGCAAGTAAGAGTTCCTCTTACACTGTGCTATAAAATACTAATGCACACACAGTGAAGCCTGGACTTTAAAAATAATTACCACCACCACCACCACAAAAAAAAAAAAAAAAAAAGGAATTTTGATGTAATTTTGGATGGAAGAGAGGCTGATCGAACTTCTACTAAATCAGAGTTTACTCCTATGTTGCTACTAAATTAAGGTTTATTCCTATGCTTCCTACTCTATAATAAAGTATATTTATTTCCAGACCAGAATGTGCACATAGGAACTTACTCTGCCAAGCACAGAATGAATGAGAGGGATATGAGAGGATCTAAGAAGGACTCAGCTCAACTTTTCCCACTGTGCCCGTTCATAAGTGTATTCAGTGGCACTAAGTCACAAGACAGTTGCCCACCAGCCCTTCCACACGTGACCCTGCTCCAGGAGCTCTGTGGTCAATGCCCCCAAACCAAAGGCAAATCCTTCACAGAAGTACAATAAAGTCAGTGCAGGAATGAGGGCACTTTACATGTGTAAAGTACTTCTGTGTCTGAAATGTGATTTGTTGAGATCTGTCATCTCTTTTGTTGGAAATTAAATAATTATTTCAGCAATAGCTGCTTTATCATATGGTATAAAAAAAAAAAACCAAAAAAACAAAAAATCAAAACCTAGAAATTATATCAGAAAAACAAAGCTAGAAAAATTTTAAATTTCCATTACCAGTCTCTCTTGGGATCTAGCTGATTTTATTTCCTTCATCTTCCCCAACTTTGCTATGTATTATTTCAGTCAATTTGATGTTGAGCAGTGTGGTATTCCTGCTACAGGGTAGGAGCAGGCTCTTGTATTTGCTTTATTATTGTCAGTTGCTGCACTGTGGTTTTGCTGCTTTTCATATTATCTGCTGCTCATGCTTTGGATTTCTTTCCCTCTCTTTGTTACCAAATACTGCAACTACAAACCAGGTAAACTTACAGCCATTCCTTCATTTACAGAGCAGGCACCAACACATCTCTGAGATCTGTCTGCAAGTATCCAAGGAAAAATCAATTCCAGACATACTGTATCAATTTCAGCACTGTAGGAACTGGCAGAGTTTAAATCTCTTAGCTTTGTATGTCTTGAATCAACTCTGCCTTTCTCTTGCATAGATACAAAGACAGAATAATCTTCCTAACTTTGAGGGAGTTTAATTCAAAGGTGCATCTGTCTAAAGAAATTAAATAAACATGTTCCTCCCAATTAATACATTTTCTGAGGAAGGGGGAAGATGCAATCACTTGATTTTGATACTTCTAGTGACCATCAGCTAATTTTACCTTAGTCCCACATTCTCTTAAGGAATCACAATGGAGTAAAGGCTTAATCTTGTTCTCATTCAAGTCAATAAAAAAATTCCCATTGGTTTAAATTAGAGCATGAGTGATCCTAAAATATTAGTCAGAATTGCCCAATTTCATTGGCTTAGGCTTAAAGAATCTCTCTTAAGCCACATACTCACTCAAGTTCCTCGTACGCAAAAATACCGGTTTACCAAATGAGGCCCCAAACCCTGACTCACATGTTCCTTAACTGAACTCCCACTGCAGTACTGTAAATATTACCCAAGGAGTCAGAGATTTGTTCTTTCACCCCTACAGCAACATCACTTTTTTCCCTCCCTAACTCTTCTCCTCTGCAAGCCCCTACACTTTGCCCTGTGCCTTTATAGAAATAGCAAAAGCAATAAACTTTTGTTTCCCTCTACAAACATTATGAAACTGCTTAATTATTAAAATGCCTGTGTTGTTTCACTGGAGGGAAAAAGTCAAGCTCTGCATGTTCTAATTGTTTGTTTTCTTCTCAGTTTCCTTGGCATAGGTTTCTTTTTTTTATAAAAGCTTAAGCAAATATTTCTCCAGACTCAGCATTCAAAAAGTTCCTGGTGAATTAAACCAGTTGAGACTCACCAATCTGAATCTTTCAATGCAGACATGACAAGGGGACGTGATTTCATTTTATGGTAAGATATCTGCAGGACATCTACGAATCTCTGGAAGAATACAGTTGGCCTTTTAAACCCCAAGAGTTATAGTCAAAAACCTTCTTGATCTGTAGCTGAGCTACAGGCAGGGTATTGCAGAAGGTGTTTTCTAGTCAAGCTGTAGCTGATGCTGTAATAAACTGTGGCTCATGAGATCTTTGTGGCTGCCGGGCCCTCGCATGGGGCATTCAGCACAGCAGCAGCTGTGCAGGCAGGGCTGCTTCCCCTGCCTTGCCACGAGCACTCCTCACAGCAGTGATGCAGGACGTGGCTCCTGTCTGGAGAAGCAGCCTCCTGTCAAAAATCTCAGGCTCTACCTCTTGCCCCAGATCAGTCCTGCCTCTGCTGGGAGCTGCCTGCAGGAGCTGCAGGCAGAAGAGAACTCTCACTTCCTTCTCTTGATGAAAATTGTCACCACTAAGGTTTAAGCTCCCTTTCTCTTTGACTTTTCAAAGCCCCTCAGGCGCTGCTCCAGCAGATGGGCAGCATAAACATGGTGATTCTAGCATATCTGAAGCCAGCATATGCAGGGGATTTGAGTGTGCTTCATGGCTCCAGTCCAAGTGTCAGCCAGCCTGGGAGGGGTTCCAGCCACAAACGAGTTCAGGACAAATGGACAAAGTCTTTTTTCAGCCTGGAGAAAGCTGGCTTTGTGAAACATGCCCAGTGAAACCTGGACATATGGTAGCTTTAGCTGCAGAGGACTTCATGTGCATAATCCGCCTTCCCGCACTTCTGTCGGTGACAGCTGGGAGGTCACTATAATTATCCTGAATTTGGATGCTGAGCGGCACTGAGCACTTGTCTGTTTAGGGGAAGAGAGAAAATCTGTTTGCAAACGGCTTTTAGCTTAATGTCTTCAAAGTGTGTCTGCCCCTTCTCACTTATAAGGACTGTGCACTGGGAGATCAGGCAGAGGATTAATGAAGTGGATACTCATCCACTCGAGGTTTTGTTAAAGCTGAGTCAGTAAAAGTAAAAATTAATTTAAGATTGGAAATAGGCTGGTAAAGAAATGCTGGGTGTGTTTCTCCTCCTTCCTCCGTCAGTGCTTTGAGAAGGCTTCATGCATGTGGGATGTGGTGTGATCAAGAGGCTAGTCCATGAGGGAGGTTCTCAGAAGCAAGTGGAATGAGATATGTTACTTTCTGAGCTGCAAGGAAAAACAGAAGGCAGGTCACTTTGTTCTCTCTTTGCAATGTTTACCTGCTATTTTACCAGAACTGCAAAACCCGTCTCTGTTAAAAAATTATCTGTACTCTGTCTCAGACTCTTGATGAAGCTGGGAAAGTTTCAATCAGAGAGAGACATACTTAAGGGTTTATACAGTTTCTCAATTTTTTTCATGAGAACTAAATCCAGTTATTTACCAAGTAACACCCAAAAGGTACTAAAAGAAGCCCAGAAGGATCCAAATTTAATGCCAAGAAGACAGCAGAATTGTCCTGATCCTCCATACTAGGGACACGGAACATCATCCTGTGTGCACTACTCGGTTATAGCAATGCAAATTTTTCAGGATCAAGAATCTTTTGGGATGGTGGCAGAGTGGGATGCACACAGTGGGCACTTCCAAGTATGTTCCTCAAAACCACATTGTTGTGTCAGTCCTTCCCTTGGAGGGCAGTAGGCTGGAGGACCTAAGGAGACAGACACTACAGGTCAGAAGCACTGTGGTGTTTCACAAGCAACTTCCAGCGTGGCAATTTGTAGAAGGACCTCCTGTACCCAGGATGTTCTCCAAATAACAACTGGACTGCCCAGGAAAGTACATACAAAAGCATTCTGTGAGAGAACATGGCACTTTCTGCTTCAGAATTTGTCCTTAAAATGCACAGTGCCTTCAAACAAGAGAACTGGGGCTTCCTGTCTGTGTTTAACTCTGCTCCTAGGCATAGTTACTGAGTGTCCTTCAAAGTGGGTAACGTTACTTGCTCTCAGCTATGCAAGCATACTGTGCAAGCAAGGAACTGTAACACGGAGCAGCAGGATGGCATAAGGAGGAGGAGTTTTTAATTTTCGACTTCTTCATGACCCATAGAGCTAATTTAAATGATTTATATCATTGTATTTAGACAGAATGTGTTATGTTTTTCTCTCTTAAACCCAGAGGGCATTTTTACAATGTCTAATACGCTATTTCGGTGCTTTCAATACCAGTTCTTGAATGAACTCTCTGATCGTAGAATTGCAGAATGGTTTGGGTTGAAAGAGACCTTAAAGATCATCTGTTTCCAACCCCTCCACCTTCTACTAGACCAGGCTGCTTAGAGCCCCATCCAACCTGGCCTTGAATACTTCTAGGGATGGGGCATCCATAGCTTCTCTGGGCAACCTGTTCCAGTGCTTCCCCACCCCCACAGTGAAGCATTTCTTCCTTATATCTAATGTTAACCTGTGTTCTTTCGGCTTCCAGTCATTATCCCAGAGTAAAGATAATGACTCCCAGAGTGCTCTGCAAAATCAGAATTCCCTACAAACCATTTACCATCATCTGTCAAATAGAGGTATTTCCCATACAATCTAAAGGGGTACAAAACTGTAAAGAACAGATTTATAGTGAGTTATTGTTCAGACTTGGGAGGAGAGGAGACTTTCTGGGTTAGCACAAAGCTTTGAAAAACAGAGGCCTGAAACACAGCTCTCTGCTCTCTGCAACAGCCCCTGGAGGAAAGTATCATTTATGAAGCATTGAGCTTGCAAGTTAAATGAGCCATGTTGTGTGATCCGTACATTCAAGAATGGGCTCATGATATGTGTGATGCCGCAGGCTGCTCTTAGAGAAGCAAGTGACACTCCTGGACCAAGATGATTCAGTGTTTCTGCTTTCCTGGTCTTGCTATTGTGCAGATATTAAAATATGGAAGAAGTACAGGATACAATGTTTATTGTGCACTGCAGTGAATCTCTTCCCAGTCACACAGCCAAGTTGGAAGCTAAATTCAAATGAAAACAATTCATTTCAATGAAGATAAATTAAAGTTTGCAAAAGATAATATTTCCCAGAGAGTGCAGCTGAGACAGATAGTTTCATCATCATCTTTGGAAGGAGAAGGTCACTTGGGAAGAGGTGAGTGAAAATTATTAGTCGAGTACCTGTCCAACAGCTCTTCACAGTGAACTGGATCAGATTCAGCTTTGGTGGATGAAAAATAGCAAGACATGGGCATTCTGTCAGCTGCCCTTTCTCCCTCGCTGACATCAGGGGATTCTCCAGTACCAGGCTTAAGCTTTTCTCCTAAGAATAATTATCAGATAGAAAACCCTATGGATTCCTCTAAATACCTTAATTCTTTCAGTGCATAAGGTGCTGTCACTGGGGGTGACAAGATGAAACCACCTTGGAGAACTGACAGAACTAAGCCCATGCTGTTTTCTGCCAGCTTCTGATCCCCTCTGCTCTCTCATCACATGCACCAGTCAATGCCCATGCCAAAGCAGACAAACACCTCTCACTCACTAGCTGGTAAGTGCAGGGACACCTTTTCCTGTTGTCTGGACCATAAAGCACCAGGAATTGTGCCAAGGATGACCTGATCTGCTGGTGCTTTTTCCAGCAGTGCCATGTGAAACCCTCCAAGAGGTGGAAGGTAAGAACAACCTCTTGCAACTGCTGCCTATTTTTGGGAGAGCAGAGCCCAGAGCTGGCTGGCAGCTGATGGAAATGGGCATGTGTAGTACAGAGCCCAGCAGAAGGTGCTGCAGGGAAGGGGCCACTTGTGCAGGGGACAGGTAAAATGCCCAGAGGTCAGCTGCAAGAGAGAGGTGCCCACGTGTGCATTAAGTGTGAGTGAAGTGGCAGAACTTTTTAGATCATCATAAGGCATTTCCCCTCGAACATAAGTTCCTCATTAAGCAGAAGAAATGGATATGGAATTCGGGATGAGTTTTGAAACCATTTTTAACCATAATAATGGAACAGTAACCAGGAATCCTATTACTTGTGCTTCCCCCCATGGTGATCTTACTTGGTACACTGACTTTCTGGAGCCTTGTGTCCAGCACTATCTAAACAGTGTTTAGGGCTCTGAACATGTTTGCTTGTTGCATGAAGTCCCCAGCTACTTTAATCTAGTATTAATTCAAGACCAGCATGAGGAAGAAATTAAGATAGTCTGCTTTTCAAAAGAAAAAAATCTCTTGGACAAGTTTCTAAGCAGTCTTGTGCTTAGAAAAAGAGAGCAAACCCCGGGTTAAACCACTGAAGAGCACATGCAGCCCTAGTGACCTCCTGGGAAAGATTGTGAATTGAGACTCAGCTGTGTGTTGTTTATCCAGAAGTGATTATGTCAACAAAAATGCATTTATTTTCCTCCGCTGCTTTTCTGAAAATCTCTTATAATTACCTGTTTGAGATAGCTTTTGATAGCATCTAGCAGCAGAACAACCCTGATTGGCACCTCTGATCACAATATACTAGATAGGGTGGAAAACCTGAAGTTTTGCTTTATTTGCTTTAGAGCATTTATTCTTTTTATGCTTGATCCAAAGCCCACCAGATTCCAAATGAAAGTTTTCATTTCTTCAGGTTTTATTTCAATACCTTTGCCAATAGTCATTTAGTCACAGACTGATGACTAGCATATGGAATCAAAACAATTCTTACAAGGAGATGTTAAACAGTGTTTGTGGACAGCAGGGGCTCAACACAGACTTTCACATTGGAGAAAGACGCTCTCTAGGTCACTCCCGAGGTACTTTGGCAGGATAAAGAGTTGGACCATGAGTGCTCAAATGGTGTTGTCCATCTGGCACAATTTGGCCAGACGGATTGATTCTTCAATGACCTGAATGCAGCAAACTTCCCCCTAACAAACCCTGATTCTGTTATTTCTTCTGGACTTAGAATAACTTGGGAATGCAGATTGTTAGAGCTTAAAAATGCAGTCTCTGAAAAACAGAAACCCGCAGGCAGGTTTTGTTATAGCCATTTAAATGGATTAACTCCAATACAGGCAAAGTTGGTTACTCTATTTATTTCCCCCTGCCCTGTTTTCATGTGTATTATCTTACTTCCTGCAATCCCAGTGGCACAGAAATCAAGCATCTCCTCATTAAAATTCAGAGCTAATAATTTTGGCATCCTCTGTGCAATAAGCAGCTTTATTTCAGATTGCACATAGCCTACATTTTGTATCATAGACAGCTTTACAGAGGAGAGCAAGATACATAGTGGCTAAATAAAAGATGAAAGGAGCAGGTTGAACCTTTCAGGCAGGGTTTTTTTCAGGGCTTTTTTGGCTAGAAGTTCTGCCAGGACTACATTGTCCTTGTGGTCATTAACAGTACAGGATTTTTAAGTTTAGAGTTTTTGTTAGACTTGCCCCAATACAACAACTCTATACACACAACTGAGATCTTGATTTTTGTGTAAAATGGCTAACCAGCACTCTTTGCATATTTAGAAAGGGTCCTGAATGTTTATAAATTTGCAGGTTAGAAAGGAAACAAGACTCAGGTGGCCTGGATCATGAGATGAATCCATTAACTTGGGGTATATTTAAGAGGGAAGATACTAGTGAATTAAGTCTATTTTGGAAGAAAGGATGTTTTTGTTTGTTTTTTATACTGGGAATTTTTTTTCTCCCTATGTTGCTGGTTGTTGTGCAAATGAAGCTTTTCACACTGCTCCAGACTTACTGCATTACTGAGGATAAGCTTGGAGGACAAACAGGTTTGTTAATTTTTTTTCATTTTTAATATTTTTTTTTTGGTCTGAGCTATGGTTTCTGTCTGTGTGTGCATTTCCATGTACACTGTTCATTCCAGTTCTTGCTTTGCATGGAGCAAAAACAAATACATGAATGGTCTCCAAGAGTACTCAGGAACAGTCTTCCTGTCCTATAACTCTTCAGTGGATGGAATGTTGACATCCGTGTGCAGAAAATCATGGTAACAGAGGATCTGTAAGCTACAGTCAGCTCTTGCTGGTTAGAGTGCTATTTTGAAAATTCTCCTAGGCTTAAATCTGTTAAATTTGCATGAGGAAATCATGTGACAGAAACAGATACATTTAAATTTTTTTTTTATTCTGTTTTCGAGCTACAGGATGACTCCTTCTCACCTGGTTCTTAGATGTTGTTCCTCATCTCTGAAAGTTGAAGTTGCTCTCTGAAAACCACTTTGGTTATCTGTAGCACTTGATATGGCTGCTCCTGACTTTGTTTTTAGCACTAAATTATCTATGACAAGCTATCCAATAAGTAGTTATCATAATAGATGTTAAGCTTTCCTTTGTTTTTATGGATAATGTGGGCTGCTCCTTCAAATGTAGCTTCCAGCTTTCTGATTGATTCTCCAGTTTGTCAGGTCCCATGTGATTCTGCAGATGCAATTGTGTCATCGGTCACTGTTATCAGCTCCAGATTAGCAGGCAGATTGGTTTGCATTCATTAGAAGTATTCTTGGCATTTACCAATTTGTGTTTCAGAATGTGGATTACCAGTTATCCCTGCATCTTCCCTTGTGACTTGTGGCACATACAAATGTAAACTTCAGCACTAATAGCCTTTTGCAGGTGTGGTCTAACAATCACAGGTCTCTGCCTTGCATATGCTTTCTCACAGAGTTGCATACTTGTTTATCTGCACCTAGCATTTTATCCTTATCATAGTCCACCGACTTTCTCAGTCCCTTGATCATATTTTAACATGGAGAATACCTTCAGTTGGGGAAAAATAACGGTTTCTACTCCGGGTATTATTTACAAGCTGTGAAGAGGCTTGAAGAGGATGTAATATCACTGACACCACCAACAGATTCCCTGAAACAAAACTGGTTTCTGCAAACCAAGGTACAATACCTTTTGTAGGATGCTGACTGGGTTGAAGTTTCTCTCTGGGTTTTCATGGTTATTTCTCCACATGTAGAGTTATTTATAGAATGTGAAAAAATCCAGGAGGCTTATTGTTTTATACTATGGAAACGCTTTATCACTTTAAATGACACTGAACCTGTGTTTTTTCACTTTTCAGTACTAAGATCCGGATGATCTTAGTTTTGGACAACTCTTGGAAGACAACATAAAATTTTTTCTGGTGTGACTGCAGGTGGCAATTACATCAGCTGTGTAGGTCTTCAATGTTTATGTTAAGAGGTACTCACAACATTTTCTTTAGAGCTTACCCTCACAGATTGGGATGCTTATGCTGCAAGCCAGCTATAGGAAATTGTATGTAGTCCCAACTTCATTAGGCATCACCAGGAATATATAATTGGAGTGGCAGTAGGTATATAAATGGACTTGATAGTATGGTGTCCAGATTTCACTTTAGCAACTATTCTGAAAAAGCTATTGACCTGGAAAGCTAATATTTGATTAAAGAGATGCTCATAAACCATGTAAACAAATCTATCTCTTTCAAACCAAATTTACTGCTTAAACAGGAATGAGTCTCTCTGGGAGATACTGCTTTCTTTACACTGTTTAGCTGAGAGGATCTCTTCAAAACTTAATTCGTTTGCAAGCACACATGAATTGAGCCAGTCATATATAAAGCTGCAAGATGTGCAGTCTCACAGATCTGTGCAGTCTGAAGAACAGCTCAAAAAGTTTCTTAAAGTATTAGAAGATCCTTAAGTGACTGATGCAATAGAAATATGGACTGTTCAGTGGCCGAACACGTTTTCCCAAGAAGACAGAGTGGGATCAAGCCCCTTCCCTCCTACACACAGACATATCACAGTGCCAAAGCAGACAGATTTCACCTGGTTTGCAGGGTGGTTGGCTTATGGAGAACAGCTTTGGTTTACTGCAGCTGCTCTCTGCTTCACACACTCTGTGTAAGACTTGATCAGCTCCCACTCAGAAGCTGTTACTTCTTTCCTGTTAGACATGCTGTCCAAGAAAAAAGCTGAGTGTTACAGCTATACATGATCCCATCCTCTCATGATGACCTTTTCATAAGTACTTTAAAGTAAGACCTCTGACTGAGGAAAAAAAAACCAAACTAGATGCCACTTCGAGAACAGGTAAAAAAAACTGTAGCCAGGTACCTTTGTATTAGAAACTCAACAGGTTGGGCCTGAGTCTCCAGCTCCCCAGCAAAGCACAGAGCAAACTGGCAATCAGTAAGGTAAGATAAAGAAAATGCCGGATTTCCAGTGCCGAAGAAAATTATTTGTGCACTAACAGAATGTGTCTTTTGTTAGTATTATCAGCATAAGTCTCCTTTTCCTAGACAATAAAGATGTGGATCTGAGCTTTGGTAATAACACTGAATAAGGCAAGTCTTAAACAGATTGAATTAATAGGAATCCAATGTTCCAAATACACCTTACTTTAACATTCATCTTGCATTTTCTCATAATTTAATTCTGTTATTTCTAGTGATAGCTCTTCCCTAGAACTGGGATGTCTTTTTAACTGACTTGAGGCAGAGTGGAATCTCTGGTCTCTTGCTACAGTAGAATGTACTGTTTTTTAGAATAGCTGGTATTCTGTTTGTAGCTTTCACAGCTTTTAATGAGACAGGAAAAATTACACTTATCTCAGTGATAAGGACCTGCTTGGAAGGTCACAGCATTTGTGAAGTACTCCCACCATGAGGCAGTGCTCAGTGACCACCTAGGCTGATTGACTAAGTGAAACAGCCTCAATTTCTACTTGCTTTCAAATATCATTACCTTTGCAGTAACTTTAAATATTCCCAAGGTTAGACAGCATGATTCAATCTGTTAAGTATTATAGCACTGTCTCTAAGAATTGGCATCCTCCCCTTCCCAAGACACACTTCTTCCAGTTCTGAAGGGAAATGGTGCTAATTAGCTGTATTATGAAGATATGACATCTTAATTCGCAATAGTACCTTCCTTTTAGGAGAGCTAGCTAATTGCAGGACCAGAGCTCTTAAAAATAAAGGCTGTATTAGTTATAGACAGTGAACAATCTTCCTGGTTAATAGCTTGGCTCATGTGTATTGCCAAGAAATCCCAGGCGAGACAATGAATTTATGTTTGTCAGCTTTCTTTTGATTTCACCAAATAACATCACAATGGTGTCTGTAATACAACAATGCAATGTGGTATAGGGTCTGTCTGCACAATGTGGATACACCTGAAGCAGTTTTTAATAGCAGTAAACTACTTGGCAGAACCATGGACTTCAGCTTGAATTGATTTGAACAGAATTTGCAAGTGGTTTTGCTTCTCAGCTTGCTGCTGCAGGTATCCAGATTTTCCACTAGCACCCATGTTGACCTGGATATCACAGAATCATCAAGTTTGGAACAGATCTTCAAGATCATCTAGTCTAACCATCAATGTAGCACCACTACGGTCATCACTAAACAAAGTGGATGTGTGTCTATTAGCCTCAGCAGAGATTGCAAAGCACATTCAGATCAAGAATTTTTTTATGATTGTACTCAAAGGAGTCCTGCTTGAGAAAAGGATTTTTTCTTTTACTTCACAAGGTGCTCACTCTTTATCAGCTTCTGGTACATCCAGATAGAGGTGGGGGAGCTTGTACAATTAGCCCCCAGATCTGAAAATGCAGTAGCAAAGAGATAAAAACCTGCATATTTTCCCTTTCCCATGTCTGCTGCCTCTGAGATCCTGTCTGAGGTTTAGGCAGGTCTGGATCAGCAGATCAATACTTCAAAGACTCTGGAAAGAAAAGTCAGTCCCAGAGTTGTGTAGCCATCTAAATGACTTGCAGCCTCTTTATGGCTTCTAAAACACTAATTTTTCATCTGTGATCATATCTAGCTGTGATACATTAGGAAGAAAATATCTTCCCAGCTCCTCTAAAGATTCTCTGCTTTACTGTGATCTACATACCTGCCAATATCAACAACAAAATTAGTCATCTTTTTAATCCTTCTTGGATACTGGCGTTTGAAGGCATGATTTGAGACCAGAAATAGAATTCCCTCTTCCCATGTCTGTGTTTCTGAATGTTTATCCTTTATTATGCTTGTCTATATCACCTATCTTGAGAGGAAACACAAGGTATCTACCTTTAATAACTCCAGGAATAAGAAAAATACTTTTGAATAGTTCATCTTTTTCAACAGAAGAGGTTTAACACGGAGATGGGAACTTTTTTTTCTTACTACTTCTTACATATGGCTCTGATTATCAGCATAAGAATGCCACTTCAGCCAAACCTTGTCTGTAAACCCAATACAGAAAGAAAAATGTGGTTTCTAACCTGTACTAACTGAGCCAATAGCAAAATGCTGGCATACAGGCAAAATTTGCTCTTGTATTCCCCATCAGCTGGTGAGCATGAATGTCCCATGGGTGGAACACATGGGACTATAAAAGGCACAGTGGCAATGGGACATGCAAGGATATATTATCAATATTGGCTGCTATTTTCCCTTTCCAGCAACAGAAACTGCTGAGATCTGAAGAGCTGCACCTTCATGCTTTTGCTCAATGTTATGTACACTTCAATCCCACTGTCACTGTTCTATTTGCTGCAATGTGGAGATGGGCAGCTTGCTCAGAATGACAGGCTGGGAAGCCCATCTTGCCACAAGCTCTCCTTCCCCTTGAGTGCAGTAAGATGATTATTTAAGTACAAACAGACTCAAACTTTTGGCAGCTGTCAGGAACATTAAAGGTCACTTAATACAGCAATTTTCAATGCATTTTCTGCTGAGTTGGAAGTAGTTCCAGCACAGGGAGTAAGCCACTTTAGTACAGGTACTTTCTAGGCATATATTTTGCTTCAGAGCATTGCACTGCTTCTGCGTGTTCATTACACTCAGCAATATTGAAAAGTGGGCCAGGGAGCTGCACCTAACAGCAGGCTCACAAGCCATTCCCTTCCCTCATAGTAAGATCTTCCTCAGATCAGCCAACACATCTTACTCCAGGATGGTTTTGCCCTCTAACGTTTCCTCTGTTCTTCATCAGACTTCTGTCCTCATGTCTTGTAAAACCCCCTAATGTCCACGCTCCATTTCCCTGGTTTTCATGATTGCATCCATAAGTAACTAGCAGATGATGTGTGTCCTGCAGACTTTGAAATTTCCCTCCTCCTGCTATCAATGCAACCCTACAGACATACACAGTGTATTTTCCTAATCCCAGACTTCCACAATGTATCTTTCATCTGACACCTGGAACATGCAATGTTGCATAAATTTGTGCCAAAATTATAAGATTCTTACTACCCTTCATTAAAGCTCATATCTAGAGGATGGATTACAGAAAAGCTTGCATAAAGGGGCAGATAAATCAGATAAATAGACTCCATAGAGGAAGAAGCTGTCAAGGGGAGACATGTCTATATCTTAGGCTGATGGACACTCACTGACTGACCACATTCACATTTCAACTTTGGCAATCACACGGGCAAAACAGACTGCAAGACCTCACAAATCATTAAGCAACGTGAATGATTTTCAGTTCTGTATTTAAATGTCAACTTTTTTCCGAATGTAGCAACAAAGCTTCATACATACAGATTGCAAGTTAGAGAGGCAGATGATGGTAGGTGCCTCTGTCTTATGGTAAAATATGTGAGAGAACTCGAACATATTCCTGAACGAGTAAGGCAGAGCGTGTCCTACAGCACCACCTAGCAGGCTAATTTAGAAGTGGTCCATATCCCTGGATCCCTGACTGTAACGATGTGTATGTGCATCAAAGCCGGGGTGCATTTTGCTCTTGTTTCACCTTCCTTGGTGTAACAGCTGCTTCTTGAAACCAGAACCACGCCAACGTGGTGATTAGTAAAGCTGGGGTGTCTGCTTTTCCCAATCGTATTTATTATGAATCTCTTAGGAGCAACCATTGTAAAAATGCAATGTCAGATTTTTGAGGTTTAATGTAAGAAAACCTTGTTTTCTAGATCTCTTCAGCCGGTGCAGAAGCACGTCTCAAAGTCAGATTTCATAAACCCACCCAACCCTCTCTCCATGTTCACCAGTAGGCTAAGTAAGTCTCAGTGTGATGAGAGATTTTAAAAGCCTGAGAGTCTCTGTGTGTTTCTGTTAGTGGGAGTCTGTTGTCCGTCATCACCTACATACACTTTTTCTTTGTACATCTGCATGAACTATGAATATCAATGCCAACTTACACATTGTAAGTTTTGGAAGATGACGAATTCCATGCTGAGGCTGTAGAGCAAAGACTGTAACAGCTCTCTGCTGATATAAAGAAGGAGGTGAAGCTTTTTTAGGTTTTTTTTTTGGTTGTTTTTTTTTTCCTGGCTGCCTCATACCTTGCTAAAGCCTTGGCACTTCTCAGAGTTTTCAATGCTGCCATTCTGGTCGATAACCAAGCAGAAAATTATGCCTTTTTGTCTGTTACTATGTTTTCTGCTAATAGTGAAAGAAATATGGTGCATAAGAGGGTCTGATAGGTGACAGAGCTGGCAAAAAGTGGCTCAGAGAGGGACAGGTGAAAAAGGTGGGATCTTTCCTCCTACTTCTCCCTTTGGGTGGCAGCAGACTATTCATCTGCCTTGCCATACTGCCTAAAACCATAACCTAAGGGTAGAACTGTGCCCTGTCATGAAGGAGAGTGTTTTCTTAGCAATTAGCAATCTGTTTATTGGAAGTTAAAACCAAGGTAGCTTCTGCTCACAACAGGCTATGCCTAGCCAGACCTGTTTAGCACTGGCATTTCTAAAAATCAGATCATCTAGTAGGAAAAACATAGCATAAATATCTTCATTAGGATACTTTCATGAAAGTCCTAAAAACCCCCATGAATCTGAATGAGAACTCCTAAGTATGCAGTTTACTAGCTTAATCCTTTTATATGAACTCAGATGTTTTGCTAAAATGTCTGGGAACTAAACCTCTACGGGTAAGAAATACTTCAACCAGGGGCTGCTACAAAGAAAGCAAGATTTGTCAAAATTAATCATAAGTAAGAACAACTTGCTTTTATTTCCATCCTGTTGCCTCAACCCACTACCCAGCGTAATTTCCATTTCGCTAGTGAAAAATTACTACCCTATCACTGCCTGGTGTGAAGGGACACTTTAGAACAATCATCCAGCATCAGCAAACTTTCTATAAATGAGATAAACCCGACCTTTTACTATCCCCTACCCAATTAAAATCCTAACCTGGCCAAAAGCTATTCTGTATTCTTGTTTTGCAAGGACTGCACATGCCAGGGGCAAGGCTGGACTTCCCAGAGCTCTGCCCTGGGATGCCAGTGCTTCCAAAGGCTGCTCCTCTGCCACCCAGCCACTCTGCACTTCACATCTCTCCAGGGCTCTCGGAGTGCCCAGGCTGGGCAACAAATCCACACGGCCTCATTGAGAAACTACACTGACAATCCGCTTTGAGCAGTGACTATAAAGCAAATTTTTAAAAAATATCCCTTCATGTCTTATTTTCTCATTAGGAATGACAGAGAAAACAAATCCTACACGACGGACGCCAGCTTTGTCATTTTGCTGCCTTCCCGGCAAGCATTCCTGCCCTGCAGTGGAGAGGGCTGTGTTGATAATACAGATGTAAAGTACTTTGCAGGAAGAACACTGGGAGTTATAGCACAAAACACAAGCGCACAGAATTAACTTGTGACGCGAGCAGAGAGCCTCACGCTGAGGCTGCCCTGTGAGGGGAGGGGAGGGCGTCTCCTGCTCTTCGCTTGCACAGGCAGGGGTGCGATCTTCTCCCCGGCCCGCTCTCCCGAGGCCAGGCTCGGGCTGTGTCACTGCAGAAACACCCGGGCCGCTCTGAAGGAGCCGTCCCCCACTCTCCCGAGGCCAGGCTCGGGCTGTGTCACTGCAGAAACACCCGGGCCGCTCTGAAGGAGCCGCCCCCTGCCCGCCCCTTCCGCCCGCGGCCCCGCCTGGGCCCGGGACCCGCGGTAGGTGCTGGGGCGGCCGCGGTGCGGGCGGGCCGGGTGGTTCCCGCCGCGGGGTTGTGGTTTTCTGTCGCCCTCCTCTTCTATATTCTTAATTTTCGTGACAGCCCGAGCCCTAGAGGCATGTCCGGCCCGCGCCCCATTTCTTGATTGATTGTGCTTTAAGCAGGGCTCTCATCTCGACTGCGTGCGATTTTAAAGCAATAAATTCAGTAACACACACGTGTTGTGGCCAGACCTGCCTAGATATCCCCCATCTGAACTTTAGCTGTTACAGTTCTGTGAGTTCAGTGAGAATTAAGTGCCTATGACACCACAGGGATAGAAAGTACTTCAGCATTTGCGGGAGGCCGCCGTGTAAGTGTGGTGGTGGCTTCATGGTTACTAAATGATTAAATTTACAGGATATGGGCCATATAAATTGCCTTGCCGTTTCCGGTTGCTTTACTCGTACATAAATTGCACAAAGTTTATGAATAAAAATAAAGATGCCATACACGGGTAGAGTCTTAGTGGGATATCTGCAGGAGCTGAGCATCTGCACTGACCCTTGGGAAAAGTTTAAAAGCATAATTGCTAAAATGTATTGTGGGCATTTTTCCTTTTATTTTCCTGAATATGGACTATTATGAGAAAACAAATACTCTGTGGCATTTCCTGCTTACTTTTGCATTCGATGATCAAGATCACGTTTGACCATGCAAGAAAGGAGAGTAGAGTTTTCAGTGTGGTCTGTCTTTCCCCACGCATGTGTGGATGGAAGCTGAAGAGGGAATTTTCTTTTCCTTGCAGCATTTCTAATCTTAAAACGATGCTAGCCAGCTCCAGTGAGAGGACGTTCTCTGACAGGTGAAACCTGTGAAGTCCCTGCCTCAGCTTCACATGAGGATCAAGTGATAGGCTCCCTATAATCATCCCCTTAGAAGTGCTTCCCCCTGCACTGTAAATTACATGACCTTTTCAATCAGATCTAGACTACCAGATTTTCTGAGAGGTCAAACTTCAAAATGGTCATTTGAGTTTAAGTATTACCATTTTCTGGTTTTTAGTTCTATTATCAAGGAGATTTTCTCCTGAAATTTAGTTTCATCCAAGCTTTTGGCTCTTTAGCAGGTTTTTCTTAAATAGTATTGTCAAAAACCTCACCTCTGTCTTCAGCAGAATGTAAGAATACCACTAGTTATTACACTAAGAAATACATATTAAATTGCTGTATGATTACATACATCATTGTTTTTATTAAGCACTCAGTGTGTGTTCTGTGCAGCATAAACATTAAACAAGATTATTCTTCCCCTGGTGAATTTACAATCTGAAAGATCTTAATAGGAAGGAGTAGTAATAACATATCATTAAAACACCACCTTTAAATTAATCTCTTTTTGTTTCCCTGTGGTTAACACTCATTTGCTGTTGATAATGACTGGTGTATCCTGGCATGCCTTGTAGTGCTGTTTGATGATGTTACAGACCCCAGTTGTCCACACTATCCCTCTGTGAGAAGTTCTTGTCCAGCACATGTGGAAGGAGAGCATATGTCCCTGCTTCAGCTGCTGCCATACAAAGCCCAGCAGCATAGCTGAGACCCACCTTTCACGGTACTCCACGCTTGGTTGTTGTATCAAAGCACAATTTCCTTCTGCCACCGAGGCTTCCTGTGAGGACAGCTGGAAACACTCATGTCTTTGACAGCTGCAGCAAGATTCTATGGAGCTCGTGTGTTAAAGCCCTGAGAGAAGAGACTCTGCAAATGGAAAGAGTGGCGTCCAGTTTTCACTGATTTCTGTTGGATTTAGGTGCCTAATTCACTTTTATACCTTCATAGTAGTATTATTCTAGGAGGGAATTCTGTAGCCAATAGATTTTATTTTTTTTTAAGAAGAGATTGGAGCTTTCCTGGGCAGAGCACATAATATGGTTTGGATCACAGAAAGAACTGATGCTTCCCAAGGGAAGCAGGATGCATGAACTGGATGAGTTGGCAAGTTTGAGAGTTTTTAAGTTTATTTGCTTATTTAAAGAGTCGTAATATAGTCGTAGGCCCTGAAACAATTTATGTTCCAGTTTCTGCTCTAGATTGAAAATAGTATTTGTCAGAGGAATTATTTCAGAGACAAATTTTTAAAAGTAGCTACTGAAAGCATGCTGTTTTCTGAAAATAGCTTTTTGCTGAGTGAGCTAGAACCACTGCCTGGAAGTTGAAAGCTGAAAGAAAGGAAAAAAAGCAGTGTAGAAAAAAAACGTACTGTTTCTTGTTGGTTTTGGTTGGTTGGTTGATTTTTTTGTTGTTTGGGGTTATTTTTAATAGTGAGTTTGACTATTCATCAGAGCAAACTCCTAAAGGAAAATTCTGTCTCCTGAAATTTTTCAAACCAAAATCTGATCCTGTTTTGAAAGTTGTAGTTTAACTCAGCTTATCGAATTTAATATTCAGGTCACCGATTAACATTTTTGCACTGTAGAGGAGATTGACATAGACTGATGTAATTATTGGCTCTTTCTGACCTCAATACCTATAGACTGTATAGTGGAAGGTAAGAGTGGGATTGTGCTAGCAAGGACTAGACAAGTGTGTTGGGTTAATACAGGGTATGTATTGATTGCTGGGGGAGGAGGAAGTGTGGTGGCTTTAGTACTGTCTTTATTGTGGTAAATTGATTTACTGGAGGAAAGGGAGAACTTAATTCTTAATATAAATCATCCTGTGTTGCAAGGTCCAAAAATTATTGCATATCTCTTCCTCTGTAAAGATACTTTGTGTTTTGTTAGTGTAAAAAGATGTTTGTTTGGGTATTGTGCTCTGCTTATTCTCATGTCTTTTTCTTTAGTTGTTTGGGGTTTTTTAAGTGCTAGAGAGATGACAAACCTATCTATGCACACTTTAATTCCTGATTTTGTGTTACAAACAGGTTAGGATTTGACTATGGCAGTGCGGTTCCTGCGGAAGGCGTCTGTGTGGTTAAAGAAGCACAAGATCGCTGTGTTGGCCGTTTCTTGCATGGGACTGCTTGGCACTAACCTTTCCTATCATGTGTTTCCTGAGCAGACATTCAAACTGTTGCATGAGTGTTGGTCAGAGGGGCAGCCAGCTGAGCTTTCAGAGAAGCTCTGTGGTGTGTTTCAGGATGTCCTTCAAGATACTGGTGTGAAGTCCATCGGCTCCTACAGAGCCTTTGCAGCTTCTGGCTTCCACCCTGTGAGCGCTGGAATTCCCTGGCTGCCTGCAGGCTCTTTGGTGGGCATCCCACTTAACTTTGATAGCACAGCTGAGGATAAAAAAGGAATAGTCAACCATGTAGTTGTAATAAATGGCAAGAAAGTAGACTGGGAGAGCAGTGAAGGCATGGCTTTGAAGGAAGCTCTCACATTTTCCCTTAGAGCTCAGAAATTTGCCATTGCCAGAGAAGTTGTGTACTTGAAGAGTGGCAGTCCTTTAGCAAGTGCAGTTGTGGCTCCGACTTGCTTGGCTGGGACGTTTGTCTGTGGGACAGCTCTAAAGCTGCTTCTGGGGTTATCCACAGGCCCCCTGATCCTCCGTAGCCTCTGTAACCTCGTCACTGCCATGGGAGGGCTGCTCTGCTACAGCATCTCTTCTGATGCCATCACCTATCAGCTGGACTGCAGGGCCGACAGGAAGGCAGCCAGGCTCTCCGAGGACTACGCCAGAGGTGGCCTTGAATTCTATGATAAAATCTTGTTCCGCAACAGGATTTTTCGTGGTCTGATGGGCAAACAAGGGATGGAAATGTATGCCCCGAGTGGTAACCTTTTCCCAAGGCACTGGTTCAGAATGAAGTATACCCCATACACTTACCGGAGAACTTTGATTGTTAATATTTTAAGAGAGCTCCAGGCATCAGATAGGAGTGCTTGAATTTTAAACCTGTGAATTATGTATTTTGGAACACCGCTGTGCTGCTTTTTTTTTTCCCTTCTGTATCTTCATTAGAATTTCGGGGTTTATTTTTGCATATAGTTCGGGAAGAGTTATTGCACGTTTCTTGAATAAAGAATTTTCTCTTAAAATATTAAAGACTTGCTTCTAAAGTGCTCAGTTCTGTGTGCATCTCGACTCACAAGACTGCTGAGAAGGGAAACTTTTCAGACACTGATCTGGAAGTTCTGCTGTGCTGCTTTGCCTTCCTGCTATTTCAGTCTGGCAGATTGGGAGGGGCAAGTCCAGCAGAGAGTTTTGGGATCATTATAATTTAAACTGGGGTGCTTGCCGTTTCTCCTATGGAACAACACAAAGATATTTTAAAAAACAGGCTATCTTTATCATGTGGTTACATAAATATCAAGACACAGAGTCTTTCTGTTCTGTGTAAGTTCTTGTGCTGTGTATATTCATACACTGCAATCACCATTCTTCAATAGGATACATTAGTTATGCTGTAGTTCCTACCAATACAGACAAATTATTACCAGCACCTGCATAATTTGCTTAAATCTAGTTCTGCTCTCTCCAGGGCATAGTGGCTGCAGTGTCACCATCAATGTTTCCCAGGAGTGGTAGTATGTAACAGGACTGTCCTGGGTTGGTTGTTTTCTCACAGGTGGGATAAGCATATTGAGAAAAAGTTTTTCTGCTTGCTTTGGTATCATTTTTTGTTTCATTTAAAAATAAGTGTAGATGTATGTCACCTCTTATATCAGTGAAGGCAAGGTATGAGACATAAGTCTGGCATTTGGTGCAGAAACTGATGAGGAGTTGCCAAAGGAAATTATTCTCCTGTATCTGACTGGCTTAAGAAGATTTTGTCTGGCAGGCCAAGCTTGGCCCAGGATTACTAATCTTCTGGAGAAGTCTTTCCACTATAGCTTCACTTTGATTTTCAAGGTGATAGTTCTCAAACTTTGTGGTTCCCTCTTCTCTATGTTTCTGTTGCTGTTCCCTGGTGACATCAGAGCAGTTCTCCTCACCTGTGTCATCATTCCTACCAGCAACTTCTATTTTGTGTCTTCTCAGTCAGAGATGTGCTGAGTGTCCTCTCTGCCCTGGCTTTGTCCTTTCTTCATCTGCTACAATAAAACTATCATGCCTGTGTTTGCTCAAAGCATTACTGAGTTCTGTTTTCCTTTTGAATCACATGGTGACATAAAATTGATATTCTGGCTGCCGAAGCACTGCTGTGGCTTTCCATTGCTGAAGCCATGTGTGTGAGATGTTTGAGTTTCTGCTGAAGTAATCTGTGCCTCTGAAACATCACCTATTGCTTGCACTTGTCCTCATCAAGTCATTAGATGCCTCTGGTACTTTTCTGACTGTAAGGCATAAAGCTATTGTTTTTGTGTCCTTTGTGAAAGATTTTGATAAAATTTCCTGGTCTGTGGAATGAAAAGAGACTTTACCTTTTAGGCAGGAGTCTTTTAAAGCTTTGGGCTAAATCTTTTTTTTACTTGTCTTCCAGGTAAATCCAATATAAGACATCACAAGTCTCTTGATAGAGTGACATAGTGACTCAAGACTGGAATATAATTCCTGGTTTATATACCCTGTGACTTCAGTTCATCCGTCTGTTACTCCTTCAGACAAGTCTAAACTCCATGAAATATTCTCAGAGAGAACTTGGCCCACTTGGTTTATGTGGTTGAAGGAGTTGCTGCTACATAAAGAGCGCAGAGAGGAAATCAAGGCCTTCTTGGAGATTTACAGCAAGTAGTAGTTTAAACAAAATGAAATTAATCTACTTGTCTTTTACCACTCTTTACTGTTGTTTTTCATCAAAATGCCTGCAGCTAGTGTGGCTGTTTGACATTCTCAGGATGTAAAGCCCCAGTGATGCTAATGGGTTTTTCAGTTGTGCATTTCACTTGACTCTTAGAGCAGGATTCTTCAAGAAGCTCCACATATCTATAAATGCTGTGTCCCATTTACCCTTCTTTGAACTTGCTGTGGCACACTGCTGTTGGTGAGGAAGGGCTGGCTAGCATCAAGACACATGCCCCTTCTTTCCAGAGACAGATTCTTGTCAAGGGCTTACACACCTCCATCTCTATGTAGTTGAGCACAGTGTCATACTGTTAGTATAGGGAAATCAGGAATTGCAATCACAGCTGCTAAGTAAGATTTCCCTGAACTTTGGGAATGTGCAGATTGTTCTGGAAAAGATTTTTGTGTGCGTGTGTTGCCTGGTAATTGTTGCTTGCAAGATCGCCCATGCTATTTGGCAAGTAAGAATAGCACAACTCAAATAAATGGCCATGACAGTGCTCATGAAAAGTCTTTTATTGTACTGCAGATGTTTTTCTGTAGGCAGAACTATCACTGAAATCAAACATGAACTCCACATATTGGTGATAAAAATGGTCTGGTTTCGAGAGTTCAAGGAGCAAGCACCCCAGAACTAAAGGTGGCAATGTTCCATGTTAAGAATGGTCTGACATGGAAAAGCAAGTTCGTTCAGTGGCCCAGAAAAGGCCAAACAAATCAGTTTGTAAGTCGTGTCAGTGAACAGCCTCCCCCAGCTCTGAAGCTGAAAATCTGAGGAATTTGAAGAACTTGTTTTTGTATTAACTGGCTTGTCTTTTGCTGCTCAAACAAGGCAGACTTTGTACAAATTTTTGTGTAGAAAAGCAACAAGAAAGTTAAGCTAAAAGGAATTGCTAGGAGATGTTGATAAAAGAAGATTAAATCTGGTAACTGTAAAAGCAGAGTGGAATAATGAGATCTCATAAAAATGGATACTATCTACAGATATGAAGCTCTCTGTCTGGTAAAGTGATTAAAGGATGAAGAAGTATGAGTAGCAAATGACCAAAATGAGTTGCTAGTTTAAATTTAGATAAAATCTAGTTTAAAGTGGAATTTGCTTGACTGGTTTATTTGTGTTATTATGCTGAATGTTCTAGGTAACTGAAAAGAAAATTATCCTTGTAACTTTTTTTTTCTATAAATGTGATTCTTGCTGCTACATAAAGCTTTAGTAGGTGATGTTGCAAAAAATGAGGGTCACCAAGGTGCTTTGCTCAGAATTCCCACTGAAGTGCAAGAAACGACTCACACATTTCTTTATCCAAAAAATTGCAGTTTCTCATTGTGGAATTATCTTCAGCTTGTTGAGTGGTCAAAAACATAAAGTTGTCAGAAAAGAGCAAGATGGAGAGCTAGACAATTTTCTTGAAGACAAACAAGCTGTGGAAGTCATCTGATTACAGCAATTCAGAGAGAGGGAAGTCTCCACCCCGGTGGCATGTGAGTAAAGTGTATGGACTTGTCCAGAGGGGTTCAGTTGAAGTATAGTGGTCCTTTAGAAAACAACCTTTTTTATTACAGTAGAACACTGCTATCACCCCTTTTCACGTTAATGTGGTTTCCAGAATTTGACAGATAAGATGGTGAGAGAGCTGACAGCAGAGCTGTGGAGCTTCTTGCCCTGCAGGGAAAGCTGGTGAAGTTGGAAGAGGTGATGCTGGGAAGAACCTACTGCTGTTGTTTTGCCCTTGGCTGTAGCAGTTGTGAAACAACCACGGTGACAAAGTGTGGCTTGCATGGGTGGGGTGTGAATTTGAATGTATGAATCAAATTACCAGGACTGAAACACAGGTGGCTTTCACCAGAGGAACAAATGCAGAGGATCCATCAAGGAGTGAGTACTGCTATGTGCAGTATATGAGCCATATCCTGCAACTGTTATCTGCTCCTGTTCATTAAAAGCTCCATGTAGCAGCTGTGATTACATTAATATATAAAAATTAGTAAATTGCAGACAATCTGCTATCCGTGCATCCAGTCTCTCCTTGATTTCTCTCATCTCAGCTGGAAGTGTATGTTATTGAAAGGCAGAATGCCTTTCAAGCAGAAGAATGCTAGTGTAGGAAGACATGCTTAAGATCTTGGAATAAGGAGGACACCTTCAGGAAGAGAGAAATTTGGTTGTTGTCAAAACCAGACTTAAGAACAGAAAAACAACATCATTATTCTCCAGGAGTTGGTGTGCTAGACTAATTAAACTGAAGGCACTGAAAAATGGCTTATGGATGTTTTTCTGGGCATCTTTTTCAATGAGAATATATTGCTTTGTTAAGCTGAAGTGATTATATTCAGGCTGCTCAAACTGCCAAATCCATAAAGTGGAGAAAATTCGTAAAATTTGGCCAGAAACCAGTCTGTTTTTCCCATCTGGAAAAGTACAAGCCAAACTCTTAAGCTTCAAAGCCAGAAATGAACACTGAAATATCTCTGTGGTTGGAAGTTTTTACTCTCCTCAGTTTGCGAAAACTATCCAGGTTTCGGCAAACAATTTGCAAAATCTGTCCAGGTCTCCAATTTTGAGAGAAAGAGTGTTCTTAAAACCTCAGGTTTGTGTCCAAAAATGCAGTTTGATAAACACAGCCAACGCAGGTGTATGGTTTTTTTACTCCTACCTTAGTTTTTCTATAGGAAAAATATACTGCCAGAAAAAAATTGTGGTGCTCTCCGCTTGTTTTGAAAAAATAATTGTCCCCCAAATCATGCTTACTGGAGAATTTTCTCCTGTTTAGTTGTTTGGTTTTTTTTTTTTCCTCTTATAGTTGAACTTCCATTATCTGGAAAGTTGGTCCCTTTTCCAGTGTTGACTTGGTTTCTCAGAATCACTTTCTGCTTTGGTCTGCAGGAGCATTACCTTGTTAATGTAGTCAAGGTGTTAACAGCTTCTTTCAATATAAATGAGTAGCAGATGAAGCTGAAGCTGTGTCCTCCTTTGTGTATGGCAAAACTTACTTCTGTAGAAGTCTTGCAAAACATTCCCATTAGGGTGACTAAGAGTATTTAGAAAACATAAGACATTGTGAGCCTGATCCCAGGTTCACAATTCCAGCAGTTCTTGCAGAGTGAACATGAAGAAAGGAAATGCAGTATCCAAACAATTTTTATCCACTAACTGTTTAGTGGTTTAGTGCAGACCTGCTGACCTCTGGAAGCTTTGTTTCTATCATATGCTGGAAATTTTCCAGTGGGAATGTTGTTGTTTCTTCATTCTCTGTTTCATTTCTCCTTGTCCTGTTGCTCTAATTGCCTCTTCTGCTTGCTGACTCATCTTAGAAGCTGCTTTAGCTTGCTCAACCAAGATTTGTGAACTTTTAAGTGCTCACTTGCTGCTTGCACTTTTCATTTGCACCTCCTACTTTTTCCTACAGTACTTACCTGCCAAAGACCACAGCAGCTTCAATTCTCCTGTGTTTTGCTACATTTAGTCTACGGGGTTTTTTTCTACCTTGTTTTTTCAAGGGAAAACACTTTTGACTACATGAAAAATAGGCATTTTGGTTAAAACCTTTCCCATTTTGCAACAAGAAAAGAATTAATTGTTACTTTTGAAATTTCCATTTAGCATTGCTCTTTAAAAGATGTATTTCTTATTCACTGCCTATGGCACCCAGTTCACTTTTGATCCTAATTTGCCTCTGTCACTTTTAAGATGCTGCTATTCGCATTAAGTCCTTAGAAACTTTGTTTCCCGTTCCTGAAAATTGCAGGGTATTTCATATACTTCTGGCTAGGTGAAGTATTGTGAGTTGAGAAATTATACCTAATGTAGTGGAAAATAATTCCCGCATTCCTTACATACTCTAAGTCTTGACATTGTTATTACAGAGATGTGTGCTGCACAAGACTTGCAATACATTCTGTAACCAATTGCATCTGATTTCTGGGTCATCTGCTCAGTGCATCCTCACGTAGCACCTTTTCCAGCCCTTCCCAGCTCCTTAGATGCAGGCCTGTTCCAGGTACTCCAGGTAACAAAAAGCTTCTGCTTCAGCCCTCTTACCCAAACCGATTCCTCTTCAGTTCTCCTTGCCCTGGAAGTAGTTGCTGCTCTGCCACTGCAGATTTCACCGTAGCAGCCCCTGATTTAAAGGAGTTGAAAACTCAGTCTGATGGTTCCCAATATGATGGTTCCCTCTCCAACTTCCACTAAGCAACATATGGCAGTTCAGTACCACAGTGGCTCTACCAGGTATGTTGATCCAAAAAGCCCATGCTGCAGCTTATTTCCAGCCAGAGAGAATGAAACTTTGCAGAGTTCTGTTACCACAAATATAATAGTCAATATCAATGTGAATTGGCTAAGACTGAAGTCATAATTTGTGATATAAAAATAGGAAGTGGAATTTTAGAAGTGAAAACTAGTAACTTACACCACTGTAGCTATTAAGAGGTTTAACTTATATGGAAGTAAAGATGAAGCTATAATCTGCATTACTATTTTAAAGCTACATTGATTCTTCAATTAATTACTCTACAATAAAATACTGGATCAATTTCTCAGGGAAGATTGAAAGTAAAGATCAAGTCACATTGTAAATAACAAGTGTAGTTTTGAAAAAAAAAATTTTTTTTCCCAATTTTTTATTCTTCATATTCTGACTAGACTGGAGGCATCTATATAAATATTTCAGACAACAGAGCATGGTAAGAATGACTCTGTAGAAAGGTTTCCTTGTAAGATCTTTCCTCATTTGGGATGAGTTTCACTGCCTCAGTGACTGTGTTTTAAAAGTGTGTTATATAATTCTCTGTAGATACCCATAGACAGATGTATTTATGGTTTTTGGAAACTTCATGTAATTTAGACATAAAACTTGAAGTGTGTTTTATAGTTCCTCATTAATAATAGTTGAGAATTATGCTCATCTAAGGCAGCACACATAAATTCTTAATGTTCAGACATTCATTATATTCTTGTGATGGTTAGAAGTTGCCAGAGGAAAATAAAAGCCAGTGATCCCAAAGATTATTATTTATATATATTATTTTAAGCAGTTTGGAAAATTGCATTCATCCCCTAACAGTTATTTCTCTTCAATTTCCACATTCTTCATCTTAACCTAAAGATGTCATACTGAGTATTTAAAAAGTCAAATCAGGAACCAGATAAACTTTTTATTGAAGTTTTCATTAAGCATGGCAGCACCTTAAAAAGGAAATGCTGAATCCATCATTTTAGGGAAGTTATAAATTCAGGTAGTTTTTTTGCAATCACAGTTTGGAGATCCCAATTGTGTTTGCTTGTATCATATTTTAAAATTGTGGCACAGTTGCATTTGGCTGGATGACTTGGTGTGTGTATGATGGCTTTACACCTGTGAAGCAGGTGAAAAGGCATCGTTTTTTTCTTGCTTTTCTGGCCAGAACATAATTTATGTGTTGCAAATTGAAGTCATGCTTTAGCAATTGCAAATTGAACTGTAAAAGCATTTCTTTCAATTTTTCTTTTTGCTTTCCAGCAGAAGAACTGGATATGTAAATCCGTGGAAATGGTCTGAGAGCTGAATGAGAAGAGTAGTTGTGATTTTCTACATATTAGGGGTATCTTTCAGGTAGTATTAAAGAAAAAATCTCTGCTGAAACCTCACAATAGATGAATCAAGAAAGGTACATTTTTTTCTAGAGTCATGTGGTGACCAGATCTTTTTTTCTGCATATGCAGTGAGCAGAAAAAAAGTAACTAAACATGGTGCCATGCTCTGAACAAGCAGTTCAGCTGGCACACACATATATTGTTTCCTTGATACAGATAAAAAATTCGCTTGCATTGGAGAAGTGTTATGTGGAAATACTAAAGGGAAGTTTACCTGTAGCACAGATTTCCCAAATTTTACCTGGCTGTTTCTGAAGTTTCTTTTATTCTGAGGCTGGAAGAAGATTGGATGCAGCTTTGAACTCTGCAAAAATGTGTGTGTGCATGTTCCAGGATCAGATATGTCCAAATTTTTTCTTCTTTTACTGAACGTCGTCACCTTGGACTTTCCAGTATGATGTCTGATGTGAAATAATTGTTTCTTAGCTGTGTTTTTATGGGTGTTGGATGCATGTTGGCTTCAGCTGAAACTATGAAATCTTCTGGAAAAGAACAGACCTACTGTGCACTAGTTTTCTTTCATGGCGTTGCTCTGGTTTTAATCTTAAAGATTTTCTACTGAATTTTGCTTTGAATGGTATAGAGAGAGCAAATACTCATGGCCAAATCCAGCAGAGGTGCTTGCCTAAAACCAGCAGGAGGCATGGCTGATGATGTGATACAAATTGGAAGTTATGGAAGGTGCATCACCCCAGCACACCTCTGCTTACTTGGCAGGCAGAATGCAGCGAGGGTCTGGAAGTGGCCCGGTCATGCTGCTGCTGAGCAGTGAAGATTGCTGCTCAGCCACTTGGTCACTGCTGCTGGATTTGTGCAGGGGATCAGACTATTCTGTGCTCTGAGCCAAAGCTTCACTGCTGGGATCAAACCCATTACCACTGGAATCTGGGATGTCCTTTTAACACATGGCTGGAGGAGGTGACATTGTGCCCATTGTGTTGTGTAACAGGCTAGCGTGCATGTTGAGGATATAGATCTGTGCTAAATCGTCTCCTCAGGCTTATGATTTGTAGATTTAAACCATAATCTCCTGGAGATTATATGAAAGAAGGAGTTGCAGGCACGAATGGATGAAGGGGATCCCTGTGTCATGGTGCAAGAGAAAATTTAGGAATTGTGGCTCTGGAAGTGGAAGAGACAGAGGGAATGTTATGCTAGGTTAAACAGAATGAGGATTGTGATACTTGTATCATGCAATCCAAGGAACATTTGCATCATATTCGTTGTAGCTAATGTAGAAATTGTTTAACTCCTTGGGAAATAAGGGACTGGAACCAAGTAATCCCACAAGGTGGATGACCTAACCAGAAAGCGCTAATCGGGTTTTCCTTGGACAGATTATTTTCAGCAGTGTGGAACAGTGTCTCCTCTGCCTCCTTCTCAAGCCTTATTTTGCCTTGTGTTTTCTTTTTATGTTGGCTTCCTAGGAAAAAAAAAAAACAAAAAAACAAACCAACACTTTCATTGCTGCTAAATAGGTTAAGGAGAGAAAAAATACTGCTGAATTTTTTCATTATGATCAAAAAAGCCCCTTTCTATAGAATTTAGCACAGAAATATTATCACCTCATGTGACTTTTACAGTTTTCCATCGTTACAGTACTTTTTAGTACTTGATAATTTCCTTTAGGTTAGTTTCTATCCAGGCTATCAACGAGCATGCAATATAAATTTCTTATTGCATAAACAGGTTCCATGAAAAGCAATGTGTAAAATACAGTTCATGTTGTAGCTGTTTTATTTTCTTGGCGTTTAATGTGTGCATCCATCATGCCATCATAAACTCATCACGCATTTTGCAACTCAGCTATTAAAAGTTTTCCACCCTGCAGTTGGTGGATGGGTTCACAGGCTGTCAGCTATGAAGCAGTGGTTCCCTGGCTTAATTCCCTAGCTAGATCTGTTCTGCTCAATGTCCCTATAAATAATTTAAGGAAAAACACAGATTCAGAAGTTTTCCCCTGCCCTGTTTCTGATGATAATAAATAATATTGTGGACCAAAGGCAGTGATTTGCCAGGCAGAGAACATCCAGGGTAGGCCTCTGTGTGTCAGATGTGAACTTTGTGTCCCTCTTGGCAGGCAGGCAGTCACACGAGCACTGGCAGCAAATCAGTGATAAGCACATGTGCTTGAGTAACTCCTGCCCAGTGGGGATAACACTTGACATTCTCTATGAAAGAGAACTCTTTTTCAGGAGTTCAGCAAAGCACAAAGACTTTGAGGACATGACTGTTTTTCCTGGAATTAACAGGCTGAATTAAGTTGCAGGCTGAGATTCTTTGGTTCACCTATTGTTACATCTGCCATGTATAATCCTGGGTTTTTAAGTGCCAAGGCCATGCTGGTAGGAAAACTAGTATCTAGCTCGAGGGCTTGATTAATGAGAGGCAAACCAAGGGGAAGGGAGACTGGCCCGAGGTTACTGTCATCTATTAATAAGACCAAAATGAAGTGTCCACACTTCAGCAACTCTGAATTATTTAGTTACCACAGATGGACAGGATGCCATTTGAGGCAAGAGGGTTTGGCTAGAAGCTGGCTTTGCTTAAAGCCTGGTGCAAGGCATATGCAGCAGGTGTCTTGTCTTGCCAACAGAGCTCTTTTCTTTTTCCCGTGGAGCTTTGGCCCTTTAGCAGCCTAGATGTTGGGCCCTCAGAAGGAACTGAGTCACCCTCCTCAAAGAGGCAAGAGTTTTATTTGTGCCAAGTTTGCCACTCAAAAAATAGGGTAGTTCCAAGGTGCCTACCATGTTCTGTTCCTAAAAATTTCTGTTTGGTCAATAATGGAAAGAAATTATCAGCACAGCATTGCTATTACTCTGTGGTATCTGTTGGCCAAACAAATGGTGCCATAGGCTTGATGTGTATATTATTTTCAGGTAGCTCTCAGTTTGTGCTTAATCGGCATTATTTTGAAAAACATAGGGTTTCAACCACTTGCTACAGAAATTGCCTATAACACAGGAGATCTCAGTGGTTTATGTTTTTAGTGAGCAGTACGTAAGAAAGAGAAGAAGTTATTTGAGCAACCTGAGACCTTGATCAATATGGTAATGCTGGGTTGACTTAATACTTTCATCCAGACTGTGGTGTGGGTGTATCTGCAGCCTCTGGAGAGCAGAGCCTGCTGGCTTCCTTGATCAGATACAAATGCAATCCTGCAGGATTTTTAAACCTATATTGTGGGTGAATACCCCCTTTCAGGTCTGCAGTGTGTTTTAATATACATCTTTATGGGGATTTTCATCAACAGAGCCACCCTCTAGTTTTGTCAGAGTCTACTGAAGATTTCTTTCCTTGTCTTATTCCTGACTACAAAATGATTATTTTCTCTATTCTCTCATTGCTCATTCATTAATAAATTTAGCAAAACAGATTGATTTCATTATGGTACATAGGAGTATTTTGCAATCAAGCTTATGTGACATAGAAAAATTACCAAATATTTCTATTTTGTGTTTTCTGTCTCTGAGCCAGCTTCTCATTGATTGGCATCCCTTGATCACTTATTCTTCAAAAGCAGCTTTTTGCTGGGAGAATATAAATTTCCGTTAAAATTATTATATTTATTTTCTGATCATTGTTTTGTTTACTAATTCAAGAAATCACAGCGAAGCATCACTTTTTGTAGAACAGCCTTATTGTATAAGCCCAGGTATAAGCACTATGTTTTTGAAATCTTTAGGTGATTAAAATTAGCATGATTGTACATTGTTCCACTTGTGGTGCAATAATACTGATGTGTGAGAATATCTATTGACAGTTACCATAAATGGGTAGCAGTTTGCTAAGAATTGAAGCAGGGGCATCAGAAGGGACAAGGGGTTCTAGTGCATGGTAAAATTGAATATATGCTTTTTTTTTTTTCCAGACAGTTTTCTTTTATGGACATCTTTTTTTTTTCTCTCATATATATTCTTTTTCTTTCTCACATATAATTATTTTATTGACACTATTAAAATTAATTTTTTTTTTTAGATTATACTTGTAACTTTTCTTTTCCAGTAAAATACTGAAAATATAACATTTCCACATGTGTGTATGTTAGAAGCGAGTCGCAACTTTAAATTATGAACTAGAAATTCAGTTCATTTATATTGCAACAGCTCCTCTGAAATCAGCAGAGTTACATTAATTTATCCCCCCTTAAGTCTCACTGTCCTGAAAGCTAAGCTTACCTAGACAGAAAGGTCTACTAGTTGACAAGGATCAAATAATTCATATTTTATACATCTCCTCCTATTCCTTAGAATTTGGTAGTAAGATGCCTGTCAGGTTTATATTCAATACAGGAGCCCTTCCAGGGATGCCCTTTTGTCTTCTCAAAGCAGCACAGCAATAGCTGTCTCACCAAGGTAGCAGGAGAGCAGTTGCCACATCCTGGCCATGGCTCCTGCCTGGATTTTCAGAGTGCTGTGTGCATCAGCCCAGCATGGGCTGGGGAGAGTGCTAGTCACGATTCCAGTGCCCCTGAGCTCAAAGCAGAATGGGTTTTGTGCACCATCAGCCTAAAGATCCTGTATTTGGTCTGGTTTGGTGACTGGTGTTAACAAAAATTAGTATTCTAGGGAAAATAATTTTGTCCAGTTAAGTATTCGTCACCAAACTGGTTGCTGGCATCCAAATTTCCAAGTATGTCATGTAACTTCATTCCTATGTGAGGATGAGGATATCTCCTATTTGGAGATGTTTGTCTGATGTCTGTCCAGCTTATTCAATCTTTCTTGTATAACAGAGAACCACTAACATGATATAGTTTTCTAGACAGACAGAATCCACTTTCTTTATGCAAGTATGTTATTCAGAGTCAACAAGAGGTAGAATGGTTGCATTGGAAAAGGGTTGCTAGCTTGAGAGCTCAGAGACAGAAGGGTTTGCTGCAGAACAGTAAGAGAGCTTGAGACTGTCTAAAACTATAATCTTTGAATGTGCTAAATCTCAGTTCCTTAAACACACAGTCTTTTTATATTATGGTAAGCTTGTCATAACTTCCAGATGTAGGCTGGTAAATAGTGTATCTTATATTTAGCAAATAGGAAAAGAAAGTTAAACCTTTACTGTAGATTTTTTTCTACTTAAACTTACTGGAAAAATGCAAGATGGCATGAACTGTGGAGTACCAAGACAACAAATTTAGTTCAGCTTTTTCCTGGGGATGAATATTCAAGGACATTGAAGCCTTTCTGCTTCAATTCTGAAAAAGATGCAGACAAAGTAAATACTAGGTTTGTACTCTTTACTTTTCTTTGCACATCAGGTATCAAGGCTCTTGCCAGTTTTTATTTTGGCAAGCCCAATTACCAGGTTTGCTTGCCAAGGCTGTAGAGAAACATCATTTGTTGGCAAGATGGACTAGATGAAATAATCTTCATGGTTGTTCCTTGCTACAGCTTCTTCTGCTAAGGATTGCAGCACTGTTGTTTTGAGGTTTTGTTACTGCTGTTGTTTCTTGACCACTGAAATTAAAGCTACTTGCTTATAATAAAATAAAGTACATTTTATTTGAAAGATATGAGCATTTATCATAGCTCTCTTCACAGGGTTTGGGTGTCTGTGGGCCACATTTTCAAAGGTGCCTAAAAACATAATAAACGTGTAGAGAAACATGAAGTGGCTGAGAGGCTAAGTGATAGTTTGCTCTTTGAACCCAGTCTCCTAGTAATGAATGTTTCTCTACTGAGCAAAAGGATTTGGAAGAACAGATTTCCATCTATATTACCACATGAGAAAAATCTATTAATCTCTCTCGCCTCTGCAGGAGTGCTATAAATGCACCAAACCATGAAGCTAAGTGTTTTTATACCTTGTAATGATAAATTGCCCATGTTACTGTTCTTCTTTTAAAAGCAGGAACTATATAAGGCACTTCTTCAGGAAATTGGCTCTCTCCTCATTAAGCTAATCTTTTGCCCCAGAACGTGGAGTATTCCACATGTTCACAATCTCTAAAACATGCTCTTACCATTAAGTTGTTAATGAAGGTACCTAAGTAAGAGATACCATTACAGTCATTACCTAGTGACAAGATATAAAATTATTCTGATACCTCATCTCTCAGGCTGAATTCTGTTCTCATTTGGTGTTTCATTGTCAAGATAGGAATTAAAATAATAAAGTCAGAGTTTAGCAAATTTGTTTCTGATCTTGAAGCCATTGGTCCTGTTTCATGGTGGTAACTGCTGTAGCCTTCATCTGTAAGCAGAAAAGAGGCAGTAAATAAAAAAGTTAAATAATTTCTATGGTTATTGTTTTAAGACATGATATAAGTGAATGGAAAATTGCCTGAACTAGAACTGGATTTACCAGTTTACTGTGGCTGTCACTGGACCACAGGATCCTATCCAAATCTCCTCTCTCTCTCCGTCATCTGAGATTTAGATCTGGCCAGAACCTGTGCTGCGATTATCTTTTCTTTCTTGACACACCACTGTTTTCTTCTAAAAGTAGCTACGAATTACAGTTTTCTATGTTTAAAAATTACAAGGTCATGAATACCTGACTCTGATCTAGCTGATCAGAGATGACAACAAACTTTTAAGTAGCTGGCAGAGTAGACATAGACCCTGTTCTGTGAATTTGCTTTCTGTTTTTCTTATTTATCTTGAGGAGAATGTAGTAATGTGCAATGTGTGCATGTATTTTATGTGTTTATTTTCTTTTGCTCCAGTTGCAGTGATCAGCAAATGTGAGTGCAAAGCTGAGTACAGGTAAATTGTAATGCTCGTAAATGGTTTGCCAAAGCCTCATTACTGGGAGGAAACAGTAATGCCAATTTGCAGCTAGAAGCATTTTTAAAGTAGCTTTTCATTCTAGCAGAGGGAGCTTGATCTGCTGCAGGAGAGTAACATCTGTGTACACACTGTAGGGTGCACCTGCACCAGCATTTCAGTTTGGCTCAGGAGCATGATTATGAAATGTCTCTTCTAACTCTGCTGGGTGTGACTCCCCATCACCGTGGCTGGTTATCCAGTGCCAACTCAGAGCCCCCATGTTCCTGCATTCCCCACACCAGGCCAACAGCATGACTCCCTCCAGGGGGCTGCAGCATGGCCACCACGTTATTTCACACAGTGCAGTTGAAAAAAGCCAGCTCCTTGTTGTTGGCATTACCATAGTAGCAGTAAGAACAGTAATAGTGATAGTAGTGATGATGTCTCACAATAAGAAGGGCCATCCTGTAATGTGTGCATGACCTTTCTAAGAGGGAGGGAGCCCTGATCATTATGGACACAAGCCAGCATGTGCCTCCAGGAGCTGGGAATCACTGACTACATTTTACCTCACAGTATGCACATCTTGCCTATAATTTATAAGAAGAAATACTCTCTTTATAAGAAGAAACTTAGGAAGTACAGGCTGTTCACAAGGTTTTGCACCACAAAATGCCAGGGCTGTCCTGTTTTGGCCACTGATGACAAAGGTGAATTTTTTCCATGGTGATGGCGTGTGTATATTTGAAAATTAGCAGAAAGGAGACAAAAGTAGCACCTGCATGCCTTGGGGTTAAGTCTTGGAGAATATTTGCATGGCTGGAGAATTATTTATAGAGTTTATGTATCTACAGTCCTGCAAGAGCAGCATTTGATCAGAAAATGGGGACTAATTGCAAGCAAATATAAACTGGTCAATCTCAAACAAATAGACAAGAAAATATGAGATTGAGTGTGTTCAGGCATTCAAGGAAGAAAAGGGCAGAAAGATCAAAACCAACATAAAGAATGACAGTCAATGGAGTAAAGACGTATCTACCAATATATATGCAATGACTTCTTATTTTGAGCTTTTGAGTCACTTTTCCTTGTTTTCCCATGTTTCTTTTATCTCTATGTTGATACCAGATATATTGTGATAGCATAGAGATCCTCTAGTATGCCAGAGTTTGCATGTTTGAAGCTGAGATTACAAGTACTTGGGGACTAACACCCTGTCTGTTTATTAGCCTAGAGAAAAACAAGCTCCATGAATACAATTTATTCATTTGTAATGAATAAATAACACAAAGGAAATTGATTTAGAGATAACTATTCAAAGGAAGAAAGTGCTAATATTTCAGTGAAACATTTGCATGAAGAATTATTTGCAAAGTGTTATTCAAACATATATCAAGGTACTGAATAAGGAAAATATTTATCCATAATAAGTATTTGATAAAAATATTGCCCAGCTTTGCAATGAATAATTCAGTCTGCATTAGTAAGACGTGCATGATTCTGCACATTGTTCATGTCTTTATAAATGCTGTGGTAAATGGCTACAGGTTAATAGGTACCTATATCTTTTTCTATGTAGAATGCTATTAGGTCCAATTTCTCAAAGGAGCTGAGCCACCCAGAAGTTTATATATGATAATGAGTTTCAGATACTAAATCTGTGTGTAAATCAGGCCATGGCAATGTTAGTCACAGGGAAGCTGTTTGGGACTGGCTTGGAGGGATAATGCAGCAGCCCAAAGTAGGGACATGTTCTGTAGGGCTCTGTGTGTATTCATTTCAGCCTAAACATCCTTTTCTTATCAGTACAAAAGGCATGTTTAAAATGGATAGGATTTAGTGTTTAAAAGCTGATTAGAATCCTAACAGATTGCTGATGGGAAATACCAAAAGAAGGATAAGACTGATTACTGGACACTGTGATGAAAGATGACAAACCCCTGTGAAAAACAAGACACAATAATCTAGAAAGCTCACTCAAAAAGATCTCCCCACCATGTTTCTACTTCTGTTTCATTATAATTGACATTTAGGCAGGCAGTGGGAGTCAGGCAATGTAAATAGCTGTGAATCTGGCATCCTGTTGTTAAGCCCTGGACAGGCAGTGAACAAACCTATGTTCCAAGCCACTGAGATGCATATGAGGTATGTGTAAGAGAAAAAAGAAAAATAGATTGTGAAACAGCAATAACATTTTGTATAGATTTAGCTTTTTTAAAAGCTCATCATTCTAAAGCAAACTGCAGTTGCTTGATTCCAAAAAGTGTGCTTTCTGAGAGGATTTAAATTTAAGCTGGTTCAATTATTCACCCTCTGACTTCAAAGAGCTCTGTAGACTGTATCAACCCATACACCTGGTTAAAAGTTTGCATCTGTTGTAAAGAAATTTTGATAACACAGAGGTTGTATTGCTATAATGAAGATATATTAATAGTAGAACATTAAGAAAGTGTCATATCTCTTTATATCTCTCTACTTATCTTTATGCACATCCTAACAGACCATTATTTCTGTACATTGAACTATCCAGTGATCTTAGAGTGGGGATATATACATTGTGCTAGTGAATATGAGTTATTTTATCAGGAAACCAGGCCTTGAAGTTCACTGAAGAAAAGCAGGGCAATACAGTGCAGGCCACCAAGAGCAGAGGAACACGATGTCAGCAGGGCCTTGAAGGCACAGGACATTACCAGAAGCTTTAAGTACACATCACAAGTAGCAAATTACTTTTCTCAAGAGAAATGAAATCTTGAGAGCTGGGTAAAACCAGTTTTAGGGCCTTATTGGGACATGTGTTATGTAACAGCCTGTTGCAACTGGCTGGCAGCACAGGTGTAGGCTCCTGTAGATGGAACAAAAGATTGTCACAAAACCAACTAGTCACACAGGAATCTTATTTCAGAATTGGGTATGCAAATTGATCACTCTGATATCATCTATGGATGCATATGTAAAATTATTTCATCGTTATATTTTCTCTAGTGATGTATTACTTTTGTTTGATTTGAGGCTTTGGTTTAATTTGGGTGCAGAAAGCTGTATATTTTGGTTTTTCTTGATAAACAAACATCTAACTGCTGTGTTGCTTAAAACACCTTTGCTTTATTCAAAGCTTGCAGACCTTCATCATCCCTGATGATGCAATTCCATATGTCCAATTCTAGCATAACTGGCATTGTAAATCACTGGAAAAGACTGCAAGAAGCAGATATGCTTAGACATAAAATATGGGTTTACAGCCTATATGGTTCTTTGTAGGAACAAGATTCTTGTGACTGATTTTTAAGCTAAAGAAAATTCATGTGCCTTTTTTACCTGCTTTTATTTTGTGCTGACATAGGCTGATAGAGCAAATAAATAAATAACGTTTACACAAAGCTGTATTAGAATCATGTAGGTTTTATAGTATGGTCACACCTGAACGGCTTGATGATGTTGAATATGTAAATTAAAGATGTTCTTGCTGCATAAAAAGATGCTGGATGTTGTAAGTGACAAAGCTGAAACACTGACTTACAAATTAGCTGTGCCATCCGGTGAGCTTGTTAAGCAGCAACCCCTCAGGAGACAGCAGTAAATGTGAATGATCAGCCATGAATCCACTTAGTGGATATCCTGTAAGGATTCATTTTGAGCCCACATTTTTTATCTGTAGACAATTCTGAAAACCAGTATCTATGAAATGATTCCTCAGACATTTGGTACAGGGTTGGTGTTACAACTTCAGGACTTTTCTGAAAGTAATAATAAAGGATTTGACTAGGAAATATCGTGAGCAGGATTCTGATCCACCAGAAGTTAACAGTGCATGTCAGCTGTGGGTAACAGGCAGCCAGCCTCCCTTGGGAGCACACAGGGCTTTGCATTAAGGCAAATCTGCTTTCCCCCTCCCTTGAGACTGAAGTTTCAACCTGCAGAAAGAGCTTAACTTCACACTTCAGCTCTTATTGACATCTCATTGCTAGAGGCATTACTCTTTCATTTTGAGACTTTCTTACCACTTTTCCAGATTTGACCTGCTTTTTCTTTTCTTTTTGAGAACTAGTGTTATGTGCTATTCTAAATGAGTTTCCCTTAAACAATTCTCTGAGAGATGCCTTCTCAGGTGTTTGGTTTTTTTTTCCCTGGGTTATACCTGATGTTATCTACACAAGTGGTCTGTGTTTCGAGTAAGTCATTGATCTCTACTGTATCAAGTCTTAGCATATTCATTAAGGACCTGTTTCAAACAGGCAAAATTCCCTCCACTTTTCTATTTTCCTTTATATCCTTGGTATCTGCCTCTGACTAATGTATTCTGGCTTCTCACACTGCCTCCCTTCCCTCAGCACCCTTTGTTCTGGAAAGCTTTGTTTGGTAACTACCTGGCTTTCTCTGAAGACCTCTCTAGGAGAAAATGAGGTGCTATTGGCAACCTCAGGAATAAATAGTTGCAGCCTCCATGCTGAGACAGGACAGCATGACTTCAGACCAAGCTCCAGGGTAGCTCACACTCTGGATCTGAGCAGGCTCTGACATGAGGTTATGTAGGCTAAGTCTGCAAGGTTCTGCAGGGTATTTTAGTCACCTCAGCTCTAACAGGCTGTGTGATGTAAAAGCAAAAATGCATCTCTTTTGCTGAAAGTCTGAGCAGTTGTATCTTAAATATATATTTTCCATTTCTATTTTCTCTTGAGAGGCTATTCATGCAATAATAACTTGAACTGGTTTGTACTGAAAGGCCTAACTTAATGCCATTTTTCAGCTTCAGAAACTATGTTAGAATTTTATTCTACTAGGATCTAATTCTTTATTTCACTCAAGCTAACCCAATATGTCCACATTGCTAAAAACAAACAATAACAACAAAAAAACCCCGCAGCCTGGCAGTTTCAGCAAAATTTTAACAGCATTAAATGATGCATTAGCCATGACCACATTACTGTCACCAGATACAGCATGGTGTGTTATAAGTATTAGCAAAACTGGCCTTCAGTTATGAAATTAACAGATTTGAGGCACATTTGTCCAAACTTATACACTTAGTTTGGCAGGACAGCCCCCCAGGCTACTCTGAGATATGCAGTCCCTTGGCAGCACTACTGGCATGTTGAAGCTGATAGCATAGAGCTGTGTTCTCCTCCTAAGGTGGGGAGTGAAGGTAGAAATCACAAGTGATGAGCCTTCAGGTGGGCTCAGAGCATCTCCCTATGTGCACCATATTCCAGGGTTAGTTCTAACATTTGGGGCCAGATGAGGCTACAGGGGCCAGTCAATCTGATCATCCATCAGAGAACTACACCTACTGCAGCTGGTAAATTTGCCTCATACAAATTATATTACTGTACCTGGGCCGCTTTTAATTGAGCACTATTTTCCCTATGTATTTGTGGCTCAGCTTTGGCAAAATCACTAATATAAAATGACAAAAAGCTCCACAAGAAACACTGTGAGCCTTGGGTAAAACGCCAAGAAGTGTAATTACTGATGCACACAACAAGCCATTTCACTTGTGGTGGAAGTGTGATCCTAACATTGATTTCTTCCATTACAGCATCAAACTCCATTAATGATGCATTAACAGCGCTTCAGTGGGTGGATATAAAAATCTGTCACTTGTTACAGCTGCCTCAGTACCGGCCCTCTAACAGCCTCAAAACCTGTGCTGTGCCCCGCCTGGGGGTATTTCAGTGGTTTGAGAAATGATCACTTTAACACATGAGAAACCAGATAGTGAGAGGGGACATGGCAGCACATCTTATCTGCAAGATGGCACCTGTCACAGCACCCTGAATGGCACAGGCAAGGGAGTCAGGGGGTTGCAAAGTGGGCAGGAATTAAATGAGTAATTTATCCCCTGAGATAGGGAGCTGCCAGTGCAGGTGTACCAGTGTGCTCTGATACTGCATGTGGAGCACAACCTGCTGTGCTTGGGGTTGGGTGAAGCCCTTTGTCTCCTCTTCATATGCAAGCACTGATCCAAGGCATGCATGAAAAAGAGCATTCCCACAGTTCCTATTTCTATGTAAGGATATTTCTAAATCCCTAAATATAACTTCTGTGTTATCCACTTGGTCCACCTGCTAGCAAATTTTCTTTTGAAACACACTTGATAAATGGTTGCTCCATGTGGCTTAGCCATCCTGCACAAAGTTTTAATTTCCTCTCTGCCCCACCTTCAGAGGTTCTTAATTTCCCCTAAAATATGTGCAAGGTGTCTCACTAGGATCCTCAGATCCACAAAAAAAGGACAGCAAAAGGAGTCAGAAACAGCACATTGGACTCTCCACCTTTCAAAGGTGGAAGTTTTTGGAAGAAACAAACTGTAACAAGAGTCAGGGATGTGCTGTCAGATGCTGTGGTTAGAGGGCTGGTAAGAAGAGGTGGGGGAGTGCATCAGGATCTATGCAGCATTTAGTTGAATCCAGAAATAATGTTCTTGTACCAGCCCAACATACGATCAGTCTGGAAAAACTTGCTCACGTTCAAGAGGTTACAGGCAAGACAATAGTTAGGAAAAAATAAGTATGGAATTGGGAGAGAAGCAGAGAGGATTGGGAGAGTGAGAGGGGATAATGAGAGGGGATAAGTTGTTGTACATTGTGGTTAACCCCAGCCAACAATTCGCTGCCCCTGGTGGGATGGGGGAAGAGAACTGGAAGGGTCAGAAAACTCTTTGGTTGAGATAAGTACAGTTTAATAACCAAAATAAAATAATATTAATAAGCATTTGTAATGAAAATTATGAAAGAGAGAGAAATAGAACCCCAGAAAGACAGGTGATGCAAAAAACCCCAACTGCACACTACCAAGAGACCAATGCTCAGCCTATTCCCCCTCACCAACCTTCCCCCAGCTCTGTGTACTGAGCATGATGCCATATGGGATGGGATGTCCCTGGGGTCACTTGGGGTCAGCTGCCCTGGCTCTGTCCCCTCCCAGCTCCTTGTGCACCCCTTAGCCATTTCACTGCTGGGTGGTGCAGAAAAGGCCTTGACTCTTTGTATGTGCTGCTCAGCAATAATGAAAACACCATGAATTATGAACACTGCTTGCAGCACAAATCCAAACCATAGCCCCAAAGTAGCAACTGTGAAGAAACTGAGCTCTACCCCAGCCCAAGTTAGCACAGGGCAAAAGCAGTGCAGTATTTCTTGAATGTGCTAAATAGAAAAGTGGTAACCTGCTGAGATTTTATATCATAGGGTCAGTTTATGTGTGCATGCATTTTCATATGCTTGATACCTGAAAGTAGTATCACTCAGCCAGACTTTCCTGAGATTAGTTTTAGCATAAAATGACAGTCAGGCACTCAACATTTGTGATTTGAAGATAAGTTAAATTTATTCAGTATCAGCTGTGCATCATTCTACATGGCTTGGAGCAATGTGATTCATCACATGCAAGAATCTCTTGCAAGAATATTAACTAATCTTACAGAAATATAAATGTGTTGAAGAAATTTGGCCCCAAAAATTACTTCCTTGCTTTCAGTAATTCCTATTACTATTTATTTTAAAGCCAGTTTTCCAATACTGCAAACTGCAACACTTCCTGGCTTTGTTGCTATTTTTTGTATGGTTAACTGGAGCAAAAATGGTCTACATAATGTTTGGGTTTCTCCTTACAAATGGCAAGAATAAGCTCCAACCCAGGGACTTTGAAAACTAAATGCTTCCTCCCTGGTATTCCTTAGCAAGCAGAATTTCTCCACCCAAAAATAGTCTGACACTGTCCAAACACAGAAGCCAGCAGAAGTGGAAAAGCAACTGGGATATTTTTTCTTTCTTTCCTAGTACATGCAGATAAAGAGCAATATTTATCTGCACACATGAGATCATTTAAACTTTTGTAGTACCCTATCAAATTTGTATTCTTCCTACCTCCCCCACTGGCAATAACCTGCTACAGAAGGAGTTCTCTGAGCCACCCCTTGTCACGCTGCCTCTGTTGGTCTGGCTCCATGGAGTCACCTGTGTGCAGTTACAGCAGCTTCGCGGAGGCGCTCAGCGGGGACATGGGAGAGGCTGCCTGGCCGTGCTGGCTCTCATGTCTGGCTGTGATGGACTCTCTCCAGCCTGTTCTCTTGCCATGAATCCCCTCTCACAGGGGAGACCTTGAAGTTGCTGCTCCACCAGCAATCAGCAGACTGAAGTCCCTACCTGAACGGCAGACACTCAAACCTGCTGCTGCTCTACCACATCTGCCCTTCCTTGTGGTCTGTGCCCCCCATATGCCTCCAGCTTTGCCAGGAGGAATTCTCATCCTTACAGCTACTTACTCCTCACCCTGATCTCTCTGTTGGAAGGCTGCCAGCAAAATTAGAAATTAATTTCAGGTATAGCCGTAGTTTTACGTGATGCAACTGCTTGTCTTCTGGGAACATGATTCAATTCCCAGAGTCACTGGGCACTGAACAGACTGTGCAGAGTAACAGTTTTCAATCAATACTGACCTGAGCTGGAGATGAACCCATCTGGGAGAGATGAGAAGCTCAGAAAAGCTCCCATTTACAATTCCCTTTGACATGCCAATTCCCTACCACTGGCCGATCCCTTCTTTCCCAGGATCATTAGGAAGCAAACTCTATTTCATTTAGGTCACGACCTTATGTCTGATTTTTCAGAGAATTATGACCTACTTTGTGGCTGGACTTCGTGCTTGTTTTTAATTCTTCAGATGGAGTGAAGAGTAAGTTAATTACCAGAGGACAAGCATTTATTTTTAATCTTTTAATAATTCATTTTTAATATTTTAATAGCTTCTCAGTGTAACTGGTGTAATGTAAAAATATTTAGGGCCCTTCTTTGTAAATCTGTTGCTTTTACTCCTAACCCTGATGAAATGTCTTATACCTCACTGCAGAGTATTACATGAAATTCTGCCAAAATGAAACCTCTGGTCTGAAACACTGTAAGGAGTCCATAGCTTAGAATAATGCTGCATCTTGCCATGGGCTAAACTCATCTAAGCTTAACCATGTCTACAGGAAGAAAGGAAAAACAAAAAAGGAGATTCCCTCTCCCCATGCTCTTAATCCACCTTTCTGTATACTAATCTGAAGATGAGCTTGTGAATGGTCAATAAGGAGGCCAGGGCCCAGTTTGCTGAGCATCTGGCCTAGATCCTGATGTATATATATAATCTAGAGCTGATGTATATAATTTATATTTTGAACCTCATCAAACCTGCAGCAGATTATATTCCTGAACAGTAAATATGACTGCTATGAGGCCCTATTGAGCTTCAACAAACCGTTCTTTTCTGTTCTTGTTCTTTTCCCACATTAAGTCCAGATAAGCAAATTAAAGCATGTCACAGCCAGAGAGGCCAACGTAGCAGGGTTTTGAAGCTGTGTTTTGATTTTTGCTGGAAAGGAAATATGTCACCGATAATGTGTCTTAACCAGGTCATATTGCAGTTTCCCCAAATTATATTTACCCCTTTCCTAAAACAATAAAGGTGCTTCTAATTGGGCCATAACATACAGCACATTTCTGAATAGTGTGGCACATATTAAGCAGACCTCTAGGAACAGGGAGTAACCAGAGACCTGATAGACCTTAATTATCTAAAATGGTCTCCAACCTTTGTTTTGCTTTGTCCAAGTAGAGCCTCCAAGACAGGCTGTAACACATTTATCCAGTAAAGTGTCACACGAGAAAGGCTGTGCAGTGGTGCTTGGTTGGGCCTGCCTGCACTGAGAGGTAAGAGGATCTCAGGTTGTTTACCAGAAGGTGTTGCACAATGCACAAGTTAAAACCAGGCTGGCAGGCTCTGTGGGAGCCACACTGCATAGCACTTCCCCAGATGCCTGGGTCAAAGGCTTGCACAACATCAAGAAAAGGAATACGTATCTGTGATATTACTTGAAGAAGCTTAATAAAAATATAATCTAATGTAATTTTCCAGCTCAACATACGATTTGAATTTCTAAGATATAAAGAGAAAAAAAGGACTAGTTTATTGTATTGACATATATTGTTTAGTTAATTTCAGATTTTGTGGCATTCTTGGTAAGCCATTTCACACATTTAGGTAATTTCTTGATACAATTGCATATGAGTAATAATGCCAGGAAATACAAACTTGCTTTATCCCTCTTTCATGCAGTTCCAAGTAAGAAGCTCTGATGAAGTCAGAGCAGTTACTCCAATGTGAAATGCACGAGTCTCACCCTCACACTACACTGAGTGATGCTGTCACTGTTTTGTTTTAAACACACTATTCTGCACTGAGTCTTCAAATTTATGTTATTTGACTCAATAAATGTTTGATGGTCTCAGTGTAGCATCTAGTGGAGAAAGGGTAAATAACAGAAAAAATGCAAAGCAGAACAGTGCCATTAACCCTGGTGCACAGTGGGGATGAAAGTGTGCCCTGTTGGGGAGGAGGAATACTGGGAATACTCCCTCAAATCATTCAGTGGAACACTTCGAGGGTTTCTGCACAGTGGCTGCAGTTAACTGGGTACAGTGCATGGCTTCTAATCCTGGCAGAGCAGGGTGGTATCACTGGCCTGAATTCAGCTCAGGAAAGTCTCTGTGTCTGAGGTACACAATTGCTATGAAGGCAAATTGTCCTTTAGAAACTTCCCTACTTAGTTTAAATTTGCTTTTGCTGCAGCAATAATGTTTCTGTCCTGGCCTAGTCTGTTTTGTGTTTTTTGAGTTCATGCTAATACTGTCTCCAATTTAACTACAGAACCAGAGCTGCTGTTCCCCAGATTTTGTCCTGACTTAGCCCTTGCACAGCCCAAACAATGTCAGTGTTGCTGCAGCAGCTGGTCACACTGGAAACACCACGGCCAGATCTGGCTCACAGGAGACTTGGCTCAGGACTAGTCCAGGACCCGTGGTGCAGCCAGACCTTGCAGGGCTCAGGGAAGTTGTGCATGCACAAGCAAAGCAGGAATTGTTCCTGCTGCCTTTGCATATTTAATCTGGGATTCAAGGGCTTAGCTTTCAAGACATACCAAATCTCAGCAACTCCTCAAATATGAGGTCCTCTGTGTAATTATTTAAGAGCAGCAAAAAAAAAAACTTAGTGCAACATTTTTAATATTTTTTTTCTGAATGTCATTTTTATATCCTGTTTATAAAAAAATTAGAGTAGCATAGCCATGGTAAGAGACAATAAAGCTTAATTTTCAATAACTGTGACCTTAAGAGAGTAAAGACTAGAAGGCTCATTTTATAATTATTTTCTCTAAACTTTATTGTGACTTTTCAAGTGCATAATGTCTTTAGTATTTTATGGGAAGTGAACAAAGAAGCAGAAATCCATACACCAGAGTCTGCCTCTAGGCACAGTTCATAGTGGAGAGCCCTCCACTGTTAGAGGGGGGAGACAGCTATGAAATTAATGATGGGTTTGTAGAGCCAGTTCCTCATGATATGGCATGGAAATGTGCTGCCTTGGGCAGGAATACAAAGTAGAGGGTATATCCCTTATTAACAGTACCTCTAGAGAACACTGATTAATCCAAAATTATCTGAGATGCAATTTCTTTGCAATTCATGAGGCCTCTGTATGTTGCCATATATGTGTAACAAGCAATTACAGAAGAATCTGCATTAGGCTTGTGGCACTAAGCAATAGGCAGCAGAGTTAAGGGTTTCCCGTTCTGTATTTGTCCTTGCTAAATCTTGGAAGCAAGATAGATCAGATCTGCTCACTCCTTCGTCCCCACTAGCACATTGGAAGGTGTAAAGCAGGGGGGATTCCTGTTTTCCTACCTTGGTGCAAAGAGTGGAGCTGATAGTGCTGCCTGCAAGCAGTGTGACTGCCCAGCTGTCTTCCAAAGTGCCTCGCAGGGCATCTCCTAAAGTGCCTTTCAGCTCTGTCTTAATCTCAGTCCAAACCCTCGTTACCTGATGTTTTCCTACTGCTCTGAACTGCTGAGGGTCCTGTCTGGTGATCCCAGAACAAGTTCACTGCAATGAGAGTAACTATCCTGGTTTTTGAGTACTTAAGAAAGGGCAGTAGACATCACCAAAAAACCCCTCTCACTTCAGTCCAATGACTGCTGAGCCTGGAGCTGGAGAGAAAGAGCTCCACATTTTTACCTTTTTACACAGAAGGAATTCATGCACCCTTTGTACTGTCCTAAAGGTGACTTGGGAGTATCAGTAACAACATTATTGGTAAAGCCAAGCATTCAAAAAAGAGTTTGTTTCCAAGATTGTGAAATAATACAGACTCATTTTAGTTTTCATTCTGTTGTTTAAGTTTTTTTCTGACTTTTTCAACTTTCATGTTTCCAAGTCCCCACAACTATTATGACTAGAAACATCCTCATTATAACCCTTATCATCAGTACCATGGCTGTTGGTAACACTAGCACATGAAAGCTAAGATTCTTAGATAACAAGCAAATTTTATGAGCTGTGGGTAACATTACAGACCTGCTGTAGATCAGATAAAAGCCACATTAAATGTGCAACTAGATGCTAGCCTTGGTGGTGGTGTCCCCAGAGCCATGAAGCCCTGAGAGGTCCTGTCCTGCGTGTGTGGTCTCTTTGGGGTTGAGTAAGGAAGGTGCAGTGCTGTGCTTTGTTGGTTTCAGTATTGTCAGTCCATAGGGCTGCCAACTCATCCTTTACTGGCATCTCTCTTCTTCTGTTCCCTGGTAACCCAGAAGCCAATTTCGTGTCTGTGAAAGCATCTTTCCAGGGCTCTATTCACCAAATGGCAAATAGTTTGAAAACTTCAGCTGGTTCTCTGGTCCTCTTGTCTTTATTAAAAGTTCCGGATGTCATCTGGTACACTCCATCCATACTATTTTTAGAATACAAGTATTTTTAAATAAAAAGGAACACATACAACATTTTGCACTCTTTATCTGAAAATATTTTTCTGCCCTATTAGAAAATGCAGTGAGCTGAATTTTCTGTAAATGTTGATGCTTTTTATTATAATTAGTCTGGCTAATTTCTACATCATCAGCCCAAGCTTTCTAAAATTTTTTTAACTTATGATATGAACTTTGGAACCACTTCAGGAAGCCAGAAAGTGAACATTCTATGAATCAAAAATGCAGAATAGGTTGTACAGTTCCTGGAAGAATTTAACTGGTCAAAAAATTGTCTTGGCAATTTTTTTGCAGGAAAAGTAGAATGTGGGTGTACCAGGAAGTATTTTGCACATATCTTTTGTTTAGCTGAGTTGCTGCTGTGCCATCTTTATCTTTTTCTTAGGACAGGCCAAATTTGGCAGTTTTCTGTACCACACTCTAATTCAAGGTCTGAGCAAACCACAACAGTCAATAAACACTCTTTTATTTTTCTCTTCAGAGATATTTGTAAAGAACACTTACTTTGGAAACATGTCATGTTATACTGCAATGGAGAAAGACATTTTCAGGACTGGGGTTGCATTTCTGGCTATGTTTTACCAGTGGGGGAAAAAGCCCTGCACTGCTGCTGGCTGTTGGCAGACAATGCCAACCTCAAAACCACAACTGTGAAACTGTGGCACAGTGAGAGGTGACACACGGTCTCCATTGTGTCTCACACGAGTGATGAGTTCTGTGCAAACTTTTATGAAGAAACCTGGGAAAGGCTGAAGTAACCAAGCACTACAAATTTTTTTTTTTAAATCTGAAAAAAAAAAAAAGGAAGGGATGACAGAGAGGCCATTTTCTCCTTTCTTCTTCTATATGTATTGGTGTTTTTCAAAAAGTTTTCTGATTTTCTACTGGAAACAGGCCTGAAATATGAAACTGCTCATCTGAATGTGTGAGCTCATTCCAGTGTTTGTCTTGTAGATCAAGGAAGCCAAACCCACTCAAGCGACTTCTTTACCGATGTACAGTGTGTACTGCTTATCCACACAAGCTGCTGTCACCTTAAGAGAATAAAGTGCTGTGGCCTTCACTCAGGGATCTTAGCAACAGAAATGTAAATAGCATTGAGTACAAAATACAGCAACCTGTGCACTTACATCATTCTTATTAGAACCAGTCCTATCTGACTTTCAGCTTTGAAAGAAAACTGTCTACTTTCCTGATAGTTACCTACAATTCAGTCAAATACAGGTCAAGGTAAAGTTAGGGAAAAATAAACTAAAGCCTGTGGAGGTGAAACCTGTATGTGTGAGCTGCTCATTTCAAATATTACTTGAATTTTTTAATCACTGTAGAAAGAAATCAGTAGTAGAATTGAACTAATTCCTCACAAATTGAGCCCACTTACACTCTGCTTTTTGCATGTATCTTTCTGTCCTCCCAAATACTCCAGAAATTTTCTGAGAAGTTCCAAATCCAGAAGGCTTTAGTGGCAGTTGTTAGTGCTGGGTTGCTTAATGATGGATTTAGAAAAAGAAAGAAATCTATTTTAAAACATGCAACACAGCTCAAACCAAAGTTCTAGGCTTGTTGCAGAAATTACTAGGTGAGGTTCTTTGGGCTAAGTCAAAATGAAGGTCTAACTAAACCATCATTTTTGACTTTGTATCTATGCAACTGCTTTGCTAAATTAAGATCAGTGGATCTCATCTCCAAATTAAATCCCTTTTAAGGTTCTAAAAATGTTCATTAGATGTTTCATTGATTTAAATGTTTTACTGGGATTTCTCAGGTTCAGTCCCCACAGGATATGACAGAAAGCAAGAGGTCTGAGGTGGGGATGTCTTTGTGCTGCAGCTGTAATATAAGAAATGCTGACCTGAGTCACATCAAAGGTGTGCCCTTCAGTTCCCTACAGTGGAAATATAAGGACAGAGCAGTTACAGCTTAATTTCTCCTCCTATTTACCAGTTCAATCTCTGACTATCTAAGGACAGAACTAGAGGCTCTTCCCATTTCTCTGCAAAGGAGTCTGTTTTTCTGTAAATTTGTCTAGGAACTTCTTGCAGCCCTAAGTATTTTTTGGCATCTAAAAGGTCTCATGATGAAGAATTATCCAAATTAAGCAGATGTTGTTTAAATAGTACTTCCTTTTGCTTGTTTTACACTTTCATTTGAAAAAATATTATTAGATTCATAGTTCTCATAAGAAATAAGTAATTGCTCCCTGTTCACCTTTTCCATGTCAGACTTGATTTTTGATATCTGTATTGTATCTCCCATTTCTCATCTATTTTCTTAGTAGTTCCAGAGTAATTGTTCTGTCTTAGAAGGTATTCCATCTTTCTGATCAATTTGGTCACTCTTTTTCCTGTTTTTTCATGTTTTTCCAATGCTTAAGATGCTACCACATGTCAAAATGCTGTAAGCAGAATTTTGTCTTGTATTAAAGGAATGACCATGATTCCTGAAGATATATACAGTAGCATTTTATTTTCTTCTTGCTTTTTCATTCTCTTCTGTTCTTATCAGTCTTAACTGCCTCTCTGAGCACTGAGATAATTTCAGAAAACTATCCATAATGACTTCAAAATATCTTTGCTGACTGATATGTACTAATTAGAGCCTACTGTGTTGCACAAGTAGATTTTTTTTGTTTTCCTTTCATTGACGTGATCATTGCATTTTAGCTGCTGTTTTATCACCTACTCCATCTTTATCATGATGTTTTTTCTTTTGGCTACTTTGTGTCAGCAGTTTTGTTTTTGATTTTCCTGAATAATTGTGAATCTCTAGAAAACACTGCCCAATCCTGTTTCACTTACCACTTGTGAACAGGTTATAAAGCTCAGGTGCATTTGGAATCTGACTGGTTACTCCCTTTGTGGTCAATTACCCATCCATCTTCCCTTTGAAGCAGTTACCAGTCATAGAGAGCTCCCCTCCTGGGATTTTTAAAACTGTTTGGGGAAATCTTTATACATGATTGATTCATCCAGGCTGGATGTTAAATGTTCTTCACATCATGTCCACAGTTCCTTTATCGGTCAGACTGGAAAGATACCCCGAACATGCTGTGTCTCCCTGACTCCCACACATTTGGATTTCCTTTCTGTGGAAATTAGACTGAGAATAAAAGCGAGCTGGGAGGAGGAGAGGAGGAAGAAGATAGCAGAAGATGGTACAAATTTGGTCTTCTTCCAACAGGGAGCTCCTCTTTATCAATATTTGCTGACTGCTGACATTTTTAAAGCACTACCAGGTTTGCAGTTTCCACTACTTTTCATTACATGTTAGACTGACTGGGTTGTCATTTCTGTTTTCTCTGAAGTCTTGTCTAAAAATTTCTATTCCTCCAAAACTGAGTTCATTTCAAACCATAAATTACAAAGCACAGTTAATAGTTTGGTGATTTCAGATCCAAGCTCCTTTTGAACCCTAGGGTGAAAAATACATTCTCCTGGCAGTCAGGTACTGTACAGTTTACTGACTAGCTCCAAAACCACAGGTACCTAGTTTTGCAAATATGTTTTTTCTGACCATGCCCCTGAAAAAGGTTTTGTTGTGGCAATCACCTCAAAATCTGCCAAAAAGAACAGTGACAGGGAAAAAGTACTTAGTTTTCTTCTGTTTTCCCTGAATGTTTCTGTTACATCTCTGTTGCCTGCTAGCTCTTCACGTTCTCTGGCAGATCTGTTCTTGATGTGTTTAGGGGAAAAAATTATGCTTCAAAATATTTTTACCTGGTTTATAATGGGGTTTTTTTGCCAGTTTATGCTACTTGCCAGAGTTTATGCTTCTCCTTTTGGACAGAAGTAGAAAATAAAAGTATTGCATGAGTGAATGCACAAGTGAACTTGACAAAATCACTTGGCTCTTTGCAGTTTCTCCTCTTCTAGAAGTTCAACCTTGTGGTACTTTGATGTGCATTAAAGGCAAAGAAGTTTGTGAAAGGCTGGCTGGAGAAAAAAATGACCTGGTGAAATATGATCCAGAAACTGTAAGTACTGATGTTTCCATCATCTTTCAGTTTCAGTGTATTTCTGAGCATTATCTATTACATATATTTATAAAAGAAATACAGCCAGCCTCCAGACTGGATGACAGCTGCAACAAGCTTATTACCACAAATAACTATTTCACACTACTCTAACAATTAGTACTGTGGAGCCCTATGACACCAGGTATTGCACAAACTTAAAGAGAAAGTGAGTCCCTCTCCCAAGCAGCAAAATTCTTCTGTCCTCATAGCTTAGGACACTGCTGAACATTCATGGTTAGTGTTTATGTCCATACTATGCACTATAGATATTAACAGTGATCCCAAAGCCATGTTTCTCTGCCATTTATGCTGAGCAGTGGCACTTCCCACATGGGATTTGGCCAACTTTAAGGTTGTTCCCTGACAAACGTGTATGTTCTAATGGCTTTGCTGAATTAGGACCTTACTTTATAGAAAATGTTATCTGCTAATAAACATACATTATGCTTGATCAAGCTTAGTGTTAAAATTAAGTGCCTTGTCTCCTCTTTTCACAGCTAAACTCCACCTGTGGTGAGAGTAATTTATCTTGAATTGCTTTAATGCAGTGTTTAAGTACATCTTCTTGGCCATGAAGCGGTTTGCATGTATTTCAGTGTGAGGCTTAAAATCCCATTCACATTTTTAATATACATTTTTCTCACATAAATTATCATAGCTTGGTTGGCAGCTCTTGCATGAGTAATAAGGTTGTTGGCACAAACACATACCACGGATCTGTTACGTAAAGGAGAAGCTTTTGTTTGGTTCTATATTTACACAAGAGGTTTAACTTGCACAAAACAGTTTAAGATACTGGTGTTTTACAAGCAGGACGTGACAAGCCATGAGATAACATATCCTCCCCAAAATGCATCAACAGAGTACAGATAAATCCCCATACACTGGTTTGAAAATTAAACTCATGCTATGCAAAATATCTTCACAAAATGCTTTCATTGTTTATGTACACAGGCAGACTTGTACACAGCCAGCAACTTGCTGTTATATGAAAGAGCCATGCTCCTGAAAGAGAATTGAGCTGAATGCACTTTTTACATGAGAAAGGAATGTGCTCTTTCAAGTAAATAATGACAAAGTGACATTTCAGTTTGCTGTCTCTCGTTCATCATTTTGGGAAGTGGTTGCTCAGGGTATATAATATGGAAGTCAGAATTCTGCAAAGTAAGTTTTTTGCTGAATTCCGCATTGTAAGTTCTGAGCAATATCTGCACTCAAACATTCTGCAGTGCAGTTTTGCTCCATTGCTGTTGTAAGAGAATGAGCTGGAGAACTTTGCCTCAATATCTGTTTAGTGCTCTTGCAATGTAGGCCTGATCTGAAGTATGCTGCACATGGTGGGACTCTTCCACTGCCTTGATTTAGGGCTTTGAATCAAGTCTTCTGTAAACAACAAAATGCAGAGAAGACAATGTATTGCAAGGAATTAACTTTGGAATGTGTACATAGTATCTGTATTGTTACCAAGTTTGTGTTAGATCAGCAAAACAAATCCCTTTGTAACACTGCAAGGTTACATTTGCAAAAACAGTGTTGTGTAGTTCTAGGGTCACCACATTGAGTCATACCATCACACACTGTTGAAAGTAATGTATTAATTATTGCTCTTCTCAGATTGAACATAACTGTATGTTTAACACACACCACGCACAAGAAAATGATACGAAAATGAAAAAAGGCAGAATTGGAATCTTAAGTGCAAATGGATTGAAATGTATGTGTGCAACTTGTGACTAAATTCGACACGATCTGAAAGAGACTTATCAGGAAACCAAGACAACTCTGCAGCCAAGGATGCCTTTAATGCACAGAACATATGCCCTGCTTGAGAGGCTAGCAGCAGCTCACAAATGCAGGATGCAATTGCTGGATGTCTCTACTTGCACCACAATCAGTCTGTCAATGTAACTACAGAGATGTTCAGGAAGAGCTGGGGAAACAGGAAGGCAATAAGGAATGGCATTACTGATGCTGTGTGTATTATTTTGGGGCTCTATGAAATCATCAGTCTAGGAATTGTTCAATCCAGGGGAATCATTTACATTTCAAGCTTTGTCATCTTTTAGACCTTCATTAAAAAAATTTAAATCTCAGCAATTTATAACTGTTTTCTACTCATTAAGAAGTCTGTTATTTAAAAGTGCTCCAGAGATTGTGATCTGAAATGTCTGCTTGACTGCTTTCCCCAAATTCAGTCTTCTCACCCGATGCAACCTCTTAGTGAAAGAAGTGACGTGGAGTATCCTGTATATCCTAACATTCGCTCAGAAATGGGAGAGGTTACAAGTCCTTGGACTATTTAGTCCATTAACATGGAGGAGGTAGGATTGCTTTATTAAAAGTAATTGGCGGAAAACACTGCCATGAGGGAAAGACTATTTAAGCAAAAGAACAAAACTGGCAAAAGAACAATTTAGGCTGGAAATGTATGTAAGGTTTGCAAACATCAAACGAATGAGATTTCAGAAAGCTTCCTAATTAGACGAGAATGTATGAACTCCTTCAGTACTGCACATCTTACTGTGGTTAGGAATTTGTGAAATCCAAGAACTCATTCCCAAACACTGGACTCAGTAATCTTAAGGGTCTTTCCCAGCCTAAATGATTCTATATATTCTATGTGTCTGTCAATAGGTCAAGAGCTTATTGTGAGAAATTGTATTTTAATAAGTGGACATTAATTTGACCAAACCTTTTCATACACAGTATAAGTACATCAAAGGACCGGGTTGTGTTAAATCACGTCTTTGTACGCAAACCTTCCCATGGGCCACACATGAAAATCTTTATGTGGCCAAGAGGCACAATTCATCTCGTACTCTGCAAAGCTCCAGCAAGGACCGACAGGCAGTAATGACCCTCTGGGGCATTTGCAGAGTGAGGCTGGGTGGCCATGTGACCAAGGCGGAGGGTTACGACATTAAGACACCCCCACTGCTCCTGTGTGGCTCATTTTTCCCTCCGGACGGAGCGGGTCAGAAGAGCAGGCCTGCGACTCCTAGAGGCACAACCTCCCTGACCAGGACCCCGTCCCACGGGCGAGGTGAAGGCGGCGGGACAGGGCCGGGAACCCAGCACAGGCAGCGACCGCCACTCAGGGTCGCCTGCCTGAGCCCACCGCTACAGGCGTGAGTGACGGCTCAGCTGACCAATCCGCCGCCTTCAGCCATGGTATGCCCAGCCAATCAGATCGCCAGGTGCACTCTCGGTCCTGCCCCCTCCCTTTTGTGGACGCCTGACGGACCAATAGAAAGGAGAGGACAGCGCCCGCCCCCCCTCCTGCTCTCGCGAGCTCTCGAGGGCCACCTCCCGCCCGCCACCTGGTGACTGCGCAGCCGCCATGTTGGTTGCTATGCTGCCCGCGTGAGGCGGGCGGGAGGGCGGCGATGAGGGGAGGAGGCAGCGGGGCCTCCCCCCTCTTCCCCCACGGGCGCTCGCTCCCTCGCCGGCAGGGGAGGCGCCTCCGCAGCGCCCCGCCGCTCCACCTCTCCCCGGTCTCCTTTGCCTCCTGGCCGGGGCTGCGCGCGGGGCAGCCGCCGGTCCGTGCGAGGCAGTGCCGCGCCCCGTGAGGGAGAGCCCCGGCCCGTGCGGCCCCTCCAGCCGGTCGCTGTGAGGAGAGGGGGGAAGGAGAGGCCGGAGGGTGGAGGTGTCCTCCGCCTTCCCCCCGGGGCTCCTCTGTCCTCCTCTCCCTCAGCTCTTTCTCCCCCTCCTCCCCCCGCTCCCTCGGCCCAGCCGCTGCAGTACGATGCGGCGCTCGCCGCTGCGGCGGGGCGCGGGGCGGCTGCTGTCGCTGCTCCCGAGGCTGCGGCTCGGGCGGGCGCTGCGGGAAGACTGAGGGGGAGGCAGCGAGCGGCGCCTCCGCTCCGGGTCTCGATCCCGATCCCGCGGGGGTTGCGGCGCTGCGCGTGTCCGAGCGTCTGCGGCGCGCGTGCCCGTGCGCGCGCCCGCGGAGGTGGGTTGGGGGTCGCGCGGGGCGGCAGCGGCGCGAGCGCGCAGCCCCCGCGCCTCTTCCCGCCGCGCTCCCCGCTCCATCTGGAACCAGGACGTGGATGGTACATGAAGGTAAAGGCGGCCACCGGCGCGCTCGGGGCTCCGGGCTGGGGGGACGAGGGGTGCTGCGAACCGCGTCTCTGTGCTGTAATCCCCCCGCAACTTCGCGCTCGGGTCGCCGCGGGCGGACAGCGACTCTGCCCTGAGCCCTTTTGGTGGGGGGGGGCTGTGTGCGCTCTCCCTCCGGTTTCCCCCTCCGAAAAAACAGGAGAGCCGGCTCCCCTGTGGCGAGAGGGGCGTGGGGGCTGTGTGGAGCTCGGGGAACACGAGGAGGGGGGCCGCGTAAACAGCCTCGAGGGGAGAGAGCTGCGGGGGCAGGTCGGGGTCTCTAAAATGCGGTGAACTCTGCTGAACGCCTGAAACAGATTTTTATTTTAGCGTGTTTAATAAAAAACTTTGCGATCCTGTGCTTTCTAGGCACATGTGCGCGTTGCCCTGGTTATGGGCAGGGAAAATAGGCTTGAGTGCTGTCGTTGCATTCCTCTGGTACATTTTTAGTGTCTCACTCGAGCAGAAGGCTTGTATAATCGCTGTGTCTATATGCGACAGAGGCTTTCCGTGTACCTGGTGATGGGTTAACTCGTGCATGCTGTTGCAGCACTGGCTGGAAGAGGCACAACGTCTTTTTCCTTTAAAAAATCTCCAAGAGCTAGTGGTTAAAACTAGATAGCTGCCAGTGTACGTGAAATGTTCCCACCTCTGGTCTGTTCGAAGGATATATTTATATCGTTCAGAGGTAAAATACACGTGAATGAACTTTATGCTGCTGTTTGCACCCATTCAGGACTTCAGTGTGGCCAAGCTATTACAATTTTTTCAGCTGTGAGATAGAAAATAATAGTGTGATTTCTGTATTATAGAATGGATTTCAGCTGAATAATAATTGTTAGACTGCAGTGTGCACATACATCTGCTCACCCATGGGGCATTTCCCCTGCCCTGAGCTAAACTCAGAGTTCAGTGGTAAGGGGGTTTTGTGCGTGCACGTTTGCCTGCTTGTTTTGGCAAATAAGTGCTCTGTAATGTTGGGAGCCACCGACGTGTTCACACGCGTGCAGACATTGTGTGCTCGTCACATTGTAAATGTGCTTCGCAGGAATACAGGAATGAGTTACATTAGAATTAGAAAACCCATTTTTTATTAGATATGTATATTGTAGGAAAGTTTTCCAGTTCATTGCTTGAACATAATATATTCAGTATTGTAATCTTATGGATGCCAGTTTCTTGACAATGGATTTCTTGCTTCACTGACCTAAAAAGTTGTTTTTACATTTTGGCATGACTCCGGCTTGCATCATGTTGATAAAATATGATTCTGGGTGATAAGCTTACAAATTTGTACACGTGTATCAATATGTTTCCTAGGCAAGTTTATAAACTCAGAAATGCACTTTTTGCCTGATTTATTTTGCTGTAATTTTGTAATTACAGTTTCTTTGTATTTTTAGATGACGTGTGGTTTTGATTTTAGTTTTTCAAAGTCAGATTAAACACTGAAATACAAATGCATTTTCCTCACACATAGAAATGTATTAAATAATTTTACCTTTCAATATGATTTCCTTATGTTTGCAGTTAAATTTATTTGAAATCAGATTTCTTACTTATTTAGAGTTTATTTCTATGGTTTCTTCTTGTTCAGCAAAATTGTCCATGGAGTGTATTGTTTGTTGCCATGCTTTACAGTTCTCATGTGCTGTTAATGTCTAATTTAGGTTGTACATAGCACTATTGATTGAACACCCCTGCTAAAAATACTTTCAGGGTTGGGTACACTTACACTATAGCAGCAGGAAAGTTCAGCCAATAGTGTTTTTCTGTGACTAGAATTAATTAATTATTAGCAGCTATATTTTTAAAGCATGAATAAAACCCAAAATCCTTTAATTTTAGAAGTAATGCTAATGGCTCTGTGGAGTGGATGAGCTCTCTAATGAGCAGAGTTCATGTAGTACTATTTACATGTCACTGCCATTAGCATATTTGAAATATATGGTAATTTAATACTCAAGGTACATAATTTTGGCTTAGATCCTGCATGGCCCCCGTTTGGGCAGATGTGTCCACCTGCACAAAAAGTTGCTGCAGGAACTTGAGCTCAAGCATTGGTTCTGTAGACATCAGGCCTGTGTTTGTCTTGGGCATTTGCTGTGTGTGAATGTTTGGTTGTGTTTGTGTGATGTCATAGGGGCTTCTGGGCATGCAGAGCTCCTGGGCTGGCAGCCTAATACAATAGTGTGTGACATGATTACTCGGGGATAAAGGGACTTTGAAAAGATTGCTTTCATATTGTAGCAGCACTGCTGAAAGGTCCTGAGCAGCATCTGGGGGTTCCATTTCACTGGGTCATTATTTATGGTTGTTACTTTATAAGGATTGTACACAGGAGTTTTGTGCATTGGTTTTTGTGCACATATATAAAGTGGGATGCATGCTCTGCAAACATGTTCTTGAGTAGTGAGGGGAGTTACACTGCAGGGGAAGATAGCCAGGATGGCTCAGCCATAAGCTCACCTGGATGTGGGAAAAAGAACAGCTTGCTCAGGGCAGTTTAGACTTTGGATGTAGTCAGTGGGCTAGGTAAATGTCTTCTGAAAATTACAGAAGATTGCGTATTCTGTTTTAACTTTTCAACTGGTCAAAACTTTAATTAAAGCAAACAGTAGACATGTGCTTTTTTTTCCTTAAACTGATAAATAGTAGATTTCTGTGGTTTGCCTTCTTCGGTCTTCTTACTACCAATAGTTTGATCATCAGATTTATCATGATCGTGCTCTGCTCCTCCCCTTCCCCAGTTTGGGTTTAAATTTGGTGCAAGATCATATGAATCCCATGCCTTCACATCCTGTTTCTGTGTCACCTCACTTCCATTCTCACCAATTATAAAATGGTCAAACAAGAGAATCTTTCAGCAGATGGTTGACTGTGCTTTCTGTTTTTTTTTTTTTAATAGCACACTTTCACTCTGGTGCTGTCACTTTTCATAAAATGGTCAGACAAAATTCTCATGGGTTTTAATGTGCTCCAACCTAAAAACCTGTAAAAGTCGTTTGTGTATGTCCATAATACGGAATTGTTCATGGGGAAAAGAAGGAACTGTGAAGGTGGAAGAGCAAAGGGAGAGGAGAATGGCCTGAGCAGGAGACAAAACCCAAGGAGCTCGGCAGTGGGCTGGTAATGCAACAGCAGGTCATTGCTGTCTGGACCAGCTGCTCATATATGCTTGTTTGGGAACAGAGGCTGTTTTTCTTTCAGGACTAGTAATCCACTGAGGTAGCACAAAACCAATTTTCTCTAGGCTTTTGAAAACCTTTAATTTCTAAAGTTCCTTTGGAGTTCCTTTTAAGTCTATATTTGTGTACATATATATAATTATTATAGTATTATATATGCAGGTACATATTCAAAATCTCCATCTTTATTTTGGAGAATTTCAAAATTATTAGAAAACTATTGCTATTTGCCATTTACAAAATCAATTACTTCGAGTTTATAGCAGTTAAAGGGTTCACAGAAGTTTTAGTGATGTGCTGACATACTAGAATTCAGTGTCCAGATGTGTAGGTAAAAAGAATCTGGTTAACAGCACACTAAATCTGTGCTGGTTGTATGCAGTGTCCCAGTACATGCCACAGAATGTTACAGCTGGTGGTCACAGAGATTCTCAGTAGATCAGACAAACGTAACTTGATGAATTTCTCTTTGAAATGTGAGAATTGAACCAGCTTTTCCTTTTCAGCTTATACACCTTCAAAAAAATATTTGGTAGGGTGATGCAATTAGACCTCTCTTGGTGCACTACTTTGCCTCACACTGCAATTACTTCTTGGACAAGTTTACTGTGACTATTGGATGATAAGTGCAAATCCATTTGTGTGGTTTATGAGACACTGCCATCTCTACAGTTACAGGAGGAAGGGGGAAATGGCTAATATCCACTTAAAAATAAACATTCTTTTAATTATGAGTATTTATGTTCTGTAATGAAAGATGCTCTGGGAAATATTTTCATTGATTGGGGTGTGAAGTGAGCTCTTCATTGCCACTTCACCGTTTTCAGTCTGACACTAAGATTTATGAGGAAGAAATAGATAGTCCACTTCTTATGGCATGTGCATTCTTGCATTGCCTTTCTGGGTATTTCTTATATTTTTCAGGGTAACTAGATTAGAGAATAATAACTGAATTATTCTGCATGACCAAAGGCCCAGATCTTCAAATGACATTCAAATGTAGTGCTGATAGAGATTAACATTTTCATACTTGGATTTATTTTTTTTTAAATTAGAATGGTGTAGATTAGGTTTAAGGAGGATATATTCAGTACTCTTATTAACCTGGGTTTTGGACTTTAAATTAAAAATTGCTAAATATCTGCTAGTCAAAACTTTGTTTTGACTGGTGCTTTTTCTTGGAAAACATCAGTTTAACTCTGAAGGTATTAAGTTCTATGTGATTTTGCTATTTTGTTTGATAGTTTTAATAAGCCAATTAAAAAAAATTAAATGTAAGCTCTTTTCTGATGTTTGCTAGGAGCAACAATTTTAATTGATCTGGTTTTGTGATGTTAATTGTGCTTGGGTTAAGCAAATGATCCTCATTTTGTCTCCAAAAGGATATTATTAACTTTTACAACAGTTGAATGTACTTTATCTTTTCCTGAGTCCTTTGGCCAGTTTTTTGGGCTTGTGTAGCAACATCTCTCTGACCTACAAACCACCTGCCCACCCAAAAGCCCAACTAACCAAACCTCCAAAGAATGTTTTGTGTCTGCTGCAAAAAAGAAAGAAACAAATTATATCAATAGTGCTCTGAAACTTATGTCAATTATTGAGTGCAATGAAAGTTACATAAGTGATGTTTTCTTCGATGAGAAAAGGATTCTTAGTTAAGCCATTTGCTTTTTTTTATGGCATAGGTCAGGTTTAAAAGCAGAAATTGAAACTATCTGCAGCAGATCATGGTCCTTGTAAACCAGAGCAGCAGCTGGTATACGAGCCTGCTGTGGCTCCTTTGTCTCGGAGATGTGCTGGCATATTTTGTCTTGGAGGAGGTTAACAAGCGAGATTTCTGTGTTTTCTGGTCACAGTGGAAGGTGGTATTTGCAAAAGAGTCCAGAAAATGGATTTGAAAACACTGCAAAGCTGTGTTTTAAAAGGAGAGATTCAAGTGTGACACACCAGAATTTGTGCTCTCTTGTACAGCCAACAGATACAGTGCTGAAGTAACTTCATGCTTAGTTCAGGCTTGAGTAGTGCTAGAATGTTGTTAATTCCTGTCCTTCAGGTAGAGAAATCACCACTTGGTCAATAAGAGCACAGGAAAAATATACTTGTTAATAGAAGAACAGTTATTGCTATTAATGCTCTCTAAACTTCCAACTTGGCATGGTTTTTTATCTGTGCCAAGAGAGAATTTCTTGATGGTGCTTTCCCTTACATTTTCCTAAGCCATGAAGTTGCAAAACATGTTAATTGTAATTAAAGCTCTTATAATTATTTGAACAAAAAAATAATCCAAAATGTGATGTATTTCTCTTGGTACAGAAAAAAAAATGCTTCTCAGATTTTACAGCCATGATTCAATGCTTTTGCTTAAAAAAAAAAAAAAAAAGACCATTTAAGAGGATGATCACATAATAAAACTGGGTTTGTTTTGTTTCCGATAACCTTGTCATTGAATTCAGAGATATTTTTGGGGGGAAAAACCTGCATTCTTCCCATTAAAAATTGGCTTTGGAGAGAGTTAAAATTAGCATATGTCTCTTTGCATTTGTCTGTCTTGGTACATGCAACAAGCTTTTAGTGTCATCTGAAAAAGTGAGACATATTTTTGTCTTTTGATGTGTAAATAAGGTTAAAGATGACCAATGCTGATGTCCAGTGATGTGTTGCATTTTAAGTTGTTTTTTCCCAAGCAAACTGTGTGTGTGCACCGCATATGCAGTTTTGTCTTGTGTCTCTAAACTGCTTATGGCCTCTGTACTGGTCTTAAAATGTGTTACTGATTTTACAGAGTGCCCCTGTTTAGAAAAGCTTTACATTTGGAGAAGGGATGTGTATCAATTTGTTTGACTTAAAAATAAAATTTTGTGGAATTTGGCATTTGAGTTTTAAATCTGTGGCCTATAACCTCCAAACTGTGAGCTGCTGTTAAGACTTACCTTGGAAGAGGCTCCTGCCTTTTTTTTTGGGAGGTAGGCTGCAGTTAGGATTGATGCCACAGTCTGTTTTTAGTACTTGAGTGCAAATGAGGCTATGGATGAGTCTTGGGAATCCTAATCTACAAGTAATTCCCCACTCACTATGTTTTAGGCTTGTGTATTGACTCTGTAAGAAGACAGTGCATCCTGTTAGCTCATCCAAGTGCACCTGCTCTCCATAGAGCAGATCTCTTTAATATTTGGAAGGATGTAATGTTTATCAAAAGCAGGTTTTGAAAGACTGAAATGTTTCTGCCTCTAAAACTGAAGTGGTGTAACATCTTTGTCTAAGTTGGGATAGGAAAGAGGAAAAGGACAGCTGCCCTGCAATGATTTGAAAGTGTGGAGGGTTTTGGTAAACATAATGAAAAAGGAAAGGTAGATATTTTTATTTTAATGTCAACAAATCTCACGACTTGTTATGAAGTTTGTGCTGAAATAACCGTGGTACACACAACTACTGGAGAGAGAAACTGAAATGCAGAAGTGATATTAAAATGGAACAAATATACCAGATGTTTATATTGTGGCATCTTACCTCCAAATGATTTGAATATTTTTTTTGGCTAGTTTCCTCCGAGCTTAAATAAGACTACTGATCTAGATTCTTCAGTACTAAGGGCTGATACAGTAGCTGCTAATTGTGGTTCTGTCACCTCTTCTCAAGTTTGCTATACATGCAGCTAGGGGAGGAGGGACAGAACATTAATGGTGGCAAAAGTTTCTTAGCTTTCTTAACCTTCCCTAATTAAAATTTTGCTTCTCCTTTCATTGTATGATATATTAAAATATACCATGTAAATCAGTTTGGTAAACTACTCAGGCTGAAAGTGGCTTGAATTTTCTAAACTTTCAGATATCCAAATTTGGACTAAGGAAATAATTTTGGAATTTGTTGTTGGGAAAACGTTATTTTTGCTTTTCTTTCCTGGGTGGCATAATGTGATTACAATTTTTTGGCATCTGCACTGAATAGGTTTGCTATTGCTTAAGAGACTTATGGTATCAGTGACACTGTCTCTTCCCTTTTCTCATAGTATAGATTTGAGTATTTTGTTCTACAGTTCTGGGATCTGCTTGGGGAAGTAACCATGTGAGCGTGTGCCTGGAGAGGGATGCAGTGTGGTGGATGTTCCCTGGGTTCTTTTGCTAAAGCTGGTTTTGACTTCCACAATCCTCATGTTTGCATAACTCTTGTAACCCAGAGTTATTTTCAAGCTTTTGCAGTAGTTAAGTAAATTGTATAGAATTGAATAACAGACATAATAAAGATATTAATTAAAATATTGCTGCTTTCAAAAACATGCCACTTGAAAGATTGAGAGACATACAGTAGGAAAATGAGGTGTGAGTAACCACTAAGGATGTATATATACAGTTACACTTAGAACAGAATTCCACAGTAGAGGACTAGAAAATAGATTGAAAACGAACATTTGACAAAAAGTCCTCCAAGAGGAAATTCCTGCAGGAGAACTTCATTCTTGAGATTAATTAAATGAAAGATTAGAAATTCTCTAGATAGCTCTAAGCTATTTAATAAAACTGAAGTAAGCAATTAAAAGACTCGGTTGTACTTACTAGCAGAAGCAATACCTCCTTTTAATGATCGTGGTGCTGTCCCCTCCCAGTTACCTATGTTCTCCCTCCTTTTACAGGAGAGCTATATGGGAGCTCATTAATGCTGGATGCTTTCTGCAGGATTTTAATAAAAAGCATCCTTCTCTGAATAAGGGTGACGTAGATAATAACTTCTTTGGAAGCATATACACAGTCCTGAGAAAACAGAAATAAAAGTGCTTTGTAGAAATTATACTAATGAAATGTATGTGAGAGAGTAGCTTGAAAGAGAAACCTGATTAACATCTGAAACTTCAGCTCATGTTCAGCCACCTTTGAATAGAACTTATGTTGCCAGTAAAGCTACTTTGTCAAATCTCTATTTTCTATTTCTAAGTTACATTGATGTAAGCGTTTTCCAATCCACCTCTTTAAAGTATTTTTTTCCTTTGTTTGCCAGATAAACAGATTCATTCTAACTGTTGTGGGAAACGATTGTAGCAACTCTGGTATCTGCAAAAGCCTTTTTCCACTGAAGTCTTTCATATTCATTTGAATATATTTCATGCTGTGGTGTGCCATGATAGTTGTGTGTGCTCCAGCAGTTGTGTACAATAAGCTAGCATGTGTTATATGACCAGATATCCATCTCTCATTGGATAGTAGTGCATGGTAGCAAATTATGTCATCATGTTAGGGACAAAGATGTGTAACTGCAGATTCAAAGAAGTTGCCATAGTTCAGCAGAATGATTATGCCATGAGTAATTGCGAAAAATTTAAAAAAATAAATTATTATATGTATTGAGTAGTGCTATAATGATAATTTTAAATTGCTTCAAAATAAGATACTACTTAAGATATTGAAGAGCACTCTGTGGTAAGATAATTTTAGAAGTGCTCACTACTTTCCGTGAGAAAACAAATGTAGTCTATGTTAAAATAAAAATAGGCTGATACAGAGGTTCTGAAGATAAATTTATTAGTTTTATTATTTTTCTACTGTAGACAGAAAGCTACATTCTAAAACTCTGCTTTGCAGACTTAGATGTCTGTGTTAGTGCTCAGAAAAACCCACAGTGAAACCTTTTGTTTTGGCAGTGTATAAATATCCTTATTTTCTTAGCATAATTAACATATATTGTGCACTTCAGATATATCTATATGCACAGTAAGTAAAATGTCATCATATTGGGTGTACAGTGGCAAAAAGATGGAATGATAGCATTTTTAAATTCTGTAAAATAAAACTATGTTTTACTATAGATTGTATTTGAAGAGTATTGCAAATTATTTAGAAGTAATGTCTGAGAAGAAAATACCAATGTTTATGCTTCCTCTTCAGGAGTGATGTGCAATGTATTTTGAATGTTGATTTTGTATTAGATTTATTTTCTGTCCAACCATGTCATACATGCTTGCACTTCAAAAAAATGTTGAAATGTTCTGTTGACTTTTTGAAACTTTTTGGCAACACAACTCTCTCAATTTATTTTGTCCCTTGTTTAACAGTTTTTGTGTGTGTTTTCAAAAGCACTTCCATTCATCATTCAATGAATTCAATAGAATTCTAATAGGAACTGCACATAAATAACTACAGAAATCAATGCTTCAATTCAGCCAAGAGTTTTTCTGTGACTTCAAAAGCCACAAGAGCATTTATTATTAGAAACATACAATTGACTTTTCTTGTATTATCATTTTGCATAGTGATTTGGTTTTTACCACCACAACAAGATGTTTGATAGCTTCATTTGAAAATGATGTATTTACATTCGGCACTCCAAAACAGTGTAATTTTTATCTTTTCTCTCAAGCTCTATTCATGTTATTTTGCATGTTGTGCTCTGTGCAAAGGTTGTTAGTGAAATATTCACAGGTGGATTTTTTCCTCAGAGGTCAACCAAATGTTAAGCATAATCTCCTGTTCTTATATTGTGATGAAAATCTAGAAATAGTCTTCAAAAAATGTTGTTTGGTTAATTTTCATCTGTTCATGCAGTGTAAAGCATATCCTCGCCTCCAAAATGCTCAGTTTTCTGATGCTAACAGCCACAGAATTGACCAACCTGTGATCGTGCAGGATTATGCTGGAAGTACTTCCAGCCTTTAGAGTTCACATTACACCTCGGGTCATGTAATCTGGAACAGTCTTTTTGATCCTGATATTTTTAGGTGGGTTGTAGGAACTGAGATTATCTCTAAGGAGGTGGTTTGAGCACACCAGAAACTTTAGAAATTTGGTGGTTTTGTTTTGAAGTAGTCCGAAGATGATGTGAACCTTTGAGTGGTGTTGCCTTTGGGCAGCTCATGCAGTTTCTGTCAGGTAACAGTACAGTGTTACCACCTGGAGTGGGGAGCACATCCAGGGGAGAGTTTTGTTTTGGCTGTCAGCAGGGCACTCAGATTAATGGATTTTTCTGTATTCTGGTTTTACTTTTTGCTGTTGCTGCTAATTCAGAAAACCAAGTCAAGCTAGCAGCAGGGCCTTTTAGATGACAGTCGCTTTCCCCACCCTCCCAACCTCCTAATTCCTGCTCACCGTACAGTCTGGTTCTGTGTGAGGAGAAGGTGTTGAGAGCTTCTTTGTGGAATTTCATCTTGAGAACCAAGTGATGCTGAGACTTGCTGCCACCAGTCCAGTCGCCTTGAGATGCAGACCCACAGTCCCCTCCTCACCTACCTGCCTGCATAAGCAGGCATGTTTTGGCACTTGAGAAACATTTCTACTCGGTGGAGACATTGGGAAGCATGGCCTGTCTCTAGTCCTTCCTTGTTCTAACACTTGGAGTGGGAAGACTTCTCAGATGAAACTTACTCTATGCCTTGAGGAGTGTTTTGCTGGTGATGAGGGGAAAGAGAGGCAGAGTATGGTGAAGAGCAAGATTGGTAACACAGACAATATCATAGCTGCAGAGCCATTGGTGTTCAGTGTTGTCATTTGGAATTATATGCATTTAGGATTTAAATCCTGTCGTGGTGTTATCTTAAAAAAAAATAATGAAGAAAGTGAAGTTAGATCTGTTGGTTCCTCATAGTTCTTCCCTATTTCCTTTTCCACTTCTATCTAATTCAGGTTGCATTTGAGTCAGCTGCTTTCATCTTGACACTTAATGTCATTCAAGGATCCACAAAGTTAGTATGTTAATGTCTGCATTTCAACTGACTGATAGGTACACCAAAACCTATCTTAATTTTGTCACTGCAGCATGAAGCTTCTTTTAATTTCCCAGGCTGTTCAGCATTTATCAAAGCAAGATAATGGAACATTTCTGGCGCAATTTGTAAGCCTGATGTTTAAAGTTTATTAAACATGACTCTTTCTTTTTTCCTAAAATTGTGTTTCAAAGTGCTTGAAAACTGTAATGCATTCAATTTCTGCAGTATTGTATGACCGAACCCGAATTCTTTCTAATTTGTTGTGCCTTTTCAGGTGTTTCATTTTGGTAGAGTTTGGTATAGGAACTGTCTCCTGACTGTTCTTATTTGACCTGCATATGGTTTAGGAAGCTTCAAACCGAATCCATTTGAGGTTTTACAATACTGAGAATCATGAGAGAGGACCTTCATCTGTCCCATGGGCTGTGTGCCCGACTCAGTATCCCCATATGAGGAATTCCCTCTCTACAACAGCAATTCCCTCTCTACAACAGCATGACATAATTGGTTTATGTTTGTATATTCACTTTTCTTCCCACTTACCTTCTAAGATCATTTTCAGCAGAATTGGTGCATAACCACCTTGTGTGCAATTTTGGTATTTTTGCAGTGAATTGTGCCTGATTTTATACAGAAATTGCCTAAACTTATGCAGGAAATTTCTGTTTTCAGAAAATAGTTTTTCACCCTAATTTTTAAGAGTAAATGTTGTTCTTATGTTCTGAAGACACTGATGACACCTTAAGAATGTGGAGTTTTTTGCTAAATTTAAGCATGTGCTACTGGGAATGAAGTAGATCGAATGTAAATTTCCATAAATGACAGGATGTAGTATCCATGAGGGGTTATGAAAACTACTGGGATCGGTAGAGAGAGCATAAATTGGATCAGAAGCTGACCAAAGAGTACCTTGCAAACTGTTATACTCTAAAAGCATTATTAGGCATGCTCTTCAAAAATGAGTCTTGAAATTAATCCTATCTCATTTGTCTCTTCTTATTAAAAGCTACAGAAAACACAGAGTTAAGAAAAATTTTTAGTATATCAGAGGGCTGGATTACCCCGTAAGAAAAATAAGATAAATTTAAGATTTGAAAAAATTAATACAATTTTATAGTACAAAATCAAGTATTTTAGGCGTAAGAACTTCTTGAATTCAGGAGTCATAAATTGACAAGTAGGCAAGGAATTTGGGAATGCTGATACAGATGTAAGTAATAGCTCCCAATGGGAAGCACAAGCAAAGATAAGCCACCTAAAAGTTATCTGTGGTTCACTATTAGAGCAAAGTGTAGAACAGGAGCCGTTTCTGCACCCGCCCTTGCGTTGGCTAATGAGCTTTATTGCTGGCTTGGATAACAAGAGAATTGAGGATAGCAGCTCTGAAAGCCTCAACCACAGCACAAATTAGAGGTGACTGTATTGGGGAAAAAGGTTTCAGTGCAGAATTAAAAAAAATTCTTTTTTGTAAACCTGTCAATGTAGAGTCACATTCATTAGTGTCTATAGAACATAGATTATATTTTAAAAATATATTTATAAAGCTATTTTCTAAGAAATGCTTCAGTCTTTTAAAACAGTTTCTCTTGTGCAATTCTTTCCAGACTTTCCTTTTTGTATGAGAATACAACTGAAAAGAAAAAGTGTTCTATGAGAGCTTTGAAAGCTCTCATAGAAAGCTTTTTATTTTTTAAAAGGAATTGCATGAATTGGATTTCAACTGATAAGATACATTTACAGTTTTACTGTCAGTGTTACAAACTCAGTTTTACTAGTAATCTATTCTATATTGTGATATACTGGTATCTTGATTTACTGACCTTATGACAACAAACTGAAATAATGGCCTCTTACTTGGAGAGGTTTGTGCTGAGACCAGCTGAGGTTGGTTTCTCTGGAGAAGGGTTCTGCTACTGGGGCCTTATTAGGACAGGCAAAAGGCTGATCAACAGGAACATCTGGATCTGACTGTCAAATGAACTAATGCAGCAATAGCACTAATTACAGCTCACTCTTACCATTTGTGTCCTTGTTCAGATTTACAGCATTTACAATAAGAGTATCAGTCTGTTTATATATATATATAGAGAGAGAGAGAGAGTTATATTTATACTTGGAATTTGGAGGAAATATTGGGGGAAATCCTTTGTTTCTGAGTAGCTGATGTAATATGTTAATTATGAGGTGTAGGTACGTGCTTTAGAGACTTTAATATATCTACATTATGGACCTGGTCTGACTGTCTTAAGTATTTTTTTCAGTGCCTACAATGTGCCAAGGTGAGCTGCTGATATATTGGATTTGTGTGACCAGGTTTTGGTAGCAAGGGTGGCTTCTTGGAGAAGCACAGCCAGTCCCTGGGGCTCCCAGAGGGATGTGCTGCCTGCCAAACCTGGGCCCATCAGTCATGGTGGTAAGACTTCTGTGATAACATTGAAGAAGTTACAGCACAGAAGTAATTACAGCCAGAGAAGAGTGTTACACCATAATGTTTTTCTTGTTATCAAAATTTTATTTTGCAAGAAATATCTATGTAGACAAATTGTGGTTTGTTTGGGGGTTGATTTTTGTTGGTTTTGTTTTTTATTTGTAATAGATTTGATCTGAGTTAGCTCACATGAGACTAAACACATGCAGAAACAAATTCTGAAGTGAAATAAAATCAGTCTTACAGTTGAAAAAATGGGTGTTGTTTTGGATGTTGTCAGAGAAGGAAAGAAGAAAAGAGAGAGGAAGAAATAATTGTGTTATCTTTTATTAATCTGGATTGAAAACTGAACATCTGAAGCCATTTGCCTTGATCTTTTGGAGGAGGCTTTTTTATTTCTTGAGGAAAAAGATTTTGTGGAGTCATTTTATGCATCTTAAACATCTCGTGTATCAAAAGAAAATATCAGTATGTATGGACCTTAATATTTGAACAGGTAAGAAATAAATACATACCATGTGATATTTTAAAACTTTTACATGACTTTGACTCTTAAGCACTTACAATTTATGTTATGAAAAGTAAATTTAAAATATTTCATGTCAGTCTCTATTTTAGAAAGAAAGCATTGGTTTCTAAATCAGATAAATTGTTTCTGAAGAGTTAATTTGCTGTCTGAAAGTAATCTCTCAATTTGTAACCTAAAGCTAACTAAGCTGCCTAGTAGACGAGTACAGCTAGAAATATATAGGGATCTTCCTTCTCCTTTCCCTGTGCCCAATTGAACATTGGCTATTGTGTATAAATGTTTTTCTACTGTAGCAATTACTGTTCCAAGACCTTCATCGGTGCTTGGTAGTCACTTTGCAGAGGATGTTAGCTTAGCCATGCATAGTTAAAGCCCCATTTCCCCATTGGCACTTCTCACTGCTGTATTGACTGCTATTGACTATAGCAGTAATTCATCTCTTGTGCACTGCAGATCCTGTGAAACAAGGTTATCTATGGCAATGCAGACTCCAGAGTGCTTTTAAAAAATATGATTATTCTAAATGTTATGCATACTTTGGCTTTTCAAGGGAATGTATACATTCTCTGGCAACTTCAGAGTTGTGTTCATATATCAGAAGGTTAAGAGCATGTGTACAGGTGGGGCTGCTCCCCACACCTGTGGGAGCCTGCAGCGTTCCTGGAGGGAGATTGTTTCATCCAATTGCCTTTTGAACTCCCGTGCCACCATCTCAGTACATGTCATGAGCTTCTGTCACCAGGATGTGACAGGTTGTGTGTGCTCATTGCTGGTGTGGATTGATAGGTTTTTGATTGGCATGGTGCAGCAGAAACAATCACACAGGGCTCGAGATCCGGGATGCTACATTCAAGTAGGTGAAAGAGCCAGTAATGACAGATGTTTGGAAAGGAAGGAGCAGATCCTGCTTCCTCTCTTCCTTCAGCTACTGGTGCTTTTCTGCTTTACCCACAACAGTTCTTTGGTCTGTCCCTGTACAGTTACATGTCATTTTCAGGTGGGAGAACGTGTATCAAGCAGCTACATAATCAACTTGGCCTTGCCTAACCACCACCTGCTGCCTGAGCTGAAAGCCTTAAGCCAGTTATGTTGGATGCACTGACATGAAACTCTTCATAGCACAACCTCTGTATTTCCATCGGTCAGAATAACATTCTTTGTCTTTCATTGGCAAAAGTGTCAATCATTGTTTTCAGTATAAGTTTACCTATTTAGACTTGGACATGTGCTGGATAAGAGAAACAATTGTGAATTAAAAGTCTAAACTCCATCAGTATTCTGGCAAATAGTAAAACTGAGTGCACAGTAAGAAACTTAAGTAAAAGTTCTGCTGCAGAAACTAGTGGTAGGAAAATGTATTAGCACCAATTACAACAGTCTTCCTTTTTGGAAAAGTCTGCCAAAGTCATTGATGAAGATAAAATCCAGTCTTTCTTGTGGTTGTATGCCAAAGATGATATGCTAAAGGGATCATAGAATTTATGCCGAGTTCTGTGGCTTTTAAGAATTGCTTGTTAACTAGAGGAGATTTTTTTTCTTTGAGTTGCATAAATTAACCTTTTTTCTAACAATTCATCTTTTGTTTATGTGTTACTGTTCCTTGTTCATTTGTCATCCTCGTTCTCTCCCCACCCCTCATGCACTAGTCACTTTTCATACCACAGGGAGAAAAATTCTGCATCAAAAGGGCTGGCACAGGCACGTGCTGCAGATAAGAATGGGAGTGCACTCTTGGATCAGATAAAAGATCCGGAACTCAGTAATCCTGACAGTGATGAATAACATGGAGACATGTAAGACTCATGTCCTATATACAATGAACCTTCCTTGATGTAGCAACATCTAACAACTGACAACAACTACTATAAATGCATTCCTAGGTTTGTGTGGTTTTAACATGTAGGTACTGATAGCTGTAGCTTTTATTCTGTAAAATATTTAACTACTTTTAAATGTTCATGCAAACCCAAACACAAAAGCATTTCTGGTATCTTTGAGTCAAAGAAATACTGGGCTGAAAAAGGAAGGCGCTAATGTGTTATCTCTTAAATAGAGTGCATTGTATAAGCTTAGTGTTCATTTTCTGAGAAAAAGAAGGAAGGAGCATAAATTTGAAATTGTGAGGATCATGTTGTTGATACATATGGATGTAACTATTATAAAAGACCTTATTCTAATGCCAGTACCTGATAAGAACAGCAAGAGATGTATGACCAGTGTGGGCTGCTGCCACTGACTCACTGTGTAATGACAGGCAAATTACTTGGTTTTCTGCATCTTGTTCTATTCCTTTATAAATGAGAAATAGTTTCCCAGTAAAACTCTGAGATCATTGGATAAAAGGAGGTTTTTTTTGTACGCCTACTGAGTGTATAAATTTGAAGATAGAAAGTGCAGCAAATACCAGGTTCTGTGCAAGTCTTACCAGTACAGACACAGTAGGATGAGTCTTGCCGCTCATTATGGATTGTATTAAGCCACGTTGTACTTTTGAAGACCTCTTAATGCACAAACAAAAGTAGGAGTTTAGATCAGATTAAGCACTTCAGGGCATATTCTGTTCAGTTTCTTTTTTTTAGTTGAATACAGCTTCAATAAAACTTTTCTGGTGTCTGCATTGATAACTACCATTCCATTTTGTTTGATACACCAGACATTGCACCACCTTCAGATGAAACAGTACAGGGAGCCCTGCAGAGTAGTTTTCTGTCAATCTCCATCACCTCTGTCATGTTGTGTCTTTGGCTGCATTTTATCACTGAATTTTCATAAGTTTTGGGGAACTTGACCTTTTCAGAATTGTCTGCATTAACTCTACAGTCTTAATCTTTCCCCTGGCACCTCCTGAAACAAAATACAAATTAATGATTCAGACACCACTTGTCTCTTCCCAATAACTTTTCACTGTCATTGTTTGCTGTATTGTATGCAAATCTTTGTATGTTCTGTGATGAAAGGGACCTAAAGCAGGAGATTTTAAGGGAGATGTGTAGCAAATAAGCAGGGAAATGCTGCAACAGTTTCAGGTGTATATATATATATATATATATAAGATGATTTGGATAAACATAAAAAGAAAGGCATTATTTCAGCACAGACATATGGAAGTTAACAGGTTTGATGTGTGCTTTGTTTTTTAAAATAAAGTCGTACTTTTATTGTGATAGTCCATAAGTAGCCATGGAAATGATGGGGAATACATGACATTTTCGGTCTCCGGTGCTTCAAGGAAGAATGTGCTGGTGTCTCTTTTTGCAATTGCCCCTCTGTTTTTGCATTTCATCTCCTTCCCTTGCATTTGTCATCATTTTTAATCCCTTTTAAATCTACTCACTTTCTTAGATATTTTTCATCACAGGAAACCCTTGCTTTAGCTTCATCATTTAAAAAAAATATCCCATCAATGATTGCAGTTATCACCCCATTTATCTGGTTGTGTTCTGCCCCAGATTCAGGAAATGCACAGTTGAAACCTTCAGTTTTTGAATTTATCTTCACATTTTCCTCATCTTTTCACTATTTTCCACCTTTTTGTTCTTTTCTTGAAGTGGCATTCAACAAAATGAATGAGTGAATGATATTCACTTGGCTGGATGCTGATACCTTTACTGTTTTCCTTGTTCTGACCATGAAGGAAGCCTTCCTCTCCCCATGGCCACCTGCTGCCCTCCTTGTGCTGCTGTAGTGCTTTTGCCGCTGCACAGTGAGTCATGTTGGGGAATTGGTCTGACTGAAGAATAATTTTGCCAAAATTGTGTTGCTTCTTATTTCCCCACTCTGGTTTACCATATGGCTGTACAAATGGCTATGTCAGCAGTAGGGAGAGGATGATGCAAGGCTGGAAGCAAGAGGCCAGGCTCAGGAGTGGGTCAGGGATGCTGTGTTAGCTAACACTGCCAGGTTATGTCAAAATAAAAAGTTTCAGAGTAAAGTCTAGTTGTCTGTGATATTGTCATATCCCACTTCTGGAAATCCTGATCTCTGCTGCTTTTTTCCTTTACCTCTCTACCTCTTCCCCCTTACTGTTTAACATATTTTCCAAAGCTCCTTGTTTATCTCTTAGAATAAGTAGATCAATAACAACATCAATATAAAGACTCCATTTCTCAGTGTGCACAGGAGGTGGAGCCTGTTGCCCTCAGGATAGGTTGAAAACCTATTTGAATCATTTATGTGGGCATCGTTATTTAAACCTGTACTGTCATTTGTACATACCCATGAAATAATTACAGTGAGGTTTAGACTGATAAGCTTTTGGGGTTAGATATGTACAAGTTTAAAAAAAAATTTTAGATCAGTAGTTGTCCGAATCAGTACTGTATGGTACATGCTTATTGTGAAATTTGAAAAACTTAAGCCATTTGGTAGAATCATTGGTAACAACGAAAAAAATGTAATGCAACCTAACCTGCTTTTATAGTTCATTCCAGCAGTGGCTGGATATCTTGACAACAAGATATTTCATGTCCCCAAATCAATCACAAGATGCTCTTGGCAAACAAATGCGCTAAATAATCCCTTCCTTTTCCTAACTCTGCAGAGATGCACTTCATTACTTTGAAGTCAAGTTATTAACAAGCAGCATAAAACTGTTTGGTGGTTTTTTTTCTTGTTTCTGTGATTGTTGGGGGATGTTAGTTTTACTTTACAGATATTAAACTGATATTTAAATGGTGAAATAACATCTGAATTTAAGTTACCTGCAAATGCAATAATTTTCAAACTCGAACATAGGTTGAAGTGCACAAAAATCTGAATTCCCTTCTAAATCCAATTCTGCATGCTCCCATGTTAATAGACTTCTAAGCCTGTATGTAATGGTGTGTCTGCATGTATTGAAGTCTAAAAACCTCTCAGCTAATGTAAAAGTATATTTTTGTTGTTCCTAAAATTTCATGTCTATTATGTTCCCTCTATTCCTGTACTTATTCAGAAAAAAATAAGAAGTGGCATTGTTTAACAGTGTGATGCACACCACGGAGACAATTTCTGCAGCTTGGTGTGTACAACCTTTCAGAAAGGAATTATATTAGTTAACCTCTGGTCAGTCGTATGAGCTGTAGTTCATTGTCTTGTCCATGCCTTCTTTCTGGCTATCACAATCCCAATTATTGACTTTGCAAATTTCCATTTGTTTCTAGCACTAGAGAATCAATGTTTGGTTATTTCAAAGATTGAGCTATGAAGTAAAGCAAGAATCTGAGCTTAATGCACTGAAACAGGTATGAGCTCACTCAGGCTCCACATGATCATTCAGTATCAGTATTGGATTTTTATATTACATTGGTCATTTTTCAATGTTTAGTATCAGGAATTGCTGCGCTGCCCTGTTGAAAGTGAACCACCAAATTCCGATGTCTTGAAGTATAATCCCAAATTGGAAATGGAAAGCAGACTGTCTACGGCACATAAGGTGTAAATAAATATGACGTTTTGTGGGTTCCTCTCTAGATCTTCTCCCAAAATATCCTGCAGCCGTATGTGTACACTTGGGGATCTGATGCCCATGTCATCAGGCTGGCAGCACTCCTCTGGGAGCTCTTGCCATTACCTTCCTCCTGTTCTCAGTAGTTGTGTAATGTCTTTTTAGCCTGTATCAGTTCTGTATTGCTGGTGTCTGCTGATAACATGGATCCTACTGCCTGCTCTTTTCCATAAGCCTTTGAACACTGTTCTTTTTTCCCAGCTGAAAGGAAGGCATGATCTTCATTCAGGGTTGCTCTCGGATTTCTCAGGTAATACTTTTCTTGAATTGCTTCCAGTGCAGACAGTGGTTGTGTTCTCTTTAACTAAATGTTGCTGACAAATTTTCAGCTGTTTGTCTCCTGTTGCCTTGCCTAGATTTCATATACTTTCCATAGATGTTGTGTTTTTATCTGTAAATGTTCTGAAAACAGGCATTTAAGTAATAGGTCTCTGATCATCTTTAACTCCGATATAGTTACTCTGGAAAGCAATTTTTTATTCTCTTCAACTCTCAATCACATTCAATAAAAAATTGAAAGAGATTTCTTAGTGAAGCCAACAAAACTGGTAAACAAGCTAACTACAAAAGTGAATTTTAGATAAATGTTCAAACACCTACAATTTTAACACTTTTCTCATCCCTTGTGGTTGTGACTAAAAATTCATCAGTTCATGGAACTGCAAGATGAGATGTAAGAACGAGATTTGTAGTGGTATTAAAACTTGCTATGTAATGGTGGCCTGGCTACTCCTACTCCAGCTACCAACATCTTCCCATATCATGTTTCAGAGGAGTGTTACAGTAATCTTACCAAATGGCTTAATAGAATATATAGTGGCAAAAATATTTGTGGTCGGTCACAGATTTGAGTTATTTTGCCAGAGTGACCACCATGTGACAGAGATGTACATGTAGTGTAGCCTGTATATCTGTTAAAAAACAAAGCCTACCATAGAGTATGCATAAGCTGTAGGTTTGGGCGTATGTGCTTTTGAGTTACTTATTTTGGATTTCTTGAGAGCTAGATGAGATTTTTCTGCACTTTCACGAGCTCTGTCAGCACTTGTTCAGTCTAGTTGGCACCTTTTCATTTCTCTCTGTTTTTTTCAGCAGATTTTCTTACAGAAAGGCGGATGATCTAAGACTGTGAAGAAATTCTAATTTGTGTTTCTCTTTATATACTTCCAGAGGACAGATGGACACGTCTGTTATTTAATAATGCTTGTGTTACATCCTTCATGAAGAATCAGAATAGCTTGTAGCAGTCTGCCTGCCTGTCAGTAGCAGACACAAACTTCTTGCTGATTTTGTGTTAAATAACAGGGATTTCTGCTCTCTGGGCTCTAGCTTTAAGAATTTGAGAACAGCAAATTCTCAGATGGGCACTGTGGATTCTTCATACTCTTAGCTGCTGAGAAGCTCCCTCAGAGATTTTTGGATGACCTAGTAAATAAGCATGCTGTCCTGGTTCTTGGAGAGTGGGAGCTACTTTTCATAAGGATAATGTTGTGGTGGTATTAAGCTCTTTACCATTGCCTCTCTCTGTGATGTACATAACATCATTCTTAAGAAGATGCCAGAACATCCTGACACCAGTTTCTGCATCTGGCAAGGACAAGCCTTGATACATTTCTCTTCTCTGAATAGTCAGAACTGAAGAAGCCTTCAGATACTCTTCAGCTCGAGACACCCTGCCATCGACTAAGGCTGAAGGAGTGTCATGGTGCATGGCACTGGCCACTCACTGTTCCATGGGCAGTGCATGTTCTTGGCAGCCTCAGTTCAGTAATTGTGTGATCTATCTGAAGCTGCACCACTTTTTCTCTGGTTTCACAGACTCCAGCTTTGGACCTGCTAAGACTGACTTCTGAGGAGAGGACCTTTTACAGCACTGGACAAAGCCAAAACTTGGCAAACCTTTACTGGACTGTAAAGAGGCTCATTTATCTGCTGTGTTTTACTTTCTTTGCAACTTCCTGGAGCTACTGAAACAATTCCAGTCATGGTTCACCAGGATCTCCTTCCTGTGATCTAGGGAACAAATTGTATGTTGTGTCATCTTTCCACAGAAGGTATTAACAATATCATGGTCCATTATCTTTGGTGTTACTGTGCTGACAGTTCTGAGACTCTTGAATTCTCTTGTAGTCATCCCATTTCAACAACTGCATGGTTGTGCCTAGGTGACTATTCCATATGTGTCAATCCATGGCAACAGACACTTGCTCAAGTGTACTTGTTCTGAAATCATTATTGCTAGTGCTGCTGGTGTAGTGGCTGCAGTTCAGAAGGATCAATTCAATCTGGACTTTGTCAGACAGAGTGCTCTGCGTAATCATAATGCAAATGTAGTGGTTTCAGATCTCATTTTTTATTCTATTAAAAAATATAGTTTCTATGTCTGTTCCCAGGTTTAACCTGTAATGGGAAAAGAATACTTCCTTTTTTGTGGGTTGAAGTTTTTTGCCTCTTCATAATATGGCAAGCTTGTTCATCTCTGTCACTGATCCACTGATTGCTTCAGAAAAGACATAACTGGGAAAACTGAACTAAGAAGCCAGTGGTTTTGGTTTGGCACTCTGCACTCAGTGAGCCTTGCTATTCTGGGCTGTCCTGTACTTCTTTGTTAAGAGGAAGTTTGTTTGTTTGTAACTGAGTTTACCAATGCAGTTTTGAAAGTACTGAATTTCTGAAGGTCCCAATTTAAAGTACTTATTGTAGTGTAAGACCTGGGTCACCAGAAGAACTGAGTCTGATCTGTGATACTCTGAGTCTCTCTTGCTCTTTAGAGAGAAAGTGACTGTGTCTTATTGGGGAGTGTGGTGGCTATTGCTTGTGTGATACTAGCGTCTTCATTTTTGGAAAGTACTTCTTCTGAGCATTTCTGGGAGCATGGGGAAGAGCTTTGTGTCCTCAGATAAGCATAGTGCCACTGTTCAGAGAGACCCTCACTGCAGACCAACACTCCCGTTGCTTCCACCTGTGGCTCCTGCAGCTGCTTCTTGGGGACCTGGGCTATGCTGCAGAGCTGCCAGCAGAGAAGAGTGTGTGAATAGACTTGGAAAATAACAGAAGCCAGTTGCTTGGTTTTCTTTGTTAATGTGCACATTCCATATCCTGCCATATGTCCCGTTTCTGTAGCTTTTTAATTCTGGGATGCTGTAGATGTAAAGAGTTTGGGGAAGCTGAGTTTAATTACAAAAGAGTGCCTAAAGAAGCAGGTGTGGGAGAGCCATTTGGGACCTGACTCCAGGGGCACATGAATGAGAAAAGTTTCTAAATGCAGTGTCAAAGAGGAGCAGTGCTGATGTGCTGACTCAGAGAGCTTGTCGCCTTTTAGTACCATCTTCATTTGTATGCTGGTAGACTGTTCCTTCTCAGTGCATTTTGTACAATATTTTCACTGTAAAGAAGAGATGGGTGTAATCTTTTATCATCTGAGTGTCTTTTCACACTTGGAATCTTAGAATTGTTTAGGTTAGAAAGATCTCTAAAGATCATCAAATCCAACAGTTAGATATCCAAGTCCAGCTTGATAGATAAAAAGCTATCTTCTCTTTTTATATGTCAGAAGCTTTTTACTGGACTTAATCATGTCACTATGAACATGTTTATGCATGTTGAGAATAAACTTAATCAGTTTTCCTTCTGGGTCTTCCATTCTGAAAGTCTTTTTTTTTGAAGGAGGTTGTCCCTAAGCATTACAAGCTTGGCTTAATTTTGTTGGTGAAGATGATAGAAAAAGAAAACACTGATTTAAGCCAGAATGTATATATGTAGGAGACTTCATGGAGGTAGGCTCTTCATGGATTTTTGTAATGGTTTGGAAATCTTTCTGTACCACATATTAAAATGTGTGAAACTTAAAAGCCTTTTAATGATTTTTGGTAATGCTGCATGGGTGATTGTTGCCATAAATCTCTTCCATTCATAAACACATGGAAAGTATCTCAGCAGAATGTATCAGACACCTGTGCTGTTACTCTGACTATGGATGTACTTGGCATTTCTGTATTAACCTTGGGAGCAGACTTGGGCATGGTTCTTGTCTCTTGGCTACAGCTTTTCTTCTTGCCTTCAGGCAGAACCTGTTTGATTTTCTGTGCATTTTGGGGACATTCTTGTGATTTCTATTGCTGTTCCATCTTCTGTACCCACCCCAAAGGAGTAGGGTGTTGAGTAAGCGAGAGGGAAGTTGAAATGTGATTAGAGAAATGAACAAAATGTAGGGAAGGACTTGAGTGATGAAGGAAATTGAACAGTTAGAAGGGGGACTCTTAGAGCCTAGAGAAGGAAAGAACATACACGGAAGAGACCTGGAGTATTTGCAGAAAGTGAATGTTTCAGAACTGATGGTTTCAGTAATGAATTATTACCTTTGTAGCTTCAGCATGGCAACCTCATCAGCCTGTGAGTCTGACCCATGTTTGTACCTGCCTTTCCAGGGAAAACAACAGGAGCAAGAGTCAGGCTATTTTAAGATTATTTAATTAATACATTATTTAAATTGCCTAATAATGCCTAATGACTTTTAAAGGACCCCATTTAAATATCCAAAGGGATAAATTAACAGTTTTATGTTCATTTTAAGTGTGCTATCTCCATTATCCATTGTTATCTGTTATTTCTGTCAGGAATCACAACATACTTGCTAAGACAAAAAAAATGTTTCTTTTTATGTCTAATATTTATAGAAGAATGATTCTCCCAAGAGAGATGATGTGTCTTTATAAAACAAGAAAGTATATTGGAAAAAGTTGTATTTTTTGTATTATCAACTTAATGGGTTGGTTTTTGACCATAATGATATTCATAAAAATAACTCAAATATTCATTATTGTAACTTGTTTTCATTTCTCTGAAGTCTGTGTTGATGCCTTTGAGCTTTTTATTGTGACTTAAACTCTGAATATAAGCAAGAATTGTAGTGGGAAATTTTAGAGCTGCACCTTCCATTATATAAAACATAAATGCCATGAGAAAGCTCTTTTAGAGCTTTTGGAAAATGAAGCCAGAATTTTCTCAGAACTTGCTTTGTTCATTTTGCTTACTGGATTGTTCTTTCAGGTAAGATTACTCATTTGTTCAAGGTAGCGCTAGCAGTGAGTAATCTCACCTGATCTAATGGTGACATTTCTCCTAAGGACTGCCGGTAATTTGGGACCGGCCCAGGCTGACCCCAGGTTGAATTCAAGATGTTCCTTCCTTTGACCATCAGCAGCCTCTGCACATGGCATTATTCAGAGGGCAACACTGGACAGATAGTCATTTGTGCTCTGTACTTTGAGAGGTTGAGGCGTTTTTTTTCTTCTACAGTAGCTTCTGTTCCCTTTTAGAAAAGAGAAATGAATCTGTCCCAGAATGTTGACTGCTCGGCAGTTGAGCAGAAAAAAAGTGTTTAATGATGTATTTAAAGGAAAGGTGTTTAAGGAAGTGGTGATTGTACTTGCTGGCAACTTACCTTCAACTTTTACAGGCAATAGCCAAAAATCTTTATTCTCACCTTTACCAAAAGGATAAGATGCTGGGAAACTTGGGTACATTCTCCAAGTATTTTTCTGTGTAGGGACACTTACATTTATAATTTCTGTAAAGTGTATTGAAGTTTTTTGTCTCTACAGGCTTGGAGGAATTTCAGAGTTCATTTGTCAGAGGTTTGCATTTCCACAAAGCAGTTCACACTGCAAGTATGGGTCATAGAGATCCTTGAGAACTGGGCAGAAACTTGTCTACTGACTTAAATCCTCTTCTATATTTGGCCTGAGCCATAATTGCACTTGAGGACGTAGTTATGTCCTAGATTTAAAGACTGCAACACAGTTTCTGTGCTTAGTTCTGGCCAAGGAGTTATTGCTGTCTTTTGTAGTGGTTTAACATTGGCACGTCTACATAAAGCTTGTATGAATTTCCAAATGTTAAAGGTCTACTGTCATAAACGTATATTGACTTGTGTTACTGAGATGCTTCTCAAGTAGCTTTGAAGTCAGAACGTTTCCCCTTGTATAAAAATAACAAATATGGTACCAGGGTGAATTTTAAACTGTGACAGTTTCTTATGCTGTCATTGCAGATCGGCCGCTTGAAGTGTGTTCCTTACGTGCTTTTGGAAATTGTGAGATGTTTGTTTTTTCTTGCAGATTTACATTACCTTTTTATTTTGACTATGAAACTCCTTTCTGGTATTTATAGTATGCCAACTTTGCTGCAACAGGCTCACTAAGCCTTGCCTTGGGTCTCTGCTGTCAGGTTTTCATAGGCTACCACATGCTTCCAATGTTTGGTACAAATTTAAAATAGACATCCAACATAATCACACATTATTACGTAAAGTACTTTTTCAGTAGAATAAAAGGAGAACTGAGAGCACTGAGGGAATTGGTTCAAATTTGTCATTCAAACCTGCTGCCTTGCATAGCCCCTGGCTCAGCAGAGATAGGGCTGGGAGTTGAGCACTTGCTTGGGGCAGCAGAAAACTCCTGCAGGGAGAACGGGACAGCCCTGGACAACTTCTGGTTTCTCGCAGTCTGGGGACTGTAACTGCTTCTGTTCTCCTACAGTAATCTCTTTTACCTGCAATATAGTGAAGAGACTATCCAAAGAAATGGATTTTTTGCTAAGCATTTTGTAAAGCTACTTTGTGTTGAAAGATAAATTAGTTTGCATACAAGGCTTCTAAATCAATCTAGAGCTTTAGTCCTTTGCTTTCAAAGAAAAGAAGAGTGCTATATTCTTAGTTTTATTATAGTGGGAAAAGATTGTTAAAGACTAGAACATGGCAATCTCTCCTGTATACAGTTGAGCAGTAAAGTAAGATAAGTTCATTTTTAACAGTAATTTTCTGTGCGAGTACTATGATTCTCTGGCATAGAAAGCCAAATTAATCACTGGATTAAGACTTCTGAGAGCAACTGTTGTGGTTGGATTATTTTATTATGAAGAAGTAGATGTCAGTTATAGGTAATATAGTAGAAAAGTTCATTTGTGTTACACTTACTCAGAGTTTAATGACTAGATATGTAATCATTTCTGATGGCGTGGTTTTCTTAGAGTTAGACTTTGTTGAGAAAGAGAAAAAAATAGATTGGGTCTTTCATACCAGAAATTGGAGAAAAATTGCAGTGATGACGTGAACCTCTGTGTTGGGCTGTGGTTACAATCAAGTTGGCATTTAGGGTTCTGCTAGGGGAAAAAATCAAAACCTGAACTTGCCCCCAGCCTCTCGACTGAGAAAGAACTCTGTTCTCTGCTGCAGCACAGTGAAAAGGCTCAGGATGAGGATTTGAACTATACTGCAATTTTAGAAACAGAGAACATGTTTTTACAGGGTTCTTCCAGACCTCTGAGGTCTCTGGTTGTCTTACAAGGAAGAATAAAAGGTAGTCTGACTGTCAAGGAATCATAAGGGCCAATGGGCCCCTCCCACACTGGTTTGTGGCAGGAGTTGCGTGCTTGTGTCCTAGCAGAGAATCAGCTTGTCCCGGTGCAAGAAAGTTCTTGGGAGCAGCAGAGAATAAGTAAATGCAATTGAAGGCCCTGTGACATGCAGGTGATTAAACTGCATTCGAGGTTTTGCTCTTGCTTAGACATGGTAAATGCATGAGAGAAAGCATAAATAGCAGTGTGATAAAATAGTAGCATGACATGAAGCCTATAAATAGCCTTTTATAATTTTGTAGTACTTTCTCCTTCTAATAGCCTTTGCTCTTTAACTTCAGCACATGCAAACTCTGCACGTGTGAGTTCATTTGCCCTTCTTGGTAATGTTTTATTCCAGTGGAGTTGGGATGTTTCTCTTATTGTTTTGTTTTCAGTTGAGTAACTGGTTTGTACCATGGTTATGTGCCTGTTTTTTCAGCGGATGTGAAACTTGATACTGAACTGAGCCAATATGATAAACAAGCATTAAAGCCTCTCTGTCTTCCTGAACATGAATGCATTAGAGGAGATGGTAGAAGTTGTTTTCCTTCTAAAAATAAACTCAGTAAATAATAGAATAATTCAATTTAATTAATCTCAGACCAACGGAACTGAAAGTTTCTTGCTGGTTCTGAATGACAGCTGATTGTAGAAGTTTGCAGCTCCAACCAAAATGGTCAGGTAATTTTTCTCAATATTTTATTAAATACAAATACACTAGATGGCTTTTTATTTATAGAATATGTATACCCTCTACCTGGAAAGTGATTTGCTAATATGTTAGTAAAAGATATTTAACTTCTAATAAATGGTTTGAGATTGAGTAGATAAGATGTATAATACAGAAATACAGTTTGTCAGTGATTTTTAGTTCCACTTGGGTAAAATGGTGTCTTCATTCTGGAGCTGTAGTACATTATAAACTCCGTCTTTTTGGCTCTTCTGCCTTTTCCAACTCTATACCCTCAACTTTGTGCCTTTACTTTTTGGATTTAGGAATGTAGGGATTTCTGCTCCCCACCTCTCCCCACAGTATATTCATAGTTAGCCTTGACAGTGTTACGTTGCTTTTCATGCCATTAATAGTGTCTTATTTTTGTTAAGTTAATTTTGTGGAAACTGTCAAGTATTAATGTTTAATTCTATAAAGAACAAAAGCTAAAAGGAAGAAAACAGTCATATTCAGAAACAAACAAAAAAAAAAACTTTAAGGGTTTTTGGAAGCTTGGTTTGATGAACCCTGGTAAGAATTATAAACTTTTATGTAATTTTGGATCTTGTTTTTCCTCTTGCACTATGTTTTCTTCCCATTTTTTTTACAGATGCTTCTGTGAATTTGTCAATTTATTTTCATGAGAAGGAAATACATTCCAAAAAGAAAAGTATTTTTAGACACTCTTAGAAATATGCATGAAGATCATTTATCTTCTTACTTGTTTATGTCCAAACTTGAGTGTAGTTTAACAAGTTTCAAAATTCTGAATGCATGAAGATGAGTCTGGGGGGCCTGCAGTCTGCCCTGAACGTTTAAGTGTATCATAACCCCTGACAGGGTGTAACTGTTGGGGTCAGTATGGCACGATTTTGGAAAACTTTTGATTTGGCTCTGACTATGAGTACAAATACAATTGTTAGAAAGTGGGTTTGTACAATTTACAAATCTGGGCTGTATAGGCATCTTTAAGATACTTTGCTATAGAAATTAAACACACGAAACTTTGATTTTATATTTCCTGTTTAAAATTCTATTGCATGTGAATGATTATAGAATTTGATTGTTTGAGCATGAGTGATATTTTCATTGTCAGATTCACTCAGATAATTTTGAATTTCTAGTCTTGAACTGGCTTAAAACTGGAAATTGTTTCCTGTAAAGAAAGTCTTTGAGAGGAGGCAGAGGTAAGTCAGAAGAATACTTACCTAAGCTGACATGAAATAGTAAAATATAGTAAATAAAGAAATAAATAAAAGGAGGTCTTAAAGTTTGGCGTGATATAAAACAGGATGGTTCTTTCAAAACTGGGCAGGTACACCAGCAAAACTGAACTTGCCTTGTGCAGGGAGCTCCTTGTTCCAGTTCCCTGGTGTGCTTTGGGGTCTCTCAAGTGCACATCCCATGACCAACCAAAACATGAGCTGCTGCCTTTCACAGCCCATGGCCACTGTGGAGAGGCCAAGTGCCCAGAGTGCAAGGCAGGGTGGCTGAAAGCCAGGGGCACGGATGGAGTGAGGTCATTTTTCTGGGCAGCACTGCCAGAAGACATCCCTTGGTTTGTTTTCTGCTGGAGGAAGAAGCGGAGTTGACAAGCGTTTTCCAGGCAGGTAGCCAGATATGCATTATTTCAATGCTTCCCATGGAAAATCGGTGGGTTTTGGCAAAACTGAAATTTTCCACGTGAAAATTTCTATTTTATGGAAATGACGTTTCTGATTAAAAACTAATTTTAATGGAAAGTGTCCAGTTGGTTACACTGAGCCATAGAATTAGCATCTGCTATGTTTAAATCTATTGAAGATAATTTGGCTTAGGTTTAGCAACTCTGAACAAAATATACATAGACAACTTTTCCTCCCCCTGTCTAATACCTCAGTTTTAGTGCCAGCCAAAATTCAGCTTGAAGTTGGCTATGAGTAGAATAAAAGCTTTTTCTGAATTTTGCCAGCTTGTTTTCAGTTCAGACTGCCTTTAACTTCAAAGACTTTACAACACAGATGCCATGGCTGGAACTACAGCTGCCAGTTCCACTGGCTGCTCTGGACTTGCAGGTCCTTCAGTGTGCAGTAGTATTGATCGGTGGGTGCTCAAGTGACTAATGGCCAGCACACAGATTTTCTCCATCATATGTTTTCCGTCAGTGTTGTTTTCAGACAATTGTGGTTGAGGCTTGTGCAACATACAGGATGTGGTACTTGTGTTCATTTACATCGAATTTGAATGTGTAACTTTGCATCATTTGGTATTTTACCTGTTTTTTCTGCTTAATTGTGTACAGCTGTTGAGGACCATCAGTTATTTGCATGTAACTTTTCTCTTTTTGATTACTTTAATTGTGTTAAAAAAATCTCTCTTATTTGTTGATGGAAAAGCTGAAATCAAAACCTAATTTTCACTTGCTGCATTTCCTCTATTCAGCATGTGTAGTTGGGCTGTTGCTCAAGTTTAGAGCTGTTAATAATTAGTGTCATGAAAGGACTGTACTTGGTTATTCTAACTACAGGCAGTTATGCATTGTCATTAAAAGCTCAAAAAATTAAGACTCCTTTTATATACTGGGGAGCTCTTGTTTTCTACTGGGTCTGTAGAGAACTGTAAAGTCCTTTCTTTGATAGCTGAAGAAATGTTTTTAAGTCATATTGCAAAGGGGAAGCAAATTTAGTTATGCCTTGATAACTTTGAGGAAAACTGTAGGAAGAAATTGGATTTGGGGGTTTTGAGGTGGGGGATGTATGTTCTTTCCCCCCCAGACTTAAGCAAGATATTAAATACTAAGCTGTTATCACCTGATACTACTGTACTTTGTCTGAACTTGCACTGATTTCAGCTCTTTTTTCTTTGATAGGTAAATATTTAGGCTCCCTGATCTTAGAGTTGTATCTGAGCCAGATTTCCCTTTAATGAAAGATCTATTTAAATGTATTTAACCTAGATTAAGAACAGATTTTATAAAGTACTGCAGATTTATTTTGAGAAGTCTCTATCAAGATATTTTAGTAATGTTTCGTTATAGTCTTCATTTATTACATCTTATTATAGCATTGAGTCATAAAAGCAAGAATAAGAGATCCAGCTCCATGAATGGGAAGAGATAGATTTAGTATTCATCTGTGTGAAGGTCATGGATTACCATTTTTAATGCTATTTTCAAACAAGGGCAGGTTATGGGTAGAGTCGAGTTTAAAATAATAAAGGTGGAACTCACTTGGAAAACTTCTCTATTTATTCCTAGTAATCTTTACACATGATAAACACCTCTAGATACCATGAACCGACAACTGTATACTAGGAAACAAGGAGGTTTTATGTCTTATAAATGCATTTTCATATTTTAATTTATATGACTTTTTAAATATAGGAGGACAGTTGAAGTCACCATTTAGTGATATTTAAACAGTGCTCCTCTTCCTGTTCTTGTTTTTCCTGGCAGACATATCCTTTACTGACTGCTTCAGCTATCTGCCCTTCCACAGGGATTAGCTGGCTTTTTTAGAATTAAAGCTAGATTTAATTTTTTTCCCTGCTAGCTTTGCCATTTCCATCCTCAGTGGCTCGTTGCAGGAGTGTGGCTGCTGCTGCCGTGGTGCCTGGGTGTGTTTGCTGCCTGGCCCGCCTGAAGTGGTGTAAGCAGGGCCATGGCCACAGCTCTGCCTCTTCCCCCTCTATGGCCTTGCTGTCACTGCTCTAGCTGATGCTTGCCATCAACTTGTATTTTCATATAACAGGCCTTGCATGATACCAGAATGGTTATTTAAAGACATTTCTAGCCTCAGCTGCCTTCTCTTTTTTTCTTCACACCAAGGTATGGCTTCCCTAGACCATTCTGTAAAACAGTCACACTGTGATCAGGTGATTCCTGAAGATCAGCTATAGTCCATTGCTTAATAGGGTGATAGGCATGCTGTTTTTTCTGGTCCTTAAGGTGTGTATGGGTGTATTGAGTATTACAGAGAAATTCTCTATGGCTTTGCTCAAAGTAATCTCTGACATCTCATGTTGGTTCTTCATACATCTTGTTCAAATGTATGTGTGACTTGTTCTATAAAACTTCTCTTTTTTCCTTGCCAAATAAATTTTAATATCTTCTCAGTCTGTTATCTCATCTAGAGTCCTGGATAGTGAAGGTGGAAAGGTTATTGTCTGCATGTGAAACATGACTGAGCATAGAAAGGGAGGACATAAAGGGTTTAGGTTCAAAATAATTGTCAATGTTGACGGCATGGTTTCTAAGAACTTTTTATTATTAATATTGCTTCTAAACTGCCAGTAGGTGTTGTAATCTTAAACTATTGAAATTTATCTTGCTGTTAGGTGTTTCCTGAAATGTTGCATACAGGAGTGAAGCAAAGCAGATACCAGTCTTCCTGTACTGTCCTACTCCAGACTCAAAACAGAGAAAGGGATCAGCTGAGTTTGAGAGACTTTTTTGTGGGTGTGGTGCATGCAGTTCAAGCATAATGAGTATTGACATTTAATTAGATAGAGGTGTCATTTATAATAGTCTTCTCTGTTAGCTTTGCCCTTCTTCTTGGGGGCAGGGAGGGGTAAGGGAGGGAATTGTCAAATTGTCCAAATAGTTTATTTTTCAGAGAAAACAGTAGCATGCTACAGTGCTATCTCACTAATTTGCTGTGTTCTGGTGTATGGCCTGCAGCTGTCTCTAACAAGATCCTATGTAGACTCATTAATTATTATTTTATGTTAGATAGTATGAAAACCTGAGAGTGACAGAATAAGGTGTTTCATCTTCAACCTTTGTCTCTGTCAGTAATTATGTGATTATAACAGTGAAAATCTTGCTTGATATCACACAGCAGTTGTTCAGATTTGAAACCCCTTTCCAGAAAAGTGGATAAAAATCATTACTCAAGGAGGTCTTAGTTTAAAAAAAATCTTGGAGTAATTTTTTTACTGAGAATGCTTATTAATTTAGACATCAAGACTACACTGAAATCCACAGCCAATCCTATGAAATCCTCATGTTCATGAGCTGCATTAACAATCTTAGAAATTTATCTGAGTAAGTGGCTAGAGTATTAAATTAGTTCTCTGCTACTGGTTCATGTATAGGAGAAGCTGATGGTGGAGGAGAGGGGCTAAATTCAACTTCTTTTCTGTCAGCTGTTGAATTTTGGGCCCAATATTTGTCATATACGTGTTAAGAATTAATGCTTTTTTTGTTAGATTTGGCCCTTCCTATGGTTGAGGATTGAGGATGTGGAAAAGGGGAATGTAAGAGTAGCTTATTCACTGAAATGCAGATGAAATAATAGATGTTTTGAGGAGAACATGAGTATGTTTCTCTTTGTGGCTTTCAGAAGTGAAGTAGGATTTTCCTTTGCTCTTCTGTACTTCTGGCATCCATGAGGGATTTGCTCAAGCAGCTACAGAGAGAGTAGAGATCTTGGAGGAATGTATAGAAGCAGCTGCAGATCAGCTGAACTTGTGTACTGTTTTTGCACAGGAAGCGTGGAGACTGCTCATGGCCAGGCTGTAAAGAAGGATACAGGAATCCCTGACCCAGGAGCAGGAGAGTTTGGAGTCTGGGAGCTGCCAGCTCCATGCAGGTACCAGGTTAAAGAGGGCACAGTCTGGTTACCCACCAGTGGAGAGAAGTTGTGGCGGTTTTGGGAACTTGAGCTTCCCAACTCCCAAAGCCAGTATCTCCTTGTATCCAGTGCTCTGTTTCCAGATTGTCTGGGAACATAGTAGCACTGAAGAACCAGTTACATTGTACAGTCACAGTAACTGTCCCACTTGGTCAACAGTAAAAATGTGATAGCCCTCTCTTTCAGTGAAGTTTCAGGAAAAGTTTAGTAAGTGGCCATATGATAACTTTTCAGAAGTATGTTATCATCCTTAAGTAGAATGAATGTGATCAATTTATATATATAACTGTTATTAAATAACTTAGAAATAAAACAAAAGGGGTTGATAAAACCTGGAATCATTAATGAGGCTGTTGCCTGGCTAGAAGTCTTGTACCTGGTGACTGCAAAGTGAAATAAGTCAGTGTTTTACATATCAACTTTAATGAATGCTAGATACTTTCCATTATTTGGTCAGCATAAAGCAGGAAAGAATCTCGGAATCATAGAATATTCTGAGTTGGGAGGGACCCACAAGGATCATCGAGTCCAGCTCTCACTGGAACAATTTCAGGATTGTAGTACAAGGGTTGATTGACTTAAATGAAAATGCATTTCTGCTCTGCTTTTATTTATGAAAAACATCCTGAAGCTGTGTACTGCATCAGAATTGCTGAAAGCTTTCAAAACAAATTTTTTGAAAGATAAAAAATTTGAACCTTTTCTTTGTGGCATTCCCTCAGAAAAGTGCATGACCACCTAATGTTTAGCATTTTCAAACTAGTTTGGATTGAAACATTTAATGTAGTGCCACTAATGTGTTTTCAATAAACCCATATGAAGATGAGCTCTAGGTTTACCTCAGTATTTGTCTAAATTGTATTGTTATATTATTCTGTTTAAACCTTCAAAATTGTCTTTGTCTTTTTAAAAGTTTGGGGGGTTTTTTTGTTATATAGATATATCTAAGTTGTTTGGATAATTTTAGTAACAATGGGATCTGCATTTTACTTAATATATTCAAGATGTATCATGTTATAGGCATGTGGGTCTTCTATGAGTCTGACCTACTTTCCTACTTCTTGTAGGAAATTCATGTACTGTGTTGGACCCAAATGAGCAGGTGGGCCACGGTGCAAATCCGTGCCTTCTGGGTTGCTAAAATATGAGCTCCTAAACAAATAGATATCTGGCAATGCATGAGCTTCTTTAGCTGCTTTAGATGAGCCATGAAAAAATGAAATTTCTCATGTACTTGCATGCACATATGCATACAGTAATATATTTTTCTGTACATTAAGAGTTCTTTTAAAGAAAAAAGTTCGTATCAAGTCAGCAAATTTGGCTTCACTCTTGGATAAATTAAATTTCAGTTAATTACCTGCTTAACCAACTGCTTATTTATTAAGCTGCCTAAAATCAGTTAGTTTATTGTAAGCGCAAGCCAATTGTCGTTATATTGTATACGTTTACATAAAAGAATAAAGGATGCCGAAAATTCATTTGTGAAGCTTCTTATATGCTCTTTAGTGCCCTAACCAAGCCAGTATTGCAGGAATGTTCTGCCCTTTAATAGGGAACACTCCCTGGAATTGCTTCACCACTTGAAACCTGAGCTCAGGCAGGAAATCTACAACTTACTGCCTTCACAGACCTGAGAGGTAAGTGGAGTTACTTTGCACAAGGTCTGTCCTTCTCCACTTGCTGCAGCAGCATGTTCTTTAGATTAATTCACATACCTAAGTGTTACATGCTTAGCAGAAGACACTGAAAAACTATAAGCAGAAAATCATCATCATATGTGAAGATTAAGTCCAGTTTAAATAATCCAGTTGCATGTATAAAAATATTTTAGAATTAAGTGGCCATGGCACTGCCCTTGACATGGATATGCACACACAGTAGTACCTTGCTTAAGTTAATCTGCTGTTTAAGCCAGTTGTTCTCAGACTGGTTTTTTGATTACGTCTCAGCTTTTGTTTTTACTCCTATTACTTTTGAGTATGCAGATTTTACTTTGGAGCTTAAAGCAGTCCTCTGTTCCATACTAACATTAGCTATAATACTTTTATTGCAGAAGTATGCAATGAGTGTAGCTGAATTTCTATCAGTTTTTTCTCATTTTATATATCAGTATTTGTTAGGAAATCAGCTGTAATTTGTAACCTTATAAGCAATAGCCCTCTGACTATTAGTAAGTTTTCAAAATATAGAGCAAGAATGGCAATATGTGTTTGGGAAACATAATGCTATCTGTGTTCTTGGTGCATGAATTTCTGAAAGAAAGAAGTAGCAAAGATGATATGGGTACAGTTTGGGGCCAATTATGTTGTAAAAAAAGTGTGTCAGTAAAACCAGTAATTGCATGGTCTATCTGTGCATAACAACTGCGTCCTCTTTGTTAAGTGTACATGTGCTGATAGAGGTTTAAATATGGGTTGTGTGCACATGATTGGCCACCAAGCAGTTCTGTGTAATAACCCTGGCAGATCTTAGAAGGAGGAGTATTTTTGAAAGTGTGTGTGATGGTGGAGGACTTTTAACATATTCCCTGCATACTTATATGGTTTCTTTGCTGACATATAGGGAAAGGGTAACTTTAAATGTGGCTTGCAGAAGACAGTCTTTTGTCACCTTCCTCTCTATTACTTTCATGGCTGTTTTATTTCCATTTTGTAGACCCATTTCAGGATTTCAGTCATTGTACTTGTAAACCTGTGCTCTGTAATTGCAAAAACCTCTTGGTTTCATGCAAGAAACTTGTCTGCTCTGAGATGGTTGTTCCAACTCCTGTGTATTTCATGTGGGACATGGAATATGTTTCATTGCATAATCTGAAGGTACAAAACATAGTTTCTTCGTTCCATGAAGAAAATATTCATGAATGACTGATGTCCAGCATGGTGGGACTATGAGCTTCATACCAGGAAGATGCTAAACTCCAGACTGTGGAACAGCATGAGGAGTGTGTGTGTCCTATTTGTTTTTCTTCCTTAAAGAGAGTGGTGAAGGTGTTGCCCTTCCAGTCTGTGAGCTACATGAACTGTTGTTCTGGCCCAATATAGCTGCTCCTGTTTCCATAGCAAACTCATAATATAGTGCCTCTTTCTTGAATTTGATAAATTTATGTACATTGAGGAAAAATCCAGTCGCTATCTGTAATTATGCCATGTTTTTTGTTTGGCTGGAGCAAAGACGATCTGTGTTACAGCAAGAACCTTGAGAGATCTGCAGTCTGGTTCTATTGAAGGGACAGAGTGAATGGTTTCATGGTGTTAAAGGATTTTGAGCATCACTAAGGGGTGATTTCCTCTTTGTTCACTCTTACGGATTTGTTGCTGAAACCCAGTTTTCTGTCTAGTTTAAGGCAGTGATGAGGAAGGAAAAAGTATTGCTGGTCTTGTCTTGATCAGCAAATAATACAAAAAAGAGGAAAGAACAGGAGAAAAGGTGAGACTTAGCTTTTTCTTCTCTTAAGACATGGTGGTTTCTAGCTTTTAACAAGTCTTTTTTTTTTTTTTTCTTCCCTCTGGTGCAAAACTGTTTGTTGTATTGTTGAGTTAGACTCTCCTAGCTCACTACCAAATGAATTTGTGAGGACTGCAGTACTTATTTGAAAGCGGAACAGTCCTTTGTGCACTAGTATTTGTATTTGTGGAAAAGTGCTCTGAAGATTACACTCATTGTTTCTTGGTTCTTATGCCTTAGGTTTTAGCTTTCATATTTTCCAGATTCTGTACTGCATTAGTATATAACTCTGAACTTGATATAAAGTGTTAGCAAGTTCTCTTCACAGCTTAGTTATACAAAATAATCCTTTTCCAGCCCGAGAACCAAGAACACCTTTGCAGCTTCAGGCACAAAAAATGTAAACAACAGTGGCTAGAGGAGAGTCTGGGAGGATGGGACTTGATAACCGGAAGCTGTAATTGGACAATTAACTCCAATATGTAAATAGACCAACACTTATAAAAAGATGAAAACTCATGACCAGTCATCCATTCTGGGTCCATCTTGGGTGGAGCTATGGCCGGGCTCTTGTGCTGCCCAAGGTGTATCGTTTTAAGGCCTTTTAATAAATCCCTGCTTTCCTCCTTTAACACTATCTAGCCTCTGTTCCAGGTGGCGTCTCTAGGCATCAGTTCATGTGTTACTTTTTCAAATCATTGTATATTACACCTGTCAAGGGGTTGTTTCTGTGGTTTTAATCAAATTGTGTGCTTTTCTGAAACCTTTTTAGTTTAAGCTCAGCAGCAAATACCATCCTAGAATTTTGGCTGTAGTTATCAATTGTGTAGCTGCACTGGCAATGCCAACCTTTATGCCATTATGAGTAGTGGGGCATTTAGATTGTGTCTGTGTGGCAAAACACTGTTTGTCCAATGTTACATGCTTGGCTCGGATCACTGGTATCTAGGTTCAATTCCTCTTTGGTGTTTAAAGGTTTTCTCCTGCTTTTTATTTTTGAGATCTGTAAAAGGTATAGCATAAGCAGCCTCTCCATGAGGCTTGTCAGATGGACTTTGTTTTTAGGCTTTACTTCAGAGTTTTAATGTTTGTGACACAACTTTTCATAAATTTGTCATTAAGACATGGTCATAAATATAGCAGCCGGTGGCTTTTATCTGGTGTCTGTATCATTCGGTTTGTCATGTTGGTTTAGCAAAACAAAAATAAACTTGCTGTAGTTATACATGAATACAGCATTTCAGTTCTGAAGCCAGTGACTGAGTAGCCAAAATAAAAAAGCTGTCTGGTGAGGATGCAATTATTTGTTAATCTGAAAATGCTGGGTGAGTCAAAACAAGCATTTTGCAAGAATGGATGATCATCAAGCAGATTTCTTTGTCATGAGTGTGTGGTCATACTTAAAGAGCTGAAGATGTGATCTAGAAAGGCAAAATACCTCGGGGATTTTTAGGGCAGTTGCCCCGGAGGATGATTGAACCACAAAGTCCCAGACTGGTTCTTAGTCTTCCACTCCATGTATATCTGCCCGTATATCTATGTTACCAATTATTTAGGAGGGATTGATCTTTCATTTCTTACCCCTCCCTCTTCATTTATGTGTATTGGAGCACAGATAACTCTTATGATCCATGCAAGCTCTCTAATCACTGCTGGAATGTTTGCTGTCCTCTGCTGAATTCTCAGTTTTGTTGTTTTTATCATCATATGCTCCTGTCCCCCTCCTCAAATGTGAAGCTAATGTGTAGATGTGTTTGAAGGCTTCATAATCTTAGGCAAGATAAGGAAATCATCATTTTATATTCTGTTTTGAATATACCTGTGTTCTTTTGCTAATCCTAGGGTATTTTGATTTTATGTCTCAATATATCCTCTACTAAGTTATGAAACTTTCTGTTTGCTTACACCCTTGTCAAAGGATGTAGAAATAGTTTGCTGAGTGTGTAATTAAGTGAATCACAGGCCCTGATCCTGTGAGGCACTTGAGAAAGTAGTTGGTATCATTGGATAGAGCTGATAGCTTCAGGTGGGCACAAAAGGACTTTGCTGAACTGGGGCTGGATGATAATCATCAGAATCTTAGTTTTGAAAAGTGAAAGTCAATTTTATTTATTGGCTCTCAGTGTAGGGCATAGACTTGTGATTGTCATGGTTGCTTGCTGAGAAGATGAGAATTATTTGTGCTCCCAAACTAAATGTGTAAATCCAACCAAATTGACATAGAAGATGCAGTAGTTTGACAAACATTAAATTATTCATTTTGTAATTTTAAAATAAAATGGGGAAAGAAAGAATCCTAATGTTTTTGTTACCACTGTGCATTCTTATGTTTTATGATTTTACAGTGAATGCACAGGCCTTGCAGAATAATGTATCAAAGTCTTGTGTGTTTGCTGTTTTCTTTTTCTCTATAACACTTTTTATGTAAGCATCTTTTGCTGTTCAGTACTGAAATTAGTTACTTAATTGCATCTAATATCAGGAAACTGGCAGCCATGATGCCCAGTAATTACAATACTTTTTGAATTGAAAATGCTGTTGTGAATCTTTAAAAACAAACCAAAAAACCCAACGAAGAAACAGCAAACCCACAAAACAACCTTAAAATAGGGAGGGTGTGGACAATGGGCAGAAAGTAAAGGGCTGAGTATTTTGGTATAAGGTTTTGTTGTAACATGTAAGACACTGCTTTGTTATTGGCTACTGTGAATTTAGTATTCATTTTACTTTTGTCTGTAATGGAGTCTTTAAATAATGCACTTGCTGTGTTTTCACCCTTTTTTTAAAGTGAGGCATTCTTGGATTTGCATTTTTTGGCTCTTTTTAAATTTTCTGTTTGTTTGCCTGCAGACCCTGTGTGGACAGTAATGACCGCACGTTTCCGATTGCCTGCTGGCAGAACCTACAATGTACGAGCATCTGAGCTGGCACGAGACAGGCAGCATACGGAGGTGGTCTGCAACATCCTTCTCCTGGATAACACTGTACAAGCTTTCAGAGTTAATGTAAGTGATGGTTTTATTGCAAATCCGTATCTAGCTTATTGCAGATCAATAAGCCGAGTTTGCTTTTCTTTGCTGCTTTTGTATGGCTGGAGTTTGACTTTCAAACAGTGTTTAAATAGAGAATAAAAGGGGAAGTTTGGCTTGGGCAGGCATGCTTGTACACGTGCACAGTGTTGCTGGGAACTTAGTCATTCTGGCATCCTCTGTAGTACTAACATCTTCATTTCAAAATCCAATGTATGAAGCATCATTTATTTCTAGCAATTCTCTTCATGGATTAAAGCTGTCCAGTGCAAATGGAGGACAGTTTTGCTGTTGAGTTGAAGCTTTTGTTCTGCTGCATTCTGGTTTCTGTATTTTGAGCACAAGTAAGGTTGGAGTGGGAGCTCTTCCCATAGCTGTGTAGCTGACTGTTCAATCACCTGTATAGTTATACTTGGCCACAGCTGCCATCTCATAGTATCTCCCCACTCTTTGCTTTTCTCAGGTAATATTCTTGTTCTGTGATTCCCCTCCCTTAAGCTCCCCTTCTACTACACTAATGAGAATGACAGGAAGGAAAATGGAAAGCTGGGTGCTGAATACTGAGAGCTGTTAATGGGAAAAATCAGTAACTTTTACACATGAACCTGGAATTTAAAATAGGTTATTCATCCCATTTTCTAATGAAATGTTCATGTTTATATATTACACAAGTGCAACACTTTCTTTCAGCTTCCTGGGGGGGGTGGGGAAACAACCCTGAGAAATAGCAAGGACCTCACAAGAAAACATTGAAGCATTTAAAGTCATCTGTGAGAAGAACCAGAACTCAACAGGAAAGAAGCTGTAGGTTTTCCTGTGGTGGTAGAACACCACTTTTACTTTAAAAGCTATAGAATTGATGACTTACATGGAGAAAAGTTGAATAATGTGATGGTGGAAGTTAACATGTGGCATAATTAAAATTTTTCAAAAGGAAATTGAACTTCAGCACATGGAGTGTAGGAGTATCAAATAAGGCTGTGGGACTACAGGTGGGAAGTGAGGGAGAAAGCAAAGCAATTGTCGAATCAATGTGGACAAATTTAATTCAGACCATTTGAAAAAGTTCTAATGCTCAGTAATTATATTGAATTCTGATACCCAGTGTTTAGCAAGGATATTGATATATTTGAATGTTTCAGGGAAGATTTATGAGAAGGATTGCATTTTTCTGTTCTGTAATCAGTGGTTAGAGCCTGCAGCTGCTGATCAGAAGTAAAATCTGTTATCTGGCAAAAATTTGCAAGGATCTGACATCCAGAGGCTTAAGGTTCAGAGGCAGGTCTGGTGGTTATTTGCTTTAGATATGTCAGTCAAGATGGAAGGGTTTAGGATATTCTCTTGAGGCATTTATGTAGTTCATTCAAAAAAAATTTAATTTTTCCAGATTTCCGAGTAGTAAAGTGTGGGAATTTTGGATGACGAAGCTGACGGACAGATTTTTAAAGACTGGTTTATTAACATCAACTCTCCTTTCCTTTCTGGGATAATTTTTTCTATATCCTTTCCCCTTTTCTGTATCACTTCTCATCTTTGCTAACTGTTTCCTAGTCTATGCTGCCTACCAAAAAGCAATATATACAATATATAGTTGGATATAAAGCATTAGAAGTGCATAAGAAATTGTAAATGTTGTCGTCTTTGCTTTCAGGTGCATGAGTTCTCTATTAAAGTATCTGTTTTGTGGTTTTTTCTTATCAAGAAAGTAAGAATTGGGAAAAATAAGGAAGAACTGTTGGGCAGTAGGTGGGAGATGTACTTCTTTTTGATCTAGGTGTTCAAAAGCTGTACGTTTTTAGAGGATACTAGCGCCTCTCAGAAAAGAAGAATCACCAGCTCTATATCCTCAAATGTCTGTTCTGTCTCTCCCTAGAAAAAATTATGTAATATGTTCTTACCACCTCCCTAGTGTACTAAATATTTTAGTTGCATGGATCATGCTTTACTGCTTATACAGATCAGCCTGCAAGTTTGTCTATTAAAACTGAGTCTAGGGAATAAACAGTTCCTTGGTGCTGAACATCTTGATCTCATGTCTTAGCCTCAATCTCTTTTCTCACAAATAGGGAGTAATAAAGTATTCATTCATAGCAAATGTAACTTATATGCTATACAGGTTCTCAGGTTTTATAGCTTTGTTTTACTTTATTGTGGTTGACACTATACTTAGCCATAAATATTTATGGAATTGTTTTCAAAACAGGAAGAACAAAGATAACATCAAATAAATTAGCACTTTTTTTTTTCTCCTGGTGATTGCTATAGGTATTCTGTATGCTAATGATTGTAAAACTTAATCGTCTGGAGGATGCAGTGGTGTGTTAATAAAAATGTACTCAAATGCTATTTCTTCTTCAACAGCAAAGTGCTGATCACAGACAATGTCTCTTGATAATTTATGTGATGTTCTAAGTTCACATTTCAACCAGCCCTTTCCATTGATCTGCAAAAAAGGCACCTTTGTGCTAAGCCTTACCTTGTAGAGAGCGTAACAAATCAAATCAGATAATCCCTGTGGATTGTAGCCAGAGAAAGGCTGCATTGGTTCCAGGCAGAAGAATCAGTTGGAATTAACCTCTGAATGTGTTTGAGGAATACAAACACTTTTTCTAAAATGCTCTGCTTACCAAATGAAGAAACCCTCCTTCAGTCCTGAAAAACAAACTTCAGTATAACGTGTAGCTGGAAGAAAGGAGGCTGATGTGAGTTAACCACGTGATCAGGATGATTTGCATTACCATAAAACTGTTTCTTCGAGATCCAATTACTTTAATTTGTTTTAATTACTTGTTTAAATACCTAAAATTATATATTTTCCATGCAAGCTGGCTTACTTATATTCCCTGAAAGCCAATCAATAGATATGGAGGTAACACTAAACTGGAGGGAAAAGTAAGTCAAGGTAGATGGGCTGGGTAGTTCTGTGAGCAAAATTGATGGTCATGGACTAATGTTTAAATTTGGAGCCTTTACTATCCCAGAACTCTCTTCAAACTTAATGAATTTACACTCTAATGGAAATAAAATCTAAAAACCTGTGAAATAACTCAAACCAAACAAGAAAAGAACAAACCAAACGAAAAAACCCACAACACTCCCCTGTAATTTTAGAAGTTAAAATTTTTAATAATTTAATCTTCAGCATTACTTAGATACTTGCCCTTTTTTCTTTGACCAAAAAAAAAAAAAAAATAGCATCGGCTGTAGAAGGAAAGGAGACAGTTGTGCAGTGCCAGGGAATGCACCTCCTGGAGCAGCAACCCAGGCATTATGGTGAGCTGCAAAGGAAAGGGTTCTGTGTTGTCAGTAATGAAGGAGCAGCACCAGCTTTCCACAAATATGTGAGCAGCAGAGCTGTAACCTGCTCCAGGAAAGCCCAGAACCTGTCATCCCCTTCCTCTGTCATCAGAAGTCCAAATTTTTTTTTGTGGTGACACAGCAGCAATATCTCATGGCGTTTGCTGTGGGTGCAGCCAGTTCTGTTGGCAGCAGCAAAACCAGAATGTCAGTAATGTGGACTGAGCAGAGGGTGGTAGTTGGTAAGCAGGCATCAAACCTGTATAATTGCAGGTGTCTGCCTAAATTTTCACACATGGTGTTTGTGAACAAGTGACAATCATTTTGCAATTAAAAATGAATCTGTGTATATCTCATGGTACTAGATGATAAATAGTTCTTAAAATGCAATTTATGTATTGATGCCTAGTGTATGTCAAATTTGTCCTAAAAGGCCAATGACTAGTAAGTACATATAATCCTCTTAATTCTTCAATTCAGAAAAAAACCCCAACATTTTTGTGTTTAACTCCAGTGGTTTTGTCTTAGTTCCCATTTTTCATATAAGTTTTCATTATTTTTTGTTTTATGAGGAAATAATGCTTAACTTGTATAGGTAGCAACAAAGCAAGTTTGCTTTTTTTATGCTCCTCTACATTTATTGGGTTTTTTATATAAAAAAATCAGATATTTAAGCTTGCTATCATACTTTTTATATTTTTGAGCAGCTGTTCAATGTTATGATAGTATTACAAATACTTCGGATCTTTCTCAACAAGCAGAATTGCGACCTTCACCTGCTTTGGCAAGCTGCAACGTCATTACATAAACATCAGAGATGGGTTAAGCTAAGGTCTGGTTTTGCTAGATGCTTATCTTTATTTTGCACTGAGTAAAACATTGTGATCCAAGCAAATGCTTCATGTTGAAACCTGTCTTCTCTTACCAAATTTGCTGCTCAATTGCAGGAAAAATACCTTCCTTGCAGTTGTGGAATGATGTTGTGTATTTCTTAATTCAAACTGATCAGCCGGTTCTAAGCTTTTACATTAGGAAATATCTATTCAGGTATTTAAGAAACAGTACACATTGGCAAGATTAGATTGGAAGAAAGCTACAGAGGTGGTATCTGCATGTTTTTAGAGGAAGAAACATGTCAGCTGTGGTAATTGCAAGGCTACACTAGGTTCTAGACATTTCCCATTTTCTGGCAGTTACTGTTATAAGTTCTTAGTTTGTGTTCTTATTTAAATCTACATGGGAAAAATGCCAAGAGGCAATTAGTGTTGCTATGTAATTTTAAAATTAGCTTTATTTGCTGTAAAAACTGTACTGAATATTGGTTTATTTCAAAAATATAACAGAAACTTCTAAATTAGTAAAAATTGAAGTGACTATATTTGGATTGTATATAAAAATGCCTTAAGCATTTATACTGTTGTACATTTATTCTGTTAACATTTGTTTTCTTTCTTTGTTTTTAGTAATTTGTAATTTTTCAGTGGTGGACTTTTTAATAATGGTGCTCCTACATTTCATAAGAAATTTTCTCTATCATTTAAAATAAAATAAGGTCTTTTGTAAAGTAAATACAGGAATTCTTAGGTTGCTTCAATTTAGCCAAATCTGTATGGGACCTGAAATATATCTTTTATGTAAATTCAGCTTAAAGATATCTGCAGAGTTATGGGTATGACTGTCCTCCTGGGATTGATTTCAAGCATAATTTGTAGATAACTATTCTCTACTTTTTTTTTTTACTATTAAATAAATTATCATGCTTCTTGGAGTTTTTAGGCCCAGAAACTGCCTCTGACAGTTTATTCAGCTTCAATGTAATTTCATCTGAACAAAGAAAGTTTTGATAGGATGCTCTTAGATGTAAACAGGTGTCTGAAAGTAGATTTGTAGATTTTTCTCTTGTATGGGTATTAAGGAAATTCTTGCAACCTTATCTTGATCTTTTAGTTACATGCTTCCATTTTATCAGCTGTAAAGGTAAACTTATGTAGTATCTATGCAAAAGAGGGTCCTTTGAGAGCAGAACAGCAGGGGTTTTTTTTGTTTTAAAACTCTAAAATATCTTACTGCCTACAGTAAACAAGGCAAGGTGTATCAAATCCACTGTAGCTGCAATAATACTTGGCACCTAGAAGATTATTAGAAGCTTTTCTGCTTGGTGACAAAAGTAGAAAATCTGGGTGGAAAATGTATCAATCACCTCTTTCATATTTCTTCTTGTTTGACAGTTCTTGCAGAATTTTGCTTGTCTTTTGTATTTCAAGACACTATGACACTTTTAACTTCTTTGGGAAACTCCCTTCAGATTTCACTAAATGTATTTATTGAGTGCTGTCATAATGACACACTCAGAGTTTCAATTACTATGTTGGCAGTATTTTCAGGTTAGGCAAAAAATTGGTAGGTACTAACAACTACACATTCTTTTTCTATCATTTTGTGGGTAACATTTGTCCCTGTAGTAGACATCAAGTTTGTTCACTTGACTCTGAAAAAAGTGTTACTGTTACTCAGTTACTTTGAATTAATTGATTTAGAGTGAAGTGCTATCTTAGAACGTATGTAAATGATACTTCTTGGTTAGATATTTGGCTATTTCAGCTGTCTCTGCCATTGAACTTTGGAAACGTTTTCAATATGCTGGTTCATTTAAAGTCAGGAATAGATTTTCCAATAAGGATAATTTGTACATTTTAGCTGTACATTTTAATTCAGTGACCCAAACAAAAGTCTGGTTTGCACCAAGTTCTTTATTAATTCCTGAACTTTTTTTTCCTTTTCTGTGTTCCTTTTAAATATCAAATTTGGCTAATGAAAGGCTTTCAGAAATAATCACGTATCTAGCTGAGAAGTGAGAAGTTCTTACTGTCAGAAAATGACAGAGAAGAAAAATTATTTCCTTGCATATGTTTCAAAAAGAGATGAAGCTCATTTAAAAATAGGACTGCTGGGATACACTTGGTGATATTTAAAATAGCTCTGCTAGAGCACATCTGAAATAATTTATATGTGCTCTACCTGCCTGAAATCTGTGTGTCCAGTTAGATATATTTATTGATTAAAGAAAAGGTGTGTATTTGTTCTCTGCAGAAACATGATCAGGGCCAAGTTCTATTGGACGTAGTCTTCAAGCATCTGGATTTGACAGAGAGAGATTACTTTGGTTTACAGTTGGCTGATGAATCTACTGATAACCCTGTAAGTTCACTGTGTTTTATAAGTAGAGTTTTAAAACTCATAATCATGTTCATCACTGTATTTTGTGTTATTTAAAGAGCAGCAAATAGAAACCATTGCAAGACTGTGCCATCTTCCCTGGCCGTGTCATTTGCGAGGGTCTGTATCATCTTGTACTTATGATAAAATTGCATGTTAATAATCACAGGTTTGGAATAAAATATTGAGTTCTGTGCTTATGAAATAGTATCTTAAAAGGATATTGCTTGTTTTATTGTATCTTTTTATTAGATTGCATTATTTTTAAATATAGTAAATATGTTTTTAATTTGTTTTGTGCTTATTTTTGTCATTAAGACTTACAGAATAACAGGGGGGTTTAGGTTGTCGTGTACAGAGTTTCTGTTTCTAGCCCAGATACTTGGTCATCTTTAATAGTGCTTCATATAGTCCAGTATCTGACAAGGGCAGTGATCTCATCACCTTAACAAAGAAGGGACTCCCTTGGAACTTTGTATTTACAATAGTTCATGGGCTTAATTGAAAGGAAACTCTACACAACTGAAACTTTGTAAATCACAAGTAGAAACCAAGAGATGCAAATGTAACATTCACTGAGCTAGTTACAGTGGTCCTACTGGGATCTTGATTGCCTAAAGAATGCTTTCTTCGATATTTTCTTTTCTAGTTATCAAATAGTTAATACTAGTTTTGCAAAGTGCAATTTAGCTAAGTATTACTCCTTCGAAGACTGTTCTTTACCTAATTCCACTTATATGTGCAGTACTGTGATGGGGTCAACACCTCCCAGCTTCTGCATCAAAAGTCAGCCACATTGATTTGTTGACAGTTCTGTTAAGACATTGGTGGACTGCCTCTGTAATATTTTTATTCTAAACTTTGTTTCAGGCTGAAAAAAACCATAGGCAACCAGAAGAAAAGTCTCAATTATTTTTCAGCTTTGTTTAAGAGTATTTAATTGAATATCGCTCAATATTTCACTTAATATTCAGAAATTTATCTGGCTTTCCAAAGGGTGGACCTCTAAGCTCTCTTTAGAGAGAGTTTATCTGTCTGGAAGCAGATGAACACAACACTGTAATACAAGGATCTGGTTAAGAGTTAGTCTGAAAAAAATGACTTAACAGGTATTTGATACAAGCACAAACTTGAAAGTCTGGGGTTTTTTTTAGTTTCTAAACATTTTCTCACTTCAGCACTTACCTATTTGCCATGAAAACAATATGTCAGAGCTAGAAAGAAATATTACCAATATTAGTCATGCAAGCTAGAAGAATGTATGGGTTTGACTAATTTTAGGTTTTCATGCACTTATACTTTTACACTTTGTTCATTCGGACAAGGAAACTATATTGGGTTGACAGATATTCTAGTTACTTGTGAAATAACACAGCAGAATATTGCTAAGATGTAGTTAATGCAACAGCAGATAAAGATGATGAGGAAAAGGGGATTCTGCTAATTGAGTGTGAAACCTCTAACATTGTGTTTAAACTGGGATCTCATTAATTGCAGAACCTTTGTGGTTTTTATAATATTAATATCAAAGTAAAAATCAACTATCTTTCAACAGGTTTTGAAAGATTCTTATATAAAGTTCATATATATCACTGGCTAGAATGTTCTTTAAGCTTTTTACATGTAGTCTTAAAAGTTAATTGATCCTGTAGGAGGCTTTTTTTTTTAGATGACTATGCTTTTGAGGCTGTATCAAACTGTCTCTACTTCTTCTTGAGTAGACTAGTATAAGGATACAGCATGTGGATCTAGTCATCATTATTCCTCATTAATAAATTGACACAGGACTAACTTCAGATCCATAATGTGTGTCAGGTAGCTCAGGGACTTGTGTGTTTGCTTCCTCCTCCCTCACCTGAAAAAAAATCAAAAGCCCCGTGGTAAGTGTGAGGGAGTTAAGTGCTGTGCTGGGTTAGGTGTCTGTCACTGCATAGGAACTGTGCCTATATAACAATTTCCTGAGGCTTGTGGACTTGCCTTGCAAGGCAGCACAAGGAATTGAGCAGTATTTATACCAAAGATAGACTTAGGAGTTACCTGGACTGTGTTGGCATGTACAGACACTGCTGGGTTGCTAATGGGCAGTGGTTTAAACAACTTGCAGAACTTTCAAGGCAGCCATACTTTTAGCTGAAATTCTGAATTTGCCACATTGATTTTTACAAAGCTCTGCCTGTACATAGCAGTGATCTCCTGTAGACACGATCAAGATTTGGCACTGTTCAGTAAAATTATTCTGTAGTCTTTAATCCAGGAGGCTGAATGCTGAGCCTCTGACTTACAAGATTCAGTTAGTGATGTACCAATGCTGCCACTCAGGCTGACAATTTGAGCCAATGGGATCACTCCCTGGATGTGCCAGACCTGCAAAATCCAGAGTCAGAAGTACTGGAAATAGTTAAACAAATTAATTTCTGAGTTGGGTAAATGAGCCTGTTTACAGCTCTTCACTACCATAGGGAGTTGTTCTTAAAGAGTAGCTGACAGTTGCTAAACACAGCGTAGTTGGGTTCTGACCTCTGTCCTGTGACAATGACAGAAGCAAATCAAAGTAGAATTACTGCTGTAAAACAGGTATCTAGACAAGATAGGTTAATCTTGGGGAAAGGAGATCAGTAGCAGTTGATGATAGTGGTGATGTCTCCAGAATCAGTAATAAGCCTGTGTATGCCAGTGAGGAATTTTGGTAAATGATCAAGTAAAAAGTAATAGAAAAGCACCAGTTTCTTGATGTATAGGCTGTGATTTGTTCTTTATTTCTCTGAAGTTGGTGTTAAAATTTGTCTCTTTCCAGAGGTGGTTGGATCCAAACAAACCTATCAGGAAACAATTAAAAAGTGAGTAATGTATGTATTTCGTCAATTCATCTATTGTTATTATGCTATTTTTCCAGGGTGCCCTGATTAATTAGAAATAACTTTTCTTGACCATAGGAGGATCTCCTCACAGTCTGAACTTCAGAGTTAAGTTTTTTGTAAGTGACCCAAACAAGCTCCAAGAAGAATATACGAGGTAGGTCTGGTTACTTTGTCAATAAAATACCTCTCTTGAACAGTCATTAATTTAAGGTATAACATGGAAATTTTCTTTTAATTCATTCTTGTATGTACAAGCTTCTAAGTTTTGTCTAATAATTACAGATATGAACTATGCACTTGTACCAAATCAATATAACAAAAAGGTTCTGTGAATAAATGAATGAATTTATATGCAAAGTGAAGTAAATACATGAAGTAAATAGTTACCAAGTAGAAACAGAAAAGGGAAAATAGAGAAAAGAGGAAAAACTTCATTCCAGTATTTGCCAATAAGTACAAATTTAATTCCATCCTTCCTTGTGTTCTCTTTTGTGACTAAAACATTGCTGAGCATTCTGCATTTTTTTACATTTTCCTCCTCAGTTTTCTACTTGGTACTAATAAAAATTAATCTTTGTGGTTGTTGTTGTAGTTTGAATCATGTAAACTTATTTTGATAGCAGTGTGTTGAAATCTGTTAAAGAAAATGCTCAGTGTGAATCAAAATCAGAGGCTTGGGAATTGCAATTAGTCTCTGAAGAAATCCCTCAAATTTTCCATATTTTTTAATTACTTCTGGCCCTCTACCTAAATGGCATGAATTGACAGATTGGAATTTTTGGATGTCGGCCATTCTGAAAACAGGTCAGCCTCATTCAAAAATATTGTTGAGGATAGCTTTTGAAACCTAAGTACCAAAACTCTGGCAATTTGAGTCCACATTTGTTCATAAATTCCTTTGATTTGACATATTTTGGACAAAATTTTACACATATCTATGCAGACAGAATTCACCAAAATGAATCCCAGAGATCCTGGATGAAGCTTTGTTTTACCGAAATATTTACTGTAGGAAAATCTGGACATTTACTCTATTAAAATAATAAAAAAACCATGTTTTTTGACTTAAAGTATGTAATATTCCTGAGCAGATGAAAAAAAGGATAAAAGTTGATCAGTTTGGAGTAAACCGTAAAGAAGGAGAAACCTGGAGAAGTGCTATTCTCTAAATACAAAGCTATAAGCACTGCTCTCTTTTAAATGAGAAATAATGTATGGTTTCTGTATCTAGGTCAACTCTGCCTCTTTTGCTAATAGGCCTAATTGCCCCTGAGAAAACTCATTTGTATTTGGAATTATTATAAAGAGAGAGATATTATCCATGGGCTTTTTTGGAGTGAAGTTAGAATACCACGTTGCAAATATGGGTCCTTTAACATATTCCCACCTCAAAAAAGAGAAAGAAAAGAGTGCAAACTTCTACTAATTCTGACTGAAGCTGAGACTGTTCCAAAATGCTCAGTTTTTGCAAGTTCCATGAGAACAGAGGAATGACTTGGCACATGAAGCAGGATGAAGAGATGTCAGGGAAAGGTTCAGTGCAAGCTCGTGTCTTATTAGGCCTCTGTGCATTCACGTGAGCGAGGCAGGTTTGAATGCCCCAGGTCAGGAGAGGTCAGTGTGTGCTGGAGAGCTTCACTTCAGGAACTGCTCTGGAAAGGGAATGAAGCTTCATTAGTTCTCCTCATGGCAGGAAGAATTGCTTATTAACGTTGACTCCATTAGCATTAATTGTGTCCTGCCTTTTCTAGCTATAGCTATATAAGCAAGATAAAAACATGGTAATGCAGGGCTGCCTTTGTTGTTTTACTGGACTCTGTTGTTCAGGCTTTTGCAGATCTGCTTTGCTAAAGCTTCTATTGATTTCCCATTTTGCTCAATAATATGTGAGGATTTAGTGTTCAAACTGGGGTGGTTGGCTAACAAGCCATTAACCTCACTGTTCACTGAAAACAGTGGACAGAAGGTGAACTCTTCTTGGTGTTCCTTAATCAAGATGTCCTTTATGTACCACGAAATGTTTTTAATAAAGCTTTATACCAAAAAAAGGCAAATAAAATGGAGATGCAGCTGTATATTTGTGAAGAGATGCTAAAGCGAAGCATATGTGGCACATCCATTTAATATATATATTTGACTTGTAATTGATTACGTTTCTTAATCAGTAAAGAAATTTGTCTAAGTTTTAACTTGAGGTTAATACCTTTTAAACTAAGCTTCTTGCCTTTCCAATTAGTTAAAGAATCTCTAGATGGTTTTGTAGGAGTTGAGCATATACACTAATCTTTGCTTGTCAGTTCACAAATGTTTTCCCTCATTTTCCTACAAACATGGAATGCTTTACCTTTCTGCTGTTAAATAGCTTGTAAATAATTTAATTTCTCTGTGTGTATTGGTAAATGTTTGTGAAAGCCTTAAAGTGATAGATAATCCACATTCTGAAGACAATTATGAGAAGTTATATTAGGTGTAGTAAAGTGATATATTTTGGCTTTAATGTCTTAGTTGAAGTTTTTATTGGGAAATATTTAGTATTTTGTGCTTTTCATAAGTAATGTTGATGTTTATAATAAATAGGTATAGCCCAGCTTTTGAATCAGAACTACATGAGAGAAACCAGATGATTATTTTAATAGTAATAATGTAAGGTTTAAATTTATAAGAAAGCAGGAATTATGTTTAAATTTGCCACTCAGTGATACTTTTATTAAAACATTTAAAAGGCAGTGGAGACAAATTCTACAGCAGCTTTTATAGTCTGTTAAAAGGACTTTTCTTCTGAAAGTTGAAGCTTTTTCCTAACATGCTGCCACTTTGATAAATCTTGTTTGGTACCCCACTGCAATCTCTAGTTCAGTGAAGCTTTGTAGCAGGTGTGATTTGCTACGTGATGTAAATGTTATACTTTTTTTCAAATTTTCTAAAACCTCTGAGTGAAATATGAAGGAACTAAATTGAATGAACAAAATATTCATTCTGAGATGTTAGCAAAATGTTTGGGTTTTGTTGGAGAAACAAAGGAAGTAATTTAGAGGGAAATTTGTTTGTACTTTCTGGCTTGTTGGATATTTTAAGTCATGGTGTTTCTGCTGCCTCTGGTGGGAAATAGTTTGTGTTTTAAAATGTTTGGCCATTCCTTTTGTTAAATCCATCTCCTCCCTGACTTGAAAGAGTGGGCATGGAAAAACTAGATGAATTTCTAAAACAAGCTTTTTTTCACATAGCAATTAAAACTTTAGAAGCTCACGGGAAGTTAATTGAGAGTTGTTTGACATAATAGAGTCCACAACTTTCGTAATAACAATGTGACTCCAAAATACTAAGAATAATTAATATAAATGAAAATAGAGCAGTATCAAATACTCAGAATAAATTAGTTCTGTCTACCTGGAGTACAAATCATTTGTATGAGGGTACCTCCATACACAGATGCAAACTTCAACTTATGGTTGTTGTATAAAGCAGCAAGAATTTTGAAATTTGTAGCCTTTTAGTGAAATATAATGGATAACTTCATAGTAACCTCATAGCCTGTAAATCGTTTAATTTACCAAGTTGTAGTATTATTTTACTAAGCAAAGTTTCATTTCTTTCCTAGTAGAGTTGAGGAAATAGCATGCAAAATGTCAAGTGTTAGTTTTGCACTAACTGAAAGCAAATTACATTAAACTGATGAAAAATTACGGAATTTTTTTTTTAATTATAGTGTTTTTTGTTTGCTTTTCTAAATAAGGTACCAGTACTTTTTGCAAATTAAGCAGGACATTCTTAATGGAAGGTAAGACATTTTTCTTGTGTTAAACATTAAATGCAAACCTGGTCAAGGAAAAGTTAATGAGAGATTTTGCCTGCAAAAGTAAAAACATATTAAGAATAAATCACTGTCTATGCAAGTGGAAGTGTTTATAATAACTACCTGTCAAATTTCTCCATAGACTATAAAAGACTAGGGTTTTTAAAACAGCCTAATGTCATATGAAATATGTAATTTTATTTGTTTATCATTTTGAAAACAAAACAGATTGCCCTGTCCTTATAATACTGCTGCTCTTCTGGCTTCCTATGCTGTTCAATGTAAGTATCACTAGTATTCATGTACATGTTAGTACTGAAATACATAAAAAGTCTTATTGATTAGTTTCTAAAGAATGTATAGCTTTGTATAGCATTATATTGTGGTGTTTGTTTTCTCATGATTAAGGGAATTGATTGGTTGTCCTCCCCCAGCATGTTTTGCTGAACTGGATATGGAAAAAATACTTAAAGCTCTGCTGTTAGAAAACCCCAAATCAATACTCTTTTATTCCTGTGTATTCTGAGGCATGGAATTGTGGATTTTGCCTTAAGAGTGATACTAAAAAGTAGTTCTTAAAACATGAAAACATTTTTGACATACTATACAGTGAACCTCCAAATAGCTGTGGAAAACAGAGTTCTGGTCCTGTCTGGCCAAAAAGTTCAATACCTGTCTTGGCAATTTTAAGCCATCCATTGAGTAGATGACTCTTCAAAACTGAGATTTCGTTTTCTTCCTCACTCACTTTTTCTTCATAAGCTTAAATTAACCAATCCCAATATATTCATTCACATTTGTGTGTTTTTCTGCTGTTAAAGGTACTTACATCCACATTAGAACTTTGTATACTTGGGACATATCAGAGAAATAGTGTCCATGTTAATATTTTGTTAAAAAATACATAGTAATGTTAATGTCATGTTTTATGCACGGTTTTGCTCAGAGGTTACCTTTTTCTAGGTCGATCAATAGAACAGTTTCTCTTGAACAAAACTCCCACCCTTCAGCTGCCTGAACAATTGTGCTGCAAATGCTGTCATGCCATAGGGATTTGTCTTAGAAAAGTACTTGATAATAGAAACTATGAAAACTTGAAAACATTTTAGGGTATTAAGAATGCAATATGGGATTTTCAAAATATTGTAGAAGTGGTGGGTATGCACAGTGCATTGTAGTTACATTTATCCCCCAGATCATGCTGCCTTTAAGTTGTTCAGCGTGCAGAGCTCTGTCTAATGATTCCTGTACCTGCCTAGTAGTAAACTTCCTGAATTCTTCATAAATACATGTAAATAGCAGATCTCAGTCCTGTAGTTTTGTATTTCAGCAAGGAGTGCATTCTGCTATAAAACCTGGTCCAATTTTCTAGTTTTTAAATTATTTAAAGTAGGATCTGTTTGTGGTGATGCAAGTGACCCAGAGTTCTTTTCTACCTTCCCTTCCTTTCCTGATCCTCCTGCTCCATAGATGCCTTTATCCATCTTGTCAGTGCTGCTAGGCCTGCCCAGGACCCCATATCATGATATATTACTGTTATCTATCCACTTTTCATTTTATATTTCTTATCTATCACTGTAAATCTGTTACATGGATTACAGATCTTGAAAGCTGAATTTTATTTTTTTGCTGTAGTTAGAAAGCTTCAAAGAATTTTAGCAAATGTTCTTTATATGTTGTTTTCTGACAAGTTTGATTGTAATGTATTTCTTAGAATTTTAGGAAAGTGTTACAAATTATGTAAATACACTTTTTAGTAGTTTCAAGTAGAATAGTTTCAATGTTAGGTGTATGTATGTGTACTTTTTTCCATACATACAATTGAATGTGCAAAAAATATTTTTCTAATGCTTCTGAATGTACCTTGGTGCAGAATGAGTGGCTGGATTTTACAGATCTTCATGATGAAATAGCAGTTGTAGTGTTAAAAGAATAAAATTGTGTAATCACATGAAAACAAGCAAAGGTAAAATAATAAGAGAAAAATTTAATACTATCCTATATTTATATCCTACTTAGTGCTAGCTGTAATGACAGCATTTATGGATTAATTTGTCTGCTAAAAATTAAGCACTTTACAAACAAATGCATAATCAAAGCTCTCTCTAAATAGTCTCTGTGGTATTCACTGAAAATGTGACTGTTTATTCAAAAGGGAAAACAGGAGTTCAAATGTCTTCTCTATTTTTCTTTGCTGTGGATCATAAATTATGTGGGAGCAGACTCATGTGAATTTGGGGGCATTGCACAATGCCAAGTACATCAGTGATAAACAATAACCTCTCTTTTTAATATTTTAGCCGAGCTGGGAGACTACAACCATTCAGAAAACTTGCCAGGCTACCTCTCAGAATATTCTTTCATCCCTAGCCAGCCTCAAGACTTTGAAAAAGAAATAGCAAAATTACATCAGCAGCACATGTAAGGATTTACATCAGAAGATACTGACACTGTCAAATCCTGACTGCTGATGCTGTGCTATTATATAAAACAAAATAGTATTTTTTTCTTAAAGCTTTCTGGATGGGTGGGGTGTTGGGTTTTTTGGTTGTTTGGTTTTGGTTGTTTCTTTTAAGATAATGTGATTTTTTTGATTTTTTTTTTTTTTGTGGATTAAATACCTGTATAATAAATACCATTGATGGTCTATACAGACTATCTGTATCTAAGTTAACGTTCTCAGTTAAAGTTACTCTGAAAACAGTATTTGTGCATATTATGTAGGACAGTAACTTAGCTGGATATATTTTCTTTAAGAGGTTTTTTTGAGTCTTTGGGAATGTTCTGAGCATAAGGGCTTTGTTTTCATGATGTTCTCACCAGTAAAAGAGTTACTTTAGAAGTAACAAAGTCCTTTTCTTCAATATCTGCTCTTTCCTGTGTGTGAGTCTGTGACCTTTCAGAAAGAGGAAAAGGCAGTGAAGCAATGGAAAATATTTTTTTTCAGTATGTAACATTGTGTGTTACTATTTTAGAACTTTAGTGCCTTTTGTTAGTTAAATTTAACAAAATGTAAGCAATATTTATAAAACGTTTGCTTGATCAGGTCATGTCGTTTCCTTTCAAAACTATAGAATGTTATGTTAAATTTCAGATAAAGGCTTAGAAAATTCTCTTAGCTAGGGTAAAGACATCTGAGTGAGTTGATGGTATTTAAGTTGAAATTACCAACACCAAATACAGGACTGTAAAACTGATTTCCAGATTCTAGGGCTCCATAAACACTCAAATGATAAAGTGCATTAAAATAAAGTGAGTTGTGGGCTCTTGTCAAGACTTTTGTTCTTTTGGAAACATAAGTTCTTTTCTGTTAAAATTTTTGGGTTAGAGTCTGTTTATCATGAGAAAGAAAATTCAGATTTCAGGGTGGGGATAGAAGTAGTAGAATGAATGCAGATTTTCTGTCTGCACTCACCTGGGGAGCCTGATGTGGGAGGTTATGTTAGAAGGTTTCTGATTTAGCTGCTTTCTTTCAGAGGGCTGTCTCCTGCAGAAGCAGAGTTCAATTATCTCAATACAGCACGTACCTTAGAGCTTTATGGAGTTGAATTGCACTATGCAAGGGTAAGTTTGAACAAACTAGTGCTGCAGTGTAAAAATGTATTCCTCTGACATTTATGTAAAAATACACTTTGCTTTTTAGTGAGGCTTCCTGGCTTTTGCTTACAAGAGAAAAAATATTATCTTATTAGGTGCCTGACTGGGATTTACTGATGGAATATCGATTGTTTCACTCTAGTGAGGACATTTCTTTGCTCAAATTTGTGCTTAGTTACCTGTGTGTTAATCAGGTTGAGCTTTGTTGCCTTAAATGCCAATTCAGTTGGCTACTGGTAAATAAGAAAAATGTGCTTGTTGAATGTGCGTTTGATATTTAAGGATCTGTCAGCTTTGAAAAGATTTAATTTGGTTCCAGCTAGAAAGTTGGAATAGAATTTGAAATGTTCCCCACTTAACTGCTCACTCTAACTACTGCTGTTGCAGATATATTGAGAGTTCTATAGCAGGTGCTTGATTAGAGTGCAAAAATATTTCAAGAAAATTATACTATTTAAATATGCTTACAATATTGTTTGTTTTAGAGTCTCTCCTCTCTGTGTTCTGAGATTCCAATTTCCTTTCAGGTAGGAAAAAAAAAAAGCTGGTTGCTTTTAGTGTAGCAAATGCCAAGCCAGTCTATTAGTGCTGCTATTCTTAATAAATCAGAATATTCTTGTATTTATTTCTTCAAAGTCGGTGAAAGACAGAAGATCTAACTTGATAAATTAAAATTTTGTGGTAGCTTATAAGGAACTTAGAGCAAACACTTGGGTTTGCCCTAAGTAGGAGGGAATAATTTAATTTCTTACTTGTTTTATTAAAACACATTTCCTTCCACATTAATTTGTGTATTTAGATAGAGATGAGAATGAATATACATGAGGTTTCAAAATATATTTATATTGTTTTTCAAGTAATTTTCTCTTTTCTTTTAAAGGATCAGAGTAACAATGAAATAATGATTGGAGTGATGTCAGGTGGAATACTAATTTTTAAGAACAGAGTACGAATTAACACCTTTCAGTGGTAAGGACAGTTGTTTAATGTTTTTATTTGCTATTTCAAAGTATTTTTACCACTCTTAAAAAGACTGAAACTTAAGTTGTATCATATCATGTTGAAATTATTTACCTTATGTGCTATGGGGAATTTTGTTGCGGGCTGGTCTGCATGCTGTACTCTTAAACAACTTTGAAACTCTAATGAAACTGTAGTGAATTTCAATACTCTTCTTCTTCAGGAGTCTGTAAGCGTACTTTACGTTTAATTAACTATATAGCCAGGCCAGTGTGATGGTCTAGCTTACAGTCTTTAAAGAGACAGCTGAATTGAAAAATATTAACCTGGAGCTTGACAGCTCTCTTTTGTGACCTATAAATTAATTGCACTGTGTGTTTGAAATTTAATGTAGTTATGGTATTTGTGAATAACTGAGGTGGAGCATTCAGCATATTGTCATCTCTTCATGTGTAAATAACCATTTTCATTATATGATCAAAAAAGGGCATTTACTGCAGAAAATGCTGTCATTTATTCCTTATCTTAACTGAAATAATTTTAAAACTGTTCTGTAAAGAGGGAGTTATTCCCATTAAATATCCTGCCTTATTTACCAGTCTGCTTAAGTTGGGATCCTGTTATTCATTTGTATAAAGTCAGGAAAGATTTGTGAGAACTCCTGTTTTGTACTGTGACTTCTGTAGTGCTCTTTAGAAGTGCTCTATAACCTCTGTGGTGCTCTATAGAAGTTATGTCACCATTCTGGAAATGCCTTTCTTAGTTCCTGCAGAAATGACTTTTCCTTGGTTTCCTTTGCTGGCTTGGAATCCACTTTGACAGCCTTATTACTTGTGTTGCTGAGCTGCTGTAGCTGCATTCTGAGTGGGTGAAGTCAGTCATATAAGATTATCATAACAGACATTAGTTCACCAGGCACAAAAACTGTTCGTTCTAGAGAAAAGATCAGAACTGTTCATTTGCTCCTGATTTTGCATTTTTGTTTGCTGCTGATGTGTGCTTGATCTTTTCTGCAACCCAGTGAATTTCTGAGATATTCTGGTTTTCTGTGCTGAGCTTCATCTCAAGGTTTATTGTAGGATGTTACATATTCTGTGGTTTACCAAGCTGAGAAGCAGTGTCATTGGTGGAATTTTAGTTGATTTTTGTAAAGAAAGAAAAAACATAACTATATCAAAGTCCTATCTGCAGCCAGTACAACTGAACATGGGTCAACATTTTACCTGTATGCATTTGAAGAAAAGTAAGTCTGAGACAATTACAAAGCATGTAAATTTCCAGTCTTCATGGTTATTGGGTAAATTAAAACTGAATCTCGCAATGATAAACCTGAAACTACTGTACCAGTCAGTGAGACCTGCCCTTACAATAGTGACACGTTCCAGGAACGATATCCTTCATGTAGTGAGAGTTTTGAGATGTTGGAGCCATTTCTAGGCTAAGGCTGCTTTATAAATGGGGTGCTGTAATAATTAAGAAGGTTTTATTTCAGTCTGATTTTTCTGCTGTTATTTTTGGGAAAATAGTCGAAATAGGTTCTGTAAAGCACACTGGTAAATTACTGAGTATGTACAATCTAAGTCATAATTAAGCTACACGTCCCTAATGGAAGCTGGAGGTTTCTGTGAGTTCTGCTTCATATTGTTTGCATGCCAGGGATGCTGATCTAAATTCTTAGTGTGGCTTTTTGTGTGTGTGTGTAATTACCTAAGCAGTTTTTCTTTGTATTCAACCATATCAGCTGATACCAGGGATATTAATTTCTTGCTGTGAAGACTGTAGTTACCAACATAATTAGTCTTTACAAAAAAAAGAAAAAGGCCACCCTTCCCCATTTCACCCTGTTAGAGGCTTTCTTTTTCTATGGGTACTAATCTGAAATACCAATTTCCGCAATACAGCTCAATAATAGACCTATTACCCTGTCTTTCTATCTATAATCGTGCTGCTGCTCTTGTGCCACTAGTACTGATACTACCTCTTTCTGCTTCCACTTATTTTTGCTCCTATGCAGCTGGAGCTGTGTAATGTCTTCTCAATGCTTTATGGGTGTAGTAGATATTTGGATACCTGTTTTTCAGTACTCCTGATTTTTGAGGCATGTGGAAGGAAATAAAGATTTAATGTATTGCTTAGAGAAGAATCAAGTAAAATGTCTTTGCCTTCTCACTCTTAATTTGATATTATATCTAAATTGCTCATTATGAACCTTTTGATCATGGGGAGAAATGAAACAGGAGGAAGACAAGTGAGGAACAGGGGAAAACAAAGGACACTGCCTTTTATCCCATGTGTCCTAACTTGATCTTCCTGTATTGTATATAATTCTTCCTTTCCCTAGACTTTGCTACCAGGCACAGAGACCTGGGAATCCTAGGAGATTGAAGACCAAAGGAGAAGATCATGGAGTATGTCAGCCATTCATTTGTTACTAGACCACCTGTTCAGCAGCTGGAAACTTGCTTTCCTTAGCCTGTTTGTGGCTGATGTATCTCTGGAAAGCTTTGTTGCCTTTTGCATCCAGTGCAGGTTGCAACTGCAGTTGTGCTGTGGATTTTCTAGTTTTATCCCTGAATGATTGGGTGGTACTGTGTTCCTCCTTGGTCGTCTGATTCTGCTTACACACCTTGTACACTTCCTTTTGTGTTTGAGCCCAGTCAGCAGTTCTGAGTACATCTTGGCTGGCCTCTTCTCATGCTTGCATGTTTCCCAGCAGATTGGGGTTTTCTGGATTGAGAAGATTGTCCTTTAAGACTACCTGTACTCTGTTCCTGTGACCCAAAGGCAGCTTCTGTGAGATTTTGCCCACCAGGACTCTGAACAAGCTGGAGTTCCCTATCCTGAACCCATGGTTAATCTACTGCATCCTTCTACTTCCTTTAAGAACTTCAGTTTTGCCATCTCACAGCTGCTGGAGCCAAGTTTGGCTACTAAATCTGGACAATCCTTTCTTGTTTACGAGTTGAGTTACCAGGAGCATCTTCCCTGGGTGACTGGTCCAGAACCTGTGTCAAAGAAGTCTTGCTCAAGAAATTTGCTGAATTGCTCATGTCCTGCCTTATCATTCTCCCAAGGGTCAGGGTGGCAAAGCCCTTATGAGAACCACGGCTTGGTATCACGAAATTCCTTCCACCTATCAGAGTTCAGTCTGCATTTTAGACTAGGATTTCAAATAGCTCTTCCTTTATAAAGATATATTTCATTATTTAGGATGCTTGAGGTGACTGTAGACAGGAAAACCGTACCAGGAGAATAGTATTGATGCCTGCCTGTTCTATGCTTTCCCTTGGATATGCAGCATTGCAAAAAGTCAGAGAAAGGAAGCAGAGGCAGACATGCCTTTTCCTTGGGCTGAGTATGGATATGCTCATTCAGTGCCTAGCATGGTATTAGCAGTGCACAGGAACTTTCTTATCTGCTGTATTTTTTTTAAAGTAGCTGGGAATCAGCTTTGCTGAGTCATTTCTTTGTACTTGAACGATGGCTCTTTTCAGCTGAGTGAGACCTTACTGGCTAATGTTACAGCTTGAGTCTGCTCCAAATGGTTTCAGGCTTAAAAGTCAGCTGACCTCACTCTGTGAGCCTAAACTATGGGATAGGATGAAAACCTGTATGTATTATTCTTATTTTCCTTGAGTTTGTAAATCACCAAGGGCAGTAATTTCTTTAGCAGAGGAGGAAACCCCAAGGAGTGAAAGATAATAAATGTTTTTGTAAACTGAATAATTGCTAAGTAAATCTGATATTTTGCCAAGTGTATGAAACTTCCTTTTTAGAAAAGGTATATATTAAAATGTTCTTTGAATTGCACTGTACACCAAAATGTTAGAAAAATTAGTGATAACGTACTTGTTGATTAACTGCAGCCTAAATAGTCTAATATTTTTTCTGTTTTTCCCACAGTCAGACTGTTAATAATCATTAGTGTATGTAATGTATATCCAGCAAATATAACACCCATCCTACATTACCCTTAAGCAGTTTTTTGTCACAGGACGTTCTATGAAGATTGATATATTGCCAAGGGAATAATTTGAATTCAGTAGATAAGATGTAACTCCCCTTTAAGTTTCAAATCCTTGAGAAACTAACTCTGATAGCAAGAATTAGTTAAGAATTTTTAAAAATAAATCAAAGTAACAAATAGGACAGCTATTACTGCTGGTTTATTATTATTATTATTAACTGTTAAACTAATGGCAAGGCTGGGAAAGAAAAAAATAAATGGGAAAATATATAAATAAGCATAATTTAAACACTAATGTTTACAGAGTGTCTTTCTGTTACTGAAGATAAAGAGTCTCCCAACAAATTAGGACGTTCCTGCTCTGAATAATCCCCTGGGAAAAAATGTCTTCATTTGATTTAGTTAAGAAGATAATTTCTATATATAGATATCCAACTTAGGTGTCTGTTAATGTTTTGCTTCTCATCCTTCTTGGTCTAAAGGGTTTTTTATTCAGCAAGTGATAAGTATGCAAGTAGTAATTCCAGTCAGCTTGCAGTATTGTATCAGTTGTTCATTTTTCAAGTAACTGAAAGTTATTATATTGTTCTTTTTACAACTTGAACCTCCTTTTTTTCTTGACCAAAGTAATATTCTGGTATATTTAATAAAATATATGGACTATCCTAATATTAGATTTCTTTGAAAAAGTGTATCATTAGATTGTGATGAAAATACAGCCTGTCTTTTCCCATTTTTGTATAACTACTATTAGAGTGACCATCCAAAGCAGTCTGGAATTACTGTCAGTATTTCATATGTTTATAGATAACCTGAAAGGTGAATACTCCTGTAGGCAGTTTCCCTGTCATGTGATACTGTAAATGGTTTTTTCCTCCTAATAGTGTGATCATTTTTTTCAAGGTTGTGAGTCCTATCTCTGTGCTTACATCTTATCTCAGCTATTTTACTAAAACAAGTTCTGGTTATATTTAAAGACATGTAAGAACATAGAGAAAAAATGTCTTTCAGGGATCAGGTGAAGTTCAAAGGATTTTTTCATATTCTAAGGGATAATGAAAGTGGCCTCAGAAAAGAGAACATCTGCCTGAAATAACCTGGGGATATAAAAGCTCTTAGGGCTTTGGAATGGGGAAAAGATACCACAGTTAGCAATTGCCTTGGGTTTAGGATGTAAACAAGTGAATTTGATGGATAATGTAAATACACAGCTCATAAGTTTCAAATTATACAAACTATTTTATATAATCTTTGATATCTTCTTTTTTTGTCCATGGAAATGAAATCTGTTCTCTCTAGAAAGTATATTTTCAGTAGGTGTTTAAGCCTTTAACCATGATTCAGTATATGAAATGTTTTAGTATTGTGGTTTTATTTTTCATTTAGGTTGAAGATTGTGAAAATTTCTTTCAAGTGCAAGCAGTTTTTTATTCAACTTAGGAAAGAATTGGTGAGTATTGTCTTAAATTTGATCTGAAAGGAATTAAATTTCCTCTACTGCACGTCTGCATTACACTGACTGATAATATGTTGATTCTTGGCTTTATCTGCAATTAAAAGTCCAGTTTCACCAACATTCTGGCTATTTCATGTTTCAAGTAGACCATTACAATGCTTTATAAATTTTCTTTTTAATTTGGTCTCCCTTATATTTTAGATACTTTTAGTTTTACATTTGTATGCAGGAAATATAACTTGTTTATGTAAGATAAATGTGGAAAAGGTTGAAAGTAAATCAATATTATATTTAAATTTCATTAAAAAACCAAATTAAAACTAAAGGTTGTACTTAATGCCACTTCAGTTGTATATGTGCTTGTGAATTAATGTTTGATAAACATGTTGATTTGTATTACTCAGATTTGATAATACAGGATGACTATTATTTATATGTAAACAGAGGAGATAAGAATTCCTTTGTAGTTGTAAATTACATATGGTAAATTTTTGTGCCTACTTCTGAATTTCTTATGGAAAAAGCTGGAGCTGAATGTTTCACTGTTTGAGGTGTGTGTTTGCTATCCCAAGAAGCACCACAGGACTACTGTGCATTTAATTCAGTGAGAAATGGATTGTTCTGTGCCCCCAAGAGATGAGCTGCCATCACAGACATAGCACTGGGGAAAGATGGAGGAATTTATTAAAATTATGACTACATGATTAACTTGTCAGATTAGTTGAGAGGTTTTGTGCAATTCTTCCATGTGAAAGGATTTACTGTGAGGGTGGTGGGACACTGCAGCAGGCTGTGGATGCCCTAGCCCTGGAAGTGTTCAAGGCTAGGTTGAACGACCTGGTCTGGTGGGAGATGTCTTTGCCCGTGGCAAGTGGGCTGGGAGTAGATGATCATGAAGGTCTCTTCCAACCCTTAATGTTCTGTGATTCTATGATTTGAAGACCTGAAATGCAGAGTTACAGACTAGATATAAAAGATGACTCTAGGCAGAAATGCATCTTGAGTATGTCCTGGTTTAGGGCAAAATCTGTGAGGAAACCCAAACAAACAAACTCTGCACTTCTTTTCTCTTCCTTTGCTCTTGGTACCAATCTTAGAGGTGCAGAACTCAATGTCCAGCATAAAACAGAACAGACAACTGGGGATACAAGCATCATAAAGTCCTCCAGAACTCAGTACTATAGAGCTGTTCTGGGTTTGGGGCAATATGGTTAAAGAAGAGAAACACCTGTTCTGTCAGGTCGGGCCAATGTCTGGTGGCTGGTAGTAGAGCTGAAAACACGAGTAATACAGGTGTTCAACAGGTGTATCTTGAAAGCAGATCCTTTAAAATCATGGAGTGAACAAGAGTGTCTGTCAATGTGAGCAGACATCATGCAACATGAGCAGAAAAGTGGTGATAGAAAAAAGGTGGGGGGAGAATGTTGTGTTGGGGTAACACAGCATTTTTGTAAAACCTCACTGGAGCTACAGGCTTGTTGTCAAATGCAGGCTGAGGTAAAATTTTGTCTTGATACCAGTGTGTGTGACTTCCCTTACAGTTGCAGGAAAGTTGTATTTGCATGTGAGATGAGAATTTAGGGGTTTTTTTGGAATTCAGAAATTATGAACTGCAGTGGTTTTCTAAATCAGAACTTGATGAAAATGCTGTGGTAGCAGAGTTCAGGACCTTGAAGATTAAGACACCTAGATATAAAATTGGGTACCATAAACTTGAGTATTTCCTCTATTTTCTGCAGAAAACAAATCTGCTTATAATAGAAGATAATATAAAGATAGCTTTCTCATCTTGTTTCTCTGTTGCTTTTTAATACTCTACATATTGTTACTTGCATGAGAAGGTACTTTATATAATTAATGTAATTTCTCTTCTGAGACATCTTATCCAAGCCAAAAAATTAAAAAGCCTTGTAGTGTTTTCCTTTAAACTTCGTGTATCAGATGAAAACTGGTGGCAAGAACTTAATTTTCATTTATTCCAAGTCATGAATATCTTAAGATCAAAGCTCAAATTTGGCTTCCAAAGAAGTCATACTTAAACTAATTTTTTAATCACAGCTAATATTAAAATTATTGTTTCCAGAGTTACTTTCCCTGACTAGATTCGTAGGACAAGATTCATCTCACCTACATTTGGCTTCATTTAGGTTAAAATGTACCTAAATGTTCATATGTGAAAATATGAACATATTTTCTGTTTCTTGATACCTGGCCTCCCAAAGGTCATCATTAGATTTCTTCTGTAATAATAATCACATACAAAGGTGCAAAGGCTGAAACATCTTGCATGAACAGAAAGTACATTTTAGGATGGATTAAGTTGCTCTCTGGTGGTATATTCTTCCTTTTGCTTTTGTTTTCACTTCCATTAACAATAAAGGGAGCCTAAATGACTCTTTAGGCAGCAGAAAGTAGGTGAAATGACTCAATGATTGCACATTTGGTATGTAAAATATCTCTGGTCTAGTTCTTTGAGTGCGTGTTTTAAATCACCTATTTACAGTATGGCAGGGGAAATACATTCATGGTATGCTGATGATGTGTTTCAAACTGATGTGCAAATATATTACAAATTGTACATCTGAGAAACCATATGTATTTGAATGCAAAGCTAAGATGCTGTAGAAAATGAAGTTACTGGACTTGGGAAAGGAATTTTCCACTAGTTTTATTTTTTCCCCAACTGGGCTTCATACACATTTATATAATCCGTAAAAGATATTTTTCAAATACTGCTAATGAATGTTGAGAGCTTTTAATTGCAACTGTCCTCAAAAGTGCAAGTGCCTTATCTCATAATCGCCTATTAAATTTATTCGCTGACTTGGCACAGCTTAAAGGCATCAACATAAGTAAAGAATGATTTGCCTACTTTTATTAGATTGTATCTGTGTTTAAATAAATCACTTAAATTAAGTGAGATGAAGCAGTTGAATGTCACAATCGTTTTCCAGTGGTAGTGTAATACAATCTTGAGTGGAAGCTGGTGGAGTATTCTGACAATCATATGGCTGGAGCATATATCCACTGGAGTATTTTTTTTCCACTGTTTTTTCATGATTTTGCGGGGGAAAAGTATGTTACGTGTAGGACTTCTTCATCCGGCATTAGAAGCCCCCTGAGCCATTACTTCAATAGCAGGTTTTTCCACTGTATCTTGCTTTGTTCTGCCTGCTCTGTATGCTGCTTTCGTTTCATGCTTTGAAGATGCTTGAGAATGATTCAGTAGTTTTAGCTTTTCTAGATGTTTCCCTAAATTTCTCTGGTTCTCTTTATTTGCATCCTTGGCTGTAGTAATATCAACAGCCAGTATCAAGCTCTTTATGCCATCCAGCATGTTTTTGTGATCTTGTTTCTTTGATAGCCAAAGAAGCTGTTGCTCTTTTAGAGGCCAGATGTCCATTGTAAAATTACTTGAGTTTGGAACTAAACAATACGATGGGTTTCTGGCCATAACTGAAACCTGGTTTCAGTGAGGGGCCAAGATAAGTGATTTTAATTTTTGAAATTATAGATTATGTATCTGAAGTTTGTGCTTTGTATTTCGTCTGACTCCTTTTGACTGACTTCTAGAAAGAGCTTGGTCTGAAATCACAAGGTGATGCATGGGCTTATCTGCCCAAGTACATACTTGATCTTAAGTAGCACTGGCATTCATTAGATGCCTTCTTGATTGCTGCCTAATCCTATCAAAGTTGGTTGTTGCCTTTTTTTTTGTGAATAGCAAATACTGCTGGCAGAAGTATCTGTGCTGCATTTAAGCTTTCACTGGACTTCTGCCCACTTTTTCAGGAAGATGTTGAGTACGGGGAGCATCTGCCATTATAAAGCACAAGTCTTTTTGTCTGTCTGAGATATGGGGTAGGGAATTTGTGCTTTTTTCTTTCTGGGATTTTTCCTTGTTTAACCAAAGTAAAAGGGTCTCATTAGAGAGTAAGTTTTTCAACCCAGTCTCTTTCCTGAGCAGCAAGAGATCTGCTCTGAAGTCACTGTTTCAAGGCAGGCAAAGGTGAGTTTAAATGAATGGCCCCATTCAAGGTGCTTATTCAAGTACTGAGCTGTTCTGTGTGAGAGGAGCACCAATATCCAGTCTGCTTTTTTGTTGGGTTTGTGTTTTTAATAATAGGAATCACAAAGATGACTTGGACTTCACAATACCCTATCTCTGTTTGTCTTACTGTAGTTTTGTCCTGGGGCCCAGAGCTTCATTACCAGTATTGCATCTCAGCTGCTTCACTCTTCCTCTCCATAGCAAGCAGACTGTTTTCCTCTCTTTTAATAAAAACCGCAGACACAATTAGTAAGATAATAATTTTGGAACAGAATCCTGCTGTGACTCTCTGAGGTAGTCTTCTAACGTTGATGTCAACAGACATAACCCCCTGAAATGCCTGCATGTCATTATGAGACCATAGAGCCTTGAGCATCTTGCTGGAGCCTTGTGCTATAAAGCATTCCATGGGCTGCAGTATAACTGTCCTGTTACTTTATGTGCTTTCAGCTGAAGTGCCGTGGATATTACAAATGTCATCTTGGGGTCGTGTGCTGAGCCCACGCTGATTCAAGCCTGCTGTTTCCAAGGAATGCAGGGGCAACCCTATTCTAAATCCAGCAGTAGAACCAGATCTTGCCCCCCAGAATCATCAACTAAGATGAATTTCAAGTGCCCAATACATGAGAATATTACAGAACCTTCAAGGGTGAATAGGGGAGGGATGAGTGCTCTTAGGAGCCAATATCATGTATTATCCTTTACCTTCAACGATGTTTCCCAGCTGTAATTGAGATGAAGGGTAGGGTTTGAGAATCAGTTCTCCCTGCGCTGCAATGAGAGCTTTAAAAGCTATGAATAGAACTATTGTTAAGGTACCTTTAAAGCTCTAGCACACCAAGTTCCTGTGAAAGTGCTGTCTTGCATTACAATTAAGTTGATCTTGCTGCAGCTCCTTCTCATCCTGCCATACCGGCTCCTCCTTCATGCTTCACATCTGATCTACTGATCAGATGATGGCATGAGATTCAGATCAGCTCATTTTCTGGAATACAAACTAGAGGAAACAGCAGGTTATATTTTTTTTCCCCAACTCGTAATTATAATACTTTGAATTACATTAAAATGCATGATCATCAGCTCATATAACTTGTCAAATTTTCTTTTCCAACTGTTTAAAAGGCTGACAGAACATGAAAATTTGCTACATCATGATTACTTGTTGTTAGAATCTAAAATCTTAGCTGTTTCATCCTTCACTGGATCCAGATGAAGGCAGTCCGTAATTATACGTAGTTGCTCTCTTGCAGAACAATAACCTACTTTTTTTATATTGTTTGACTTTTATATTGTTGATAAAGCCCTTTATAGCTGCATAGATAATGGACTTAATTTCTGTTACTTTGTTTCTGACTTGTGATTTTAAATTTTCTGTTCACATGTTCATTTCTTGAATAGAATTTCTTAAATTTCATCAATAAATACTTAGAATTTGCTGATTTTTAAAAATCCATTTTGGCTTAAATTTGGCCTGTGGCTGAAAATACAGTGTCATTCTTTTTCCTGAGCACAACACTGGGGGAAGAATTGCAGGTCTCTCTGCCTTGGTTTCTCAGCAGAACTGAAGATGAGCAGACCAACAAAACCTTAACTTGGAAAAGGACTTCACTACTAAACAAAATCAGTTAAGGTGTGCGATGTGTTGGGGGGAATTTAGTATTGTGAAGAGAAAGAAGAATGCTGCTCATATTTCTGGATCTACAGAGGTTGTTATCAAGCTCTCTCAACAGGCAGCATGGCCTAGCTTCCTTTGCCATTTTGCTTCTTGCATTTCCCAGGAATCTAATGAATCATTTAGAAGTAGGAACTGTCAGTTGCTCTTGAGATGGATACCTGTTCCCAGTTTCCAGCTGCCACAGGGGCACATGCACATATTCAACTGTAGTTTTGAACAGAGAGGCACATTGTCATTCCAAATCATGAAATTCTTTTCATATATAGTTTGAGTCATACCTTTTAGACCTTTTTCTATATAACTAAACAGACTTAACCTTTGAGCAGGCTCTTTAAATAAAGAAACAACCCGGGGTGGAAAAAAAACTCTCTAAAGAAATTGTAAAGGTATTTTAAAATGGTTTGTTTTACATAAAGTTAATAGAAAATTAGAGTACCATTTCAAAAAGTATGATTTTAAAAAAATACCCCAAAGCCAACAATATTTATCTTAGTTTCAAAAATAACTTGGAATAATTCTTATCTGAAAAAAACATTTCTCTCTTTTTTTTAGCATGAATCTAGAGAAACATTACTGGGATTCAATATGGTGAATTACCGAGCATGTAAGAATTTGTGGAAAGCTTGTGTTGAACATCACACATTCTTCCGTTTGGACAGACCACTCCCACCTCAGAAGAACTTTTTTGCACATTATTTCACTTTGGGTTCCAAGTTCCGGTACTGGTAAGTGCTGATTTGAAATATATGGGAAACAATGAGTGAGTAGGCAGCTCAGCAATAAACACAGGGAATTATCTAGGATATATATTAAAATGTAATTCAAGTAGGATTCCTGCAACTGTTCCCCTTCCCTATTGGCCTAAGTTTCAAATGTCACTAATCTTTTAAGATAGCTTGAAAATACAATTATTATATTATTAATGGTCGTTATTGCACTAGTGCTCTGAGATTGTCTCCCAAGCTGCGTTTCTTGGCCTGTCCTCCTGCATTTTGAGACAAAATGTTGTCTCAAAACTTCAAAGTCTTGGACCTGGTCTTTTTGAAACCACTTGAGTCTCAGGTACTTCATGTGGCGACAGCAACAAAACAGACCTAAATAAATACCAAAAACGAAACACTGAAAAGAAGCTTGTACAAGTAAAGCCCACTTATCTACATGTATACAAATAGGAATTAGGTGAAAACAAAGGACCTACATGTTCTGTATCAAAACCAGAACTTTAAAAAATAAGGAGGAAATTAAATCCATAACCTTTAAGGATTAACTTAATAGGCAAAAAAGCTTGGAGATGCACAGAATGACTACAATAACTATAATCCCTGTAATGCTGGAGTGGGTGGTGTTGGGTTTTGGAGGTTTATACTTTTTATTTAAAAAAAACTCTGTTCAGTGACTGAATTAACTGTCTCTTCAAGTAATGCAGAATGCCAGTGGTTTCAATCATGCCTGAAACAGAGAATAACAGAGCTACTACTAATCATCCATCTAGAATGGCAGTAGTGTCTGTGACGTACAAAGGGACATGATGAAAAGCTAGAAAACACAATAACAGGCTATTTCTGTCACACTTGTGAATTGCATAAATGTAGAAAGAGGAAAGTAATTCAGTGGCTAACTGTTTATAGCATCTGTTTTTTGACCAGCATTCACAGTACCCATTTGAGAAACAGCATTCTATGATCCTGAACAGTGTTTGAGACTTGACTCAATGTTGCTATAGAGAATTTCAGGGTGCTTTTTCATTTCTGTAAGGATTTTGAATCTGAATCATTGTGGTTACTATTACAGAATAGCTCTTTGATGATATTCAACTTAAGCTAACATAAGATGAAAAGAGAAACTGCATTAAAATGAAGGTCGTTAAAGTTGCTGAAACAGCCAAAAGGCTGGAATTTCTGCCAGTGGTTTGAGAGCTAATGTTGAGAGGCAGCATAGCAGGAGCAACATGGCACACAGTGAGAGGTTGAGGGTGTTAAGGCTTGTTTAATCTGGTGAAGAGGAAGCTAAGGGGGAATTCAGTAGCAATCCTAAAGCTACTTCAAGGGTAATGCCACTACTGATGGACCCAAAGGTGCTGGCACCAGGCAGGTGAGATTTCACCTTGAAGATTCTGGGTGGACATGAGGTAAAGTGGTTTTTTTAGAACTGCATTACCAGAACAAGTTACCTGGACTTGCTGTTGGATCTCTGTCAGTGGAGGCTTTCAGAAGTCGGCTAGACAAAGCCGTGGCCAGAGGTGACCTAGTGTTAGCAGGAGATTGGACTAGAGACTTCTAGCCAACATTTGTGTGATCAAAAGGAGTCAATAAAATACAGAACTGACAGGTCTAGAGAGAATTATCTCCACTTCTGAAAGAAATCGGGGACATGAAATTGTTGACCTTTTGTACACTGTCATTGGATTTTTCGAAGTGATTCTTACAGTATTCCTCACCAAATACTCATGAAAAAACATGAGGAGTTTTACTGTGTATTAGCATCTCTTTTAACTAGATGGGAAACAAGTAGGTTCCTTCTTCACAACAGAGGCAAGTTACTACTAAATTGATACAGGGTTTTGCAGTAAAATCTCTATAGTAGGTTTTGGTGGTATTTCACAACGAGGAGTGAGCAGGCAATAAAACAGTAGATCAAGTTCAGTGCCCAGAAATGCAAAATAAATTACACAGAGAGAGAAAAGAGCAGGAACATGAATTCTCTGAAAACCTTAAATCAGTTATTAGTAGTAGTTAAAGAAGGACAGATACAATAATATTGGAGTTATTGGAAAGGAATAAAGGCAAATACAGCCAACTTACTGCTTGTTGGAGTTTAAAAAGTGTAACCCCAGCAATTTAGCTGACAGCAGGTTTGGAAAGAGAAATTTCCTGGGATCACAGCATGGCAGAGCTTGGAGAGCAGCTCTGGACACTGTTGAGTCCAATGCCCTGTTCTAACAGTGTCCCCTGTAGCCTGTTGCCTAGGAGAGTATCCAGCCAGGTTTTGGATGCCTCCAAAGAGGAAAACTGCACCATCTCTGAGCAGCTTGGTTCAGTGTTAAACGATCTTCAAAGTAAAAACTTAGTTTTGTTTTGCTGGGTGATGGGGCTGTTTTGTAGCCCTGTCCTTGCTGCCTGCCCTGATTAAGATATCTCATATTTCTGTTTGTGCTGCTTGCCTCTTGTCCTATCTCTGGGCTCCCTTAAAAGTGTCTGGCTGTAATTTTTACTTTCCCTTTCTGGCCTTTGATCCTCCTGAACCTTCTCTTCTGAGGATGAACAGTCCCAGCTCTCTCAGCTTTTTCCCATCCATCAGATGGTGCAGACCCTTAGCTGTCTTTGTGGCCCTTTGCTTGACTTGCAGAGCTCTGGAACTGCACCAGGTATTCCACATGCACTCTCACCTGTGCTGGACAAACCTGCTCTCCAGCCAGTTGACACTCAGCCTGTGCATGGGGTTATTCCTCTTCAGTTTCAAGTCTGCATTTTCCTCCACTGAATTTCATGACATCCCAGCTGACCCATTTCTCAGGTCTTCTCACATCCAGTAGTTTTGTAATATGAACATGGAAATAGCTGATTTTTTTGGTTCTGTAATGTAAATATCCCTGTAGGAGACTCTGTGCTTGTTCTGAAGTTATTAATGGGGTAGTGACTGCTGATATCTCACCAATTCTTAAGTGCTGATAGATACTCAAAAATTGTATTTTTTTTCTAGAAGAGAAATTATGAAATATTATAAAGAATCTTTGATTTGACACAAGACAGCTGGTCTTATATGAAAAGTCAGCAAGTTCCAAGATCTAAACTTAGTTTTGACAAGTTGCATAGAAGAATACAATCCTGATGTGCTTATCATGTAATTTTTTGGTGGTATTTTGCTAAACTAAGTAGCGCCTATGTTATTAGCAATGCAGGGAATAGTTTAGGAAGAGTATGGAAGAAATGCTGTTAAGTTTTTGACAGTGGCTATAACGGGAAATATTGTTAAGTGTTACCCAAAGATCCAAGAGATTTCTTATTGCTTTGGATAAAAAAAGCAAACAGAAGGGAAAGCTTTTGTTACATCTAAAGTTATTTGGAAAGAAGACCTGCATTTCTATGAAATACTTTCTAAGGTTATGCTGTACTGAAGCTCAGACAATTGCCTTAAGCATGATTGAAAAAAGAATTCAGGCATTTTGTTGAGATGGTTCAGTTTTAAACAAGAAATTGTTATTTAATCATGTTGGATTTAGCAGTTGGATTTTGTTTTGCTTTCCAGTGGGAGAACAGAAGTTCAATCTGTGCAGTATGGTAAAGAAAGAGCAAATAAAGACAGGGTATTTGCAAGGTAAGTAATTTGCATTCTTTAATATTTTTCCCTTTATATATTTTCAAAACTCAGAATAGCCTTCAGTCTATGTAGTTTGTTGTTACATGTATTAGCCCTCCTTGTGCTGTTTTTATTACAGAGAATGGTCTCCTGCTGTTAAAACACTCCATTAAAATACTGTGTTAATGGGCATTTTTGTCTGTGATAATAACCTGCAACTATACATGTGTATTTCCTTTAGAATAAGTACAGTGAGTCTTTCTTGTGAGAGCAGCTTTATCACTGTAGTCTCCATGAGGCATTTTACTATGAAAAGTGAGCTGCTTCTGAAGGTATTTGGTCAGAGTAGTTGGCTAATCAAGAATATGTCAATTTTATTCCAGACTCTTGAGGAGTTTAGTGATTACAATAAAAGAGTCAAGACATAAATTTAGTTATTTCTTCAGAAATTTTTTATGATGCTGTTTTCTAAAGTAAAACAGCTGCTAGATCCACCTGGCAGTTTGCTCTGATCATTAATAGAATCCTTGCAGGGAGGGGGCAGCTCTGTCCTTTTTTTATGCTTCTACTTTAACTGAGATCCAAGATGTCTTTTTGCCCCTCTAAGGAACACTGGAGTTCAAATCTATGCTTGCAGACTTCTAGTAGTGAGTCCAGCTACCTTTGCAAGTGCCTGCAGACACTGTTTTTAAGGGCATTGGTGAATTCTGCCTTCATTTCCTTCCCTGTCTCTACCCCTTCTTTCCCCATGTGCGTTAGAATATAATTTATTCTAATTTATTCAGCCCACCATAGATATACAGCTCCATACTAGGTTTGGGGGACAGAAATGCTGTAACATTTTGGTTCAACGAGTAGATTTTATAAAACTTTTTTTTCTGTATAAAATTACTTTTTCCTCTATTTAATTTACTTGGGGAATGGGAGTGAACTTAGACTTGTACTTGGAACCATTTTTTTTAGTACTCAGGAGACTCAACACTGTGACAGGTGAGCTTTACTTCAGTAAATTACAGCTATGAATCAGTTAAAAACTTTTTCTTGTTGCACTCTGAACATGGCAGTTCCCCACAAGTCAGGAGGGTGGAAGAGAGCTGATACTTTGTTTTGAGGAGTATTTTTATCATTTCAGAAACTCTTATGCAGTAGATGGCAGTCTTCCCTTGCAGCAAAACCCAGCAAGTGCTGCTGGGGGTCACTTCTAATTTATAATATACAGTTGAATAAAATTGATGAAGTTGATAAGATCAAAAGCCATGGCTGGAACTGCTCTTATTTTCATAAATCTTGGCTTTTTTTTAGTTAATAAAATGCTTGGCTCTTCCATCCTCAGGAATTTTATTTTCCATTATTGCTTTTTTTATTAAGAAATAGAGCATTTATCCACATATTTTGAGTTTCTAAGGAATGTTGATGACTTATGTCTGAGGCATATATGTTTATATCAGTGAAATGAGATAATGGTATATTGTAACAAATGCATATCAAAAGGCTTTTAATAAATCAGCTGCTGCTTCTTCTGTCTTCCTCATGACAGTGCACAATTAATGCATTTTCAATTTTAAAGCCCTACAATATTTTAAAGAGTGAAAAAAGCTTGAAACAGAAGACATTTCTGGAACACAGTGTTGTTCAAGAACAACTGTAATCTAAGAACATTCATTCTTTGTCTTCTAAAGATTTGTATTTCAAGTTGATGTACTGAGTAGATGTCAGCCCTTTTGTATTCATACAGAGGATAAATTTTGTTTTCTAAGATTTTCCAGGTGTAATGTGGGTTTTCTTCCTGGAACCTGCCTTTCTTTTTTATGGTGTGTCTTTATCAGACAAAGTCATGGAGGTGTTGAACAACTTTTTAAGATCTCAGACAGTGGGCTTCTTTTGGTTGTTTTTCAAGGTCTTTCTTGATAATTAGGTGGGCACATAAATTTAAATAATTGCTGTTGCTTTTGTTGTTATTATTATTACATAGTAAGATTTATTCAAGATGAGTTAAAAAATTGTTTTCGGTGTTTTTTTTATAGAGTTATCCAGATTTACTCTTGGATTTCTTAACAATATCTAATTAGGAATTACTTTATTTGAACTAATACTGTCTAAACAGACCTTTGAATCATTTCATGGTAAGAAAATGAACACAAAGAATTACACTGAGTTGTTACTTGAGTGATCTGTTTGTTCTAAGCTGGGAAATGGTGATTTGCCACAAGTAATGATCAGCTCATCTGGCTTTTGCATGCTGATTGGAACGTGGTTGCAGAGCACAAGACAGGGAAATAAAATTTTTTAATAGTCATTTAAATAAAACAAGCAATTTCGATCTACAGGAAGCAGGTTAGCTCAGGATTTTACTTTAAAATTAACTGAAGGATTTTTTTCCAAATCATAGAAACATTTACTTTCAATCTTTAAAAATTGAATTATTGCTATGAAGGATATATTCTGTAATAAATTGCATACATTATGTAGATGCTGTTTTCTTAATCTTTGTGCAGCATTAAGTTCAGCATTCTGAAGACTGTTGCTGCAGTTGTTTAGGGTTTGGGGGGGGTTTTTTGTTTGGCTTTTTTAAATCATTTGCATTATGGCTGTTCTCCTGGCCTCATTTATTGTAGGATATTCACAATCCACAAAACCACGTAAGAATTCCCAGAAACTTAATAAAAGTAGATAATAAGGGTAAAAATGATTAAATCAAGTCATGAATTGAGAGAATCCTTAAAGGCTTTCTCTAAGGGTCCTTGCAAAATATTCTAGGGCTGTTCAGTTCTGGTGTGCACAGGGGCTGAGAGAAGGGAATTTGAGTGAGTGGGTGTCAGGCATCTGTATCTGCAAACTCCCTATCGTTAAAATGCAGTCTCTCTTTCCAAAAATTCAGTCTTGCTTCAACTATGCACTTATTCAGATCAATTAAATAATTTCTCAGGTGTTTTAAATTGCATGTGTCATTTGTGTGATGTGCCTTGCAGATTTGTGTATAGTTTGAGTCTCTTGGTCTGCAGCAGTATTTGTCAGTTTTGTTGAGAAATGCGTTCCCTGTACTCCTTGTCAAAATACAAAGCAAGACTGTGGCTTCACGTTATGTTTCTTTTTGGGAAAGAAGTTATTTTTTAAATTCTCACCTGTATTCCCAAACAGCACCTTTGTTCTTTCCCAGCTTCTGCAAGATTTTAGCCCTTCAGCTGTAGAATGCCAGGCAAATTCTGTCTTTGAAGGCTTTTCTAAAGTACTGTAGCTGAGCTAATATAATGTCATGGGATTTTTTAGTTGCATTATATAATTTCATCCCTGCTACTCAGTTTTGGATGTTTGGAGGATTTTTTGCATTTGTTGTAACATTGCAGTTCATAAAATTTGAGGGCAGGTAAAGTTACCAGTTTCTGTTGCTACTCAGATAGATGGGAGTGCTTTCAACTTTCTTAGGAATGTCTCTGCAGGTACATCAAAATTAAATCTGAAAATCGCTTATTCTGTTAACTCTTGGTGCCCTGTGCTGGATGCAATAGAAGCATTCAAGCTGAGCAGACAGAGGTGGAATTTAGAATTTCAAAATTTCAAAGTTTTATACATCTTAGTTCCCTTCTCCCATCTCCTCAGCTGCACTCTGGTATTAGAAAATTATTTTAGTGTTATTAGAAGTCAGAGATACAGGACATGTTTCGCAATAAATCTTATATGTTAATTAAATTAAATAACTTATTGCTGGATTTAAAAGTGTTAAGAGGAGAACTAAAATCAAAAAGCCACAGCACTAAGAAGTTAAGTTCTGCAGTGTGGTAACTTTTTCTTTGAAATTTCTGCAAAGACAGGAAATTGGGGCAACAAACATGAGTGGGTGGGGACTCTGAGGTTAGAGCTGTTAATAAAATAATTGAAACGAAGCTTTGGTGATAAACACTGCAGCTGTTTACATGGTGGTAAGATTACTTCTGAAAGATCTGACCCTATCCACAGTAAAAGGTGAGTGTTTTTATGAAATTGGATGCTTTCATAGGGAAGCAGGTAATGCTTCGCTCATTTTGGAGTTGTGTTCCTTTGTTGTATAGATTGAGGAAGTTTACATAAACATAGTTACAGACTATGGCTTAAGATACAAAGCAGTGGCAGTTTTTGAAGCAGTCAAAAATGTAATTTTGGGGAAAATTTGGGGTTTTTTCCCCTGTGTGCTCCTGCGTCTCTTTGTAATTTATCTAGTTTCACACAGGCAAGGATGGTGCACTTTTACTGTTGTTGCATGTTAAATAAAGAAAAGCCTCCCCTCCAACTCTCCTACATTCCATTTGTTGTTTTTTCACTGAAGGTAGATGAGATTCAGTAGTTGCCTTTACATGTCTGTCAGCAAATACTGTACCTGCAGTCCTGTATTTACCTAACTCAGCATTGGTTATATTACGTTCTTCTGCATTTTTCCCTCACACTCTTCTTTGGTTGGTAGTAAAATCCACCTCTTGGCAGAGCTGGCTCTTGGTGCTCATCTGGTGGCTGCAAACAGATGATTGGGTGTCAGCAGGGTCCAGCTAATCAGAGCCCTGATCAATAAAAGAATAACGAAAGGCTAGAATTAGACTTGCATTTCAGTTCTGCTATTTCAGTTTCATGTTATTTTACCTGTTCAGAACTGCTCACATTTCTATGTTAGCGAAAGAAAGATACCTAAGTGGTTTGAGTTGCTCACATTTGAAGCAAATTGGAAATTTGAAATTGGAATTTTGGTTTAATTGATCTGATACCGAGCTAATTATTTTTCAGATTAATACTCCTTAAATAGAGTGAAGCATGCTAAGAAACTGGATGTGCTTCTCCTGAGGAATTGATACTTTGCACTCTTTTCAAATATCAATATACTATTAGATTTTTTCCCCCAGGTGGAATAACACCTGAGATAGTATTATCTAGAATAGCCCAGCTCACTTAACTGTCTGAAATTTGTCAACTATTGCTCAGTAAGACTTTAGAGCAGCAAAGCAGAATTCAGTACATATTAAGAACTGTTTGGTGGGGTAAAAATAAAAGTAAACCCTCCACAAGTACACCACCTCTCCATTAGTATCAAACAGTGTTGACATCTTGCTTATTTCTGTATGTGAAGGTTATTCAATATAATGTTTGGTTGGTTTTTGTTGTATACTTTTTCGATAATATTAAGGTGTTGCATTGAGTTTTAACTTCTCTGAGAAGCAAAAATCTATTTGTAACAAAGTTTCTCGTTTTCAGAGGATGTAGTTTGTGTGTAGGTAAATCCTTGGTTTATCAAAGTTCCTTCTTTCTGGAGTTGCTCTCTCAGTAAACCATTAATAATGACAAAGGTAAAGAACAGTTACCATGTCACAAGGACAGTGAAGGCAGAAATTATGTTTTGATATGGGTGTACTGCTCGTACAATATGTTGTCATCTCGTGCAAAGGTGGAGAATTTAGTGATAGAATATGGAGGCAAGTGGAAATGAAATTATCGTGTCACAAAAGATTTAAGTATCAGTGGAACTAGAGAGGGCTGGGTAATGATAGGGCAGAAATCTGAATTATGTAGCACCATCAAAGCAGTAGAAGTTAAGTAAAAACCCAGTAACACAAAATATATAGGACATGTATGGATTGTTTTAAAGTATTTTTGTTGTTAGCTGAAGAATTTTCAGTTGAAAATAGCAAGCCACAAAAATCTGGCTATGTTTGGTTGCAGGATGACTGAAATGCTAAGAAAAAAGCAACCACAGATGATTCATTTGATGCTTTCCAATATAAAAGGGAAATATCGTATTTCATAAGAGATTTACAAGTATGGTTTCATTTGTGCTTAAGAAATAGGTGAAAGAAACAGCAGGAGATTGTAGGCATCTTGGAATGACTGGAGAATGGGAAGAAACAGTTTTGTTAATGTCGAGAAAGGGTAACGAATAGAAAATAGAATTTCTTTTGTATAAAAGCGTTGCTAAGAATGACCATTAACCTGAAGGACATTTCTGGCACCAAATGAAGTTCTGTTACCCACAAAGATGTTTAAATAGTTAATATTATTGCATCTGCCTGACAAGTGGCAAGGCACGTTCTGGTAGAAGGCATGTCATCTTGATGGAAAGACCTCAAGTCTTAACAAACTTTGTTACTCTGTTGCCATGTTGTTGATTACCTCACTTTCAGTTCTTCAAAGTCTTAAGGTGTTTTTTGGCCTGATGTTTTCACTGCTTCATGTTTCCTGAGGTGGCTAAACAGTTGTGTTACTTAGAGGTTTTTGTGGGGTTTTTTTGCTTGTTTATTTGTTTGGTTCTGTTCTACATTTTTAAAGTTCAGATCTCTCAATGATTATGCTGTTTGAGTCAGATTGTCTTTGAGGCATTAGAAGTTTATGAGTTCAGATTCTGTCTTGCCTGTCTCCCTCACAGCCAGCAGTGGTTTATTACTATTTCAGTGGCACTCTTTTCAAAGTACGGTAGATGGAGAAAATACAGAACTGCCCATGTAAATACAACTTTGCATAATTACCTTTCCTTTCTTACATACCTTTTGGTTTCCTATGATGGAATATCAGTTTCATTGTGGTGAATTTTATATAATTTTGTTCTTACATCATACAGTTTTTGGTTAGTCATATTACTTTCTTCTTCTAGATCCCCCAGTAAACCCTTGGCACGGAAAGTAATGAGTGGGATGGATTGGGAAGTAGTGAGTAGGAACTCACTGTCTGATGATAGGTTGGAAACCCAGAGCCTCCCGTCACGGTCGCCACCTGGAACCCCAAATCAGTGAGTAGCATCAAATCTTCTTTCCCTACAAATGACTCTCTACCTCTAAGATGTTATAAAAGGATTAATGTGTTATGTAGACAAATAGCTTCAAAAAATCTGTGCCAGATGATTCTCTGTAACACTTAGCTTCAGACTCAAAAAAAGTTTTTAGGGGTGAGTTTTAGGTGCTTCTCACTTGGTCTATGAAAAGTGTAGGATGTACCACACTACCCTAAATTTGAGAGTTTGCCTTTTCTCAAGGACAGTTAAAACTAAATTATTAATTTGGTTTAAAAAATACCTTGATGATAAAATCGATGTGATATTTTAAAAATAATTTTTTTGTTTAATACCACTTTTTAAAACATGGGGGAAAATGCTTAATTAGAAATCCTTGCGGATTTATTCCTCTCAATTTTTCTGCCTTTCCTCTGAATGTTCGCTCTTTTCACAGGACAGAGCCTTCTGTTTTAAGCTAGTGAAAAAACGTCCCTGATTTCTTTTGGAAGGTGACCAATTTTCTCAGTGTGCTGAAACTTGCTTAAGAATCAGTATTACTCAATCTTGTATTACATAAACAACAAGATTTTAAGATTCTGCAGCATATTACTCACAAGATTAATGTTGTAAATACCTGTAGTATTTAAAAATTACTGAAAGGTTGTGTAATAATAATGCTTAAAGCATAACAATCTTAATCATGCAGGTTGAAAAGAATTTTAATTTTGTCATGCTAGTTTTCCAATGGGAAAATACTCAATTCCAGAAATGACATGACTCTCAGTGCAAAACTTATGATTCTTCTAGGGGAAGATGCAGGGAATAAATTGTTCATCTTAATGAATTCAGGTTAAGTTCTGCTATGAACAGAGTCAGGATTTGTCTTCTTAGGAATCCATTTTTCTTCTTGTTGACTGGGCTGTCATCTTGTTCATTGGACCATAATGGTTTCAGGCTTTTTTAATTAAAAGAAAATAAAAATTTTAAATAGCCTTTAGTGTTTCTTAAAATAATTTTGCACACTTAAAAAAATGAAATACGTGTTGATCTGACAACATAATTGTTTCAGCGACTTTTGAAATTTTAATAAAAATATTTGTATGAACATGTGCTTGCACTGAGAGGAAATAATTTTTTTAGCATCCCATTTTAGTGGGTGGTATCAGAAATGGAGATGAACAGTAATAATCTTGTTACATTGCGCTGCTCTGCTTTCCCTCTTAGCCGCAACTCTGCCTTCGCTCAAGAAGGAGCCCGGTTACGACCCTCGTCAGTTGGACATTTAGTGGATCATGTGGTTCACACCTCCCCCAGTGAAGTATTTGTAAATCACAGATCCCCGTCCTCCACCCAGGCCAACAGCATCATACTGGAATCATCCCCGTAAGTTCTGATCTTTCCACCCCACTGTAGCATGCAGGACTGCTGAAGAGAAGTCAGCAACCTTGGCCTGGAAGAATTTGTTGTTAAAGGTCAGGGAGAGCCAGGCAATCTAATAAAAAGGTGGCTGTTTTTTAGGGATTATTAGTGTAGGTCTTACTGTGACAAAGAGCTAGATGATACAGAACTGAAGACCTGTGTCTGACACATTCCAGGTTCAGGATTGCAATACCATCCCCACCAACCCCAGCTATAGGTTTGCTGTAATGTGACCATCAATGTCTGTATGTAGAACCAAAAGTTGGGTTTTTGGTAGAATTGAAGAAAAGTTTTAATTCCCACACTTGTGGAAACGTTGCATTTTGTCAAGGCACAGAAGTGGTCTTTACAAACTACATAGCCAAAATACCTTTTTGGCATCCCAGCATTTGGACATTGCTGATATTTGATGTATTGTTGCAGAGTTTATTTTTTTAAGCTGACACTGTCAGGCGCCTTTTTTTTTTTTTTTTCCAATTATACTGAATATTCTTTTTACTGTAAGCTTACTATAAGATAAAATGGGCAAAATAAAACTATTATTGTGTGTTGGGTCCAGAAGGAAGACAAACAAAAAAAACCCGTTGAGTTATTCCAAGATACTGAAATACTCAACAAATTGTGTTTAGAGTACAGATTAATTGGGAAAAATATTGCAATATGTTTTATCACTGCCACTGTACACTCTTAGTATAGCTGTACATGTAATGCCAGATATGCCCTCCTAATTTTGTATAATGATCTCTGTTAGCAGGGAAGTTGTGCAAACAGTTTCAAAACCAATTGAGAACTGTAAGCAGCACATACCTAATTACAGGTTTATAAACAAATGGTATGTCTCAGGAAAAATTACTCAGGGAAGCTATTTAACTACAGGTTTAAAACCTTGCTTGGATTGACTGTACTTTCAGTTTTAACAACTATGTGTAATTTTTAGGAGGGAAATACAATACAAAATGTTTTAAGTTTTATAAAATCACACATGATGCTTTTTACAATAGGCTGCAATACTTACAATTTGACCTTCAGCTAGTTACTTAACTTTCAGAGTTATGTAATATTAATTTGACCTAGTCATGTAAATTCTTCTTTTTTGGTGGACCTTTTAACATATTCACATGTCAAAGGACTCTGAGAACTGGAACAGTCGTGAATATTTTCTCTTATTAGAGTTTTGTTGTCCAAAGGCCACACAGGGTCAGGTTCCTTCTGTTCTAAGACTTGCAACTAAAGTCATTTATGAGAAACCCTTACTGAGTGACAGAGTGATACAGTGAAGAAAGCACAATTCTTAAATACTCTCTTTTATTCATGTGCATTTACTCAAAGTTGTATGAGATCTTCCTGAGTGTACTTAGGATTTGTTTATTTACTTACTTCATTTCTTGAGTAAGTCACCATAGAAATGAGTCTTAGAAAGAGAGGAAGTGGTTTGTACAACTCTGGCTGTTCTTTTTGCACCTTTTATGCCCAAGCAGAAACTAAGTGTTAGGGATTCAGTTTTGGGGGTTTCTTTCCTCTTATTGGAAGCTTAAAACTAAAATTTAATATCCCAGTACAGATGTCTAGTATGAGATACTTTTAAAAGTGAGGATGTTGACTTTCAAAAATATATGAACTCCATTAAGGTCTTTTGAAGGTTTAAGGTGATGTTATTGATTCAAGATTTGCCATTTATAAAGGAAAATAGTAGACACGAAGTTTGTTTTAGCTATATAATTGTAAACTATACTGTTGTACAATCCAAAAAGCTATTTCTTAAACAGTTTGACCTTTCTGGGTGAGAAGATTTGAGTAGTCCATATGCTGATTTGTCAGAAACTTTTATTTATTGATCAAATTTATATGTGTGAAAAAGAGGGGCTAACTTGATTTGGAATAGATTTAGTGATCTTTTTGAGTTTGGAATCAACATAGCAAAAGAAATTAACAGTTGCTATGCAGTTCAGAAGGATATTATAGCTAAGCTAATATAACCTTTAATTGCACATCTTTTCTCCATCTGCACGTCCTATTCAACACTAAATTGAGAGATAGTGATTGTAGTTCCCTGAGGTAATTATAACACCAAATTCCAAAAGCACGTGATAAGTGTTTAGTTTAATAAATTTATGGGAGTGTGCATGGAACTTTTGCTAAATATATTAAAAAGATCAGACTGGATATCTGTAACAAAAATACCCAAAGCTTGCCAGTGCCAGGGTTATTTTATTATTATGTAAATTGCTGAATTCAGTAACAGAGAGCTGCTTTGCCTGCAAAATAGGCTGCTTTCACTGCCATTGTCTGAGCATTCATAAGGAAATTCAAAGCTGACTGGGCAAATATAAAGCAGTGAAGCTTATGCCCAAGGCTTGATTGTTAGTTCTCACAATTCATTATGCTAATATATTACAGTACTTGCATTGCTGCCTGTAAAATGCTCATTTAAGTAACTTTCCAAATCTTTTCTCTAAGTTTGTGTGTTCGGTAGGAATTTTTGTTTGTTGACATGTATGTGCAGACATCTAGTCAAACATAAGATCCATCTTCTACTTTTATCAGAATAACTTCTTTTGTGTTTCTATTCATGTTTTTCTGTTTCTTTTTTTCTTTGGTTTAAAACTCTCAGGAGTAATTGTTTTCAGGAAAATACATAACTTAAAAGACTGAGTAATCTGTGCTGGCCAGACTTGAATGAGTGCATAGGCAGCTAAAAATCTCTGGGTGACCTTTTAAAGTTGATGTCTTAAATAGTTTATAGCTGCCTTGCAGATTTGTTTTGCAAACGTTGACAATCATCATATTTTTCTCTCCACGAAAATGAATTTTAAAAAGCTGCTTATCTTGAAAAATGAAATGTGTTCTTTTTTTCTGTTACTTGTGCTGAAAAGTGTTAAGAAATAGTATTTTTCTTCCCAAATGTGTTTTGAACATGAGGTTCTTCAGACTGAATAATTAGTACTTTTTTTTTCTTTTGACACTTCATGAAAAAAATATTTTCTGAAAGTTGAAATAAAGCAGAAAAATAGAGAAAAATATTGTTGGGATCTTTTCGAATGTGCTGTTCTCTTTCATACACTGACAAAAATGTTACCAGTTTTGCTTTCTAAGAATATTGACTAATTTTTTTTTTTTTTAACTTAAACAGAAAATGTTTGGCATTTCAAAGTGAAGTGTTCTATTTCCTAGTTTTCATGCTTTATCAAAGAGGTTCATCTTTTTTTTTTTAAATCAGTATATTCAGTTTTGCTCAGATTTTTATTTTTGAACATGTATCTGGGAACTGCCTTTCTTGAATTGCATAGAGACAAATGATATGGTATTGAGTTTGATGTGTGCCTTAGGTTTTCAGATATGCAGCAACTTGAAACCTTGTGCAGTCTCATACTGAGAGTCTTGCCCTGCTAACAGTTCACTGAGGTGAGACTACTACATACAGTGGAGGTGCTCCCATGGCTACCTGTGTGTTTTGGAGGGAGTTATGTGCTGAGTTACCACTACAGCTTGGTGATAACGAAAGGAGCAGTGTGCTGCTTTTGCCTCTAGTAGTGTCCTTCCCTCCCTGCATGGTGGCCAGCCCTGAGATCAACCCGAGGACCCGGGCTTGTCCAAAAAGTATTTTTAGCTGCCTTAGCTAAGGGAGGAGCACCAGTTCTTCAAGGAAGCAGCCAGGCATGTGGGTAAAAGAACAGACACCCTTATTTTTGGTGGTAGCATTCTCTTTAGGTTTAGTTATAGCCTGTAAGTTTATTCTTGATGATTTATGGATCAGGTAGCAGTGGGCTGTTGTCTGAAATCGTTAAATGACTTAATAGCACCTTTTAATGGGGTGCCTGTGGAGGACGACACATCCTGCTGCTATTTAGAAACTGGCATTTAAACCAAGTTAATGGGAACTGTGAGCTGTGAGCCCTTTTGAGCCTTTCCAAATGTTCTTAATTCTTAAATATAAATCCATATAATGAAAGATGAATCATATATTTATGTAATACAAATTAAGCTTTTATTCCAAGAGGACTAACAAAAGGAAATTCTCCACATTATACAAAATACAGAGAACATTTTTATTAATCTAGAAAGGAGTGCTTGCAGATCAGAAGTAGTGGGTTAAGCATGCTAAAACTATTTTTTAGAAAGGTCATAGGTAGACGATGAGCTTGCTGGTTCTGTGTACATTACTTGTCAAGAAAAATGCAACAGTGCAAAGATGCTGCCAATATATTCTACTGTACTACATTTTTGAGGTTCTAAAAATACATACAGATACTCATTTCTCAAACTCTTGAGTTTCTTCTAACATTTCCTGTTTATTTGCAGCCCTGAAAGAACTATCAATATCTCATGATTGTTCCACTTCATACTTGTGTTTTGGTGTTTAGATCTCAAGAGACTCCTATAGATGGGCAGCCTCCAGCATTACCACCCAAACAATTTAAAAAGAACAGTTGGAACCAAATTTATCATTCACACTCACAGCAAGAACTGGATAACCATATTAATGAAACATTTGATGTTCCTGCATCACCTGAAAAATCCACTGTAAGTTTTTTGATCCAGTTGAACCATTCTGCTTTTTATCAGAATGATGGTCCTATTTTACATGATCTTGGTTCTGAAGCATTTCAGAGCTGCTGTGTTTGGGCATTACCTTGCAGCATTTCTGTTATCCATACTGTCCCTTCACTGGTTCCTGTTGGTTTGACTCTAACTGCTGGAGGAGTGCTTTCTCAGTTGACAACAAATTGCTATATTGGGATGGTTATGCAAACGTTTTGAGCATTAGCTTTTCAGCACATGCAGAAATTTCTACCTAACCTCGTCTTTGAGAAGTCATTTGCCATCAATTTTAAAGAAGGCATTGCAGGTGTTCAGTCTAGCTTTAGCCAAAAAACTAAACCTGGAAACGCCTACCAGCTTCTAGAGTGGTTTTATCAGGAGAAGCTTCTTGAATCTATGGTTGCCTTTCTCATCAGAATTTCCAAGAGAGACTATCAAGAGGCCTGTGACAGCAAATACAAAAATATGAGCAAAAGATTTTTCCATAATCAATTTCCATATGTGAAATGAGTAAGATAGTTGATTGTCTGAGATGTCCCTTATCATTTTTGTGATTTTTGTCCTTCCAGAAGTTTTCCAGTGGTTCTAGATTTTATACTGACTGATGTGAACAGTAAATGGGACAAGAAATGTGTTGCAGGATGGGAAAACATCCAGATGTAGCAAATACTGTGTAAACAGTTTTGTCAGCCTCAGGCATTCAAAATTGAGTCATCTCCCCAAATTAATTTTTAGAAATGCCTTAGTTGGTTTAGTTGGGTTTTTTTTGGTTTGTTTTTTTTTTTTTTTTTGCATCCTAAATTGTAAACCTAGGGTGTTCTCTAAGGCCTTATAACAAAGTTAAGATTCCCATAGAACCCCTGTTTCATTTCATAGCTGGGGTTTTAATAAAAGACTGAAAAGTTTGTTTTAAGTTTTTGAGATTTTTGGAAATGTTGTAAAAACTTTTGTTTTAATTAAATAATGAAATAGAATTTGTAACAGCTTTGTCTTCAGCCAGTGCTTACCTGAATCACATTTAAGTACTGTTCTGTTTTGAAAGATAACATTACTTTAGTCATCAAGTTTTTCTGTGCCCTGTATTCAGTTGTCTTTACCAAATTGACAAAAATAACTTTCAGTTGTTTTTTTAACTCCTTTCAGTTCTGCAATACCAACACAGCTGTGTGAATGAGATTGGTTTTTCTCTGTCCATTGTCAGTGTGATTGTTTGCTGTGCTCCAGTGGGACACATTTATGCAGTCTCGCTGAAGGCAGCACACTGTTGTAATGGAACATCTAATTTGGTCTGCTGATGACATTTTATTTTAGGGATTGCAGAAGAAAGAACATAGCATGACTGAAATTTTTGGAATGTTGTTTTGTTTCAAAATTGCTTTTCTGGCCAGAATTCCAGTTCCTGCACCACTAAAGTCTTCTGCTGTTCCATCTCAAATATTCTGAACAAAACCCTTCATCATTTTGACTTCATAAAGCTATTGAGTTTGCTTTGTCTGTTGCATGTATAGAGAGTGTGTAGAAAGGTAGTAGGACACATATGGGAATGATAACTTTTTACTCCATCTTCAAGCCCTAAGTATCCAGTCTGAGAATGTCAGAAGTACTTGAAAACAGGTGTAGTCAAAGTCCCTTCAGTCAAACACATTAATGATGGCATACAGTACTCTCTGCACATTTTGCATCATAAACTTCTGCTTAGAATAACGTCTTAAAGCAGGAAATTAGCATTTCCTTTTTCTGGGGAATGCAGTGGCACAAAAGCTGCCAAATGCTACATGTGAGCACTTGGTTGATGTTCATTCTGTCTGATCTCCCACACGAGTGAGCCTAGGCTGAAATGATTGGCATATGATCAGGCTTCCTAGCACCCTTCTTTTTCACTAACATTTCTTGTGCCATTACTTTCCCAAATTTTTCACTTTTTCATTACTATGAATGCATTTGGCAAGTTTTGTTTTGTTGTAACCAAGAGCAGAAGACACTTGCAACTGAGATAACTCCTAATGAGCCAAGCTGGGCAGACTTCTTTAACCTAGTGAAACTCCAGGTTCTGAACTTTCTTACATATAAAAATATTTGTGTTTCTAAGTTTGTTTTTAATTTTTCTGAATATGAGTCTTCTGCTTTGCTATAACTGGTTACATTGAAAACTTCCTTGAAACACATTTTATTTATTACTTTCCATCCTCACTGTAGGAACTGTAGAAATACTAGCTAATGTTCAGTCTGTGAAATAAATCTAGATGGATGAACCAATTAAAAATTACTTCAATGTCACTAAGTTGGTATTTTTCAGATTAAAAATGTAGCTAGTATTCCTCAGTTTACTGGCATTTCCTTTAACAGTGTTGTTGTAATCCAAATAAAACCGAGAAGAAAGCAGCTAAAATTTTCAGAGTTGAATCAGTGTAGAGCATATGTCACACCTCGTAGTCCACTGGACTGGAAATGGAATAAGGGATAGGGAAGCAGGATTTCCTTGCATACTGCTGGCATATTGCTGTTCATAGAAACAAAAGGATGCCTTCAATTATCTTCCATTTCATTGTATTGCATTCTTATTGCAGCTCTTCACTGTGGTCTTAATTAAAATGAATTAAAGACATTTTCATTTAGTAAGCTGTTTTTATTAGCATTTTGAAGCCAGTTAGTTTTCTCTAATATTCTTTCCTACTTTGAGCTTGCTTTGACAGAGCAGTCCCTTAACTTACTTACGTACAAGACTCTTAAACGTGTAATTTTCCCTTTTATGCAAATCCAAGATGTTTGTGTTCTTGCTTGATATTTTCTCAAGTGTCCAGAAGCAATTAATTGATAAGGAAACTGCAGAATTATTAGATACAATATCCCCAAAATCTGTGAACTAAATATATACTAATACATTATAACTTTTGTCTGCTAGCCCAATGGTGGTATCCCCCATGACAATCTTGTTATGATCAGAATGAAACCAGATGAAAATGGAAGGTTTGGCTTCAATGTAAAGGTAACAGTACATCTATTCTTTTTACATTTCTTAAGGTTATTTTCTGACGTTTGGGATTTCTTACTAATTTAATTTGTTTTTAAAGGGTGGATATGATCAGAAGATGCCGGTAATAGTGTCCAGGGTAGCTCCAGGAACGCCTGTAAGTTGTCAAAAAAGCAGACTTGGTAGCAATATCTGTGTATCTTGAATGATGTACTGAAAATGATTAATGTACTAAATTATTTCCTACCTGCCTATGAAAATTAGTTTTTGCTATAACATTATCAGAACAAAACAAATTACATGCAGTAAGAATTTTATGTGGCTGTATAACATATTTTTTAAAGTTCTTCAATCCTCAAAAGTATTTTTTTCCTACTGAAACAAAGTTTAATTTCTGAAAATTACAGGGCATTACAGATGCTCAGTATGCACTGGTACTTGAGCTGTGCCATCCTAAAAATACTTTTACTTTATTGCTTTTTTTAGATATAGACATTCAGTAATTTCACATAAATTACATATTGAAAGAGTGTTAAAAATAACTAAAATAGCAAATGTCTTACTTTAGTGACAGATGTAGCTGAGTAAAGCCAAGATGTAGATTAAAACCAGACATTATGAATCATTCATCAGGTCTGATTGCATGTTGTTACTGATGTTTAGTGTCTATAAGAGTGTCTTCAAACTAGGCACAATATTTGTCAATTTATTGCCAGAAATACTGACCTGGTATTCAGCTGACTGGAGACAGCTCTGTCGATACGTGTTAGAGTGGAGTTAACCATTTATTTGCTTCTTAACTCTTTGAAAGTATTGAAATATTTGCTAAAATCACTGTTCTTGTATCTTGTCAATTAATATCCCTGAAATATTCAATAATGTGAATGATTTTGGCTTTAAACCTTCACTCTGTAGGGAGAAGAAAGATAGTTGGTGATGGCTTGTGCTCTTTCTTTTCTGCAATGATGTTTAGGCTGTGATCATAATAACAATTTTTAGCACCTGATTCTCTGGGATTACTGAGAGTTGTGCATTTCTTTTTGCCATTACCATTACAGTATTTTAGACCTGAAGCATTTAAGCCCGTGAAATTGATTTGTCATGGTTTTGCCATGTTTCTCCCCTCTCTTCAAAGATAAAAACATCCTGTTTTTTAATTGCCTGTACAAAGGGTAATTCAAAGAGAGGAGCTTTCTACATCAGCTGAGGGGCAGAGTAACAGCTGCTGAAAGACGTTACAGTGCCAGTCACCTCCCAGCTGCAAATGGCAATGGCACTGCCCGTGTATTGTGTAACACTTGGATTTGTCATTTGAATACAGTGCAGCAGCCATAGCAACGGGGCTGTTAGGATTTGAGAGCCCAAGTATAGTTACTTAAAGTAGTTATTTTAAGGTAACAAATTGGTAATGGCTTGTGTTCCAGATGGTTTTGTTTTCTTCCCCCAACCTTGCAGGCTGATCTGTGTGTCCCTCGTTTGAATGAAGGAGACCAGGTTGTACTGATCAACGGCAGGGACATAGCAGAGCATACCCATGACCAAGTTGTCATGTTTATTAAAGCTAGCTGTGAGAGACACTCAGGGGAACTTGTGCTCCTAGTTCGACCCAATGGTGAGTGGCTTGTACATCTTAATTAAAAATAAAAACCCACACCCTGCTCTCATTTTCTAACCTCCATTTTGTGTCCTGGGATGGAATGTTTAACCTGTAAGAAATAACTCTCTGAAAAGGAATTGCAACAACACAACAGAGTGTATTGATCTCATAATCTAAGGAGCTGTGTATAACTTAATGTTGAAAACTAATGAAAAAGTCAGACATCAAATATTTCTACCTGAGAGCTAATTTAAATTTTGTTCTCTCTCTCATTGATAAAAATGTCCAGAAAGCTATATGGATATTGAATGTATTTCATAAGGTTATTGTTATTCCTTTAAGGAAAATTTAAACCAAACACAAACAAAAAAACCCTCACCAAATATTCAGTGTTTGGGTGTGACTTTGGAGGTCAATATATACAAAATCCTTCCATACATTTTTAAAACAATCCAAAACCATTGATAACATTTTTACTTGAGGAGTCTTAGGCGAAGTGCTAAAATGCAGTCTAAATAAAAGCTTATGCAGTGTATTCACAAAGTGTACTGTTGGATCAAAGCTAGCAGATGGGCACTGGATTTAATTCTGCTGCACCCACTAACTATAGTAGAGCTGGAGAGGAAAAAGCAAAATGAAAAAATATTAATGCTTAATTGGAATAATCAAAATTACTTTTGCAGAGGACCTCATCCACCTCATAAAAATGTTTCCCGTATTCACTAATTTGCACTCCCCACTTACATATGCTGTCATTCTGTGTGTAAGTTCTCTTGCAGCTTTTGTGTGCTTACTTTCTGTTTCAGGCAAAATTATGAGCTTTGTTTGCAAATTTCTAAAACAAACTATCTTTTCCCTTGCGTGTTGATTGTCTTTGTATTATGGATAAAAAGCATGTGAGTTGTAGAAGTGAGGAGTTGCCAGTTTCCTTCTTTGTAGTGATGTGCTATAATTTAAACACAGGCTTTTGAACAGCATATATCTGTTATGTGTAGCAGAGGATGCATGTAATTTCTGAGTTTATAGGCAAGGCATACATAGAGCATAGAGCTTTATAACACCATGTATTAAATGCAATTTTCTCAGGTGGTCTGCACATCTTGCCCTAATTACTGAAGCCTAAAATGAGTTCTAAGTGAATTGTAAGTAAAATGTAAATGCAGCTGTAATGATATCAGAGGCATGATGTGAGAATCTGAGATTAGAGAGTTATATCAGACAAGGCAAGGTATAATGTGAGTTTTGATCAAAATTTTAGCTGTCAGTGATGGACTTTCACTTAAAATCACTATTACACCAAAGAAAAAAACAGTTTTATCGTGGATTATAATGATCAGTAAAGGCTGCTTGTCGTTGCTGAGCGGGACTAAAATCAATGTGCTAGTAAATGTGGATTTTTCTACAGGAGAAATGTGGTGGTTTTGCTATTTTAAATAAATGACTTACAGTTAACTTTAGTTAAACAACTTCTTCAGTCAGAGCATTCGTACCTTTGCTTGTTCTAGCTGTCTATGATGTTGTGGAAGAGAAGCTGGAGAGCGAGCCTGATTTTCAGTACATCCCTGAGAAATCTCCACTTGATGGCGTCCATCAAGATGATAATGCTCTGAGGGAATCCATGATTCAGTTGGCAGAGGGGCTTATCACTGGAACTGTCTTGGCTCAGTTTGATGTAAGTACTGTATAGGGGCAAGTTCCACATCTTTTGGGATGGCAATTATTTTAAACAGAGCAGATTCCAGTTAAACTTCAGTACAGTCACACTCTCAAAAGAAAAATAACCAAGAAGAAAATCAATCCTGTATTGTATGTGCAAACTTAAGCATACCTAATCCTAGTTTTTAGTTTTATAAATAGCTTTATAGGTTACTTACACTTTTTGTGGTGACTGGGGACATGCTAATAAAGTATTTTCATAAAGATGGAGGCTGAAGAATGTCTACCAAAATATGTGTTCTGTACTCAGGCCTTCATTCTATACCTAAGTTGCTGTAGAAACTGAGTTACACTGAGCTGTTGACATTCTATGGGCATTCTCAATGAGGGAAGGTAAAATAACCAATGGAAAATACTGCCTTAATGTTAAAGGTTAATGTAACCGTGTTTTATAAATAGTTTATTTTTATTGACATATTTCAGAGAAGTAGTGCATTTTCTGTGGGGCATTAAGCTGCTGATAGCCATGGTCTTTCTTCAGCACTGACTTTATGCCTTGGTGATATCCATCTTAAATGCATGAGATCAAGTGGCTTAAAGCAGTAGGTTTGTAAAACACAGCAGTGCAAATTCTGTGAATTCCTCACCAAATGGAGACCTAGCATTATATTTTGCAATATATATATTTATAAAATATATACTATTCTTTAAGAACTTTGGTGAAATTTCCTTTTATATCTAGAAAGAGTAGGTCTATTGCATCTATTATGTTCTGACCATCAGCTTTGTCTTTTAGCAATTGTATAGAAAAAAGCCTGGAATGACAATGTCTTGTGCCAGATTACCTCAAAACATTTCCAAAAATAGATACAGAGACATTTCGCCTTGTAAGTATTGCTGTGTGTATGTGTGCGCTAAGAAATGTATATGTGCTTAGTAAATAAATAACATCTTTCTAAAATTTTTTCAGATGATGCTACACGGGTTATTTTAAAAAGTAATGAAGATTACATCAATGCAAATTATATAAATGTGAGTAGTATTTTTTAGAAGTGTGTCTGACATTTAGTAATTCTACAGTTTTTCGATGAAAAAATTAATTTTTAAAAATCTATTTTTTATAAATCTAGTTAAGGCTAGAATGGTTACTAAACCTCTAGTCAGGTGATTTGAAATTTCCTGTAGATATATTTGCTTCCTAATGTTTTGTGGCACATCTTTTCATATATATTAAAGTCTAGTCCCACATTTAATGTGAAAAAATGCAAACTGAAGCCAGCCCTCTCTAGAGCAATTAATTCTTCTTTTCTGATTACTTTTCTGACAGTTGTGTTCAACAACAGTGAAGTTTAATTTGGCATCAGTTTCTTTTGCATCTTTTTTTTTCCATTGTTAGTAACAGCAAAATTACAGCTGCTTACTTGAATGAAAAAAAACACAGATGTTAAATTGAGATCTGTGTTTTAAAAGCTAGTGTCAAAAACCCACAGAGCAAGTAATACTTGCACCTGAATTATTTTCCAACTGCTTTGTCATTTCTTTTTTCAGCCATTAATCTTCATTATGGCAACTACATGACTGTCAGTTCATATGTAAAGTGTATTTGAATCTTTGTAGTAATTCATATTTGCTAGCCTTTAAGAAATACAATTAATGTCATGGATGCTTTTTAAAAAAGTAGTTACTAAACTGTAAATGTCATCTGCCTGACTTCTATTTGCTGCAGGAATTGAAATAATGACTTTGTCTTCTCTTAGATGGAAATCCCTTCTTCCACAATAATAAACCAGTACATTGCTTGTCAAGGTCCATTACCGAACACTTGTCCTGATTTTTGGCAGATGACTTGGGAGCAAGGCTCTTCTATGGTTGTCATGTTAACAACTCAAGTAGAACGGGGCAGAGTAAGTAAAACATTTCCTTAAATACCACCTCCATAATATTTTTAAAAACTTAATGATTAGCCTTTAAAATATTAGAGGAATATATTATGATTGCATATAATATGACAAGGGGAGAGGAGGAAATGGTTTTAAACTAGAAGGGTGTAGGTAGAGTAGATATAAAGAAGAAATTTTTGCAGTGTTGGTGGTGAAATACTGGCACAAGTTGCCCAGAGAGGTGGTCAATATCCATCTCTGGAAACACTGAAGGTCATGTTGGATGGGGCTCAGAGCAACTCAGTCTAGTTGGAGATGTCCCTGCTCCTTGCAGGGAGTTGGACTGGATGACATTTAAAGATCCCTTCCAAACAGAACTGCTCTATAATTCTGTAACTCTTTTTCATATGAGCAATGCATTCCTTGTTCTTTTCCAATGATGAGTCTTCATGTAGTTCCTAAAATACTTTTAGTATGCTTTGTTTGATTCTTTATTGTAAAGTAAAAAGCATCTAGAATTTACCTTTGTAGAATTTTTTTTCTCTAAACTTCTAATGAAGGAACTCCAAGAAGTTGCATCAGTTTTCATAGAGTACTTCTTTGATATGTAATGAGATTAATTTTTAAGGCAGTCTAACACAGCTTTATAGTGTTAATATCCCATGCCTGGATGGCTGTCTTATCAAGGACTTTCTTAAAACTTGAACTCTAAAATTTTCCATAAAATGTTATTCTGTGGCTATAAAGATTTGTTTAATCATGTGAAATAATCATTGCCCTTTAATTTACGTATAAAATATGTTAAAATAGAATACTAGTAATAGAGTAATTAGAGCTAATATTATTAAAAATAATTGCGTATAGTGCAGTAAAAGGCCTCTGGTATATTTTGTGGCTTGTTTGGTTTTGGTTTAAGCTCTAGTTTCTCCTTAATAGCTTTGGATTTTATGCAGTTTTATCCTTTGGAAATGGGCACAACAATCAAGTGTGGTCATACACACAGTGTAATTCCAGAGTTGTTTGGTTTAGTCTGGAGCATTCACAGTAGCACTGGCTGGTTAAGTGTGTGGACAGAAATGACTGTCTGGAATAATAATGTAGTGGAATTCCTCCATATCAGATTTTCTTTTGAAGATGGATTTATAGTGGGTTGTGGCTATTCTGATCAACTTGGACTGTAGTTCAGCTGTTTGTATATACTCTGACTTTTTAATAACCATATATTTGCTGTGAGGTCAAGACTCTAAATAGAATTTAAATAATTGAAGGGAAGTTGCAGTGTTTTTTAACCATTTTTCAGTGACTCAGTGTTTGCATGATGCTGCCTGCTCCCAAATAAACATGATTAGAGGGAATTTCAGTACAAGTGCCCTTTTACTTTGAGTTTTCTTTGCAGATCTGCTAACAACAGACTTGCAAAAGCAGTTCTCTGAGGTTCCCCCACCCCTTCAATAATTATATTTGTGGAGCTCTTTGGAGAGCTGCTTAATAATGAAATAAAAGGACTTATCTGTCTTATACCCATAGGCAGACTCCCTGCTCTAAAGCTGATCATGAGGCTTCTGACATCACTATCCCACTGCATGCCGGGATGTCTCAGTGGAGCAGGAAGTCTGCAAATCTGGCTGCTTTTAAAGATTCGCCAGGTGGGTTGGAAATGCAAAAGTACACTTGAGCTGAAATGACCTCTGTAATTAGGCATTTAAACTATGTATCAGGAAATTGTAGTGTTTGAAGTTTTCATTCACATTTGAGGACTTGATTGGGAGTCTTTGAATTTCACCATCTTCATCCCCCTATTTTCTGCATTAGCTTAGCAACTTTTTTGTTGCGTATTTCCTTTTTTTGTCGTTTGTTCTTTTCCGATACGTTCTTTTGAGGAGATCAGATTAGGATTTTGGAGGTTAGAAATGTTTATAAAGCAGCATCTTTGTCACTCAAGTATTAAGATGGAATATTTATAGATAAACTCTTTAAAAAATTGTAATGGAAGTTAAAGGCATCCATCTTCAGAAACGAACTGCATGTGACCTTTTGGAAAGAGAAACAGGAAATTTCTGTGATACCTTATTTTATAAACAGTAATTAGGTAACAAAGTCTATTTGGTAAGTAAATAAATAGTGGTTACAAAATTATCAAAATAATCTGTAGCAAACAAAGGTATAAAAACTAGAGAAAATTAAAATAATACTCTGAATTTAAACACAGGCATCTTTAAAAATGTGTTGACCTTAGGTTAAATGCCATCAGTACTGGCCAGAGCCGTCAGGAAGCTCATCATATGGGAATTTTCAGATTACCTGCCATTCAGAAGAAGGAAATCCTGCTTATGTCTTTCGAGAAATGACATTGACTAATCTGGAGGTAAAATCTTCATATATTTTCATTAATCTGCAGAATCCCTGGATACTACCTAAAACATACCTAGATTTTCCTTTCAGCTTGGTGGCATATCCATGTAAATGGAACTGTTTATTCCTAGACCCCTCTAGAAAGCTACTTATTGTCATATACTTTCCTAGGAGAGGTTCTGTCCATAGAATAACAGCAAAGCTTTCATAGGCAAAAATATCACAGAGCTTCATTTTTCATAATCATATTAATTGGATCACATGAAGGATATATTACTTAGCCTAAAAGTTTTTACTGGTGTCTTTCATAACGTGGCCAAAGAAAAAGAGCAATAGAAGAAGTTATTCCCTTGGTGTTTTCAGAACATAAGACATTAGAGGTGTTTCATCATCACGACTGAAAGTCTGTTTAGAGGCAAACAGTTCTTAATAATTCTATCTTGAATAATATATGCAAGAAGACGGAAGATAAATCCTGCTGAGAGAAGGATGAATCTGGAGTGGTGACTACTTGAAAACAAGGATGTTTTTAAACATGCATTGCATGATTTTCAGGACATGTGTAGTTTTCAGAGCCTCTCCAGCCAGCATTTCAATTTCAGAAATGTTTGGAAATGAGTATCTGGAATTTAGTTCACATTTTTATTTCTCGCTGCTCCAGTTACTTGTTGAGAAGCCAGTTTTATAGAGCTGCCTTTTAGTCAGTTTGCAGTTAAAATTCCTGCCCTGTGTCCTGTTGAGACAATTGCTCATCTGCTATCAGCCGTGGAATCTCTGTAAATGATTCAGTGCCTAAAGGCTATTTAAAGTGCAGTAGCTCCTCTTCTTTTGAAATTCGACACTGGTTGCCCGGGCTGTCCCCTCCCCTAACCAGAAGCCATTGATTATATTTGTGATACCAGAGCAAAGGCCGGGAGGGAGTGGAAAACAAAATCATTGTGCCTTGTAAGCATAGGAGGTGCAGATCAAACCAAAACACTGCTGCTGTTCACACTAGGTCTGAAGGAAAGCTTTTGTCTGATGTCCCCTCCCTACCTCACTATTGTCTTTTGATCTTGTACGATACCATCTTGTTCTGTTAAATTTGGTTTTCTAAGAATATGACCACCTTCTTGTACATCTAGTGTTCAGTTAGATTGCTGGTATCCTTGAACTGCTTTGCTATTATGTGCTCTGTAATTTTTTTCACTTGTTGAAGATGTAAACATTTGTGGATTTCCTTTTTTCCTTTTAAGCAAAAAAAAAAAATTAATTATAAAATCCAGGATGACTGATGGTTAACACTAATAAAGCACTGCTAGTTGCCTGAAACCACCTGGATTATGGGTACAGGTTACTATAAATGTGCTATTGATTTTTTTTTATTATTAATTTTGGCGCTTTTTTAAATGAGACTTGAATTACCCTTGATTAAATTTCATGTTTCTGATTAGAAAGAGGAAAGCCGCCAGCTAACTCAAATCCAGTACATAGCATGGCCTGATCACGGGGTTCCTGATGATTCCAGCGATTTCCTGGATTTTGTGTGTCTTGTGCGAAAGAAGAGGGCTGGCAGAGAAGAACCTGTTGTTGTTCACTGCAGGTATCAACTTTTTTTCCAATTTTATTAAATCATCAAAGCAAACTTTTTATCATCAGATACCCATTTTGTGCTTTGTTCTTGAAATAAATATTTAATAGTATCTGCTTTGGGGATGACAGAAGAACTCAACATTGAAATAAAACAAATATTTCACATGGTAATCACTTTTCAATAAGCAAAATGTTGAATAGCAACGTGTGTTGATCTGTGCAGGCATTTTGCTGGGATGTTTTGTTTGTAATTTAAATGCTTGTGGTAACAATCTACAATAAAAATTCGGGGAAATAGCAAAAGATACTTGGTAACCATGAAGAATAGGTTCCCATTCTACAAAGCTCCAGAATAGCTGTGTAAATGATCCATGGTGGAAAATGTGGGTGGTTTATTAAGAGATCAATTAAAAGACATTTTCTCTCAAGTCTGTAGTTCTATGCTATGTGGAATTTTGATACATGCATCAGGATGAGACATTTTTCTGAACAATTTACCTTTGTCATGAGTTAAAATGACTGTTGTTCAGATCTTTACATACACATGAAATGTGATTTTTCTTTTTCTTGTGCAATACTTTTTAACAGCAGTCTCCATTCCTGTAGTGAATTTCAAGATCTTAATAATTTTTAAATACCTGATTACCAAACTAGAATAATGCCAGTTGTTTTCAAACAAGCATGTGCTATCACAATTCTTGGCGAACAGTTTTGTGAATAATATTTGATCTCTCAATTCTGAATATTCCCTAGAGAGTCAGTGTTCCTGAGTCCAGCATGTATCATTCTTTTCAGAGAGAAGGTGAGACGTCTAAGGGATGAAATAAAGACTACAAGTAAACTAGACATTTATTGAAGGAGATGAAAGAAAAAGAAAAATACACCTTGTGTACGAGAAATTGTATTTCATTAGTTCTGCTCTCAAGTTCTGTTTTATGCAGGTCAGGGTGAATCTTACTGACTAGGGAAACTCAAAACCGAAATGCCAGTGTCTTAACTGATACTGCTTCTCAGCTTCCATTATTGATATACCTTTGATTAATATGGTTGTGGAAAACGGTGAAAATGGCAGCCAAATACACCCTCTATGATATAAAGTGTGCAACTGTATAAAGTCTGCAGAAACACTGGAACAACAATATTGGAGAGTAGGAACAGTTTCATTAATCTCAAGGAGGCACCAGTTCAGCTCCAAACTGATAATTTCAATGTGTAACTGAAGCTTTATGAAAAATGTATGTTTCACAGAAGAAAAGAGATGGAATATCACAGTTGAACATAATTTATTTAATTGGCCCAACTTAGTGGCTGTTGGGAAGTATAACCAAATTCCAGCAGGGAGTCAAGCAGAAGGAGCCCAGGTGTTCCTCCATATGGTGCATGCACTCTATTTTTAACATCTCTTCAGTATAATGGGACAGGGCATTAGTGCAACAAAATTTGTTTTCAAGACTAAGCCACCAGCTTTAGTATGAGGAATCCAAGTAGCTAATAGAAAATTATTTTATTTTGTACAATAATAGTAATCTAAAAACAAAATGGTCCAAACCCACAGATATTTTAAGGCAACAGAGATCTTAAGGAATTGGAAAGGTTTTTGTTATATTGAGCTGCATAAACCACTCGTTTCTCATGTTGTGTCATGTGGTTATTTTTATCTTTACAAGGTCTTAGTCGTTTTGAACGGTTTCTAATTCTTGTTCTGTGACATGGAGAGCCACCCATCCTGTCCATGCCCTTCATGATTTTCATGCCCTGTCTCAGTGTTTTACTCCATCAGGCAGTGATTTCTTTTCCTATGCTGAGGAGTCCTATCCTACCTTATGTTTGTTATAGGGAAATTAGCACATTTTCCATCATTGTCGTCTGAATCTTTTGAAATTGCAAAATGAGTCATTAGGTTCTTTGACAGTTACTGTTTGTTCCTGCTTGGATTTGATAAAGGATTCTGCATTTAAGTTCTATATGTATAAATTCTAGAAATATGAAATACTACTGAATTATTTTACATAACCAGCACATTTACATCTTGTCCTAAAATTCTTATGACATCATTGAAATATAGAGTAGCTTTAATGCCACCTCCTGGACAAAGATTTAAACAGTAGTTTAGCCAGACTTAATTTGAAGTAACTCTTTAAAATCAGAACAAGTAACTTTCATAGTTTGAAATTTTTATATTAATCACTTTAGATACAAATACTTTGAATTATTGTATAAGTTGGGATTATGCTGGCGTTCCAAAATATGTATTTCGCCCTATATTCCAATATGGGGAAACATTCCTCTTCTATTTCAAAAGTGCAACATTAATTGAAGAATTTGAAACTGTTCATTGAATTCAAGGGTAAATATTCAGTCTTTGAGGATTGCTACCTCTGGGAAAGCATATGTGTATATAAAACAAGGTAGATGAATCTTTAGATTTGTTTTATTTTTAAGGAAATAAAAGTTTGTCTGTAAGCTCTCTTGATAGTTTTGCCATTCTGAGATATGTATGTTATGGTACTTCTTGTCTTGAAGAGGATTGCTATTATGTATTCCTTTTCAATTTATTCAATCTGGATGTATATATTGTACTTTTTAATAACAAGAAAATAATCTGTATTGTCACCCTACAGAAGTCTATAGTAGTTGTGCTTTTTTAGAAGTAGGAAGGCATGTATCACTTAAGGGACATGAATGTGATTTTATTGGCCCAACATTCCAGAAATCATTGTTTCAGCAGTGGTCAAACTGACACAATGTGTCCAGCATATGCTCCTGTTTTGTTATCCTCTAGATGTTAGTGTGGTTTCTAATGGGATCTTAAACGACTTCTCTGTAAGTTCTGCTCAGGGGAATGACTGGGTGAGGCAGCTCATCTTCCAAGGAATGACAGTTCTGTACTGGTGGGTTTTGCTCTGTTCAGGTGGGACAGAGGCTGCTTGCAGACACAGTCGCAGCCAGTCCAATCCCTGCCCCAGCAGTATGGCAATCATAATGATCAACCTTGAGAATCCAGGAGAAGGAAGGTTGTTAGGTATGAACTGTACTCCAGACACTTGATTTCATTTTCCACTTTGCTTTGTTGTTGCTGTTCCAGTGCTGGGATTGGACGGACAGGGGTTCTGATCACGATGGAGACAGCAATGTGTCTCATTGAGTGCAATCAGCCTGTTTATCCTCTAGATATTGTAAGAACCATGAGAGATCAAAGAGCCATGATGATCCAAACACCTGTGAGTATCATCCCTGCTGTTCTGTGTTGCAGAATAATAATTTCCTATGATCCAGTCATATTGGATGGATTTTTAATGTACTTGTTGTTGATCGTATTGCGGAGATCACCTTTACCCAGTGTAGCTGTAGCCTTGGCTCCAGGCAAAAATAAATTCCCAAGGCTATTGGAAAGGAGCAATTCTTTACATTTCTACAGAGCAAACTTGGAAAAAAAGCAGCAGCTGTTTCAGGGACACCTAGCAAATAATGACAAAAAGGGTCAATTTTCAGCAGTGTAACTATTGCTCAGAGAAGAAAGCAGGAACCTAATTTCAGGTGTTAAGAATGGGAGTAGTATAAAAGACAAACACAGAAAGAATCAAAACATGCAAGAAAAAACTTCAGTGATGAAATTCAGTGATTTTATGTTGCCTTAGTTGTAATGGAAACAAGCCTTAACTATGCCCTGCAATGACTTAAAGGGAAATTATCAGAGAAATAATATTTGTAAAAATCAGTGTAATTAAATCTCATGCAAGATGCATCAAATCAATCAAGTACACTTTTGTCTAAGAAAATAACTTACTAAAGGATTATTTTGGGGCTTTCATGGCATATACTTTAAGATACCAGAATTTTTCATGCACCTCTAATGTTTGGGTTGTGTGAGATAATTCATGTATTATAGTTCAGATTTCTAAGAGTTTTAGAACAGATTTAGAAATTTGTTAATGTATCAATCAGGTATTGCTTATCTCTAAGAACAGTTTGTGTTCACGTTTTTACGAAGTACCTGAAAAGGTTGAGTTGTGTTTTCTTTCAGAAAGAAAAAAAAAACACTTGGATTTTCAGTTGTTCCAAACTTTGGATAGCTCCAGGTTTTTAAATTTTTTTTGAAAGAGTAATCATGAGTAATCGATGTAGTTTTATTCATAGTATGCAGCATTTAGAGAGAAAGCATCTTAGAGGAGAAAAGGCACTATATCCAGTATCAAATCACAATTACTTGAAGGTAGTTACTCACTGTAGTAATTTTCATGTCTCTGCTGCTGTACCTCTAATACAATTTGAAGAAAACTTTTTTGTTCTTCAGAGAGTATTAAGGCTGACAAAAAGTATGTATGCGTCTCCATTTCTGGGCCATCAGTCATTCAGTGCTGCTGAATTCATGTTCCAGTACTCATGTTTTGCTAAAAGATTGTTGTATTCGGGTAGTACAGGAAGGACAGGAAAGGTGATGATACATGAAAAATAGCAAAGGATGGCCCTTGCTGTTTGTGACAGTTCTCCAGGATGCATAGCTGTCTCTACCATATGTAGAGGGGAAGAAAGTGTTATTAGTAAACGTAGAGTTGCAGTGTTTCTTAGAAAACAAAAAATGTCCAGGTTCAGTGAAAAGCAGGTGTTTAGTGCATCGGAGGGAGAAGGTCTGCCGAAGGAATTGGTTTTTGCAAGGTTCCATGAGCATGAGCCTTTGCCGTGCCTCCCTTGGCACCTGGAGCGGGGTTCGCTCGCTGTCCGCAGGGGGGCGCTGTGCACGGCCAGCTCCGGCGCCCCCGGGAGCGCTGGGGACAAACGCAGATTTTACACAGCTGGAGAGAAATGAGCTATTCCATATGCAAGCGACAGGACAGCCAATAGTGGCTGTAGTGCTAGATATGTAAGTGTGCCCTTCTAGGATCTGACAGCACAAACTGCTGCACAGAGAGGGCTGTTCCACTGCACGGACAGTGTTGGACAGCGTGCTGGATTTCTAACCGTAGAGACATTGTGCAGGATGCAATGTGAGTTGTGGCACTTTGCCTTTATTTCGGTTTGTTTTCATTATGTTCTAGTTTGATTACTGTCGGGTTTTTTAATTATTATTTGTATAAAATACTGTATAAAATAAACTGTTAGTCACCTCTGTGTATGCAGATGGTAGACTTGGATGCATTGAAGAGTTAGACGTTATATAATGTTAAAAAAACAGGAGGTCTGTTTTTAAAACATGAAACAGTTTTCTTTTAAATCAGATTCTGTCAGGGAGGTGCCAGTAGCATGCCTGAGTTCATGTAAGTATGAACAAGTGCTTTGAAACTCTGGCTTCTAAATCCAAAGGTGTGGAAACCTCAGGTCAGTGAAATTTCAGCAAGAAAATAAAGAGCAGGAAATTACTAAATAGGTGATGATGTAATAATAATACTGAGGTTTTGGGTATGACTTTTGGTATATATTTCAAAGTGCCACTCATCCTATTCTTCCATTGAGAAGCAAAATGCTCTCATCTAAAGTTCCTTTTGTATTGTGTTTCCTAAACTAACTTTGAAGCACAGTTCTTGGCACATCAATAGAATGGGGTGGGGAAATCTTAGAGGTCTTTTCTGTTTCCAAATGACATTTTTCAATTGCATTTCTTTTCAATTTACTGAATCTACTTTCCTTTTCAGAGTCAGTACCGATTTGTATGTGAAGCTATTTTGAAGGTGTATGAAGAAGGATTTATTAAACCTTTACAAGCATCACTGCATAAGTAAAGAGCAAAAAACCTATGATATCAATTGAGGAATCCTGTCCTCTATAATGAACTGGCAACATTCTTTGTGCCATAATACTGCTTGCAGGAAATGATAGTGAAGTACAGCAAAGAATTGACAAAGGACTTTGAAAACTTCAGCACTGTTGCACTTTACGTTGAAACAAAATCAGTCTCTGAAACTCTTCTAACCTTCATCTGTTTGAAGACTTTATTTTCGTGATTTGCTCCAAACAAACCATAAACTGAAAGAACTAATTGTGTTCAGGGTAATCTACGATATTTCATTGTAGTGCCATATACTGCGCTTCTGGTTGAATTGCTACAAACAAGGCTTGGAATTATTTCACTCTGTTTTACACCCATTTCTCTTAAAATGGAAAACAAATTTTAAAATACACTAAGCCATGGTCTTTTTCCAGTGCTAGGTTTATTTACTATGTACAGACTCTCACAGTTTTGTTTTTTACAACATTAGCAATATTGTCAATACTAGATAGATACACACTGCCTACTGATGCAGCACACTTTGTCCTACACCCTTACTAGAGACCAGCTGGTTGTTAGAGGAGAGCTGGCATCTGTTAACCCAACAGTAGCTGCATAATGCCCACTTACCAGCATCTTGTACAAAATAATAAAAATTTTAAAAAAACCAACATATAAATAAACAGCATTTCTTTGGCACAGCTTGTGTGTCATACACTGGTGTATTCTGGTTCGTGTGACTTCAGATTATGTGATGGGAACTAGTGCATGCATTATGTCTTAACCCCTTAAGTGCCTTGAGACTTACAGCGTACATCCAGTGAAAGGCACTCATGATTCCATGGGGGTGGTATTGTCCTGTCATATTTATCTTAATGGGTTCAGATTTTTAAAATGGCCCTTGGTGCTTGGAATGTGTTACCACAATGGAAATACCATTCCCTCTTTCTTTATACAAGTACCTGTGTGCTACTCTGTAGCAAAAACACCTCTGCCAACTTAATGAATGAGCATTGTATGCTGCTGTGTTGTAATTATATGACAAATCTGACACATTCCTTCATTCCTTCCGACTAGTAACTTACTAGCATCTTACTACGAAATGCTGGTAGGTCATTAGAAGCTGATACCTTGTTTTATCCTTTTATTGAGAATAGCTGTTTTACTCAATTAGACATAACTCTTTAATAGCACTGATAATTAAGTTGAACTTACAATCAGATGTGATTTAATTCCATTACCTTCTAACTAACTTGTTAAGTCCTCATAGTTGATTTCAAGCCATGTTCGTACAGGTCTGCCTTTTATTTTCTTTTGTTTGGAGGGGAGGAGGGAGGAGAACACTATGAAGTTATCCCAGAACTTAATTTTAATTTCATAATTACCCCAGTCACCTTCTGTCATGCTTGTGCAAAATTATTCCAGTTTATATGGGTTGCTTCTTATTTAAGTAGGTAGAAGATATGTAAGAAATGTCTGTCTGATACAGTATCTGAGCTCATTCTAAAGATGCACAAGTGTCCCCATTTTCTAATACTTTTCTAGTATAGAGAAACCAAGTCAGAAGCAAGGTACCCAGTGTAATATACTGTAAGAAAAAAAACAGTCACTTATTTGACTGCCCTGTGACAGCATAACTTTGTGCCCTCTATTTAAAAGTTTTAATTTATTGTATTGGTTTCTTGAAAATGTCTATCCATTAAATTTTGTTGTAAGCTATATATATAGCATAGAATTAAAATGGAAAGTTCTACGCTAAATAATTTTTAACTATTGAAGAATTATATTGTATAATATACTGTGTTCTATGGACATTTGAAACAGATCAGCTATGAACTATTAAATGAAAAGGGATTCAGGCAATGTGAAATCCTGGCTTATGACTTAGTAATGAACAAGAACCACAATGCCAAATGGAAGATAGAGTTTTAAATATTTTTAGAAAACAAAATAATATTAGTAGAGCTGTGGCTCTGTTACTTATATTTCTAGATTTGATGCTTAAGTCAATGTTATCCCTCAGTGAAAAATAAATTTTACAAGAATCTCTGGATCTGAACTGAACTGAAAAAGAGTGATATGGTAGCTTTAATCTCAGTTATATTTTCAGCCATTTGCAACAAATAAAGAATTTTTAAAAATAATTTTAAACTTCCATATGATGAGGTTATTAGCTGAGTTGCTGGCTAGTTAGTTATATTGAACTCAGCACTTAATGCCCAAAAAGTAAAATAATTCATCCATTATACTGAAAGAAATTTTCTTCTTAGTTAAATTGTAAACAAAAATAGCATTTGCCCTGTTATTCTGAGGGAAATCAGAAATTGAGGTTATAGCAGCATTATATAGCATTGGTATGTCACATATTTAAATATTCTTATGTAAAGTTGCCATAGCAGTTCGAGTTCAAAAGTCCCATTTATACCACAATTAAGTGTGGGATGTGTGTTTGTTCTCTGTCATTACTGTTTTGATTACAAACACAGGCAAGAATAATAGGTCTCTTCAAAATTTTCCTCTGCACTGATTTGTAGTTTATTAACTAGCTGCACTGGGGAAAAAATTGGAACAAAGTACCTATTCTTAATTAATAGGCCATCAGCAACTCAGTCAGTGGCTTTTGGCTTCTCCAAAGCCAGGATGAAGGTAACCAAAAACTGCTTGGGAAAGAGAATAGCACTGAAGCCTTTCTGCACCATAAATCAGTCATTTAAATTTTTCTACCTGTTGTGGTATAAATGGCCTTTAAAATATTTTTATATGGCCAAAACAAGCAAAACTGCTTAATATTTTACTTTGGGTTATGAAGATCTGTATCATCCTTAAGAGTTTTTTAAAGAAGTTTTTGTATGTTTCATGCTGTACAAAACATGAATGTATCTTTCGGACATAATGACTTATAGACCTGTATGTGATTGGTGTTATGACTGTTGGATTTTATGAATAATTATTTTCATACCATTTGATTAGGAAAAATGTTGGGTGGGTGTGGGAAAGAGTATGTTTCTAACACTTCCATGATACAAATCCAGTTTAAAAAAAAAGTAGTTTTCATTGTAAATAAGAGCAATATTATGACAATTTTGTGCCAATGTTAAATGTTAAGATTTTTGTTTTTACTTTTAGGTTCAGATTGAAAACTACCACTACCATCTCTTGTTTAAAATGGATTTGGAAGGGTTTTTTTAGTAGAAAGATGTGGGGCTCTAATGGGGGCTTTGAGTGTTTTTTGGGAGCATTTTCTATTTTTGGTAAATATGAAATAAGATACAGGTATTGTTTGATAAACCACCTACAGATTGTCAGCCAGTCCACTTTGAGAAATACTGCATTAGATATCCCAGATAACTGAGAGCTGAAAAATTAATTTATCCTGAATTTGGAAGCATTTGGTATTTTCAATCACTTGTAGGTCTTCAGTATTAAAATACTGCTTTTATCAATTTTATTTTAATCTAATCTCTCCCAGTTATGAAAAAGAGCATATCTGGGTTTTTTTCTCACTAAATTTAATGCTAGCTGACATTTCTTCCACGTTTCTGTGTTAAATCTCAAAAGCTTATATGCCATATAGATAAAGCAGTAACACTTCTTCTACAGTATCTGATTACAGTCTGGCACACCATCTAGTAAAGAAGATGTGAGAAAGCAGTTGGGACATTAAGGAACATGAGGTGTTTATTATGGAACTTGTGTGGCTGGCAACTTTCCATAGAGACCTTCCAAAAAGCTTCATGGTACCTGTGGAAGGGCCAAAATGCAGCAGCTGTGCTGCAGTTGTGCTGCCCAGGGAAACGGGAAGAGGGGAAGGTCTGGCATAGAGATGTTGGAGCTCCAGGTATGCTGTGGAGCTGAATTATGTGATATTTTTATGCTTATGCAGTGTGTGTGCAGGTGTGTGGGCGATGTTTGATGGCTCAGGGAATTAGCATGAGCATGAAAAGCTCTACAGATCCACCAATTTCCAAGCAAAAGAAGGTTGTCCAGTACATGTGCTGTAGTTTTGACTGTAGAGCCACTATGCAGGCAATCAGCCCTGATGATAAAAGGAGTGATTTGGTTATGCTCCACATGAAAATTTTGCATATTTGGACTTCTGCCAAGTAGAGGAATGATGTCCTCTAGAATCAGTTGTGGTCTTTTTGTAGCTCACATCTCAGGTCTTCAGTTGGCTGGGTTGGGTGTATTTGCCAATTTTAGTACCCATCTCTTGTCTTGAGACTGAAAAAGTTCTTTCCCATTGCTACTTCTAGTAGGATCTAGTAATAAGATCTGGTAAAAACATACTCATTAACTGTGGATCTTGCATGAATGTGCAGGGATTTATAATTAGAGGTGATTGGGAAGCTGTTAGAAGGAGGAAGTGGTTGGTTTGTTTCAGTGTAACTGTTCTGTCCAGTCTCTGTTATCCCACTGCACTCAGTCACTTGTTTGTTTAGAAGTCTGCAAAGAAGGCCAGTTCCTTATCATTGGATTTTACCTCTGTGCTTGTTACTCTCACAGGTGTCTGTCTTTTCACAGGGCTTCACCCACTACAAGTTTTGATCTGGTGCATAAGCTGTAAGTTCTGGCTATTGGCTTTGGTATGTTTTGCTCATCAAGATCTCAACTGTAAAAAGGAGAGATAAACTACTTGCTTTTAAAAAAATCACGAAATATTCAGTTTTTTAAATTCAGACATTTTGATTTTGCCTCATTTTAAAAAGCCACTAAAATATCTAATTCTAGTCTGCTGTAGCAAGAACGGTGGTTCACGGACTGGCTGGCAGCTTGTTGGTTGTCCTATTTCATATTTAGCAAGCTTACACATTTTAAAAGATAATTTTTTTCAAAGTGTTTTGATGTTTGAATAGTAGCACTTTATCTCATGCTTACTACTGACTGAACTATTAGACAAAATAAATTGAGTTTGGAGAGAGATACTTAATGGGTTCCTGTACAGAGATGATTCAGATTACACCCTGGTACAAATGCTTTCTTGTTGATTGTTCACGTGTTTCTGAGGGATTTTCATAAAATAGATATTGATAACATAATTCTATCATCTCAATTTTCCTGTCTTGGTATGAATATGAAGCCTGCATTTGGGGAAAAAAAAAAAACGAAAAAAGAAAAAAAAAAAGTGCAAAATAGAAACTACAGGGTACTTGTAAATTTATCTCTGTCATCTCTCTCAGCTAGCTCCAAATTAGCTATGTTTACTGTAAATGTTTCTGCTAAGCATTATTTTAACATTAGATCAATTACCTGGAGATCAGTATTCTTTTCTTTTTTTTTTACTTAACTTATTTGAATTTTGATAACTAAAGATAATGCACAACAAAGTTTAAGGAAGTTGTTACCCTTTTGCACCGAGGCCAGGGGCCTGAGACATGAGTGAAAGGGTTAAGCAGTTTACGTTAAGCTGTTTTTTCTTTAACTAGAATATATCCACAAGGACTAGACTATAAATAATCCAGTGCAATTATCTCAGTACACTGGGGCACCACAGTAACAACTCATAATAATTTACAGGAAAATTAAGGTAAGGGAGTGAAGGTTTTATCTTATCCAGTGTATCCAGATTTGTTTTCCGTTTGGTTTGCTTCATTTACCAGTGATCCCATTTTAACCAGTCAATCTGGCAGGGCTGTTTGTGTCAGGTTTGGGGTTTTTTTCTGTAACAGGTGCTATACTATGTGTAAATACAAAGGGAAGAGTATTATTTAGATCATTATTAACAATCAGATGGTGGCAATATTTTTGCCAGTTACTTCTGGTTATTAATTTGCATTTTCAGCTGTGGCTTTCAGTTGTCAAATTTCATCTCAGTTTCATACTGCTGAATGATGGACTGCAAGTGTGGAGTAAATCATCTCAGAGTTGAACAGCTCTTTCGTTGTTTAGACTAACTCTTGTGTATCTTTTATTAATATTGGGGAGATGCAAAGGCTCTTCCCATAAGTAGACTTCTGCCTATAAATTTGTTTAAAAGCACATGAGGGGGAGGGAAAAAACAAACCAACAACCTAAATGATCCATCTTGGCTAAGCAGCCAGGGCGGTTGGTGGAAAACGATGGAAACTTGAAATTGGTCAACACTGGACAATGTGAAAATAAATTCAGCTTTTGTCACTGCAGCTACTGTATGCTTTAAAGGGCCTTATGTATTTGTCCTCATTTTGATAAAATGAAATTTCTTGCCATTAAAATTATACACTAACTTCTACCGAAAACCAGCAGTTCCCAGGATAAATATGCTAATTAACATTTAACAAGTCTTGTTTTAGTCTTAAGTAAAATTTCATTCTATTATGTGAAAAAATGCTGTTATGCATATTTTGTGGATATATTTAATTTCAGTTGACAAATAGTTGTCTAGGTACAGACTTGAAAATATATATATAGTTTACTTGTGGATCTTAATTGTTTAATTGCAAAATAAAGATGTGCTTTAGTAATTTAAAGTTTTAATTTTCTTTTTTGCGATTTTCTTGCTACTGTACACACGGTTTTGCTGTGCCACATTTATATATGTCCAATGCCAGATAATGTTCACCTTGTATTTTCCTTCTTGTATGACATAAATACACCCCTATGGATTGTGCATTAGAAAAGGATGCAAATTATCAGGAATTAAGTTGCTTGGTTAAAGCATCAGCCCGAGATTTTGCCTGAAAATATGTACATACTGCAAGGTTTGCTCTAATGGAATAATAACTTTTAAATTACATTTTATACAGTGAGTGAATTGGAGATGGTGTTCAGTAGAGATGATAATCTGATCAAAAAGCTGAGAGTATGATGAACACTGATGTGAAGAACAAAAATTCCAGATGAAAGCTTGTGATGAAATATTTGCTGCCAAAAAGTGAGGGGATGTTCAAAACAGAAGCAGGTAAAGATGAAAGGACTTAGGAGGCAAGACAAAAATCTCAGGAGAGATGAGTATGTTCTTAATTCCACTGATAAATACAGGACTTTAAAGTGAGGACAGAGTGTTTGGATATGAAGTACAAAATTATAACAAAAATATAAACTAGCGGGAAAGCACTTTAGGAGAAAAACAGATGTAAGAAGAGTCATTCCAATAGGAGATTTGTTTAAACTGGAATAGGAAGACTGGATATAAGACAAGTGACAAATAACACAGTTGAATGTGTGCTGTACATACTTGGACTGTATCTGAGTAGAAAATAGCGAGGAAGGAATAGACTGTAATTACAGGAAGAGTAGCAAGAGGGTGGTGTGAAGTAGAAATTGCAAAAGTGAGCAACTAAGTTTTTGTATCACTGAAGCTACAAGAAGGAAATAATCTCCCAAAAACATGGGAGCTTGTGAATGACTGCCTGAAAAGAAGCTCAATTTGAGGAATAGTTGAAGGTGGTTAGAAAATGTAGGGACAACGTCCGAGAATCAGGGAATTCTCCATAATTCTTTGTCGTATAGGAGAATGTGAGCTGGTGTAGGCTTCATAGCCACGAGACTGCCATTTACCTGACAGATCTCCACTGCAAACTAAACATCTTTGACATGCAAACCATTGGTTAGTTGATCTGCACTGAGAATGCATCAGGTATCTGCAAACCCTCAAGACAGATTATTTTCCCACGTTAAATATAGTAAGATTTTGTATGGTTTCTTTGGGAACTTTATTGCAAGCTCCCACAGGTATTTAATGACAGGCTACTGAGGCAGGCATAGTCCCTGCTCCTGCGATAAAAAGTAGATATCTAAATCCTCCCTGTTTTGTGATTCACCTTTCTGAATAAGTAAACAGGCACATGAACGTGAATCTCACCTTTCCTCGAAGCTCGCCCTGCTCCTCCCAGCGGCAGGAGAATGATCTGTTGTCAACAGACATTTAGTAAAATCAGTCTGTTGCTTCGTCAGCAAATGATGGACACTTACCTGGCAGTTTTTTTAATTTTTCCCCCTATCTCCGTAAATGACATCAAGGGAACTCAACGTGTATTCAGGCACTGGAGCTGAGGTATTAATGTGGGTTTTATTATGCCAATTCCTCTGCCTGGCAGGGACTGACCGGGTGTCTCAGCCCGCCGTTCAGAGCTGAGCATAACAACTGCTGTGTTATCTTTAGCCCAAGTATTTCTTTTCCCAGACTATTATGTCGGCTGGCTTCCCAGTTATCCTGGGATTTTGAGGGTGTCTGGAGCTCCTTTACTCCGAGCTTTGTCACTTTTAGCTGACATTATGCATGGAGAGTTTATATTGCCTTTCCTGAGGTTTTCGTCAAATACTGTCTTGGACACAAATATTTATGTAATTAAAAAAACCACAGTAAAGTGCAGCCCTCTGTAACTGCCGCCGAGGAGAGGGGCTTGTCCTTCGGGGCAGGATTAACACGTCAAAAAAAGAGATGGAGGGGCGGAGCACCGGCACGGGCTCTGTGTCTGGGTTTGAAGAACTTTAAAATGCAAACTGCAGTTTGTTGTCACAGCTTTATTTCTGTGTGTAAATACTAACAGTGTTCGTTTGTAGACAGCTCTGCTTTAATACACTGCTACCGCTATCCATTATGATTAAAAATACGATTTTCTTACAAATTCTGTAGTTTAAGCGCGCGTTTGCCCAAAGGTTCCAGTTACCGCTGGGCAACCATGGGCTGGTCACAGTCCTTATCAAAGCACTGAGGCGAAACCTCAACGCCACAGTAGCAAAAACTCCAGAACTTTTGGGAAATAATCGGAAACGCGTCCCGATGGCTCAGTCCCCAGGGGTGCTACATCCCCGGGCACGCACCACAGCCTTCCCTCCCCGCCGCGGCCCCGCGGGCCGGCTCTGCCGTCCCCCCCACGGGCAGCACGTGGTCCGCGCCGCGCCCCCCCGCCCCCCGCAGCGGCCCCTCCGCCGGGCGAAACCACCTGGCACGGGAGGGGGGGGCGCCCCTTCTCCACCGGGCCCCGCCCCGTTAAAGGGGCGATGGGCTCCTTGCGCGGAGGGAATCAGAGCGTTCATTCTCCCGTCCGACCGTCGCCCTTCCTTCCCACCGCCCTCCACTTCCATCTCTACGCCGCTACCGAGCAGGAGAAGGCGGCCAGGGGAGCCGCCAGGTGAGTGAGCGCGGGGGGAGGAACCGGCCGGCGCGTCGCTGCCCGTTTAAAGGCCTCCCACGTCGCTCCGCCATGTCCGGCGGCCCGGCCCTTCCCGAGGCTCCCTCACCGCCCCCTGCCCGCCCCCGGGGCCTGGAGGAGCCGCTGCGGGGACGCTCCCGCCGCCCCGCAGGTGAGCCCGGCAGGTGAGGCCGCCGCGGCCCCCGGGCGGGGCCGGAGCGCGGCCGCGGGCCCGGGGCGTTATGTAAGGGCAGGGGCACCGCGGGCGGGGGTCGGAGCGGGCGGGGAAGGCGCCGGGCGGGGCCGGGGCTCCTCTGGGATCGACCCTCGGGCTTGGGGCTGACTCCCCGCACAGCTCCGGGTGCGTGCTGGGAAGCGCCGTGCCTGAGGGGCGCTCGCTGGTCCTGCCAGAGCCATTTCTGCGCGGAAAGATGTGAGCGCGGCTCTGGGGCGGGAAGGGGCGCTTATCGCTTGTTTTCGATGGGAGAGGTGGAGTGTGTGAGCCAGGAAAGGAGCCGGTGGTATGCAGTGCTTAGTTGCTTCCCAGCTGTGGAAGGTCAGCGTCTTGGAGAAGCGCGCCGTGGTGTTTGTATTTTAATGAAAGCTTGCAGGGAGCAGCAGGTGATCTGCACGATCGCTGTTTGTTTTCCTTAAGCGTATTTTCATGTAGTCCCAAAAAGTCACCCAGCCGTCGTCAAAGTTCTGAGCTGGGTTTTTTTCAAAGACGTTCACAGCCGAGGACTGTAGGTGTTTAAAGTGAAAATCTGTTTGACTCTTTGACGTTTCTTTATCAAAGTCTGGGATTTTCTAAGAACTTTAGACTTTTTTTTTACCTTTTTCTTTTTTCTGGTTGAGTTTAAGGGTTTTCTGTTTGTTTGATTTGGTTTTGGGGATTTTCTTCTGTAAGAAACTTAACCCTGTTCATTTTCTCTCTTGGATTTTGTAGCAAAGATGCTGAGCTTTTTCCGCCGCACGCTGGGACGCCGGTCCATGCGAAAGCATGCGGAGAAGGAAAGGCTGAGAGAGGCCCAAAGGGCTGCAACCCACATCCCTGCAGCTGGGGACGCCAAATCCATCATTACCTGCCGAGTGGCGCTGCTGGACGGCACGGATGTCAGCGTGGACTTACCGGTATGAGTGATCCTAGTCTATTTTTGAAATATGTTTGGCTTGTGTTACTCTGATGTGGATTGCTCTTTGCTGTTGGCAGTCAATCCTGTGACTTGATGTCCACTATATTACTGCTCACAAGAAGATTCTGAAAGAATAGTTGACTTCGGTGTTCACTGAAATTCGAGTGTTTTGCTGGATGTCACCATGCCTTACGCACTGAACACTTTCTAATGTTTTAATGTAATTGTTGTGCTAAGGCTTAACTTAGAGCGGGTCACCTGTTGGGTGAAATGGCTTTTTGCTTTGGTGAGCTATCTATCTTGACAAAGAAGGTGAAGCTCTTGGTGTAACTTGTTGAAGAGGAGGGATGAGAAGAAGTACTTGCAGGAATTTCTGTGTAGGTTGGGTTTGATCTGTTTTTGTGTCAGAGATGGATGCAGTTTTTCAGGCTAAGTTAAGAGGGGAGAGAGAGCAAAAATCTACTTCCTTCCCCTCCTCAGGGCAGATTATGTAGTAGGGATTGTCTCATAGAGCTTTATTTGGAGTGAGGTGTTAGCCACTGTTTTACATTTCTAAAGCTTCCTTAATATGCACGTGCCTGTTCTGCTTGCCTAATTATATACCTGGTTTTGGCCAACAGGATGAGCAGTAGCACCAGAAGTTATGTGCTCTGTTTTTCCATTATCATGTGTTATAGTTGTTAGTGACTTGTTTTAAGCTCACAGAGCTGAGTATTAGGAAGTTAGGAAGGTGTGGGTCTGTGACACCTGACTAGTACCAGAGGATTTTGGCTGTAATCACAGTTGTGCTGGTGTTAGAACTGCTGACTAGAAAGAAAAGCCGTTTCAAGACTGACTGCTCCACAGAACTCTTTCTTCCCTTTCTTTTTTAATCATGGAGCACAGAGAAGTCAGCCTGACTGAGCAGTGTTGTTGATGTAGTGAGCAGAAATAACTCTTGTGCTGTCCCAAACCCCACGTAATCTAGGGTTAGAGAAACCCTTTGGCATCTTTAATTGCTAAATGACTGTACAGATAGGCGTTTATAGAGGGTGGTAAAATTAATTTGTAAATCTCTGAAGCAATGTAATTAATATATCCAGTGCTGCTTAGTGCCTAGGATGTTTGATTTGATGCCAGGAATGCCCACAAACACTTTACAGCAAGAGTTAACACTTAAAAAGTACTCAAGTTTAAATTGATGTCTCTTCTTAACCAGAGCAGTAATCTTTGGAGCTGGAGTTGGCTCTGTAGGCAAATTCCTGGCGGCTCTAACAACATTTCTAAGGCTTTGAGGAGCATAAAGTGAACCTGAAGAGGTGTCACAACCTGCCACCTGGCCTATAAATCTCAGGCCAGGGTGCAGTAGGAACTATTTGCTTCTACAAGAAACTCTTTTCACTCCAGATTTTTTTCTTTAAAAACCAATATGGATACTTGACTGTGGGCATCTAATTTATGAGTAACAGTAACCAAATATGCTAAATTGACATAGCCAGATGTGGTAATTACAGTGCATCATCAGTGGCTGACATGTGCGAGTTCTTTCAGTGATTAAAGTATAATAAATTAAAAGTAAATTAAATGTTTTGATTTCAAACTTCCTAGAGTGTTTATTCTTGCTTTTCCACTTGCATCATTTTGGGGTTGACTATTAAAAAGGAAAGAAAAAAGGGTAGGGGAGACAAGAGATGAAATGGGGGGGTACAAAATCCGGGCAAAACAACATCAGTTTCTAAAATGTAAAGTTGAAATTAAAAATACCTGTGTATTTTTTTTTTCTTTTACAAAACTTTTCTTTGAGAATCTTTGTGCTCTTTGAGCTAAGATCTTTTCCAAGACTGGTACTGTTACTTTATTGGCAGTAAATTTGCTTAAAAAGGAACTCTTTCTCTCAAAGAGGTGCCCCCTGGTCTGCCAGTTCATTTGTGCACAGTCACATTATCTGCCTAAGCACTGTGAAATTGTTTTATTAAAAAGATAAATAACAAAGCTTTTTTTAAGAAGGACTCATATAGCAAATAGGTTAGTTCACAGCCAGAGAAAGGGTTGTCTTGGCAGGAATGAATGCCATACCTTTTTTAATCCATGGCTACACAAATACTTTACAGTGGCATAAGTTGTTGCTGCCACGGGAAGATGTTGCTTTCGTTATTGCGTTTGTCCTTGTTTTCTCATACCCCTTGGCAGAAGAAACAGTTTTTTAGCAGCCAGGCAGTAAGCTAAGTCAAGAAAATGCTGTGGCTGAAAATAATCAGTATAATTTCATTATGTAGTTTCCAGCTGGAGCGATTCTCCAATCTGGTTCCCCATGTGCCTCCCCAAATGTGGTGAAGAAGCATTTAGAGGTGATACCAGGCTTAAGTTTGCTCAAGATGCTGTTGAGCTGTAGCCTTACAGAGAATTTTTTACTGAGAAGGATATTCTGGATTTGAAATCATTGATATAACTGAACCTGAGATTGCTGAATTTTTCCTTAACTAAAAAGAAGAAAAGGAAAGACAGAAACAGCAACAAGAAGCAACCACAAGGGACGTGCCCATGTAAGCCAAACACATTTGAGATTCATTAAGTAGCAAAGACTGATATTCTACAATTGTTGACAATAAGACAGAAGGGATAGGTTGTAAACGATACAGTTGAGATTTAACTTATTAGACTCAGAAGCAGGATTTGAGCAGTAACTCTGCTTTTTGTCCACTGATCTTATCTTTGGTGTCTGTCAAGCCACTTAATCTTTCTGCTTTTCTATGTCTTCTGTTGTTTTTAATTAGAAAAATGCCTGACTTGAACTTTTCACCAAAGCTGCAGTCATATACAGTGCACAGACTGGATTCTTTGCAAGAATCTACTGCTTGTGTAGCTATGTCAATGACTGAAGAATGTCAGTGTCATGCATACTATTTACTGATACCTTAGTATGTTCAAAATGGGAGGCATGAACTTAATGCGAGTTATCAGTGTTCTTTTGGGCTTTGGGGCAGATTGAAAGGCGTCAGGTTTTTCCCCACAGCTTCATCTCAGCTTTAAAGTTGTGTTTTGACCTGGTGGTTTTCCTCATCTCTCTTACCACTCTTTTGAAGCTTTATGTTTCTCCAAATGCATTCAGCCATTTTTACAGACACGTGCTTAGTGAAACACTAAGAAGCTTGTTACTTCGTTTATCTTTTAAAAGTTTTTATAGAATAGATGTTGTCTGTAAATGCTGCTGTTGATGTTGTTCATTATATATTCTGCTTTTCTGTTAACTTGAGCTCACCTTGGGCAAAAGTCAGGTTATGCTTTTTCTTCCAGTTGTTTAAGATCTGTGGGTGGAGTGTTTGCTGAGTAGTATGCATGGTGAGAGGACAAGAACTCTGTTTCGCTAACATCCCTTATCTTTTCATCCTGTTTCCATGCAAAACTAAACTGCACTTCCCCCACTGCACCTCTGGAATTCCCAAAGCTCAAAAACCGTGAATAGCCCTGGTTTATTACTTGAAGATTTCATCAGCTCAGTCATACCAGTCTGGTCTGTCAAGGGAAGTCCTCAACAGCTGGAATATTGGCTCTCATGGTTTATGAGGAAAGACAAGTTAGTGAGGGGAAACTTGAAAGTGGAAAGTTTTTAGGTGGGGTCACCAACAATTTATGAAATAATTAGGAACAAAAATGTTTGTCAAGAATTTGAAATAAAGTGCTGTTTTAAGTAATAGAGAGCTCCAGAGGATTTTAAAATCAAAATGTTTTAAAATTTAGTATTTGTTTAGCCAATTCTGTGCTATCCATAGTGCTAATTGAGAGACGGGAAAGATAACGTAGATAGGAAGAGAAACGACATAAATAATGTAAATACATGCACTTGGAATATGCGTATTTTTAAAAATTTTTGGGTTGCTTTTTATGGGGTATCAAGGTCAGTCGTACAAGAGAGACAGATAGTAAGTACAGGGTCTTATGGAAGCAAAACTGTACTTTGTGGAAGCCAGCAGTGTTTCAGTAAAAAAACCTGACCCTGCCTAACCCACAATTTACATAATCTTCTCATGGATAATGGAGTGTTAATTGTATTCCAGTTTCTGTATGTGCAAAGTTTTAGGTAAAAGCTTCCTGGTGGTATAAGATGAAAGACAGAAATAATGAGAATGGATGCTCTCTGAGTAGTTTTTTATCTTGGAATATTCCTTATTTACACATGCATGAAATTTGATATGGAGGTTGCAAAATGAGATGGTTTTGTCCTTATTCTAATGAAGTATCATTGAAACAAGGTCTTGTATAAACCAGTCCAAGGGCTGTGTGTAATAGTGGGATTGAACTAAGCTGTTTAGACTTTGGGAGTATAAAATAAGATAGAAAAGGGCTGTATCTGTAGTGATTATTTTAAATCAACTTAAGAAATCTATCTGTAATGCAAAAATCATTAAGGAGTGCCAATGACTTTTTGTTTGGAGAGAGATGGTTTGTGTTGATCCAACTACAAGATCAGAGATGCATTGTGATAGTTGATTTTACTCAGTAATCCACTCTGGTTTATTAAAAACTTGTAGAATATTTATGGCCACTTGCTGAATATTTGTGGATGTAAATATGAAATATATAATGCTGTTCCTGGCCTGGATGCTGATTAACAAGAAAATCTAATACTGCTAAAAATGTTGGAAAACCAGTTATAAAATGAGTACTCTGAGTGTTCAAGGCTGAAGGCTAAAGTTTCAAAATAAAGCTCAGCTGACAAAAGTAGTAATAACACGAACATTTGAGCATGCCCATTTTTGTGTGTGTTAAGGCAATAAACTTTTGAATTAAAACTGTATTTCCCATGTGATCTTCTGTCTGAAAATACTGATATGCTTTTGAGTGTTTGCTTAAACTTCTAAGTTCTAAAGACTTTCAAGGGGCTGAAACTGGGCAGAATCAGTGGTGAGCCGTGTGTACCAAAGCAGAGGTGCTGTCTGTGTGTGTGGGGGGCCCGGCTGTAGGGCAGGGTGAGCCAGTGCTTCCTGGGGTGCCAGGCTGAAATTCCTGGTGAGATCCAGGTCAGCCAGGGGATGCCGAGTCGCTGTGCCCGTGTGAGCAGCACAGGCTGCCTGCACCGAGTCCTGCTCACAGCCCAGGCGCTGCAGGGCCGTGGCAGCTGAGCTTTCAGTCTTGATGCAATGCTCCGTGCCCTGGCACTGTTGGAAGGGAGCAGCTGGCAGCAATCTGTGCTGCCACAGTGTTTGTGGGGCTGGTGCTGTAGGCTGGTTTAGTTGCCTGAAAGTTTCGCATTCTTAACTCTTAGCAAATTTTATCTGAAGTCCTGCTTTCCTGCTGAACTGCCCCTGCAAAGAGCTCAAAGGCTTGGGACTGTCTGCTGTTCTTAATCAGAGTGCTCATGAGAAACCTGCAGGTGGAACACCAAATAAAACTGTAATGTTTGACAGTATCATGGAGGAGGCATTTAATCTGTAAACCTTAATGCTGAACAAGTGATTTGGGTATATTGTGTATCTGAAAGAATTAAAGAATTGGTTAAATCTAATTGATAGTTAGAAGATAAAAACTTTCAGGAAGTTGAAACAGAGACTGCCACAAAATAAACTGACAGGTATTTTGAGTCTTTGTCTTATGTAATAGGGTAAATAAGCCTGAGCACAGTACATTAAAATCCTTCTACATAGCACTCTAATGAATGTACGATAAGGATGGATATTGAAGTCACTTCTTTGTTATGAGGATTTTTGGGAAATGCCTTATTTCTCCAGAGAATAAAAGAACAAAATATTTAATCTCAAATGCTTGCCTTCCTATATTTGTGAGACACTGAGTAAATAGAAGTATTGATAAGCTGTGTCTCCGGAGGTAGAAATTCTCCCCAGCCTTCCAGCCTGCAGGGTTTTATATTCACAGGTGTGTATGACAGTGTTGTCAAAAACTGAGGGTAAACCAAAGAGAGAAACAGAACTAGTGTTTTGCTGCCAGTGGTATCTTTAGATTAATGAAAAAATTGACTGGAGAGTTTGGAAGATTATTTGTAGGACTGATGCTTGGAGTGAGAGGAGCAGCTCCATTTGTAGGTCAGTACTTAAAACCATAAGAAGATCAGGATGGTACAAATAATGTGTACTTCTAACACTGCCTTTGTAAAGATAAGGGGTTTTAACCCTCCAATTCTCCAGCAAACCTTAATGGTGTTAACTATAGGCACTGTTTGCGTGATATTGAGATGAAATCTTCCTTTAAAGCTCACTGTTGGAGCTTTCTCATGGCTTAGTTATTCGAAACCTGTGGTTTCTGGGAAGAGGATTTAGTTCATTAAAAAAATGGACAGGCTTATCCACTGCTTCTGTGCTGCTGTGGTCTGCAAACATTCATAGGTGACATCCTAGCAACTGGGTAGCTGTAAATTCTGAATAGGGATCCATACCTTCTGCCTGTGTGTGTGTGTAAATAGTACATTTCTAAGGCAGCTCGGATGCATATGAGTGCTGACTCTCCTGATGAGTTGACAAAAGCCAGGAAGGGAAGTTTTTTGCCACGTGGTATCTGTTGGGCACAATAGCTACTGTTAGGTACTGTTAATAAAAATATTGACCTGATCATTTGAAGAAGTCTGAACAAAAAGTATAGCTGAAAAGATGCAAGGGATAGTAGGTCCTGTGAAGGTAATGCTTATTCACCTATTTTTTTCAAAGTTCATCTTGTATAGGGCTCTCCATTTCTTCACAAAGAAAGGAATAAACAGGAAAGATTATTTTCTGATAAACATTTTAATTAGTAAATTTATTAGGTGGGTATCTTGGGTTTGGGTTTTTTTTTTCAAGTTTTAGGGAAAAAAAATAAACACTTTGCTGCAATTAAAAACTTTAACTGAGCGATTCAGCTGGTGCTCATCCAGCACAAGCTCTTCTCTAGTTACTGTGAGTTTGTGTTGCTTCTCCAGTGCTGGTCTATACTGCCTGCTCTTGGACTGAAGGTGGCTTTGACATCAGGCAGGTTTGGAGCACCTGGCTGGCTTATCCTCGTGGATGCGTGTCCATGAAATAGCCGATACTCTGAGACCATGAGAGGAGGGTATAAATGCTGCCTTTCAGGTTTTAGGCAGTGACTGAGATGCCTGAGCCGAGGAGAATGTGTGGGGATCACCTTACCCCGGCAGTGAAGGGACAAACCAGCACGCCGAGGTGAACACCCAGCCTTGTTGCTGAGCTACCGGGGCTAAGCCCAGCCTTTGTAACACCCACTCAGCCAGCAATTGCAGTTATTAAGAGCAGCAGGAGATGTCATTAGTTGGGAGCATCCCTTTCATTGGGGAAAGGGGGGAGGCGGCCGGAGCCCATGTGATTCATACCGAAGTGATCAGAAGATGCTTTTATCCAGTGTGGCAAAACCAGAAGTCCTGCCCTGTACATATGGTATATTTTATTTACGTTTTCCTGTTGTTGGTTCTCCTGCTGTGAGATGTTTGCTGTTGATTCCTAGAGAGAGTAGCAAACTCTGTAAATCAAGTAGGCAGGTTTTACTGAACTGCAAACCCATGAGAAGTTTAATTTGTGCCCTGAAGGGAGGACCAGCCACTGACTGGACTGCTTGTGAGTGGAGTTGTTAATAGTTCATCGGTAACCATTAAACAGTTTCAAAATATTTGTCCTTTGAGTGTAACCTGGGCTGTGCTGTAAGAGAAAGAAAGGAGAGGGGAGAAAACAATGTTGAGACAACAGCAGGATGAAAATGTCACTTTCACAGAATCACAGAATATTCTGAGTTGGAAGTAACCCACAAAGATCATGGAGTCTAACTCTTAATGGCCCACACAGGGATTGAACCCACAAACTTGATGTTATTAGCACCAATGTTGCTATTAGAAAATTAAGGCGGTTTTTCACCAAAAAATGTAATGAAATTGTATCTTTGCTCTTTGAAAACTCTTGAGATCTGAATTTTATTGAATTCAAGGAAACTAATTTTTATTCATAGAAGTTGGCTAGTTACAAAGCATTGGTACTTTTGGTTGCCGTTTGTTTAAGGAAGAAGGACTTCAGTAAGTAAACCATGTGTGACACTTCTGCACCAAGTACAGCTGCTGATGATTTAAGTCATATGCAAAGTAGTACATAATTAATTCCATGTTGACATCCCTGGTGATTTAAACACCAGAAAACAACCAGAAGTACTGCAGATCTTTCCACAGCTGCTCCACTGCTTCTTTAGGGACTTTATCCCACATTAGTCATTCTGGGTCCAGTTAATCTTCAAGTCCTCTGCTGAGATTTCCGAAATGGTGAACACACTTTGAAAGTAATTTGATCTTGCAGAAATTGAAGTTTTGCTCCTGGGTAGTCTGAGGTAGTATGTGTAGTATTCCAGGATGGAGTCAAAGTGTTTCTGTCACCCGCAGGGAATTTGGCTGAGATAACTGGTTAATTGCACTTTTTAGAGATGACCTGCAGAGGAATTGAGAAGGATCTCAAATATTCTGCTCAATAAAGGGAGATTTTCCACTAGTTTTAGACAAGCTACCAAAAACTTCATGCAACATAGTGTTTTTCTAATTTTGCAGGTGCTGATTTCACTTGTATTATTATATTAATGTTTCAATAGAATATATTTTGTGTTGAGAAAAAATATGAACAGTAAAATGCCTTGGTCTTTCGAGACTGAGGTTACAGATTCTATTAATGAAAGAAGAGCATGGTTTTCTATATATAGATGGTTTGACTTAAGGTTTCTGTTTGAGCTGGTATTTAATAAATCTGTTACTGCCTGAGAAATAATTTCTTCCTGATACTAAGAGAAAGCATTTTGTCTGAATGAATTTGATGAAGTAGACATTTAGTATTTGCATTATACAAAGTTTTGTAGATGCTGTATGTTTGTGAAGTTGCCGGCTGGCCCAAATGCCTTCCATTCCTGCTATTCTCCCCCATACCTAGAAAGAAATAAGTGTGTGAGAATTTGCTTAGGCAGGCTCTGTTTACAAGCTTTTTTGAGATTTTGCTTTCAGCTGCGATGTGTTGTGTTGGATTTAACTGATATACCAAGTAAACCAGTGATGGTGATTGCAAAGTTGAATATAAAATATTTGAAGATCAGGGTAGAGGAAGGTGGCAAGAATTATGGCATGCAACTTTACTTACTTAGATATTACTTAGAGATTATTTCTGAAAACAAAAACTTGGCTGGCTCAGAATTTTGAGAGGTGTACTAAATCTGCTAATTACTAGCTTACTAAATATATGCTTAGAAAGTTATCCCATTTTTCATGTTGTGAATGTATAAATATTGAGGTAAAACATTGCAAGATGGTGGCTTTACAGAAATAGAGAAACCCTTAAGCTGCTGGCAGAGTAAGCATAAATAATGTCTGCATTTCTTTGCATTTAATTTTTTTTAACACTGACCTTTACTCTGATCTAACAATTTATTAATGTATTTTATTACATGTAAGGTACATCTTAGGTATAATAACTCTTAAGCTATTATTTCTATTTGTTGTTATAAAGGAACTCATAGCATGAAAACTGTTTAATTTTTTAGACCATTACTGTAAAAGCGATGTTTCCTTGGGGCCAGAGATGTTTTTTTTATAAATTATGTGTGAGCATATGAGCTGGCTTTTTGCACCTAGAAGTTAGTTTTAGGAACCTAGTTTTGTAAATGTGATATCTAAGTGCTATTTATTCAAGTTGCTTGGCCCAGACTGTTTCCTAGTAGTTGTTAAAAGCACTTGCTAATGGAATGCTATCTCCTAATTCAATGGGTTTTGCTACCTGCTTCTGAACTGGTGAAACGCCTAGATACCAAACAGTAGTAAATTCATAAGCAATTTGCTGTACTTGGCTCCTAAAGTTTTCCAGTACACTGGTTATTACAATTGTACTGGATGTGTTTCTAGTTCTATTGAATGTCAGTGAGTAAGGAAAGCCTAAAAGTAAAAATGATAAAATGACATTTTAACACTGTTGGGCAAGTCTGTGTTGACATTTTCCAAAAAAAGAGATTATGCAAGTTCTTTATGGATATTATATGTGTTTCTTGTGGAGTGTACATTTGCCTTTATGAAAAAAGCCATCAAAAATATGAGGGGGGAAAAAAGATGTCCACATTATATTTTCAGAAACTAAACTTTTGAATTAGAATATAATATGTGCAGAGAAAAAGGTAGATGCTACAATAAATCTACCTGCTGTGTACTAAATCCTGTTATCTTTTCAGAAAAAAGCCAAAGGCCAGCTCCTGTTTGAACAAATCATGTATCATCTGGATCTTATAGAAAGCGACTACTTTGGATTAAGATTCATGGATTCAGCACAAGTGGCAGTGAGTAGTTATGTTCTTTTTAAGCAACAATGTAAAAGTTAAATCCCAATATTGACAAAAATGCTATAAGAAAGCTGCCTTTTGTGAATTAAGTTTTGTGCAGAAGTTCTGTTGTGTGTGATTTTCCATGTCCCCAAGTTTAATTCCACCTCCAGCACTCTATCATCTGACCATGCTGTTGTCTCTTCCTTTATTGTTTTCACATGTTCCTGTCACAGCTTCTGTTGTCACTAGACAGGCTGGTCCAGTCAGACCCCAGAGCTTGGTGTGTTATGTAGAAACTCTTGGTGGTGATGATACAGAGAGGAAGGAACACAACTAGAGTGTGTATTTGGCCCTTTGTATGCTATATAGAGAGGAGGTTTTCCTTTGCAAATGCCATCAGATTTCTTGTCAGCAAAAGTCACCGTGTTAAATGTCTGCTTGCAAGAGGGGTATACCTATGATTTATTCAAATCAGTTGTGACTCAGACTTGCAACTCTAAGTCTTTAGGAGGTTATGAGTGTGTTTGTATATACCAGTTGGAGTAGAGGGTTGGTTCTTCTAAGCCCAGGTTTGTTGGTGTTTTATTGTGTGTTTCTAAAACTTTAACAGGTTTTGAAATGAGAAGCAGAGCATTGTCAGAAGCAACCACAGTTCTTTCACTTGTGGGTTGTGAAGTTTTATATGGATACTTCTTGTAGTCAAGTATTTAATCCTGCCACCAAGGGTAACTGCAAGTTAAGTGAGCCTTTAGGCAAGGAATGTTTTTTCTTTGTCCTGCATCCCTGTAACTTGATTTGTCTTCACTTAGCCCAACATCCCCAGGTAGAATGAGATTTGCGTTTTCCTGCTTCATACATCAGTCTTATTTGTTAGATGTATAACCTAATCGTTTTCGTGTTTCAAGGCCGCTTCAGAATTATTTCATGCTTAGAATGGCAGAGGGGAGGCACAGACACTTGAGCTAAATATCTGACTTGTTCAAGGTCAGCATACAAAAATGGAGGCAGTGACTTATATTCCTTTATTTCTGTTAAGGTCTGTGTCCATAATGGTTTAAAGGTGATCTCTTAGTTGTTGCAGCTTTGTACAAAGGCAAAAAAAATTCCACAAACTTGAAGCTTTGAAAGAAGCTAACAATTTTGGACCCAGTGCTCTACCCCAAAACACTTATAACCTGATGGCTTCTTTCCGAGATTATTGTGACTGAGTTTTATGCTTGGCACGTAATTGTAGAGAATGTGCTCCTCAGAGAAAATCGTTAGTGTTCAGCATCTGAAGCAAACTTCATGGCCAGTGGGATTAGCTGCTGCTGGTCTGTAGTTCCCAGTAGTGAAAGTGGTCTTACACCCCTTGCAGAACAGAGACATTTAACTCTAAGGAGAAAAAGACCATTACGCTGACAGATGGATGGCATTCAAAACCATGCATAGCAACAGAAATGAGAAAACAGCCTATTGCATACATTTTTATCTTTCTCAAAATCATGTTAGCTGAGCTCAGCACGTGCAGTCCAGGACAATGAGTATTGGTAGTGAAGGACTCTATTGCATTTATCTTTTTGCTTCAGAAAAACAGTATGGTTAAGGTATCCTAACTCAGTTTCTGCCATGTGGCTTCTGATGTATTTCCCTGTCTCTAGGATCTCGTAAGAGTTCACCGTGGGTTGATTTGAAGTGGTAGAATTATCCATATGATAATTTTTCTCTTCCTGATATGCTAGCAAATAAAGCCATTTCATCTTGAAATGTGTTAATAAGAGGTAATCTTTTCTGCCACAGCAGTGGCTCGTGCCTTTCTTTTGTCTAGCAAGTTATTACTGCCAGTCCAGAGAGCACGATTGAATATTTGATACTGCACAATCTACCAGGTACAGGGGATTTCAAACTCAGTTTGCTTCCTTTTCTTAACTATGTGTGACTGAAAAGCAGCAGAGATAACAATCTGTTTAAACTGGACCTTAATGATGAACTGCGTATAATGAAGCAGAAGAGATTGCATTTTGCCAGAAGAGCTGAGTGCAACAGCCAGATATAATTAATTGCTTTAAGAAATGAAGAACTGTGGCAATACCAGCCATTCCTGCAAAAGAAGCTGGGAAGTTCTAGCAGAAACCCAATCTGCAGCTGGAAACAAAGAGCAGAGACTAATCAAGTGACTTGTCCAAGATTATTCAGAAGACCTGTTAAATAAACAGGGTAAAAATCCAGTCCCTTACTGTTGACAGAATTGTCCAGTGGCTCTGAAGGAGATAATCTTTCTACTACCCAGTTTAAATCTAAGAATATTGCCATACTTGCTAGTTACTTTTACTGACACAAACTAGTGACACATAGTTACACAAAAGTTTCAGAAATCCCAGGCTTGTTTTAACTACAAGTTTTCAGTAGATTTATTGTTAACAAGTGAAGGATTGCTTCTTTTTTTTTTCATTCTTTTCTGCTGCTGAAGTGATCTCTAGTTGGGTATTAAAGATTTCCTGAGGAGTGGAGGAAACCCAGAGAATGGAAACTCTTCCTGACATTTTAGATTTTAGTATTCAAGTCATAGCTTCTTTAAAGACGTTCTTGAAACAATTACTTAAGTGAAAGAATTGTTTTCATGTGATTTCTGTGTTCACTCTCGTCTGCTGTTCAGGAAGAGACCATTTTTAGCCTCCACATCTTACTTAACAGACCTCACTTGCCCAAACTTCTTTAAATGTTGCTGGGTCAGTATTTGAAGGGTTTTTGTACGTGTTTTATTTTTAATTTCTGCAGCAGCAAACTATTTTGGTAAGGACTTCCAGTACTCTGTGCAGTCTGTTGTTTGTATTGCCTTCTGTTTAGCAAGCTTTAGCTCTGATTTTCAGCAATAGACTGTGCTGTGCAAACCCTCACCAAAAGTAAACTTCTTTTGCAAGTCCACTTGAATTCCATTTTAATCACTTGGAATAAATCTCAAGTTTCTTGACGTCTGTGTCTGTCCATTCATGTGTTGGTTTTGGGGCTGTTTTTTTTGTTTCGTTCCCACCCCCACTTAGAAGCAGTTCTGTTTCCCTTCTCTCTTGCACACCCTCACCATTGAGCAGAGCTCCTGTGGGCAGCAGCAGTTGCTATCGGTGCCTGTCATGGGCCTGCCTCTCTGTTGCCTTCCCGTGGAATGTGGAGGAGATGAGAGAAAACAGGAGGGAAATGAGACAGGGGGCACAGCCAGCCCTGGAGCCTAGAAAGGGCTCTCCTTGCCATTCCTGTGTCTAAATCACCTGCAAGCTGGGTAGTTCCTATATTTTTCTCGTGGAGAAAGGAGTAAGTAAACGCTCTCTTACAGCGAGTTTACGGAATAGGAAAAAAGATTATATTATTTCCTTGAAGAAAAAAAAAATGTTGCTCAACTCTCATTTCACTGGTAGTATAAGCAAAATTTATATAAATATTTGCTTCATTCCTCCTTAAGCTTCCTGATTTATTTAAAAAATGTATTAGATCCATTTCAGATAGCTCGCTGTAGCTACTTAGTTTGAATAGGCAATGAGGACATTCTCAGCTGTGTGCACAGCAGCAGCAGATGGTTTAAGTGTTCTCATCTGCAGCTAATACAGCAATCAGTCACAGCCCAGCTGTGTTACAGGCTGACTTCTGCTCTCTAGAAGGCAGGGCTGTTCTGCAGGCAGGAATGTGTTTGCACTTGGCAGTGCAACCTGAAAATACTGGTTCTTTTTCATACCCTTGTTGCTTTTCTGTCCTCCCTGGGGCTCGCTGTCAACTTCATGTCACACAGTTTAACAAAAGGAGTGTTGCTAAGGGTATAATTCATCTGTATTAGTTGCAAGGTGACATTTGGGATTGATCTGATGAGCTGTTGTTCCCTGGGCACGGTGAACCATGAAGGACATAGTGTGTCAGGTAGTTGGCTCTGGCTGTTGAGGCAATGCAATTATGTTGGTCGGCGTGCCGTGTTTCCTGTTTAGGTGAGTCACCTCCTTTGCAGGAGGGAGCTGTTGGCCATACACAGCACTAGGAAGGAGATCTGTCCCGCTAGGCATGTGTTGGATTTCCAGCTTTAACTTCTGGTGTAAACTCTTCAGCAGTGTGGTTGTGTGCAGTTTTTTTGGGGAGCATAGTGTATATGTGTAGGTGTTTCCATCTGCCTAGTATTGTTTTTTTTCTACACAGTGTAAGTCAAGCCATTATTTTGCCTTCTTGTCCAGTATATAGCTTATAATTAGTAGGTGATCTAGTAACTTGTCCTTCCATGTGACAGCTGCTAAAATGTCACCTGTGAATAGATTTTTGAGAATTAGGTAGAGCTGACTGATGTTGGGACACAGACAGCTCTGCTGTTACTGCATGTGAGTCATCTAAAGAAAATGCCAGAAAGCCAACAATATTTATTTTGTCTCTTCCCTTCCTGCCTCAAGTAAACATCACAGCTGAGTGCCAGAGTCTTCAGCTATGATTTATGCTTCTCTGGCACATTGTCACTGGCTGACCTACTAATGTGTGAATTAAGTATTTGTCTGGACAGGATGAAAATCTAGTGAAGTGGTTTGTTAGTATGTTTTTTTTTTTCTTTTAAGTAGACAGTGCTGTCTTGAAGATTTGGTTTAAATAAGATACTACAGGATGTTTCTGTTGTTCAAAACTGACATTTTGCATTACAAAATTTGAGCAAAAGGATCTTCAGCCAGCACTGAAAGAGCTACCAATTGTACAAGATTTGAATTAGATTGTTTTAAAAAGCTACTTGTTATTCCAAGATTGTCTTCACTAACATTTCCTTTTTTGTTCTTTCTGGGAGATTTCTTTATTGATAATTCAGTGAAATTAATTTATTTTTCAGCATTGGCTGGACAACACAAAAAGCATTAAAAAGCAAGTTAAAAGTAAGTGTCCTTTCCATTTTCTCTTGGGACATTGTATTTAACATACAGGAAGCACAGCCAGTGCTTGAAATGAGTGGTGGGGGGCAGTGTCCTGTGAGGGTGGCAAGTGACAAAAGCCCTGTGTGGTGCTCCTGATTGTTTAATGGCGTCTTCCTTCTGTAGCTCATATTACTTTATTTTAATGCTCTTAATTAAACATGTTATGCGCTAATTAATTATAGTTAAACTGGAGTCAAGACAGCTGAGGATGTTCTAGTGTTATAGAGCATTATCCTGACTATAGGAAAACTTGTCTAGGAGCCTCATGCATGGGGCAGTCCTGCATGCTTGAATCCATGTCCAGTCCACTAAGTCCTCACCTGCTGCACAAGTGTGGCCTGCATGTTGCAGTGATGTGTGCTTGGGTAAGATGTTGTTTAGCAATTTCCTTGCTCTGCACTGTGGGAAGTCTTCAGGGATTTGTGGTGTTGTTTTAATACAAGAGACGTTTTGGAAGCAGTGAGAGAGAGAGAAAATTCCTCCTGTCAAATGCAAAAATCAGCAGAGCCATGCACATTTTTAAAGAACTGTTAATCCACCCTTTTGCTGAGTTAACTCTTTGATTTCCAGAAGAGATGATTCTTCCATAGAAGGGTTTCTTACATTGCAGTAAAATATGTCTAAACTTCTGTGGAATAGAAGGGCCTGAGTTGTCAGTGGTGAGAATTTCCCAGAGCCCTGGCAAGGTGTGGCAGAGACCAACAGCATGCCTGAAGGTTTTCTGTAGAGCAACTGTAGAACCAAGATGCACTGCTTTCTTGGTGCTGGATAGAGCCCTTAAATATAGAGATTAACCTAGATTCATGTGCTCTTGGCAGGACGAATCACGTTAATGTGATATGACCATTGGGTTGACTTGTAACACATAAAACTATTTGTGTGCGTATTTAAGTGTCCTGTCACTCTGATGTTCTTCATGGATTTCCTGGCATAAAGGAATTTCTACCTTTAGACCTTGTGTAGAACAGAGCCAACCAATTTCAGTCAAGTTTTGTGATGTGATTCTGTGTAATAAATAAATAACCTGTCTCGTCCAGTAACTGTTACTGCTGTCTTGAATGAATTCTGCTTTGCAGTTGGCCCCCCATATTGTCTGCATTTTCGTGTAAAGTTTTACTCATCAGAGCCCAACAATCTACGTGAAGAGCTAACAAGGTAAGAGGGATTTTGTGTGTGAGAGGGGGAACTAAATAAGGCCAGGGAAATGTTTTCTGTGATGTTTGTTTAAACAATTTTGATGCTTTGGAGAATTCTTTAGAACTGCTTGCTTACTTGGCTTTTTGTAAATATAGTTTTATTTTTCTAAAATGGCTATTTTGTGTGTGGAAATAAATGTGCTGTGACACAGAAAGATCTAAATATTTATATATTACTTAATGCACCATTTTTCTTTAGGCAATTTTGGCAACTGATCTGAGTAGCTTACACGTGATGGACAGAGGTTTTCACTGAAGAGAACAGACATCATTCCTCTCTCTTTATCTTTCTTAAGCTGTTAGTTTCAACTACATGCAATCATTTTGTCTCCAGGCAGAAAAACATTAAATTGCAAGTTAGGGGTTCTCTTTGGAAAAAAAAAGTTCAGTTAGCATTTCATTGCATGTGTGGTCTTCAAAGAGCTTATGGAAAGGGAAAGTAGTATTTTACTGCCATGTTGAGCTGAACTGACACTACTGTAGGTGTAGGTTTGTAGTATCAGGTGAGCAGCAGTTCCTCTTGATTAAAGCATTTCACAAATCCATTCTTAGAACTGCATTTCCGATTGGACTGAGACTACTAGGGGTTCTTTGAAAAAAGAGCACAACCTGTCACAATCTGTCAGGAGTATAAATCTGTTGTAAAAGGCAACATCTCCTTGCATTGTTACTGCTGCTGCTGATCCCTCTTGGAGACTAAGAAAACTTATGTTTTCATGATGGCTGTAGACATTTCATACCTCAGTCATTTTTAAGGGTGTGAAGTGCATTTGTTTGTTGTTCAGGTTTATGTCTCTGTGGATCTTGAATGTGCACTTTAGCCAAATCCCTTGGAGTGCTACCAGGAAGATTACAGTAGCATTACCCCTTCCAGCCGTATGTACTCCGTGCAGCTTCATATTTACATGTGGTAACTGTTCTTTTTAATGCTTTCCTGCTGATCTGGGGAGAATGTTTTACCTCTCCATTCAGGTTCCTGAATAAACATTTAACTGTAGACAAAATTCAGACCTATATTTGTATCTACCAATACGAAATGTTTTCATCCATTTTGACTTGAGTTCTGCCAGTCAGACCTTGCTATGCAGGTTTTAGCAGAGCAGACCTGCAACCCGAAGGCTTTTAAACTCTGTCTTCCTGTTTCATTAATCCCCCAAGAACAGGAGAGCAGCAAGTTGTCCTTCTGTCTTGAGACAATGAGGCACCTTAAAGTAGCAGAAGCAGAGGGAAGCAGAGCTTTGCTGTGGGTTATAGGTGTCACTGGCAGGGAATTTCCCAGAGTTCCATCTTCAAACAGCAGGACACTCAACTGGAGCTACTTTTCAGCTTCCACAGGTGCAGCTTGTGTGGGAAGTGCTTGAATTGTTTGGAAGGGTTATGTGGCTGATAAGCACAGACTGGTCACACCCACTACACACTGGAGACCTGTGTTCATTTTCATATCGGGGGTCAGTACCGACAAAATTTATTCCCCATGGAGAGGCTAGTGTTTAAAAGGGTTTGGATAATAAATGGTTTGGCAAAGTATTTGTGGATTTCTGTGGAACTTATAGGAAGAACACCTGCAGCTGTTTTGTGTCTGTGTATGAAAGTGTGAGGAGACACAGGCACATGTTGAAGCAGAAGTTGTTTGCCAGGCTCCTGGGAATCTGTGCTAGAATTCAGGCTGGATACCATGGGTGGATGACAGTGTTTTATACTTGATGAGACCTCTTCTCTTGTTAAAGGAAAGCTGCGTACCGTAATAGAGCAAGGGTGCTGCTTTTCAGGGGTATTGGATCAGAACAATTGGTATTGCACACCAAAGGGATTTATATTCAATATTTGCCCCATTTCTAAGCAAAAAGAGTAGAGGCAGTGAAGGAGAGCTGGCTCTGAAGAGTAAAGAAATTGAAAGGGCTGCAGCCTGTTTTTTATTTTTTAGTCACCTGGCAGTCAGCGTTCCAGGTTAGATTTTAACTAAGTAATCTGTAGTAGAAACTTTTTTTTTTTTTCAAGACTTAAAAATAACCATTCTTTATGAGATTGGTATGTGTGTGAATAATGACGGAAATGTGGAAGATGCAAGTTGTTCTTTGCTCAAGTAGAATCAGAAGAGAATAAAAGATACATTTACTTGGGTATCCTGTTTATTTTTCCATGCAACACTGTAGTTCAGCTTTTAACAACTTGGACTTTCGGGTTTGCTTCATTTGAAATGCCTGCAAAACACAAAAGCCCGACTGATAAAGCATTGAAAGGTCACAGTGCAGTTTCTTTCATCTTGAAAACCCATGTTAAGAGTAGAAAACATTTTTATTTGTCAGGCTCTAACTTCCTCCTATTGACCGAGTGACACATTAGCACTATTACTCAATGACTTATTTCTTATTTAATCCTACAGGTATTTATTTGTGCTGCAGCTGAAACTGGATATTCTTAGTGGAAAGTAAGCAGCCTTTTAAACTATTACAATGTGTTTAGCACAGAGTTCATTACATTTATATTTGGATAATTAATAAGTTTTGCTTAGTAATGGAATGTTATTTTTTTTCTCTAAAATACTACTTTTCTATGCATGAATATCAGGAGAGGAATCCTTAAATAATGTAGTGCTTATCTCCTGATAATTATCTGAAAATCCAGCAATACTTTTCCATTTTCTTATCCCAGACATTTGCAGTTTCTTACTTCAGTTACAAAAATTGTCGCTAATCATGTCAGTTCAGGTTTTAACAATGCATTTCTCTTTTGGCAGATTGGAATGTCCTTTTGACACAGCTGTCCAGTTGGCAGCTTATAACATGCAAGGTGAGTAGGTGCAAGAAGGGAGGGGTGAAGTTGCACAGTTTTGTGTAGACTCTTACTAACTGTTTTAAAAAGTCTGTACTTTTATGTCCATAAAATAGACCCTGCCCAGATATTAGTGATCCAGTGTGAAATGCAGATCTTTTTGATTGTACTTGTGCTGAGAGTATGTACAGAAAACTACTCAATTCCTCAGGAAAGAGAACAAGGAGATTCTGAACACAAACTGCTTTGCACTAAAGGTGTTTTCTCAGATGTTTATGTGCAAATCTGTCCACTTTCACTTTGATGTAGTAACACAGCTCACTTCTTTTTCATCATATAGTTTCCTTCAAATGTTGTCTTCATTGTCCAAATCAGGTACAAAATTGGTTTTGTTTGCACTGTGTATAAAATACCAGCTTTTGACTTCATCTTATTGTAGGAGCATCTTAATGCCCCATGTCTCATGCTTGCACTTGAGCATTCCTGGTTGAACTGCACTTGTTGGTATTTCAGATCCTTCTTCAGCCACAAGATGTGACATACTCTTTTTTTTTCTCAGCTGTGTAGCACTGTGCTTGAGTCATGTGAGATTTTATTAATCAGTTGTCTTTAACTTTCGATTCCAGATGAGAATGTGTTGTTTGGGTGAGGGTATGATGTTAACAAATGTCAAGTTTGCTATGGTTTCAAGCAGAGGAGCTCACAAAAGAGAGGAGGCTTGAAGTTTTAAAAATACCTGCTAGAATAGGGTTTTGGATAGGATATATACATATATGTGTGTATATATATATATATATATATATATATATATAGTATATATATATCCTCCTTATTGGAGGATATGGATATATGGCCTTATTCAACCCAAGTGATCTGTCATTTGAGCCACGTCTGTGGCTCACAAACACATCTGTGTTTGAGCCAAAATTCTCCACACAACATTCATCTTTTGAATCTGTTGTCCTTACTCTGCATGAGGTAGGACTAAGTCACTGAGTCTCTCACAAGTATTTTTCAAAACACTCTTTTTTTTTTTCTGCAGGAAGTGCTAATGGCCCTAAATTGTGTGTAGGTATAAGAATTGGAATTAAACTGTGAAGACACCTGGTTTTTTTTAACCTGCTCTTTTGCATGGAAGGAAAGCAGTTAAAATACATTCCACAATTAAAAATATTAGCATTGTTAGAGCCTGAAGTTACAGGTTCACTAAATAAGATTTAGGAAAAGCAAAGTGATCTAATTAGGCCATATATCCACTGCTTTTTGTCGTGGTCTTTTCTTTTCTCTCTCCGCAATGAGGCCTGTAGCAGGGCTTTCATCTTACTGTCTGACAGCTGTGTACTTTTATTTAAATCAGCTGGAACCTAAGCTGGCTTTGACAGCATTCCTTTCAACAGAGGCAGGCATTTTAGTGGGAGTAAATTATTATAGAACTACAGACTTCCTCTGTCAGCATTTAAAAAAAGAAAAAGGAGGAGGTGAAAAGACTGTTATTATGCTTGCAGCATTCAGAATCTAAGAAATGGAATTTTATATCATGAGGCATTTCTATACCTGTGGAATACTGGCATTTGACTTCTACAGGTCTTCCCAGTGATGTCTCTATTTTTCTCTACATAAACATCTGTAGTTTCATTTTTCAGACCAGAACAATTATTGGCCTGCATCAGACTTGCAAAGTCCAAGTTACAGAATTATTCCTAGTTTTTGACTATGAGCTGAACATTAACAAACAACTTGAAATTAGTAAGAGGAGCCAGTGTTTAGTGACTCTGAAAATCAGTACATTTTTGTAAAGGTTTCTAATTGTCAGTTTCAGCATTTTAGATATTTATCTGTCTTTAAAACTGGACTTGTTAGCATCTGTGGGAGATGGAGTTGTGTTTTTGATGTGGCACACCTCTTGACTGCTATGTTCCAGTATGTTTTCTACATGGCATCTCTTACTGCCTCTCTGAGCATGCAGCAGTGGACTCAATGAGCCGTTTGACTGACCCAGGAGAGCATGTATTACATCCTTAGATGAAAAGGAGAGCAGCAAACAACAGCTGCATGATTGTGCCCTGACACAGAGTAATTTTAGCAGGACAGGGCCATATAGAATCATGAAACGAGAAACTGACTTGTAAAATGGACAAATAGTTTCACGAAAAGTGTCAGAACTGGTTTTGCTTTTTATAAATTTCAAGAGATATTGTTTTTATTCTTCAAGGCAAAATTCCATTGTAACTTTTGTCAGCTGTCAATTCAGTATACTTCTGTGATAAAAATCTTGAAAACTGCAAAAAAGAAGAAAGGTGAGTTTCAAGGATGTTGATAAATTCCCTTTATAGGAAGCTTTTTAAGGAATATGTCAATAATACTTTGTAAACATTAATACAAAGCTTTTGTGCAGACAGCACAACCATTTGTTCAGTGTCCATAATTTCCCTGTCAAAAAAAGGCGAAGGGAGAACTGAAGGAGAAGAAGAAACACTAAAAGAAATTTAGTATTTTAGATTAACTAGAAAAGTGTGCAGAAATTCCTCTGTATGCAAAAATATCCACTGTGTTTATTGAGAGCAGTGCCTAACAGTGTTGTTCTTTTGTAGCTGAACTTGGAGATTATGATCCTGCTGAACATGTCCCTGAGCTGGTGTCTGAGTTCCGCTTTGTTCCCACTCAGACTGAAGAGATGGAATTGGCTGTTTTTGAGAAGTGGAAGGAATGCAGGTACTAGATCTTCCAGTGAATACTGCCAGCTGTTTGCACTGATTTTTCTGTGAAGAGAGTCTATAAAAAAGATACTGCTGATGCTTCTTCTGTGGCCTTTTTCAGAGACAGAATTTTAATATGGCTCTGTCCTATTTTGTAAAAGAATATAATGTGAAAAATGAAGCTTTTCAAAGGTCTGAGTAAAATGATGAGGTACAAAATCTTGAAACACATTCTTTTTTTGCAGCAGCATTTTCAGATTAAAACTTTAAAAAGTGACCTTGATCTTCATTAAAATGAACAGGTGTCACCAGTGGGTTTTTTTCCACAAACTTTCAGGAAGTTCTTGTCCTCTTTCCTCATATACCAATTTTTCCATTCTGTGCTTTTTCAGGCATCTACCTAACAGCAAAAATTTTATTTTAGGGGGCAAACACCAGCGCAGGCTGAAACTAACTACTTAAACAAAGCTAAGTGGCTGGAAATGTATGGTGTAGACATGCACATAGTCAAGGTATGTTTAACCACAGCATGGTGACCTTTGGAAATGATAATGCTAGTTTTATGTTGCTTTTCAACACTGCTTCTGCTTTGAGGGGGAAATAAAAGGAATATTGTTCTCATGCAATCGATGAAATAAGTGATCTGGCTTTGTGTCAACATTCCACTCTTGGTGTGTATTTCTAGAAGGTATAACTTGAGTCCAAGCATACCTGCTTTATGTTAAATGTGTGATTGATGTGAAAGTATGTACTACAGTTTGTGTTCAGACTTAGGAGGTTTGTGAAAAATCATAGTAATTCAGATTTGCTGGGGTGTAGGCAGCTACCAGCTGAAGAAGTACAAATAGGCATAGATCTCCTGTGGAGACACAAGTGCAGCAAATGCATAAGGGTGTCTTTATTACACATACAAATCAAGAAACTTTAATTTTCCTCTTTAGTCACCCTTATTGAAGGGTTGCAAACAAGGAAAAAGCATTGTTTAAGATCATCAAAACACAAGAGTTCTGTTGTATAAATTGGATAGAGGGTCAAATACCAAAATTATATTAATTTTTATTTTGTGGCAATTAGGCAAGAGATGGCAATGATTACAGCCTGGGGCTAACACCTACAGGAGTTCTTGTCTTTGAAGGAGACACAAAGATTGGTTTGTTTTTCTGGTAAGCTCTCTGTTCACTAAAATCTGGTTTCGGTTTTGATTTTGGTTGTTTTGTTTCTTTTATGATAGCAAAAAGAATTGTTTGGGTTTGTGAGAACACCATGAATATGAGGTATTTTCTCAGTAAGTTACTAAAAGTTAGATGTAAACCTGCATTTCTGTTCGTCTGGCAGGCCAAAGATAACAAGACTTGACTTCAAGAAGAACAAACTCACTCTGGTTGTTGTTGAAGATGATGAGCAGGTAGATTAATATCTGTTCAGTTAAATCTCAGTCGTGATTATACAGTACTAGTTTACATACTCCTAATCTTTCCTTATATTTAAGTTTTGAGAATTAATGTGGGTGCCTGAAATATTTTTGATTGTGACTTGTGGGGGCAGGAGGGAAATGAAGGGACTTAAGTAAAAGATAAACTTGTCTGTCATCATTTTTTGAAAAGAAAATGCCTGGTGGAACTAGAGCAGATAGTTTGGAAACAGTATGCCTTGCACAAGAAAGTTTTTTAAAAAAACCCACATACCACATTTAGTAGAATGAATTACTTAAGCAGGTTTCAGAATTATTCCTATGGGGAAGAAATTGCATACACCTGAGACAATTAAAAACTGAGCATTGATAATTTGAGAAAATTAGATTTGGAAGTGAAGACATGTTAGCATCATCAACAAGTACCTTCCTGTTGTAATAGTATCTTTCATTTGAGTTATTCAGAGGTTTGACTTGTTAAATATATGGACTCCAGCCCTTTCCAGCTTAGGCAGTATAGCAGTTGTTCGTTATAACTTCTGAAAAGGTTGATTTTTCTGCCTAAAACATTTTTTAAATATATATATCAGGAATCATAAAAACCAAATTTTATTTGGCTTGCATGGAATTTTAGCTGTGACTTATTCAAACCCCTTGTAAGTCGTCAGTGTGCTTTGTGTGCTTTAAGGGAAAGGAGCAGGAGCACACTTTTGTCTTTAGACTGGATCATCCCAAAGCCTGCAAACACTTGTGGAAATGTGCAGTGGAGCACCACGCCTTCTTCCGGCTCCGAGGGCCTGTCCAGAAAAGCTCCAGTCGCTCTGGCTTCATTCGCTTGGGATCTCGCTTCCGATACAGGTCGGTGTCATCTGCCATTTTTCACATTCCTCTGTCATTCCTTGCTTTTCCTGGATGCTGAGTTTTAGTCCTATTATCAGCTTTCTCTGTGACCTGTGGCCATATTACTTACGCTTTGTTCTCTTCTAGAATTTTCAGCTTCTCCCTAAACTTGTGCTCTGGGACCGTAGAAATGTACAAAGGGCGCACATGCTTTTATCAGCAACTTAATGTTTAAAACGTTGTTGCATCTGCCATTTCTCTTGGGGCAATGGGGTGAAGAAGAGAATGTTTCTACAGCTCTTCCCCTCTTTAATGAAAGGTCTTTTGAGGTGTGAAGTTTGGGATGCTTTATGAGAACTGACATGAGATAGTAAGCTGTGAATTTAAAATAGAAATGTGATGTTTTTATGGGCGTTATCTCTATTCCATCATTAAAAATAAGTGATTTGTTTTACTACTTTGCATTTTTACATGGCATTTTTAGTGGGAAGACAGAATATCAAACCACAAAGACCAACAAAGCCAGGAGATCAGCATCCTTTGAAAGAAGGCCCAGCAAGAGATACTCAAGACGAACACTGCAAGTGAAAGGTAAAAACTTCCATTCTGAGAAGTCCAATCCAATGTGAGAATCAGGTAATCATCTCCTTTATAAATTCTGGGTAGGAATTCTCCTGTAGCTGTTTGCCCTTCTCTTGAATTTTCAAAATTAGGTTTTCTTTGACTTATTTAGGAGACCTCATGTATTTATCAGAAAAAGCTTGTGTTCAAAGCACGTCCAAAACAGCTTGTCTCGCAGGTAAAACACCTATGAAAATTGCATGGTAGGTCTTGGTATGAAGGTGGAAAACTTGGGCCCAGGAAACAGTGATATATTAATGAGATAGTATTTTAAATTTACGAATTGAGTTAAAAATTTTTGTCATTGAGATTTTTTTCATTGCTGTTAGGAGCTGCACTGCCTTGTTGTGATCTGAGAGCAGGTGATACCTTGTTTCTGACTCCCACTCTTGCACAGGTCAAATGTGACAGCCGTGTCTGCCTTCAGATACTTGCCTAAACCTGGCTTTGATTTTTTGGTCTTCAGATTTATTTTATTTTCCAATTTAGATTTTGTTTTTCACACATTATACATGAGATGAATGCAGCTTTTGCTCTTTTGGCAGTGGCTGCTTTTAGGCAGTGCTAGGCTATTTTTATTAGTCATATAATTAATATTTAACTGATAACCTAATTATAAATTAAATTTTAATTAAGGATTTATATTTTTGCAGCATACACTGCTAAACTGGAAGAAACAAGGTAAGATGCATTCCAGTATTTGAATTTCTGTCTTGGATGCTTGGCATGTGTACTTGAGCAGGTGTCTGCAGGAGGAGGATATAGTGTTGGCCTCTTAACTGTGGTTTGCCATGAGTATTGTTTGTTTGCTTTATATAAAAGTGTTCAGAGCAAAGCTTCTGTGTTGCTGTCACATAGACAATTTTGCCAGACTTGCTTACTAGCTACCAGAGAAGTTTGCTTATTACTAGCTGTGATTCTTGCTGGATATGAGCTATGGTTCATGTGCTGCCATGTAAAGAGATCAGGTAAAAGTGTGTGAGGAGGTCTTCTACCTGAACTCTGCCTGTGTGACTGAAATTCCTCATTCAGTGAAGGTCAAAGACTGGGAAAAGACATTAAAATTAATATTTTTAAAATAAGTTGATGATTTTATATTCTGTATTACACTTGCCTTTATTTTTATGCGTGATGAACATTGAAAGGGAAGCCTTTTGGTTCTTTATTTCTCTACCAGAAGTTTTCCTGGATGTGTAGGTTCGTACTTGCTGTTGCAATGTAAATTACTCATACGTATCTGAATCATGTAATTTTCATACCCTTCCTTAAGGGAAGAAAGGAAACCAGGTTAAAAGGAACTGCCTGGTAGTGAAGAAACTTAGGTCACTCAGTTTCTGTCCTTTGCCCTAGTAACTTGTGAACACTGCAGTGATCAGTTGCAACCAAATTGTTTTTTAAAAAGTAGATATTCATAGATATTAAGCACCATGGTGTGGTGGGTAAGGAATGCCAAAATAACATTTGAGAACAACAGGCTTAAAACAGTCCAACGTTTTCTGTCTGTAGTAGCAGGGCTGATTCTTGCATGAGAGTGGGAAGTCTAGAAGTGTGGAGAGAAGGCTGCAGTGTGACTCCTGCATTGTTTTTTCTTTCTATACGATAGGAAAGTACTCTTCAAAACTGGGTGTTATTGAGATCCCCTGCATGCAAAATGTGACTGTTTGGTTAATTAGTGCTCTTGTGATGCTGTGTTGTTGTGCCCTTCTCCAAGTTTCAGGTTGCTTAGGTCATTCTGAGAGTGGGAAGAGAAACTTCATGTGCAGTTTCTCCTCCTGATAAGACTGCGGTCTCCTGATCTGCCCTTAGGTGTGGCACTGTTGTGTCTCTACAGCAAGCTGTGCCATTTCTGAAACTCTACACTCCAGTGTTGCTAATTGAAATGCATCATGAAAGATGTATGTTGTTCCCTTCTTTTGTGTTAATGTGCTAGTCAAAAGGCATTCCTTAATATTTCTGTTAATTCTGGGGTAGCCTCCACATTCTCTCAATAGAGAAAGGGTGAAGGGGGGAAACAGGCAAGGAACAGCTTGTTCAGTGTTGACATCATGATGTTTTAAATAAAATAATTCTAAGCAGTCGCTGAAGCCAATACAGAAATCTATTTGAATTGTCAGCTTGTCAGGTTGGATAGCTGTTGTCCAGACCATAAATCAGAAAATTAGCAGGTTGTAGGAGATGGGAGCCTTTTTTAAAAGGTTAGAATTCTGGGGGGAAAGTTTGCTTTGCATGAAATCCATAATGCATAATTACTGCTTTTAAGTCTCACAAAAATATGAAATATCTCTTGCAGGTTCAGAAATCATTAAGACTAGGGATATGGGTCTTATTTAATTCATCAAATATAGTAAATATTTAATAACAAAATTATTATTAATGCTGTGCTGAGTTGCTGTGCATGTAAATTTGAATAGCTGCTTTTAAATCCATTAGAGGTTGTATGCAGAAGAAACTCTTAATTTTTCTGACAGACTTTTGTGATATGAAAGGTCAAATCAGGAGGATTCTAGTTATGGAACAAACATAATATCTGCAGCATGTAGGTGAGCTTTTGAAAATGTCACATTTTGCTGGGTGTTTTAACTAAAATGATACCATTTTTGCTTTAGAAGTGCCACATCTTACTGCTGAATCAGGAAGACTTTTAAACCAAACTGGTTTAGGAAAGGAAGAGTTAAAAACAGATGAGTTATAGATAAACTACAGCTTGAACAAAGGAAAAATAACTTGATAACCTTACCTAGAATGAGACAACTGACCTAAAGCAGAAGATTTTAAGGATTTTTTTGAAGAGAGTAATACTTTGAAAATCTTGAACTGTTTCTTTCTCAAAGTCCTTACTGTTCTACCAGCCTGCAATAACAGTTTGTTGATATGATTAATTTTTAAATTCTTGTCTTTCAGTGCTGCAAACAATGCTGTTATCAGCCAAAATAATGGATCACAAGTAAGGACTCTATTTCATTCTTTCTAAAGGCAATTTTCATGTGTCTCAACAGATTTGGAAGATTTTATTACTTGCTCTTGAAATCCAGTGGTTGTCCAATTGAATATTAAAGTTAACTATTAAACGTGTACAATGCTGGTAAAAACTGGGCATAGATATCCAGTGCTAGGGAAGAAAATGACCTTGCTTTAGCTTTGTGCTTAACAAGTGTTGATATGTTTGTTCACTTTAATGTGTCATCACTTCATTAATGTATGTATAATAACTTTTTTGTATTCTGTCTTCAAAGAGCTGGAATACAAAGCCAAACCTACCTGTCCTAACAGCAGTTCCTTCTGCACCAGTCTTAGTGGAAATAGAAAACCTCCCAAGGAGCCCAGGAGCCAGCCAGCAAGATAAGAAGTGGTATGTTGAGCTTTGCTGGGAAATGAATTCTGCTTACTTATGCATGATTCAAGTAGTTCTTCCTTTTTCTGTACTTAAATAAGCTGCCATCCGTTCATCTCTAATGTAAGTTGACAGTCAAATTAGGGATGATGCAGCTGATTTCTTCCTATGAATTGTGTGTGGAGAGGTGAGGACAACGGGCTTAGTCACTGCCAACCAAAAGAAAATTTCTTCAGGAGCTAAAGGAATTAAAGAGAAGTAGCATATTCAAGTCTTGAAGAGAGTTGGGTCCTTCTCATTTGCCATAAACTTGTAAGCCTTGCTTGGTATCGTGGGGCCCAAGGACTTACCTTGATCCTTAGGATAATATAGAACCTTGTAAACTGATATCCTTGTGAATTGCCTTTTGGACCTTCTGAAATAGGCAAGCTGACTTTTCTCATGAGCTTGGGTAGAATGGGAGCTTGAGGAAAATGACACAAGCTGAAGATAAGAGCTTTGATTTCATGTAATCAGAGTATTCATTTTATGGGTTAGATGCATCTCTAAATGAAGAGGATTTGTTTGAAGATAGATAAATATACATGTCATTTATTTTTTCTTAAACTAATTCTATATTGAAAGCTCTTTTCAAATATTGGCATATATCAACCCAATACTTGTGCACAGGTCTTCTTAACTTCTTTGACTTCTTGTGCCTATGGCTAATTCAAGAAGGGAAATTCTGGATTCTGCCAGGCTCATCAGGAGCAGTCATGGTGGAATGGAGTGACACCAAAGCTCTTATCCTATGCAGTTTCAGCCCTCAAGAGAAAGAGGGTCTTTCTCCCATTGTCAGGCATATGAATCTGCTTTGCTTCAATATCTCTTACAATGATGATACCTGTTTCTAATGGTGCTGTGACTTTATTTTTGTAAATTGTTTCATTTAAAGACTTTTAATGCTTTCAATTTTGAATGATAAAGGGGATGGTAATTCTGCTTTGAGTTGCATTTTATTGACATTTCAATCAAAACATATGATCAATGCTGTTTTTCTTTCTTTTGCCCTTGATTTATCTAGTATCTGAAATCTGTGCTTGTCTATGGTGGGATCCTGTTGATCGCTCGATTCCTTCCATGGTGGTGGGTGAAAGGTGGTGGCATCTTTATTCTTCAGCATTCTAAATATGGTTTTATTTTTATTCTTTTGGCCTAATTGCAAGATGAGTGCTAGACACCTGTATTTCCTTTGGTGGAAATGTTTGACTTGGCTCCAGACCAGCTTTTTTTGGGTACTTGATTTGTGCTGACGTTCCTGCTCGTTTGCAAGGCTGCTGTTGCTTACTGAAATCCTGCTGCTTTGGTTCTGAAGCAGAGAGGGCTCTATAGCCACTCAGTTTTGGGTTTGTTATGCCTGTTTTTAGGATTGAGAACTTGAGCCTGTCTGTCTTAACGTTGCCCAGGAATCTCAGCTTGCATACCAGCTGCTGCAGGATGTACTGTTTGTGTAGAATAGTGGGAGTGAATGCAAAAATACACCTGCATGTAACCCAAAACAGTGTGTCCTAAAGAAAACAAGCTTCTTGGCAACTGATGCATTTTAATTGAGAGTGCAGTGCTTCTACTGTGTCATGTGTCTTTGGGACATTGTTACTGAAAGTAGTTGTCTCTGGTTTTACTGTGTTCGCTGGAAACACTACTGCCTGGAGTAAAGGACAAATCCAGCTGTAGGAAAAAGACAACAGTTTGGAGCTGAGTCAGGAATTGAGCTACATTCTGGTTTCCTAGATGGGAAGTGGGGTTAGGTTAATGGAATTGCCAGAACATACATATTTATTGCTGGGGGCTGAGACTTGGCTATTGTGCTGGCAAGGGTGTCTGGTGCTGCTAACAAGATCTCCTTTCAACTGCTACTGTCTTTAATTGGCCTGTTTCTGCATGAATTATCTTTGCTTTCTGTCAGAAAAATAGTCTTCTTTTAGAGGGAGCTTGCCAAAGATTGTTGAGAACACCAAAATCTTCTGGACTGTGGATTTTGTAGACAGTTAGATTGAAGGGGTTTAGAAGTAGAGTCCTGACCTGCAGGGTTTCTGTACTCTGCTTGGCAGATGCCTGTATTGGCTACCTTGCAGCTTAGATCCCTTCCTAATGTCAATGTTTCCTTTAATTTAAAATGTCAATGCTGCAGCTGCCAACAGCAATTTTGCCAGATTGTAGAAAGTACTTTGCCAGATACAAGGGATTTTAGTATTTCTGGGTTTGTGTTTTTGGTGGTTTTTTTTTTTTTTTAAACTCTGCTTCATTCCTGTGAAATTGTCAGTACAGGAAAGCTGTACTGGTCTGCAGGATCTGAAAACGATCTGGAAAACCTAAAACATGATCAGTGTCTTTTTAAGTTTAGTCTTTCCCCTAGAAGCTCTTTTTTTGCTGAGTTAGGACAGCAGACAGAGATTTAAAATTTACTTCCTTACTATGGGATAAGTAGGGAAGTTTTATTTTTGCCAGTGGATGTAGCTTTCCCTTAACCACATCCATGAGAGAAACGATAAAATAAAGGAATGAACCGTTGGGGATTGGAGCCCTCAGTATTCACGGGTCACTTCCTCAGTGTATTTCACAAAAATCAAAATTCTGAATTTACACATGGGTGACCTTTGTATAAATCCTGTCTCTTTTCTAAAGGAGGACTATCCCCAAATGTTAATCATTTACCACTGTTGTGAATCCTGCATGCTTTTCTGCTTGCCTGCCTTAACCCGTGTGATCTTCCAACTCTACTGTCTGCTTGGCTGTTCTGGAACATGAGAAGGTGGAATTTGAGCTGAAGGCCATCTGACCCCTCTATGTGAACACCAACAATCCTTCCACTTCGTTTAGATTTGGCTCATTAAGTCGAATCTTTTGCATTAAACTGAAGGAATACCTTTGTTTTAAGGATTTCCTACTTCAGTAGTTTATGAAGTGCTTTTTTCCAAGCAGTTTTTTGGTATGTGACTGTACTTTTTATCAGCCTCTCCTAAAATATACCGGTGAAGGATCCTAGTGCTACACAGACAGCAGTTAACAGATCATTGTCCATTTTTGAAGTATTTTAAAATTTGGCCTTTTAATTGCTTATCTCTGCTGCTTTGGAGATGTTTGTGCCTAAGGCCTTCCAGTTTCATAGCTAGGGACTCTTGCATAATAATATTTTTCAAAACACTGTCTGAAGTGATGCATGTTCTCCCTTGCTCCTCTTTCTAGCTTTTGAAGGACTTTATACCAACTGTGACAAAGAGTGGCCATAACTGTGCATGGCATTTCTGTGGGTTTGATTTTAGGAATTCTAAATTTAAAATTTACAAATTGTTATGCTTTCATATGTGAAATTAGAAAGTGAGGTCTTAGTTTGCATTGTGTCCTGTTGTAAAATGGTTCTTTTCTAGCTAAATCTTTATGTTAATACAAGTTATAGCTGCAGGTGACTTCTTCAATAGTATAATCCCTTAGTCACCTAAAATTGTGGATGATTTGCTGTACTGTTTGCTCCTGCACAGTAATGTTCATTTTTTCTGAGTTTCTATTTTCTTCTCCCTTTTAAAAAAAAAATTTGCTTTAGAATCTGAACTTTCCAGTCACTTTGAAAACTTACAGATTGCTTACAGATGCTTGTTTCAGGTGTACATTTAGAGCTGCCACTTAAACTTGTTTTCTGCAAATATAGTGTGTTGTATACTTGGGATCTATTCCTCCATCACTTTATTTTCTCCCGTCTGTAAAATGCGCATGATTCTTGCTTAGTTCTGTGAAGCGTTTCGAAATATAAAGCTCTTTACATTTGGGAAGTGTAAGCAACATATACATGAGAAAGCTTAATCAATTTAGACTTGTACAAAAACGTGCACGATGCTGTGCAGAAAGGGGTTTATTTGGCAGTGTCATCATGTGCACGTGTACTTGCATGCCTCTTCCCTGCACTACTCACCTTCCAAGAATGCCCCTTTTCCTCGTCTTTTCAATCTTCTTGTCCTCACCTTTGCTTTGTTCTTCCACCCCGTTCCTCCCCCGTGCCCACTGACTAATGTTCCCCCTCCCGCTCCCACCGCTCCAGGCCCCCCGACGCCGCCGGCCGCTGTCAGCGTGGTGGAGCCGCGTGGGCGCCGCCGAGGAGCCGCGCCACGGACGGACAGTGGCCCGCGCTGGGCCCCGAGCGCAGCGCCAGGAGCGCGGGGCTGCCCGGCACGGCCTGCGCTGTGCCAGCCGCCATGACCAGCCTCTGACCCGCGGGCCCTGCTGGAGCTCGGGACTGCTTCCCGCCAGGGGCTGGGGAATCACCTCCTGAGCTCCCTCTGGCATAAGGACAACGGACCCGAAGCTGACTAGAGAGGAGCGAAAGCTTTTATTGCAAAGGCTCTGCAGATTGTGCCGTTGGTATTGGGTCTTTAAAGAAAAACAACGTACAGACCAGAAGCCGCACATCACTGTTACTTTAAAAACAGTATATATCTGTCTATGAGTGCATATAGATAGATATATTTTTTAATTTGTGTTGAAATTTTTCTTCATGACTGAAAGATTCATTTTTTTTTTTAGCTGGGTTTGAGAGCCATGCAAAAAGTCACATTTGTTATAAAACTACATATGCGACTAGTGGGTTATAATACGGTTTCAAAAATCTGAGAGAAATAGAGGGTGTAACTGCCCTTCCTTTCGAACCATGATCATATAAAAATGTCTAAGATACATGGTTGATCTGAAAACTAACCTTTTTTTTTTTCTCAATAAGACCTCTTCTGAGAAATGTTTGGAAATGAAATAGAATTATTTTCAGTTTTTAAAGAATAAATTTATCAGAACTGTCAAAAAGGCAAAGAGTAATTTTTTTTTCTTTTTACAAATTTTTCTTTTTTGCTTCTCTGGTCCACTTGAAAAGAAACAGAAATATTTCCAGATTTCCTGACAAGCACCAGTCCTGCCATACGATTCACAAGGTTAATTGTTAAGTCAGAGGTTAAGACTCCAGCTTCATGGCTCATTGGTATTCTTGGGGGCCTTTAACAACATGATGAACAAACTCTTACACTTGAACACACTGTGTTTTCTGAAGTTTGATGCTTTTAAATTGCAATATTCTTTTCCTATTTAAAAAAAAAAAAAGAGGAAAAGTTGAAACAGGGGGCTTTTTAAAGTTAATTTATATTTAGTTTTTAGGATAAAGGAGTTCTTTGAATGATTTTCAAATTATTTCACTATGTTTTAAATTGCCACAGAGCCCAGAAATAAAAAAACATTGTTTTCAGATATCCAGACCTGAAGAACCAAGTAAGTGTCAGCCAGGACATAATATTGCCTGAGGTATTTTGGCCTCCTCACCCCTGCATCTGATGGGGGGAAAGAGTTTGCTAATGAAATACGAGTCTCTGTTTTACAACTATGCTTAAAAAAAAAAAAGTATGATCAAGCTGTAAACTAAAGATCTGTGGCACCTGCCAAGCTGATTGGAGCAATCTCTTGTGCTCTTTTTAGTTTTAGGTTTTGAATGGTGGATGTTGTAAACTTCTGGTGTGGAGCAAACCCATTTGTTTGTTTCTTTATTTATAAAGTTGCATGAGAATATGCAAACAAAAATAAGTTGTTTAACTTTACAATATTGTATAATGTCTCTGTAGTTGAGGGAGAAGAAGCCACTAATTTGAATGGAGGAATTTGGGATAGTTTTGTATTTAAAATGCAAGAACACTGCTGCAATAACAAATCACTGTTTTATTGCAGAGTCTTAAGTTCAGATGTTCTTTTGTTGAGGTCAGGCCACTGCAAGTAGTAGCTGAGTCCTTGGGTGTCAGAGAAGTTTTGTGTAGCTGTTGCAGAATTAAAGAGCAGTTGAGGCTGAAAGACACCTCTGGAGATCAGGCAGTCCACTCCCATGGTAAGAGCAGGGTTGAGTAGAGCAGGTTGTTTGGGACCATGCCAGACAGGTTTGGAGTATCTCCAAGGATGCAGACTTCACACCCTCCAGAGAACTGTTTCACCAGCCTCACAGGAAGAAAAGTCAGGTTTTTTCATGTGGTTAGGGTTACGGTTTAGAGTGGAATTTTCTGTATTTCAGTTTGTGCCCATTGCCTCTTGTCCTTTCTCTGGGCTCCCTTGAGAAGAGTTTGACTGTTGTCCTTACTCTCTCCATCTAGTTTTTATAGACATTAGTGAGATCTTCCTGAGCTTTCTCCTCTCCAGGCTGAACAGTCCCAGCTCTCAGGCTTGCCTCCTAGCTCAGGTGCTCCAAACCCTTTGTTGTCCTTGTGGCCCTTTACTGCACTCTTTCCAGTATATATAACCATGTGTCTCTTGTCCTGGGAAGCCCGGAGCTGGGCACTTTGGAGAATTCATGCCTGCAAATTCTAGTGGCAGAGGGTCTCCCAAGTATTACTTTCCTCTTATTGACTCCCTATCTCACATGGCTCAGGAGGTGTTTCAGTGGGTCTGAAGGGAAGATGGGGTCAATTCCTACTTGAATCGTGACTTAGGAGACTTCCTGGACTTGATCTAAAATTCATTTCATTTCCCTGAGGCCCTATCCTGATGTGGGGTGAAGCTGCAGGGGCTCACCCTGGTTGTCTATGCTACCTCAGCCAGGTCTCCATCCCAGGCCACAAATGGCAGTAAGGTTCTTTGCGAACTTTGACCATCTTGGTGTAAGTAGTACACAGCTTTTGGGTAGTGCACAGCTTGTGGAGCACAGTGGACACTCTGCTGTTTGTATGTTGCCAGATCTGAAGACTGCCCCTATCTGTAGTAGGCAAGTTTTTGAATCAACTCTCTTGTCTGTCTAGTAAATGTTACTGTAGTAGTCATGAGGAGGAAAAGTCTAGTGTAATTATCCTAGCAATGAAGGAAGAAAATTTTCATTTTTCATGCATTTTCTCTTAAAATGCTAAGAAAAGCATTGGGAGGCTCAAGCACAAGAAGTGTTACTGGTGCTCTACATCACCTCTCTGATGTGGAGCTCATAGCCGCTTATGCCAAGTTCCTTCAAAATGTCCTGGTGTCAGCAGCTCCATACCGTAGGTAAAATCCGAACTTCTTAAGATGGAGACTATTTACAGAAAACTGTCAGAAAATAGGAAGAAATTTGTCTTCATGTGAAGATGATAAAATATTTTGACTCATGTATCAGCAAAGTAAGGTATGGGATTCAGTGTCACTTTCCTTGTTGCCTTAATTGGAAGAGCATCTCTTCCTGTCTATTAGTTCTGACAATTAAATCTTTGTATCCATCATTCCCTCTCTGCAAGACTGTGTGCTGTTTGCCATTTCCCATTAGTGGTGCAGAGAGAGGCTGCACAGGAGGTTGAAAAATTGTCCCATTATTTGCTTTGCTAGAGTAGCTTCTTATTCCACTGCTTTAAGAGAATCAAGCCAGTGGCCTCAATTTGCCTCACAGCAATTAATTGTCTTACAATCATTTGTACATTATTAGCACTAGAACAGTGATATCCTCTAATCTGTTTCAGAGGTATATATTTAGCATTGAAAAGATTCTTGGTGTGCTTGAGCTGGAAGGGAAGGAGTTTCTTCCTGGAACCTCTGTAGTGACAACAGGACATTGGTTCCAGGGGCTGGAGAGAGGCATGAGGCACTAATCTGTAGTAGTAAGGGATAAGCTGGTCTAAACTGACAAGAAGAAAATTTCTCTTGTCCGTGCTTAAGGGTAGGTTCTGTTCTGTTGTGGGGGGTATGGGCTTGATATCATTGTTCTCATATTTGGAACAGGACTTGCAAAAGGGATTGAAAGATTTTTCTTCTTAAATCAATATTGTAGCCAAACTATGTGATTGTTGATTGAACTAGGCAGCAGTAAAGCTGCAGTTGTGTGCACAGGCTGTCTGACTGACTATTGCATTGTGCAGCTGTGGTTTCTGTGTTTGTTAGTTTGCTGTTAGGATAGCTTTAGCTGATCCCAAGCTTTGGAGAAATGTATGAGATTCCTCACTGTTTGCACAACGTAGGCATCATAATATCACTTTTGTTTTTATAATTGATTTTCCTTGTTCATTGAAAATACAGCTTACAGGGCAAAATTAAAAGGGGACATCTCCATCGGAAACCAAAGGAGGTGAAACAAGTGATTCTGACAGGGTACAGAGTACATGCTGTGGTTCACTTAAAGCACTGTGACTGCTAAGGCTTCATTCACGGCTCTGCCTAAGTTAACAAAACTGAAACTGGTTCTAGGTATGCCTGACTATAAGTGTCAGTGCAGTCCTGTGCAGTGCATCCTTCTGTTCTGCTTACCAGTGCCGGGTAAAGTGCTGCACAAACAGCTCTTCATGATACCAACTTCCCCCTCCCATAACTTATCTTTTCCTCTTGTAAAAATCCTAAAGGGTACCTTGAGTTTGTTAGAAAAACTTCAAATGTTTGTTCCAAAAAGTGTATTTCGTGGATAGAAACTTCCCTCTTTCTCTCTTCACTTTTTCCACTGCTCTGTGATGGCACAGCAGACAACATGGAGCTGTTTTGTTATGAAGTGACTTATACAGACATGAAACGTTCCCTTTTTCATGTTTCTTAAGCTCACTGAAAGCCAGTGTCTGTTAGTTACCAGGTTTTCTAGATTGTGACTGGTCAGCAGAAGACAGCCTGAATGAAGAGATTGCATGTGTTAAAGCTGTTTCTTTTTACAGGAAGAGTGGTAACATGATTGTGCGTCTCTCTGCCCATCTTTCTGCCTTTGCAGCATACCTCTTGTTGATTTGCTAGACAGCACAGAGTTGCCAGAAACTTGTGTGGATGATGCCGTGAGCCGTCCAGTTGTTGGCTTGGTAACAGAAGATTCAGAAGAGGCTGTTAGTTGCCCTCCTCCTGGTATGAAGGAAACTGCTGCAGAAAAAGCAGACTCTGATCGTAAGCAAACTGACAGATTTTTCCCTATTATGATGTGTGAGATCAAGATTAAATAATTAGGTTGTAAGGAAACAATCTCATATCAAAAAACGTGGAACTGTTTTAGGAAACTCCCTTAGATTATATGCATAAGGACAGGAGATGCAAGGGAAAAGTCAGTTCTTCATTGGATGTAACTTTGTCCACAAATGCAGTAAAGTGCAACCATCTAAGCAATTAACTCTGTGTTTGCCTGCTCAGTGTGAGGATGGCTGAGTAAATGAGCTCCCAGGAATGCAGTGTTGTGATTTGGTGCACACAGTCTGCAGGCTTGAAATTTGCACCGAAGCTTGAGCAAGTAGATTCCCCCATCCCTGTGGTTTTTTGCACAACTTTAAAATTATGTAATTCGTATTCAGGAATAATGCAAGTTACAAGTCAAATAACTACACACTAGCATTAGGAAGATGATATCTTTTTTGTCTTTTTCAGCCTTTGAAGACACATTCCTAAAACTGAAACAGCTGGAGACAGAGTGCAGCAGCCCCGTGCTGACTGAGCGTCCCAACATAAACATAAACATACAGGTAATTGGTCTTTATTCCTCTTGCTACCGTCCTGAATTTTGTTCAGATCATTCTGAAAAGTCTTCCACTTGCCTAGGTCTGTTTGCATGACTTCTAAGATTATGAGTGAGTAGTACTGTGAGATAGTAAAGGAAATACAAATCCTTTATGATATATAAACCTGTGTGTAACACAGCAGTGAGATAAAGATAGGGGCAGAGGTGCATGTATGAAGACTGCAGCCTGGTGAAGTTTTCTAAAATGAGTGGGAGTAAAAGGCATAAATGCTTGAAATATTTCTCAGTTGTCTTTATCTGTAGGTTACTACCTGTATGGTGTTTGGTAGTTCACCTCTCTTTTTGGAAGGGCTGAGTTGCTTTCCTGGCAATTTTCAGTTCCAAGAAGGTTGTTCTGACGTTTGTTTTGAGTCAGGTTTGCTGATGATCTGTCCCTCCTGTTAAGTAACCAGTTTGTACCTGCTCTCCGATGTAGGTGTTGGCTCTGTGTTTACACAGAGGAGTGATATGATTTGATTTACTGCTCTCAAATCCCTCTGAGCAAGTCAGGCTGTGCTTCACAAGCAGCTGAGCCGAAGTACAAGCCTAAGTGCCCTGAACAGGGCAAGGGCTCTCTTCTCCCGCCTTCCTCTTCACTCTTTCTTACCCAGCTTCCTTCTCTCCTCTCTCACCATCAGAAATCATTGCAGGTTTCAGTGAACAAATATATCTACAAACTGGCAAACAAATTCTTTTTCCTGCCTTTGTTTTGAATTTCTGTTGAGGTGCTGGGTTTCTTTAGGTTTTTAGTTTGCTCTTTAAGTTGGTAAACAGTGAGTTAAATAGGTTCAGGGAAGGGATCAAAGAAATGCTGGGGCCGGTGTAAAATCAAGTAGGGTTGCTAGAAGGGATGGAGAGGCCAGGACCCTCCCTTAAAACAGCAGTGAACTTTGATAGATTCACTGGTTATCAGACAACTGCCCCCAGACAGGATATTCTTCTGGGTTTTTTAATAAGCTTTAAGAAATGAAATTTAATTTTCTATTACTCTGCTTTCTCTGATGCAAAAGCTTGGGGAGATTATTGTGTTTTGGGCAAGCAGAGAGAATGAAACACCTGGCAGTGTTATCTCAGTTTAGGCTACCCTCCCTTGCAGGGAGGCTCGAGCATTTATCTAACTTTGAGTGAAGCAGCTATGATTTTTCTTGCTCCCTCAATAGTAACAGGAACCAGGTGCCAAGAGAGGTGTTTCGCAGTGCGTGTTTGAGCTAAGCCCACTCCTAAGCATTTGTTTTCCACCTCCATGTGAGAGAAGGCTGCTGCTGTGGGTGGTGCTGCTTGGCTCATGTCCCCTTTAAAGGCTGCTGTCAGGGCTGCCTGCTGCACCTCTTTGCTTGGTGAGTGCATTACAAAGATTACCAGGTCTCTAAGAAGATTAGTCAGTAGACTGTAGGTCCTTTTATGCTGAAACATTGCTTCTACATAAACTAAAGCAAATGAACACAGTTTATTTAAGAATATTTTAGCCTGTTGAGCTCCACTTTAGTTCAGAGAGGGGGAAAACATTTAATTGGTTCATTGAAGAGCATGGACCAAAACTGTTTCAGTGGTTTTTAAATCGTGGCTGATTTATAATAAGCAAGCTAAGATTCCTGTAATGAGCTAATCTAACAAACAGCTGCCAATACAGAGCAGTCACAGTCATCCAGCTGCTGTCACATGAGGTGCTGAGTAACTTTAGAGGTTCTAGATACTGGGGGGACAGTAACCTGATTAGAGAGCAAGAACATTTACATAACAGAGAATTGTGGATCAACAGTATGCCAACAGGTGGGTAAAACACAGTTCAGCTTTCAAGAAGGACATGCAAATGATATTGGGAAAATGTAAGAGTAGATCATTGGAGGTTTTTTTAGGGTAGAAGAGATAGAATAAAACATTTCTGCCTATGATGTAGCTTACCAAGAAATGAGAGTGTTTGTTTAAAAAAGATAGACAAAGATTAGAGACTCTCTGCATACTTGAAATTCCCAGTGCTTCAGATTGCAAAGACATGTAGGTTACAGCAGCACCAAATAAGCACACCCTTCAGAGAGGAAGGTTAATGGTTTGGAAACCAGTCCTGAAAAGAGTGACCTAAATGTAACTATTAAAAATACCTTGTTTCCTGCCTTTGAAGGCTGCTTTAGCAAACATAGAAGCTTTTATTTATAGTGCTTGTTATGAAATATACCAGTGGACTGTTCTGCTGTACTTACTTTTTTTCTTAATCTATTAGTAAAAGAAGTGTATGTTTGTCCTCTTCTGCATGGGACTGCAGTATATCCACTAAAACCTTGCAATAAGTTTAGTTCCTGGAGATTGCAGTTATTTCAGAGGGAATGCAGTATTGCAGCATTCTCTCCAAATGTGTGTGATTACAAATTTCAGCACGTATAGAAACTGTAACAGTACATTAGAGGTTTGGTAAAATGTACTGGGGGAAAGTGTTATCTTTCTACTTATGAAGGCAGAGCTGCATGCTGAACTTCATGACACTGTTATATGCCAGCTCACTTCAGCTTTGTTAAGGAAAAATCCTTTAACTGTTTTCCATCAGGGACAGAGATGGCCTGAGAGTCATCTTTATGTAATTCTATTCTTGCAATCAATCAATCCTGATTGATTTCTTTGATAGGGAAATATTTATCTAGCTACCCCTGTTCTTCTGGAGAAAAAGAGGAAGCAAGAGAATGAATGGCTTCATTCTTCTCTGCTGCTCACTGCCAAAATCTGTTGGGATGGAAGAATGCGACTTTGTTCCCAGCTTTCACTAGTGCAGTGACCAGATCTGACAAAGAGAGCAAATAGCTTTTAAATACACCAACACTCTGCTTTCATCAGCTTCTGAAGGGAAATGAACAATAAAGGTTCACCCTGTTTGCCCGTGCTCAAAGTCTGCTCCCGAGTCAGAAATACAAGGGCATGAGGGTTTAATTTTTCTGAATTTGTTGTGATCTGTAAGTACATGGAAGTTGCTCTAAAATGTGCCTGTATTAGGCTCCATCTTCCTGCAAAAAAAAGTGATTTTTAGTGGCACCAGGAACACAACTCAAAAGCACAAAGGATTGGGATCACATGCCTTGTTACTGCCTTTAATCTTTCCTTGCCTTTTAGCATTGCTGCCTAGCTCCATGTTTTGATTGAAGAACACAGTACAAGTATAGTTTGTCTAGTCCATGGAAACAACAAACATTCCCAATGAGCTAGAATAATGACAAACCCCAGCAGCTTTACCATTTTGTGTGAACAGCTGAAGTATCTTGTAAATTAGAGACATCGTGAGGCGTTAGCAGGTGCCAGATGCTTTTCCCCCTAGCTACATTCTTTTTTCTTTAAAAAAAACCTGTAAGACACCTATGTCTTTTTTCAAGTGCAAAATAGGGTTGGAAAAAAATGGATCATTAATATTGAGGGAAATATTTCCTTGGTGGTATGAAATTCATGCTCTATTAAAATATTCTTTAATAGTACTAAGCTTTTCAAAAGTAAGGAGTCTAATCGTTAACAGACTGGAGTGACCTAATTAAATTGATTGTTCAGGTGGAGGAAGCTGAGAGGAAGTTAAACAATAAAATGGTACTTCAAGCACCAGTGTACTGATGTGCTCAGTTAAAATTATCAAATTTACTGTATTGGTGCAATAATGCATTCGAAATGCTGTGCGGGTACTGTTACATATGGCATCTGTTTCAGTGAGGTCCAGTGTAAAGACTTTAAGATTATCACAGTTGGGTGCTGCAGCTGTACAAATAATAATAATTCAGTTGTAATATTCCTTTTGACAATTCCAGCAGCCTCTCTAAAATAAAAGTATTGAAAAGTACTGATAGTCCTCATAGTTTTTTTTATGTTGACAGTGGCCCTTGGATATTTTGTGAAGTTCATTGCCGACTGGGTCAAAATTTGAAAACGGATTCTCCTTTAGATAGTCTCCTAAGATCCTATTTGGATATCCCAAAAGGTGATTTAGAGGGAGACAAAAGAAGGAAATGTTTTTCCCCTGTCTAAAGACCCAAGTAACTACAAGTTCTCACCAGTGTCTCCAGGGAATGTGGAAAGCTGAAAGTGGATGGAGAGCTGTGGGGGAGACAGGTGTTCACCTCTTTTTTTTAACTCCTCTGCTCTCCTCTCTCTCTCTCTGCAATGGGCTTCATTCCTCCTGGGCACGCTGTAGTTGGTGCAGGTAGGAGTGCAGCAGGATTGTCCCTGCTCCAGGCAGTCCTGGAGCACTTGGCTCCCTGTGGGAAGAGCCTGCCCTAGACTGTGGCATATGGTGAGGAAGGCAGGACTCTGTCTCCCCCTGCTGAGTCGTACCCTCAGAATGAAGGTCACAGGGTTTAGTTTTCACTCAGCTAATTAACTTCTGCCACTAATCAAATCACAATTAGTACATTGAATGCTTAATTAACATTTTATAATTAAGAAATGCAATTTTCATAATGAAATATACTGTAGTGAAAGGTATCTCATTCTTACTTGTCTTCATTATGTATCTGGCTGCCAGTTTGTTCTGATATAATCAGTGCTGGGAGAGGTAGTTAGTAGCACATTAATTAAACTCTTGGTCTAACTTTTAAGTGGATTTTAAATTATAAATCTTCCCAGCTTGCATTTGAGAGTAAATTATCAACGTTTGCTTAGGCTACATTGATATGATATAATGGCTGTTATATTGATCTCCTATCAGTAAACTAGGCTGCAGTTTTAGGATGCACTTCATTTCTTGCACACTGTATTTTTAGCACAGCAGTTTGCATATCCACATTTAAGCATTGTGCTTCTTTTTACTTTGTGTTGCTGTGACATTACAACTGAGTTCCAAAATAAAGGAAAGAATTGCTTTTTCATTTCAGTATAAATCTGCTGACTTTCCTCTGGCTTCAGAACCTTGTTAATTAAAGATATTGATAAACTTCAGCCCAGACTTGTCCATGTGGAAACTGCTTCTGATAAAGATGTTTTCATGTCTAGGATGAAGTGGTGAAGTTGACAGATAAATGTCTTAACAACGCAATCGAGAGCCCAATCGTAGCAGCAAAGTGGCTTCCAGCAGATCTCAAAAGCAATATTCTGAAGGCCCAGGCAGAAGCAGGGCACAAGGTAAATACTCGACTGAACAGAGCTGTGACGCTCTCAAATGTTTTATTTCTCTTCCACTGCCTGCTGGAGAAGGTGCCTTGCAGATAAGGGTGTTCCAAGAGCCTTGTCCAAGGCAGGGTCAGAGGGCTGTTTAGCCTTTCTTCACAGTGATAATGGTTCTGTACTGGAATGAGGACCCAAGGAGGAATTTCTGTCCTTGATGATACTCAACAGGTAACAGGACAAGACCCTGTGCAAGCCCTGGTTTGAGAGGTCGTTGAGACAGGTAACCTCCAAAGGTTGCCTTCTAATTAAGAAATTATTCTGTCACTAAGACTGGGCTTCTTGCATGTTATAGTAAGTTCCTTAGCAAATAACAGTATTTTATTTGGCTTGTTGGTGAATTATTTTTATTTCTGCACTGAAGTTGTCACGTGGAATTGATGTTCTAAGTCCCTGAGCTGTAGATGAACAGCACATTTTTGTGCTGGGATAGAGACACTCAGCTCTGCTGTGAATCTCAGACCTGACACAAGATGGAAACAGGTATCAGAAATGTGTATTCATTTCTGTTCATTTCTTCCTCTCAGGTTGGAAAAGATGACAGCATGACAGGTATCAAGAATTCCAATATTCAGGAGGCTGCTGCCAGGTAATGAATAGATTAGTAAGAAACATGTGGTGTAGTTATCCCACTACAGAGCCAAGAACTTGCAGTTTAGTGTGGTCTGCCGGTGGCTCAGTCATAATTGCATTTTACCTTGCATAGAGTACCTTAACCTCATGAGTGTGAAGTGGTTTTGAGATGAAAATCAGGGTTATAACTACTAAGTTTTATTATATACAAGATAAGACAGATGCTCTTTATTCTCCCATACTTGATGACCATTGTTACAAACGCAATTTCAATTACTAATTATTTCTGAAATGGGAACAGCTTTAATATGGGGAGAGGGGATGGATCTGTTCACAGTAGGTGTTTTCTAATGGAGAAAAATAATTGTATACAAATCCCTGACAGTGACAATTTCCTGAGAATTACTAAATATTAAATGATTGCAGGGTCCAGTGGGATTGCAGACATTGAAAGAATTTAAAAGGTTACAGTGCCTAACAACTTGACCATCTGTGAAGATGCACATGTGGCAGACCTCAAAGAGCAGAGGGCGATACTGTAAATAAAATGTACATTAGCAGTCCCAAAACTGTGTTGTTGCAAGTGATTCATAAAGAGCTTTCCATGGAAGGTTGTACTTGTTTTCTGTTTTGTTTGTTTTTTGTTGGTTTGTGCCAGGAACATTATCCTGTCAAGCAAATCACAGAGCAGTCCTCCAGCAACCAGTCCGGTATTTCAAGATCCAAGAGAGCTGCTGAGAGCAATCCCTGCTTCAAACACCTTTGTTCCGTAAGTGATTCTGGAGAAAAATGTTTCTGGGGTAAGGGGACCACGTGGAGATTGTGATGAAAAGGTCTGAAAAGATGAGGAACAATTGCTGAGCATTTGGGCTACATCTAACTAAGCAGGTTTATGGATGCATTTTTAATTACTGTTGAAGCAGTTAATCAGTGTAGGCCAGGCCTCGGGGTGAGTATCCTTGCAAGCAGTAGGTGAATCTCTCTCATCTTCTGAAAGGACTGAGATTCCTGACATCGTGCTGCCCCTGGCTCTAAGGAGGAAGATAAGAGGATGACAGGAAAGACTTCAGGCAAATTAGACACAAGGGCTGAAGAAACTCCTTTGAGATAGAGGACACGGATTCTGTAGGGTACTGTACACAGCTGTAGCTGGAACTATGAGAGAGCGGTAACCTACTGAGGTAGTTGGAAGGCATTTACATTAATACAAACATCAGTCTTTTGTCTACCTCCCTGAAACTGGTGTCAAGGTTTTGAGTTATCTGGGAAGCAGCCCTGTTCCATGCTGTCCAGGCAGGGTGCTAATGAGAATGTTTTCCCGTTTCAGTAAGACGCTGAATGAGGACAATGCTGACTCTAACCACGAGGACCTGCTAATTCCAGCTAATCTGGCTCAAACTGAGGCTGCTGTTTCAAAGGTATCACCACCTACCAGCCTGGAAGGTTTCTGTGTCACATTCTGAGCTCCCGATGCCTCCAGGCAAGCCCAGCAGACCTTGCTGCATGCCTCTCATAACTTTGTGAATGCCAGGCGCTGGGGAATGCCAGAGAGTGCTTTCTGAAGCAGGCAGAGACACTGCACAGATCTTTCCAAAGGCCATTTCTGTGTGTCCTTTCCGGTTCTTGGCATAACTCTTGTTTTTCTAAACTGGTTGTTTTTCTCACACTGGTGGGGAGCCCCTTACATCCCAACGATTTTATGCTCCAGTAAGGAGACTGTAGTGATGAAATTCTGACATAGGCAGTTCCCATCAAAAGAACCACAGAAGGAAAAGTTTAAATTTAGGTGATCATTTGTTGTATTCTAGTTACCTAAAGGTAATTTTTAACTGGACTCCGTGAAGAGCACAAATTCGGGGATTAAACTTTCTTTTGTTCCTCTCCAAAAGAAAAGCAGAGTCCAATAGCACTGGACCTGTGCTGTCTTTACTTGAGCAGACTGACACGTTGTTCTGGATGACCAAAACTCCCTGTCCTGTAGCTGTTGGACCGCTAAGCCAGTATTACATAGTTGATCCCAATGAATAGTCATAAATTTTACCGAGTTCAGACACCCCACTCCAGGCCTTGCTGACCTCTTGAATGGCACAGTACCCCACCTTTGCAGAGGCAAAGGGACAGTTTTGCTGCTTGCTTACAGAGCAATGAATTGTTTCCAGTCCATTAATGAGAATAAGGGAAATTAAAAGGCAATTTGAAAAGATCAAATTAAAAGACTTGAAAAAATAGGCCTGATAAAAAGTGATGTTCATTAAAGATACTAGTCTATTACTCAGGAAGCCACTAGAGTATTCAGTAGACCTATGTGGTTACTACTGGGAATTCAATTCAAAATTGATTTATTCCATAGAGCACTCCAGATGACCAAGACGTTTCCTTAACATCATTGACAGAGAATCTAATTGACTTTACAGAAGCCACACCTCGGGTAAATGTATTTCAAACCCAAACTTCTTCCTTTGCACATAACAGGGATTTTTACTCATGAACTCTTCTCTGGCTTTACTGTCTGTCTGCCAGGCAGTGGAAAGAAGTGATGGACAGGGATCAGTGCTCATATGATCCCCACGTGCAGGGTGGCTGGTGTACGGGTGTAGATTTACAGCATTGCAGGGGAAATGAAGGAACCCAAAGAATGAACCTGTATGTGTGCCACAGCAATCTCTAGTACTGTTTTAGTAGAGCTGCAAGTGCCAGCCTGCTTCTCACAGTTTTGGGGATTCATAAGGGTTCAGTAGTACATAATTCAGAAATTATATGGGGAGATCTATGTACACGTGTATCTGTCTGTATATATATCGATATACACACAAATACCTGAGAAGTAAACTTGTAATACAGTAATGCAAATCAGGCCTTTTATACAGATAAAAAGAAATCTCTTATAATCTATGCTGAGAAAATGGAGTTATTGTATGCACCGAGAGAAAGGGAGAAGGAGGAGGATGTTTAAACTCTTCACAGTAGTGTGCTCTGGATTAAGGTTGTCTACAAAGCACTAAAAGATGATGGATTCTTTCCTTTGGAAGGGAGCACTGAGTTGAAGCTGCTCCCAGTGAGTGTCTGGCTCTGTGCTCAGTGGGTGCCACATCTCCACCTAATCACTAGCGTGATTCAAAGGCTAATGAGGGGCAAATTATCTGAGATTGTTTTGGGAGGCAATGCTATTTTGACAACGTTCTCAGCTACTTTCAAGTTTTTAATTGAGTTTTTGTTTGCTATTTGTAGGTGTCTTCCCAGCCCATTGTAACACCGAGGTGGATAGTGCCAGTGAGTTACTTGACCATTTCTTAACAAAGAAAGAAACGGAATCTTTTGTAATGAATAAAAAACGGGAGTTCAAGTTATATAATAAAATACAGTAATTTTTAATAGTTTGAAGTTCTACAAAGTAATGTACCAGACTAAAAATAAAACAAACTAATTCAATTGGAGTAAATCAGACAGCATACCCTGTTAATAGTTAAACTTCATTTTTACTGTATTGTACTTCAGATAAATGCCATAAAATTTCTTAAATAATTCGTTTTTAGTAAAGCCCAGACTGGAGTTTAATAAATCCTATTTTTACCATTTATAAGTTAATCATATGAAAAGTTAGCTTGCCTTGTCCTGGCTGGCGTTTGAGTTTCTTGTTTCATTCTTCCCCATTCAGACGGGACTGATTTCCAACGGGCCTTTGGGAAATAATGTTGCCTTATCTTTGAAGGCAGTGAAAGGCAGCACGGAGACCCTGATGTCCTCAGCTGCACTGACATCATCCCAGCAGACACCTGAAGTCCTTGCAAGGTGAGGTATCCTCAGCTAACTCCACAAGTGTGTGTGGGCACTCTTACTGCTTCCACCGACAGTTACAGTGGCCATTTAGACACAGGGCCTTGTTTGCTGTGCTAATAAACTGTAGCTCTCTCTCAGTTTATAGCATTTGAAATATTACAAATAAACTATAAACTGATGTGTGTATATTATAATTTCACTTCAGGTTTCTTTCCTTATCTCATGTACAGAAAAAATTTGAGAAATCTCTTTACAGAAATTTACAGAGATCTGTGCTAGAGGATAAATGGGGGTGGAGAGAGATGCCCCCCAGTTATTTCCAAGCTATAAGGGTGTCAAAAAAACAAATGGGTAGAAGCCTTTTCCCTCGCTACCCCATTCTGCCATGCTGATGAGGCAGAATGATGGCAGTGATGGTCAGGCCTTGCAGTGACCATTTTTAAAGAATGGCAGTGGTGCTACTGCTGCATTGGTTAGATTTAATTCAATTTGCTCTTCTGCGGTTGTCCATTAGAAAGGTTTGTCGGTTGGTCTCATTAAGTTACAAGGAGAACAACCATGAATGCTCTTTGAAGAAATACTTCTTTCTTGTAATCCATCATGACAGACCTTTTTGGAGGAGTTTATTTACAGAGCCTTATATTTTTTTGCCCCATTTTAGCCCAGTTACTGAGGATGCTACAGTAAGAACAAAGTGTTTGCTCACCACTGAACTCTAGAAGAAGGAGTCTCTGAAACCCTCACCTTGTAAAAACTCAGATCTTTTAACGTATCTCCAAGGGATCCTTCCAAAAGACTTGCTTGGGATCAAACTCATGTGGAACAGGAGTCAGCCGGCTGGTTTGCCAGGATCCAGGAAGAGACTTCTACATTTATCACAATCTAACTGGAATTGTAGCCTGAACCAGGATGTAAAACCACATGCACATTTGATCTTCTCTCTCGGGAGAAGCAAAATGTCACACTGGAGCTAGTTCTGCACTGAGGAAAAGAAAACAGTTGTGTTCTGCTCGTGCTGGGTTAATGGTTCCTTACCCTGAGCCGGCTCTGGTGCTGCTGGAAGGTGTGGCAGAGCTGTGGGGTGTGAGACGGGCCGTGGTGGCTGTGGAATAATGAACATCGCAGGGATGATGAGAACTCGCAGGGCCACCTCGTGGCCGTGCCCTGCACGGGCTCTCCATGGTGGTCACTGTCCTGTACAGCCAAGAACATTTTCTTCTGTGTGATTACTCCCTCTGGTTTTCCTTCATTTTACCAACACATACTCTACTTTTTGGCCTTAACCCCCTTAATAATCCTTTCACGCCCTGTTACAGTACCTGGAAAGCATGAAAATCTAGTCCATCAGTGACCAGCTATGTAGACTGGATTTGAGCTGCTGCTCATTGCAACCAGGAAAGTGCAAATTACCTGCCAAACAGCTTGTAGCATTAGCAGAATACAGCAGAGGTCCCACATTTGACACTGATCATTTCATTTCCTACATGATTCAAATACATGCAATTTAGACTAAAGATCTGTGTGTTTTAAAAGCCAAAGCAGTGAAGGTGTGAGTGCAGCTTACTTCAGGAACTGCTTATTGATTAGTTTTGTTGTCTTCTAGGACTAGAAAGGAAAAGAATTTTCTTGTTTCTCTTCATGCTATTTCTGGGTGTTTTTTTCAGGTGCTGTGCTTCAAGAATACTTACCAAGTATTTTTGCAGCATGAGGGTACAGCTGGATCAGTTTTTAACACCACTTTGAATCCTGTTCCAAGTGTCACCTGATAGTTCTATGTGGAACAAATAATAGAAAGACTAGCGTGAAAATAGGAAAAAAATGTGAAAAATTCCTGTAAGCAATTCACTTCTCTGTAGAAGAGAAGGTCAGAGCACACATTCCAGGGAGCAGGTGAAGGTCTTTGGGTGTCAGGTGAAGTTTGGGGTATACAATGCATACAGTTCAGAGATCATTTGAGCTCTGGGCAGCAGTATCATCACATGGACCCTGGTGATACAGCCTGTGAAAAAAGTAATGCAGAGTCAAAAGGAGGAGAAACAAAGATGGTGAATCCCACATCTTAATAGGGATGCACAGATGAAACAAGTGTGATCTTTCTTTTGGAGGAAGAGGTTTGTACATATGACTGGGCATGGAGGGTGTTTTCTGCTGCTGTTTGTAGATACTTATATGCATGTGGTTCTTAGAAACAAATGTGAAAATTGGTTCTGGAACCTGTATGCACAACTTCATTTCTGCCCATTGGCTGTGTGCACGTCTCAGTGCAAACAAAGGTCTGGACCAAAACACTATGGATTGTGCAGGTAAGCTGGGCCCAGCGAAGCTGCTGCATTCAGACCAAGGTGTTCGTGCTGCTGTTGCTCTTGTTTTCTTCTTTGCAAGGTGCTGAATGCGTGTTAAGGGAGAAGCCACATGGATTTTATGTGGCCCGCTGCCACTTCTCAAAACCCCTGAGGCCTTAATAGAGGAATGTAGGGACCAGAGAAAGCTGGTAGGACTGACATACCAGAGTGACTCTGCAGGCAGTGATTTGCAGCCCTTGCCTGAAGAACCAGGATTTGAGGATTGGTGGCAGGTGCACCTGGGCAGGTCCTGCTCCCGCACTGCCAGAGGAGCAGAGCTGCTGCCCCAGACCAGGCACAGGGTTCCTGCTCCCAGCCCTTCAGCTCTCTCATTGCTGCTTCCAGTTGAGTATTGGCTTTCTTTATACTTTAAAGTCTGAGTCTTACTGCTTATTAAAATGTAGAAGATTCCTAATTCAAATATCAAATGTCATAGTCTGGATTAATAATGCAGTTGCCAGCAAAGTTCCTGCAGGAAAAGGGAAGCAATGGCTGCAACAGTCTGCTTCCTGCACAAAGCCAGGACTGTGTGTGGAAACTTGGCACTTGCTATTCATCTGTTTGCTCAGCAGCTGAGCTGGCATTCGCCAGCTACATGTGTTGGGTTTGTAAATAGACAGAATGCAGTAGCATTTTCTTAGGCATGTTTGATATTTGGCTCTTCCCATTGGGTTCAGGAGCTCTGAGAACTGTCAGCTTGAATCCTTCCCAAAACTGGAATAACAGAAGTTTACAGTTTTCCAGCACTGCGTGTTGAATACCATCCTTAGACTCCTCCCGAGCCATCACAGCAAATAACAAGTAAATAGTGTGTGGTGAGTGTGTCCCCTAAAATCTAAATGGCTCCAAATAACAACTGTTATTTCAGCATGGTCAGAATAGCAGTGGTTGGAGGGGAATGTTGCAATTACACACATTCACACACAGAGAAACTTCAAAGAGGTGAGGATTTCCTCAATTTTCAGAGGACTAATATTTGAAGTTTCACATAAAAATGCAAACATTTCAGCTAATAAATTGGGAAGTTGCAATATCTAAGATTTGGGGCTAAAAACCTAACTCTTCCCAGCAATATATGATACTTCGAGCAAATATTCACTCAATTTATCTTGATGTAGCTTCCTTAGCTAACCAAATCATTGCTTATATAGGGAGCCTGGCGAGACCAAGGTGGCACAAGTTTGTGATCTGAACATCCTGCAGTTTGGCATCACTGTTCTGCTTTGCAGCTGGAGGTACTGAGTTACAACATGACTGACTAACAGGTAGCATAGCATTACTCATCACCTGCGTTTTATCAGACACAAATAGGATACTAGTTCCTGCAGCTAGTGTTACAAAGTATCAGTTAATGCCTGTGTGCTACTGAGAAGAAAGAGTTTTCCTGCCATTGCTATACTATTGATTGATTGGCTGTAGGGTCTAAGCGTTCTCTTAAAATCTATTTTTTGGTATTTGTTTAAAGAGATTTATTTATAAAACTTTTGTGTGAATTTGGTGTCAGGATGCTGGCAGGTCTGCGAACCACTTAAAAGCTGTATGAGTTGACAGGAATGAATGAATGAATTCTAAGTGATTGGATCTGAAAGTAAAAGTGATTTTACTCCAGTCACATTCTGTGATTGGAGTAAAAGGTTTTATAGAAATTGAGTGTTTATAATAACAGCATCCCAGCTCTTTATCTCAAACTGATTAACCTGAGAGAGATGTATTTTGGTCTCACCCATTTAAGACCATCAGAGTCTGCATGTGCTGCATGCATTTACAGACTTAGGAAATGGCCATTAAAATACGGGACTTGAGGCTTTCTTACGCAAGAATTAAAGCAATCTCTTCTTTAGTTCAGTCGTAATAGTGTTCAGTATTAGGTAGATTATATGACATAAATTACCTGCTTACCTGTTAATCATTCATGGTTAATGAATTAGCTTGAATATATTTTATTTTAGACTTAAATTTTAGTCATACTTTGTCGAAGACAGCTATGTAAGACAATTTTTTGGACACAACTTCAGCAAGAAAATTTGCAACCCTGTCAGAGCAGCTCAGGTGAACAGTCCAGCTATGTATGGGGCTCTGTACAAAATGTTTGTCGTCCTTGCCTGCTCTCCCTTTGTCTGCACTCTGCTCCTTCTCATTGCATGAAGCAAAGACATCCTGTTGGGATGAGTGTGTCCTTCACAAACAGCACTGGATGTATTTTTCACATTGTGAACATATTCTGGTACAATCCAAATCTACTGATGAAGTGATAGCAGCTGTGTTCCACAGCCAGCTAGCATTTAAAGCTCTATCTGGGCACATAGTGTTTCTGTTAGGAAGTTGTAGTATCTATTTGTATATATATGTAGCTGTTAGACACTGTAATGCCACAGCTTTCAAATGCAGCTGGACAATCATAGCTTTTCAACCAAAAAATACACCGAATATGTTAATGGCCTTTCAGTGACACAGGTGTGGTCCGGGTATGTTTGCTCCAGGTGTTGGCACCACAGACAGGAGTGCAGGGCCCTCCCCACAGTGCCGTGGCAGAGGCAGAGCTGCAGTGGCTCCTGGCAGTGCTGGGGGGATGCAGGTGCTCAGCACAGCCCCTTAAAGCCAGGGCCCAGCTTGGTGTCACGAGTGGCTTCGTGTTGCTGCTGGCCTGAGGAGCAGGCACTGCCACAGCACTGACCCACAGGGTCTGGAGCCACAGGATTCTCCTGCAGAATTCACCTCCTTTTGACTGCTTGGCTTGAGCACTCTGCTCCATAAACACACACACCCCCTACCTATATAACTGGACAAACTTATTTTTAAAGTTTATAAGAATATTTTTTTAGCTAGATTTGTTTTGTTAAAGCCACACTAACTACTGTATTTTTACTTTTTATATGTAAAGCTTGACAATAGCTCTCAATGTATAATTTATTTGTTGTTTTTTTATAAAACAAAGTGCACCCTCTTGCTTCTGTTTCACAACACTGGTGACATATGAACTGTCCTAGGCACTGCACTGAGATCTGTATTGAAACTGTACATGGGAACAAGTAGATCTGTAGTCCACTCAACTCGGTCTTGGAATGTTTATGCTGTAGTTTTGTCTTAAATACACCATGTCAGTGCAAAACTCTTGCAGAGTCATCTTTAAGCCCCTTGGGTTACATGGGCACAGCACTAAGAGGTGGGTCAGCTGGGGCTTGGGACACTGGGTTGCTGCTCTTAACTTAGCCTGTTGTCAGTTAAAGCATAACTCAAAACAGCACCTAAGATGTAGATGCTAAAGAATGAAATGCCTTTTTTCCAACAGAACTGAGATTGGCCAGGAGGACTCTCCGAGTGCAGTGCCTTTGAAAACCACTCCAAGGTGTGTGCCCAGAAGGGGAGCCCGAGCTTCCCAGTGTGGTTCCAGTGCAGGCCAGTTAACTGAGCACCCTCACTCTTGTCTCCAGCAAGGGACTGGGCTGTATTTGCAAGTACAGCAGCACTAATGATAGTTTAAAGGGAACTGTTTACTACTCCCAAGCCCTGACTTCAGCTAAATGGTAAAGAAGGCAGCAAAGGGCAGCTAAACCTTTGATCATCTTTTTTTCTCGAAAACTATTTGGAAAATATTTAAAGGAAGAGAAATTATTCCATCCTAATGACTAAGATCATAGGAAATAATTTCTCTTGTGGCATAATTTGTTGTGTAGGTCAAACTGTGATCCCACTGATAAATCACTGAATTGTTCTTCAAATCCACTTAGAACTCAAAACAATGAAACCTTTGGGTTTTTCTATTATTAACAGAAAACTGCGTTTTAGAAGAAAATATTTCTGCCACTCGTACATTTTTAATGTTGAGAAACCAAATGTCAGCTAAAGACAGTGAGTTTGTTGAGATGTTTAGCACTGATCAATTTGTTCCCTTATATACAATTTGTGATACAACAGCACATCTTGTGTCTCAGATGAGGATGCCAAGAATGCTGCATCCTTTTGCTTTTGTTCTATGGATTGAATTTCTGTGAGCATATCAGGTACATGCAGGATTCCCTGCTTTTCAGAGACATCCTAAACAGCCAACTTCAGTGGCAACCCCTTCAGTCCCAGCCAAAAATTGTGTGTTTTGCTTTATTTCTAAGTATTTGCCACTAGCTGGAGTAATTCCATTCATTATTTCATGCAGGCCACCACCAAGCTTTCAGATGGCAGCAGCATTTAGTCACCCGCTTGGGCCTGGGATGAATTCCCGTTAACTGCTGTAGTTATGGAGAAATATCAGAAACATCCACAAAGGCTCTTTTCTCCCTCTCTGAAAAGGTGACTGCAGAGGGAAAAGAGGAGTGAGGTGCTCTGAGAACCCTTTTGGTGTAGCTGATAGCACTGGCTGAGGTTTGGAAGGGAATATGACCCAGGAAGTGTCACAGTGGTGTGAGCAAGGATTGTGCCCCTAGGTCTGCACACTGGAGGGTACCTGAAGTACGGGTTGTGCATGCCCAGAGTGGACTGAGGTGCTAGACACTCCTGTGGGCGTCTGTGAGATGCAGTCACTTCAAATCCCAACCTCCTTCCCTTCCAGCTTGTGCTCACCCTTGTTTTTTGAAGACCTGAGAATGGAACACAAGGGGAGAAAGAGCCTCCAGTGGCTTCAGCAAAGCTGCTGTAGCACAGAGCCCCATGTCAAAGGATCAGGGCTGAGCCCCCATCCCTCCAGCCAGGCCATTCCCGATCCCTGCTCTCCTCGTGTCCTGGGCAGGGAACAATGGGGCCCTAGGGCCAGCTCGAGAGGTTTGGAATCTTTTAGGTGATGGAGTGGGTGTGGTGCTGCCAGTGCTGGTGCCCCCACCTGACCTGGCACACAGGCAGAGCCCAGGGGAGGAAACAGAGGAGATGGGCACAATCCAAGCTGCTTTTTCCTGCCTGTGCCAAGCCATTGCCTTTGGGCTGGCTCTTGTCCCGTCTGCATTGGCTCTGAGTAAATGTTAAACCCTTCGTGGGGCTGCCAAAGGGAAGAGAGTTTGAGGGGGCAGGAAGAGAGGAATGGCAGAGGCTGGATGGCATTTTCCTGGGGCTCTTACACATCCCCAGGATACCGCTATCTGCCAGGAGGCCTTCGCGTGACTTGGAAAACTCACTGGTTTATTGTTGCCCTTTCCAGTTAAATTTCCTTCCCTTGTCAATCCCAGATAAAAGGCTGTATGTTACAGCAGCTCTCAGGATAATGCCAAAACAGACATGTCAGTCAGCACAAGGAAAACATGCTGCTGATTTGAGATTGCAGTGCTGAGTACATGCTCAGCTCAGTCACAGTACTGATGTCCCTTACAAACAAACCTCCTCAAATTGGGAAATTCTTGTTCTTGGAGGAGAAATTCAAAGCCTGGGCAGCCCTCGAAGTCAAGGAAATGACTGGGGCTTGCAGAATCATGTTCCTTGGTCAGCAAGGTAAGTTCTTTGTTCAGCTTGAAAATTCAAACACATATATTAGACTCATAAAGGTGAAAATGAACACATAGTGATAGAAAACAGAGCAGGCTTTATTCACATGGCAGTGTACAAGCCACTCTGTTTCCAGGTAAGGGTCATGGATGGTCCAAATAACTCTTAAGCAGCTTTTTGCAAACCCATCTATAATTTTCCTATTGAATTCATGTGACAGTTACTTGTGAAGAGAGGATGAAAGTATCTGTAAATATTCTTGAAATCTGTAGATAACTTGATAGTCACTTCCTATGGAACACTTGAAAAGTGAACTTTTCAAATACTTGGAAGTATTAACACTTTCAGGTAATTTCAGATACCAGCAGCTCTTACAGACATCTGATGTTCTGTCAGAAGGCCAGTATTTAGTAACTTCTATGGAAATAAACGCTTTGAACAGTGGACAATATTGCCTTGCAAAACAAGCACTTTTCAGCAAAGAAAAACCATATATGAACTCAGAATTTACCAGTACAGAAGGGAAATGTGTAACAAGTACTACATAGGGTGATAACAGAGAGATGAAGCTGGAAAAGCAGAAATCCCTTTGTGGCTTAAAACATGAGCTACCAGTCAAAACAGCCCATGCTTTGTGCCACTCTGTCAAGCCCTCCTCTTTCTGTTCCCTCCCCACCCTGCTGTGGGAAATCAGACCGTTTTGATTTTGTATTCATTCAATAAAGCCAACACTAATTTGGCACATCCTTTGTTCTTACAGGTAAAATGCCCTTCCTCTGGTCCTTGCTGATGATTTTCAGGGGCCACTCATTGTTTTGCTTCCTCAAGGTTATATACAATCCTTTAATATCTTCTAGAATTCAGTTGCTGATTTTTCTGTTGGGTTCCTTTGTTGTAGGCCATCTCATATTGCAAATATATTGTGAAAAGAACCCTGAAGATTATAAAATGTTTAAAATCTTAGAGAACATTCCTATTAAGACTAATTTAATCCCTCAAATGTCACTGTATTTCTCCCTTATGGCAGTGCAAAACGAGTAAGCTTTGCCCCTGAAATGGCATCTTGGGGAGCCAGTATGGATTTCTGCAGTTCTGATTTTCAAGACAGCATCACCCATTACAACTTGAAAGGGTATGAAGTGACCAGGAGAAAAGTAACAAAAAGAGCAGCATTCCAACAAGCTCCTCTCAGAAATCACAACTTACATGCAAGTTGTGACTTAAATATATGTCGGGTTTTGTTAACATTGTAAAAAATCTGTTCGCAGCAAGTATGAGAAGGTTTAATTATTTTTTTCCCCAGTGTGCTGATAGGAAACTGAAGACAGTTGCAAGCAGTTGGTTTTCCACCTACTGCCACGGTGGTGGAAATTTATTCCTTCACTTTGCAAGCAAAGCAGTCACATGCAATCAAACTCTATTTGCCTGAAGGAGATCTCAGAGAAGCTGGACAAAGGTTTGCCCCCGACGAGCAGCAGTGTGTTGGTACTGCTGATCTCACCCCCCGTGGCCGCACACCCACAGCCGGTTCTCTCCTCTTCACCCACAGACTGAGCAGCAGCAAAAGCCTCTCCCGAACAGGCCAGCCGATGGAGAGACTTGTCCTTGGACAAACAGCTCCTGACCCTGTTTGGGCCTAGTCCTGCCTCCGAAGTGGTCTGGAAGGCAGAGAATTCCTCTGGCTCCGGGGGCAGGCTGAAGGTTTTCATTTCGATGGCGTTGCTCCGCTCCGTGGGCTGTGGGCAGAAGTAGCTGCAAAAGCCAGAGTGCCTCGGGATGGGCACCAGCAGGGGACGGTCCTTGTGCTCACTCTTGAAGCGGCTGGGAAATGTATCAGCGAATTCTGAGATAGTTTGGAAATCCATGCCAATCCCTAAGATGCAGTGATACATTTTAGGAGAAAAGTTTCCCTTTGTAATACTACTAAGCTTCTTCCATGTCCGCGTAGGGAAATGATACTTCCAGAGGTCATCATTAGGGCTGGAATTTGAAATCCCTCCACCAAAAACCAGCATAGAGTCCTTGCAGACTACTGAAGCATGACCTACCACTGGAGGAGGTCCTTGGCTGAAGGTAAGAGAAACCAGCAGTTAAGGGGAGACCAACAAGAAACTTAGCACTGATTTTAGCTTCTGTTTTCCTTTTGACTCAGAAAGATGACTGCTGAACAGCTGCACTGGGACATCAAAGTTACACTGCTGACAGCTGCATCAACACCTTGCCAACAGCTCTCCCGAGCAAAGCCAACTGGAGCCCCAGGGATGGCAGCAGCACTGCATTCTGATCTGAACAATCCCTACAATTACCAAGAGGGCATCATCTCCCTTTCCACCCTCATGCAGTATCAAAGAGTAAGATTAATCTCTTTCTCTGCTTTTTCTGTGTAACAAATAAAATAGTTTACCTTGTTCTGATGCTGGACCAGCTGCTGCTTCCAAAGTCCCACCTCCACAAGTCCCTCTGTTCAGTGAGCCCCATCAGCCCCCCAAAGAGGTACATGGCTGTGTGATAAACCACTGCCGAGTGGCCGTGCCGAGCTCCGGGGCTGCTGCTGTCACAGGGGCTGGAGATACACAACCACTTCCTTGTGTCTGAAACAAAAATACTGATTTATAGATGGATCAAATTTACCCTGACTATTTGAGGAAGGATTTACTTCCTGGAGGAGGTAATTATTCAGTTGGAGAATACGGGTTTCTGTTCGAAGCTTATTATGAGTAAACAGCTTAAATTCTGACATTGAAAAAGTGCATTTAAAAAAAACAGTTCTGAAATAAACTTTTAATGAAAATGTCAGATGCTATATGACAGATGCCATGGAAATTTTATTTACAAAGCAGTTTTTCCTACATTTCATTGATTCTGACACAGAAAGATACTTTCCTGGCTGTTAGAAGGGAAAAGTCAGTCAACAAAAACATTAATTCATTAATGTCTATGCTTATTCTCCCTATGAGGAAAGGAAGGATGAGATAAACCCATCATTTGTTTCAAAATAGTGAAAGAATGGCCATCAGGTAACAAGTTTATGCATTTAGAAAATCTCTGGGAATCATCTGGTTTGCAATAATCAGACTGGTAATAAATATGCTAATAAGCTCTCTGCTGTCAGGTTTGGTTCCCCATGGTCAGTTGAAGATTTGAGATCAAAAGATGGCATTAATAGGCTGAAATCAGGGTCTCTGCTGTATCTGAAAGTTTTTAGTAATCCTTGAAGAATTTTAGTGAATAGTAAACATACATTCTCCCTGATTTTCAGATGTAAAACTGGCAAATACTGCAAAACTTATCCCGGTGTAATAGTCTAATTAATTTCAGCCAGCAATTAATTGAATTGACAGAATTTATCGCTAAATGTTGTCAAAGAGAAGCCAAAACTAACTTAGAGCATTTCTACTGACGAGAATTTTCTTAGCAGAGCAAGCCATGCTCTCCTGCTGCAATTGTTTTGCACTGTATCAAAAACTTATCCTGCTTTTTTCACTTACCAAAATGGAATTCCCAAAACTCCTGAGAAATGCCTTTGATGCCATAGTATCCCCCATAGATGTACATGCTGGAATGGTACACGACTGCACTGTGACCTTTTCTGTTAGCTGGTGCAGAGCTCTAGAACAATTCAAAAATAAGACAAAAACCTACACAGTCATATCAGCAGCAATGTCTGTCTTGGAAATACATCTTTTTTTCCCCCACAAATGACCCTAGAATCCCAAACTTTCTATTGACTCCTCCATCACACACAGGTAGCCAGAGTGTCACTGTGTCACATCTTAAAAAAATTTTGGGTGTAATTTCAAGGTATAGAAACATTGTGATGATGAAGTTTCAGTAGCAGAAAATGAGTGATTCTTACTGTGTAGTGATACAAAACCAATCTCAAAAGACCAAGCCATAAATGCTTCCACTCAGGTTTCAATTAGAAGTGGCAGTAACTTGGTGAGTCCACGTGTTCACACTGAAGAAATGAAAAATGCTGCAGCACTTCACGTTCCAAAACGTATTAGTGTGGCTGCCAATCTGTTTTCACAACCCTCCTTTTAAAAGCACAGGCTTCACGTATGGTTGCAATATTCCATTTAAAATTAGTTTTCTTGATAAGGATTTCAGAAAAACAGAAGCAGCAGCAGAGGAGAGGACTTAACTTCTTATATAGGACTTAAAATTTAAAAGCAGTATTTTTAAACACTGTTTTGAAGAAGGAAAAAGCCTTAAGTTATTGAAAGTGCAAAGAAATAAAGTATAGCCACATGTCTCTGAAGAGATGAGATTGGAACTGTTTGGGGGAACATATTTCAAAGCAATCTGTTTAATCAACAAAGCAACAGGCATTTGATTCACACATTCCCCACTTCCTGGCTCCTTACCTCAGTCTCTGCTGGTTCGTTGCAGCTCTGTGTCCATCTTGCGGAATCTGGGGATTGAGTTAATAAAGCGCAGTTTAGATCCCGCACCACAAGAGGACACTCCTCCCACAGTAATTGTTCAAATTACACAGCTCATTTTCAAGGAAGTCTCATCCTGGTGTTTTCTACTGACAAGGCTGAAAAAATCTCGCTAAGACAGCAGCACCAAGAGACTTGCAGGAGACACAGTTTGAATAGTTTTCCTCTATCCTTATCTGATACAGAATCACACAGGTATCACACTGCATTCCTGTTTCCTAAAGCTAAATTTCATAATGCAGAAGTAACCTGTGATTTTCATCATTTTCTGAACTTGTAGGAATCCCAGATTTCCCTATGCATGTATGACTCCTTCTGCTTACCACATACACCTTATTATGAGAAATTTATTCTTTCTTGCTCTTTTTCATAGGTGCCTTAAATAGCTCTCGAATCACAGCCAGCAGTCACAGATCTGGGATCACCGTGAAGGAGAGGAAATATCAGCTAACCCAGCACCAGAGGTACGATGGGAAATCAGTGCAGACTTGCATTACTTAAAGCTATTGTCGCCAAAAGATTTTAAATAGTAACTATGAAACAGCTAGACACACAACCAATGTTGACTAACTCATTTCCAATTTCCACTGCTAAGTACTGTGAGTTTTAAGATGCTTTCTCCTTGAAAATGTGTTCTGAGGCTTTTCTTTCTTCCAGCAGGTTATCTCAGATAAGTGGTGGGAAACACAAAAGAAGGACTGAAAAAACCCCTTTGACTTAAGGTTACATAGTGAAGTAGCAAAAGAAGCCAGGAAATTTAAATCTTGGTCTGGATACAAGATTTACTGGCTCAAAAAGAATTGAGCCTCTCTCTCTCCCCTCCCGATCTGACATGAAAATAACAGCCATTACTGTACACAAGATTTCCAAGCAGAGAATCCATGGTGTATGACAGTGCTATTAAATTCAAATGCTGCACTGTTTTTATTATAATACACACTTATGAGATCCCAAATGTTTGTTCTTAGGAGAAGAAAAATCTGTGTTATAAAATGTCAATTTCCCACCTTCTTATTTAATTGTATTTGATTTCTCTTGCTCTAACTTATGTGTTTCTTCAGTAAAAGCATAAAATGAGATATACTTTACTGATCTGCTTTCTTCCATGAGAGCTTGGTTTTTAAGATATATGTGGCATAAAAATTAAATAATACATGAATTATCAAGTCTTATGATCAAATAGTAAACTTAAGGAGAGAGGGAGGAATGGAAATTCTGAGACTTTAAAATACATAAAATTTTCTCATAAAATACTCTAATTGAAGTAAGACCTGTGTCTCTGATAGCTTAACAGCCTAATTTTGAGGGAAAAATATGCACACAGTTTTACACACATTACTTGTTGGAAAGCTTAGGGAAGGCTCTGTTACAAGCAGCAGAAAACAGTTTGGTTCTTACTATTTATTACTGCCTATGGACTTGGAATGTCCCATGGAAAAGACTGGCTATTGTGTATCATACCAATGTTATATATCCAGAGAGGAGTTTTTGCTTGTGTGAAAGCAGAATCCACCATCCCACCAAAAATACACAGGCTGCCCTGCAAAATGCACAAATATTTGTCACTTACAGGAAGGCACACAGCATGAAAATAATTTTTTTAACAATATTTGAACACAAAGGTTGCTATCAGCAAAATATAGTAAACAATATGATGATATTTTAACAATTAATCCCAAAAAGCCACCAACTTTTAATTATTCTCTCTTCATTCTCTCCCAGCAGGAAACCCTGAAGAACATTCTGCTGTTTGATGGGGATGGCATTTCAGAACCACTCGTTCCTTGTCAGCCTGGGGCAGCTTCAGGGCTGGGGAATCTGGAGCTCTCTTGAGGCATTGCTCAGGTAATATTGGATTATGCATGTTTATAGAAATATTTCGTTGTGTCATAGCTCCTGATATCCTAAAATTCTGTCTTCCCCTCACAGGCAGGGCTGTAATTCTTATTTGCCTTCACTCCCCCGTCCCTCTTCTACACGAGTTCTGTAGTGAATGTTGTCATACTGTAGCTGATCATGCAAATGAATTCAGAGCAACTGTTACAACTGCACAGATAAGGCAGAGAATGTGCTGCCAGGGTCTCTATCTGGTATTACTGCTGCTTATTAAGCACTGACTGAGGAAACCAGGGGGCTGCTGCAGAGCTGAATTACTGTCACTCTGTTCAGAAAGATTCCCAAACATTGGTACAGCTACATCCAGAACAGCACCAACACAAAAATGCTTTCTGGGCATAGTATTTCAGTACATAATGATCTATGGTATTTTATTGCAGTGTATAGTAGAAAATAAAATGTCAGGATATGGACAGTATAATCTTGATCTACTACCTTATAAGCCACCATTGAATGTTCTTCCAGTTCTTCTGGACCATCTCTTGAGCAATCCAACATCTCCCATTCATTTTTCACTATAAACCAAAGCTGAAGTTTAGATAGTGATGCATCCAACACATAAACAGTAGGGAAAAGGTGAAAAGGTGGGCTTGGAATGTGGCTGTGCTGCTTAAAATGAAATGTTTTGTCATCTTTCCTCTGTTCTCCCAAAAATTAAACATATGCATTTTTCTATTTAGCAAATTTAAATATAATAGTAAGAGTTGCATTTAAATATAATAATTGTTACTGGTTGTATTTTAAGTTTTACCTACATCAAAACTCACCAATTCCATGGCATGAACCCCAGGACAAATCTGGTTAATTCCAGTAACAACTGAACAGAGAAAACCATACACCAAGTAAAAAAATACAAAGGCTTATATTTGATAGTGCATTGATACTACAAACCTACAAGGTGTTGTATTGACATGTTCCCATGCATGAACTACTGCTGTGTTAGAGTCAGGAAAGCTCATAGATATCCCTTGCTAGAACCAGGATATTTTAAATGACTCCATATTTCTGGTTGAGAAAAAGAAACAAAAGGAACTGAAATCAAAACGTTGTGGGACACCTGCAAGAGGAGCAAACACCTCCCATCTGCCCAATGAACAAAAAGCAGTTGATCCATCCCTGTGACGGGAAGACTTTAAATGAGGATAATCTGCTAAGTACAGAGCATCCTCAATTTCAGGAAGACTGGATGTAGAATGGCTTTAATCCTGAGTACAAGAGAAGAGGCCAGCTCACCGGTGTGGTATCTCCAGAAGTCCCTCAGCGTGGTGCTGCCGCGCCCTCCGTAGAGATAAAGAGCCCCTCTACAGAGAGCACAGGCGTGCTTGTAGCGGTCACACGGGACAGCCGCACCGCGGGCAGCGCTTCCCTTCATGCTGACAACCAGGATCCTATCCAAGGAGCAACTTGTAAAGGGCAGCCATGGCAGAGGAGGGTCCCAAAATATCAAGGACAGCGCCTAAACCCTGTTTGGTCTGCAAAAAGACAAAAAAGGAAAAAGGAAGAGTCTCCACCTTATGATAAAATGTTACTGTGTTTGCTTTTCGGTCCTATCAAAAGCAACATTGGACAGCTTTCTCTGTCTGTGATAATATACTAACTTGAGTAAAGCACCTGAAATTCTGACTCAGATTCTTGTATCAGTGAGGTTGGGATGGGAACATTCCTGGAGCTGGAAGTTTTCCAAGGAATATCAGTGAACTGAAATGAAGCTCCAACACACTACATTTACAATACCAGGGCTTGGTCTTTTTTCACAACTAAAAGAGTGCTTGAGACAAACCCGTATTTAAAAAAAAACTTTGCAAAGAGTGAATATTACAGATGGAAGTAATGCATTAGCAATTGCCCAGAATTTGTTTAGACTTTTATCTGTAAACCTGCTGAAATGAGGATGCATCTGGAATAAAATGACACCAGCCCTTCCCATGCCACAAGATGTCACTGTGTTCTGTGAAGACATGAGTACCAGGAAAACATTCTTCTATTAATCCTCTGCAAAACAGTGATTTATTTTAACATAGATCACTTTACAATGCACACTCAAACCATCCTCCCTCAGCATTAGACCAAATTTTGGAATTTGTTTTGGCAATGTGTCTGACATGGCACGTCACCAAATGAGGTGACAAAGTCTCCCAATTCCAAGACTTTTCAGTGGAAGCCAGATTCCAGCTGCACTGAGAACCCAGGATGGAAATCAATAAGGAAGAGTCATTTACCTAACGGTAATGTCTAAGTCCAGGGCAAGTTGCACTTAAGGAAGAACAAAGATTACAATAAAACAAGCTAGATACAAAAGCTACTTATATTTCATATTAATATGAAATTATTATACCTAACTTAATTTATCATCCGATTAATCTCTAAAATTTACCCTTTTTAAAACTGGAATATATTCAATGACAAAGAGATACTGGAGAATCTCTTGCAGCATTTTCAGGCAAGATTAACTACTTCAGTTTTGTTGGTTTGTTGGTTTTTTATGAGAACTAATATTGTAAGCTTTTACTGTAGAAACTGAAGTATATTCTTTGTGTGTTTTCTCTGAAGGAATACAAAGATGGTTGGCACTTACTGAGGATGCATTTCTCATGTCCAGGGGAATTAGCAGATATGAAGTAATGACACATTATAGGTGTGTAAGTCCATAATGCTTTCTGGCATCCCCCTGAAAAGGGAAAAGCAGCTGAAGGCATGAAACAGGGATTATCTCCCTAACTCTGCCAACCACAGCCAAATCATTCACTTCCACAGCTAAATGGGGACAGTCACTTCCTTAGTACAACACTTCAAATTTGCTGATGCAGTGCAATGTAACAGTGCCAAGGTATTACTGCTATTGATATCATTTACTCTGAAAAGGGTGATAGGTTACTAATACTTTACAAAGGTAAAACAGGCTTTCCCCCTTGCGGTTTGGGGGGGGTTGTCAGTTATAAAGCTGGTTATCCTTCTTCCTACATATTTCTGTTTGTTTTTCTTCCCCCAAGCCTTGCCTCCTATTGTCCAAACATTCAGAGATGATGACAGCCCTGATTTCATAGAACAGATTAGGAACAAAGTCCTGTCCAGTTGTTTATCTAGCCCAGCTGGACTCTTGCAAGGCAGGCAGCAGGATGGGATAACAAAAGGCCAAGCTGGGATGAACTGAATGGGTGTCTCCTCCCAGTCACACCTCTTGAGCATCAGCTGACCCTTGTGAATCTCGGCCATTTATTCTTAGCTAAATCTTTCCTGGAAGAAGAGCTACAATCCCTAACAATCAGTAAACTGCTCCACTTCAGAGCTAGGGAAAAAAAACCCCACCAAGTTAATAATGAATCTTGCCTTTCTTCATTGGTATTTTAAACTGCAAACTTGACTCCCGAATTGCCTGTCTATAGAACCCAACCCACCAGAGTTCATCTACTGTCAACCTTAGCAGGCACATTTCCAAAGAAAAGCTGTTCCTCTTCTGAGAACAATGTCACCGGGCCTTCTCTGTGTCGTGCACCACTGACCTCAGTTTCAACTTGATACAATATCAGTTATCCAATAGAAAGCTCTGACTTTTTGGGAAAAAAAAAAAAAAAATCCAAAAAGATAACTAAACATTCTTATTCAACTTATTCAACTTTTTTTTTTTCCCCAAAACAGCTGTAGCACACACAAAAATGTCTGCTGCTCTCCAAAGTCTTCTGCCATTCCATTCTAAAAATAACTCCTGTGCAATCAATCCCAATTGTTAAAGGGCTGGAGGAGCTGAGTTGAGGGCCTGGAGAGCTGCAATTAGTGCAGTAACTATAGCACTGTGTATCAATTAATGGTGCCCCACTACTGTTTCATAATACAAATAATTCAGGAAATGTTGCAAGACAGGAATTACTTCAGGAAATGTAGTTTATATGTTCATTATATAATTATTTATATTCCTGATGTGGTTTCTCAGACAAATGATTTATTTATTTAAAGTATTGCTTAAATAGATCTTCATTAAAGCTTTTTTCTATCTCTGCCCCTTGATTCATTTCCGTCTGTTTTCAATACACTCAGAAAAGTTTCATTTTTAAAAGATCAAGCTTTTTGGAATATAATGAGCTATGAAACCACTCATATGGGGAGGGGGCCCAAGTAGGAAATCTTCTTCTGTTTTGGGGCTTTTTTGTTAATGACCCAGTTTTCTGAACTCAAGCCTTGAACCTTTCCAGACAGAACACAGCATTTTCTCACTAGGCAACTTGATGTTTTACTGCTCTTCAAAAATAATAACAGATCTTCCCATTTGTACTCATCCTAGAAACCTTGGCTCTAGAGGTGGTTTTATTGTAAGTCTTGTTCTAACACGACTGCCTGCATGAATGAGGAAACTCTGGAGACTTGCAAGGCCCTTATAAAGTTTTAGAAACAAACACAACTTGTTTTTAGAATAGAGAAAAAGGCTTTTTTTTCAGCATGTTTACTTGCAATGTTTCACTATGTGTGATAAAATCACAAACCAGAGGATACTAAATTTATTTTTTCCTAAACTCAGGACAACCTGAACTGTTTCTGTAGTGGAGTTTTTTTGTTTGCTTGTTTTTCAAAATACAGTAAGTAATTTTCAGAGATGCTCACCTTCAGAGTTGCAACCTGAAAGTGTGAATGGCTCTAGGACCAGAGTGTCTGTGACAGTTCTGTATTATTAGCATTCTGAACTGAAATAAGGACCTGGTTTTGCCACGTGCTGTAAAACATGCAATTACCACAAGACTGAGATTACAAGTGCAGGAGTCAAGACAAAAGGAAGGGAACAAAAAGAGGTATTGCTTCTTACAGGGAGAAGGTGAAGGACACAAAGAGGGTTTGTAAAATGACAAATCAGTGCAGAAGACACGGCTCCATCCTAATTTCGGGGTTCAGAAGAAAGACAGGTACATTCAAGTAAAACAATAACAACCCTGTTGTCAGAATAAAGCTTAGAGCAGACATACTAAAAACTGACAGAAAAATTGAGAGGCTTTCATATGAGTAACTCTTAGCTGAATTTTAACAAGTTTAAGGCAGTATTTGTAAACATTATTACTGCATTATCTCAGTGCTTCAAAATGCTTTTTGACATGAACAGGTATTTTAAAGAGGGCAACTCTTCTGAAACAGGCACATATAATTCCAGTTTCTATCTGCTGTAAGGCTCTGTATGTAACTGCTCCTTCTGGAGAGAGCAGTGCCACAGCACCGAGGGCATTGGCACCTCCACTGCACAGCAGACGAGAACATCATCGATCTCTCCCTGAGGAAAGCTCACTGCCTCTTTCGGGAGCTCTGCAGGCAAGATATTGCTCTTCTTTAATTCAGATCACATTAATATTAAAGCTTTAATTTTAGAAGTTCATAATAAATTTATATTTGCGTATCATTCCAAAATTAAAATTTGAAAATTGACATTGTTAATATATTGTCTTTTGTTTTTTCTAGAAGCTTTCACCGAGAAATGAAAATCCATTAGTCATTAGTGTTTTGTAGCACTACTTCATCTCTGTTACAAAGTGAACTCTTAAGTAGTAATAAATTAACTTATTAAATAAATAGAAATATATTTTTATATTTATTTATATGCAGTTGTATTTTCTATATGCTAGGTATATTTTTTATTTTTAAGTAAACAAATACAAAAATACAAACTTGGTTTAGAATAATACAGTAAATACTTCATCTATTTCCCAAATATGTTAGAGGAGGAAGTATCTGGGAAAAAGAAATTCAGTATTTAAAATATTTCTGGGGTTGTTACATTTTTATATACACTTCTATACACATATGAATCAAGAAATTTCCTTTTCCACTGTATTTAAATATGTTTTATGGTACAGATGAAAGTTAATACATTTTTACCACCTTAATTTCCTTAGTAAATTAAAATTTCATTTGCTGGGGATTTTTTGTTTGGTTTTTGTTAGTTAGCTGTTTGATAGGGTGTTTTTTTTTAAGAATGGGGCTTTTTTATAAACTAAAAAAATAGAATATATAGTTTTGATTAGCAGATCTCCCCAGGTAATCTCTTAATTACAATTTACATTTGTAATTAATCATTTAACTGTGTCTCAATTTTGAATGAGGTTTCTGAGAAAGAGCTTCCCTAAATACACATCCATGGGTGGCACAAGTACAGCATGTTATGGATGTATAAATCCAGGGCAGCAGCCATATCTGATCAAAAGTTTATGCTGATAATCAATGTGTGTATGGGTTTTATTTATTTATGGTCCTCAATTAGATATTTATTTCAGGAACCTAATCTGCTTTTCAAATCTTATTTAGGGTCCTGTTGGTGACTCCACCCATAGGCAGAACTGTCTCTGTTGTGGTCTCAGCACCTAAATGGAATGGACACCCTGACTGTGAAGTGCTGCTGCAGCAAGGCAGCTCTGCAGGAATCACTAGAGACAAACAGGTGATTTTGCATCTTCTAGATGTGACAGAGGGAGGAAATACAGTTCCTGGTCCTCAGACTTTATGATAAAAGAAATGAGAAATTCCCACCATGTTCACAGGGCAGTCTTAAGATGTATTTGGCCTTTTACCCTTTCCTTGGAAGTAATTTGTACTGTCACCACTGGAGCAGGTCCTTTCCTGCACGGGTCATCACCCTTCCCCCAGAAATAGCAGTTCTCAGTGTTCCTAGAAGGCATCATTTGGGGATTTCACAAAAACTAACTAGCTGGATTCTTTCAAGATACACTAGGCAAGTGCCCTGGAGATCGAATGTAATAAATCTGTCCTTAGGTGTGACTGAATGCATCTTCTTGATGGCTTGTGACCTGCTGCTGAAGTAACTTCAAAATACTTTATTTCCTAAGGGAGATTCTACTCACAGTAATTCACAAAATTTTCTGGGTTAGGAAGAAAGACTCTGGCTGACAAAAGAGTGAGTGGCTGCTCAGCCTGACTACTCTCCTCAGGCACAAATTAAGGTACTAGAGTATACACCTGACAGCTGAGAGTATATCAGTGAAAAGCTATTATCTTCCATTAAAAACAAAAAGTCTGCATTGAATTTTACTTGATTGTTCTTTATATCCCCTGACTGAGAAAAGAAGCATCTAATAAAACACTCAGTCACACTTAAAACTTAATGCCACGCTTCATGGAAGAGAGATATTGTGTTTTTCTTGTCCCCATGACATTTTGCCCCTAGACAAGCACGCAGCAATGAGATAAAGGAGACACACAAGTTTATGAGAATAGCAGAAGCTGTAGCTTGAAGATATATGAAGGAGGAAAGAGAGGGCATTTGGGAATGAGAATAATAAAAAGGTCCAGCTGGCAGATATTAAAACATCCAGATATCCTGTTAGAATCAGTATGAATTTAGATTATTCTGTATGGGAGAAGTCATGAGAGACTTGTGTGAGAAAGACTCAGATGGCACAACTGGAATGACTGTCAGTCATGACTGGAGGAAAAGCTGAATACAAAAAGATCTTTTATAGGGAAGATGAATTTACACCATCAGGTGAAAGATGGTTGCATAAAATCATGATATAATCGCATAGCTGGAATAGATTGCATAGAGAGGACTAGCTGCATTTTAGTCTGGCAATGAAAACAAAGGTGTCAGCTGACAAACAGTAATAATAACTGTGATGGTTCACTATGATGCCAACAGTTACTGGGCTGTAGCATCAAATGGAAAAAAACCAAACCCACATCATTTCAATATATAAAAGAGACAGAAAGCATATGAGTAACTTTACACATACACGTTGTCGCTCCAAATTCAAATGGAATTACTCATGTGAATAAAACCAGTGATATGCATGAGCCTGCACAATGTAGCCTAGATACCAGAGCAAAAGAAGGACCAACTCTTTTGTCAGAAGCCTGAAAAAAATGTTTTGCAAGCTGTTTTCATATTCAGACTCCAAATGACAGGGTCCGTTTTGGACTGGAGTCCAGCCTTCTGAAAAATTCTCACTCCCAGCTGACACGGTCCAGTATTCATCCCAAGCCAGATACACTTTGGCTTGGGTTTTGGATGGTTGCATTTCTTTGTTTGTCTTTTGCTCGATAGAAGGCATTTTGTGCTTTATGCTCTTTGACTGTGGAAAAGGGAATGAGCAAAAGGAGGGTGGTGAATCTCCTAAACTGGAAGCAGGCAGCAAGAGCTCTGGCAATTCCTACCGCAGACCTCCTGCGCAGCATCGCGGAAGCGGCAGGTCCCTGTCCCCAGCGGTCTCCTGGCTGCTGAGCGCTGACGGCGCTTCCTTCCTTTCATGCGCTTTGTTTCTTTTCGTACCTCGGAGTGGAAGCTGCTTTGTGCACAGCTGCACACAGCTGTACCGGAGCCCCGCTGTCCGGCAGTGCCGAGGTGTGCAGGGCCGGGCTGTGCCGGTGTTCCCCGGGCTGCGGGGTGTCCATGAGCGCTGCTCGGTGCCCTCCCTCTGCGCCCCTTCTGCCCCCGGAGCTCGGGCGCTGCTCCTGGCGGGCCCCGGGCTGGCTCTGGCTGCTGCAGGTGCCCCGATCCCGGGCAGGCCTCAGCGCCCAGTGCTCTGATCCCCACCACGGCTGGGCTTGTCCCCACAGAGCCGGGGACAAGCAAAAGAAAAGAAGCAAAAACACTCTGGTGAGCCGGCATGTGGCAGGGGCATGTGCCGCCCCTCGGGTCCGTCCCAGGCACCGAGCCCCGCGGGGCAGGACGCAGATCCCGGACGGCAGCCGGCACCCCGCGGCACCGACCCCCCCGGCTCCCAGGGCCAGCAGCCGGGCAGCCCCGGCCTTACCCGCCCCTCCCTGCCGGGCCGCGGGCGGGCGGGGGCGCGGCCGCTGCCCGGAGCCTGCGCGGCGCCGCCGGGGCCGCGGGTGGGGACGCGACCAGGGCCGGGCGGGATCCGCGGCGCGTCCGCGTCCGGGTCCGTGTCCGGGTCCGTGTCCGTGTCCGTGTCTGTGCGCCCGGGACACGGCCGGAGCGGGGAGGCTGAGCCGAGGATGCGCGGGGTGCTGCGGGCTGTGTTCCTTGAGGGAGGAACGTTCGTAGTTATTAGCTGCCCTGTTAGTCATGGGGAAAGTGTAAAATCTCACTTCTGGCCTGAACGCGGCCAGAAGTAAACATCTCTATAACTTTTGGGGTTTTTGTGTGGTAGCAAGAGTGGGAAGGGGGAGGACCGAGAGCGGTGTTTGTTGGTGCGCTCCGTTCCAAGCCCTTTCAAGTCAGCGTTTAGCCCAAAGATCCTTTGCAGGCTTTTCAGTGAGCCGCAGCCCCAGCGCTTGCTTGGACTTGTGTCCTTGGCTTTCTGTTCAGCTGCCACCGGCTCGCTTTTTTCGCCTGTTTCCCGTTTACAGCTACATAAGGCTTCGGAAAAGAGGAATGAAACTCCCCCACCCACACGTGCATCTATTTTCCATGCTGACATATTTCCCTGCTTTGAGGCGGAGGCTACTGCTTTCCCTTAGTATTGTTCTTAAAAAAGAGAAAGAGCATAATTACTTTTTAGGTAGCTGTAAGTGAAGGCCAACAGACAGACCCAGTCCATAGCAATGCAAAGCATATGGTCCGGACTATATAAATAATACAAATGCATTTGATTTTAGTATATTATGTATAATATATCCGACTGTAGGAGTGATGTGTGCTTCTGAATTTTTTCATTCCAGAACTCAAGTGTTATTGAGAGGCCAGTCCAGAGCTACAGTGCAGCACTTTCTCTTCTCAGCCTTAATTGTGTTCTCTTAGGAATTAAAAAAAACACCAACAACCGAACAACAAAACCCAAACCCCAAAACAAACCCACACATATTTCATAAAAAGAACTCTGAGATCATTAGCTAACATTTGGAAGTCCCTCAAATTAACATGCGTGAAGGACTGTGGCCAAACTCCCACTGGCTCCCATAAAAGCAGTAATCAGTCCTTCAAGTAAGATTCTCCACAAAATAACACCCAGAAGCCCCTGCAGAAAGGATTGCCAATCTCACCATCTGACTAGATTAAAAACAGCAGTAACAATGTGATAATTGACAGAAGAAACTTCCCTGACAAGGAATGAATCAGTGTTTATTTTTAGCCTTTCCCCTAAAACGCTTTATTTAAATGAAAGATTAGCTAATTATTTCCGTCGTTGTGTTGTCCACACTAGAAACAGGAGGTGGCAGATCTGCACTTGTCTTTGGTCTTCCTTTGAGGTCTGCACCCTGGACGGGTGAGATTTTGCCAGTTGTCTTTTCATTTCTAGTCTGATAAATATGAACATTATGAAGGTTTCACTAAATTTAGACACCCCCCCAATCAATTTTTTTTTCCTGAGTAGAAAGCCCCAGCAAAGGTGTCAGAAAATGTAAATTGTGATTGTGTCCGTATCCCACCTTTGCTCCAAAGCTTCTCTTGCCAGCAAATCATTAATCCTGCTGCTGCAACTGCCCACTGCAGCGTTTTGTACTGACAGAGCACTTGCATTCCAAGATAATTTGCTTTCCCTGTGTACAGAAGCCAGCAGTAAAATTTTATCTAGGAGAAAGCAGCTTACCTAAGAAAAGACAGGCAAAATATTTGTTCAGTTTTATTGGAAAATATGAGGAAACTGTATTGATCCTATAGACACCAGATAATATCTGTGTTTCTGATAATAAGCATTTGGGTTCTGCATTTTTTTGAAGGGAGGACTTATTTTTACTGACTTTTTTTTCTTCCTACAGTTTTTTTTCTGATTTTTTTTAAATTTTGAATGAATTGTGGATTGCAGCATGGGTTTCATAAGTATAAAATGAATCAAACTGCTTAGAAAATGTATGAATATGCTTTTTTTTTTTTGTTCTTGACTTACCTGCTGTGGAATTAAGACACATAAATTACTCATTGTTTCATTCACATATCTATAATATGATGATTGCTACAAAGCACACAAAGAGCTGATTTACCAGTATCTCACTTTGCTTGTCTCAAAGCAATTGTACCACACTAAATTCATAAGTCAAATCACATTAATTTTAGTCCTGGAGAATGAGGCTCATTTTCAGCATTTGAGTCTTTATTCCTCAATGCAAAATGTTTGTGTATATTTTCTTTTCTACATTTGTTAATATTTCATACAATTTTGAATATGACTACTTCAGCTAGACCACTTCTAGGTAAAGTAGTTTATTTGTACTAATTTAGTGTATACTTTTTCATTCTTGTGTGAGTGAAATGTGAAGTAGATGATCATAAAAGTAAGGTGAAATTCGCAGTTTTATGTGCACCCCACTGATCTCTTTCAGAAGTTAGAGGGAGAAACTCCACTGTTGTTTTGCTCTTAGGAGCAGCCTGAACCTTCAGCATCTCATTTCACATGTTGCTGCAAAAGATGTATCAAAATGGAATTTTACCTAGAAATAAAAGAATTGTTTTTCCTGTTTCTTCATCTCCTAAAGAGACCTGGCAGAAACAGCTGTTCATTGGGATGAGCTCTTCAGTGGTGCCTCCACAACCCCAGATAACTTAATTCCTGTTTAGATGTAAGATGCCTGTAATGCTAATGGGAACATTGTATGAAATTATTTAATCTGTGGGCAATCAGGCCAAACAAATCCATGAATCATTCATAATCATTCCTACACATCTGCATTGCAAGAGATACAGTTAAGTACAAAGGAAAACATTACTGGAGGGGGGAGGGTGTAACAGAGAATAATCCAGATCAGTACAACTGGCATGAAATACGTGGGGGTTTAACCAGAATTTATTTTATCGGCTACAGGCCAAGTCCAAAAAGTAAGTGTTTAGAGCAGAATTTGAGCTCCTAAGTCTAAAACAGAGATGTTGGAAAAACCCCAGTGTGCTGTGTCTGACTTTGCATCATGCCTGGATTCCCAAACCACATTTCCTGTTTATACAGAAGCTATATTCTGCTGTTTGGAGCCTCTCTGTGTGCCTAGATCTGCACCAGTTCAACAGGGCTAGGCAACTTGGCATTCTTTCATGTCTCAGCTCAATCAGGAACTAAAAGCTTTGTGCTGCTTCATTCAGTTCCCCAGAGAGTCTCAGTTCAAGAGGTAATCCTCAAACCCCTCTAACAGATGCCAGTCAGGCAACTGCACAACTGCAGCTGTACCTCTTCCCTCTAAAAGACATTTCTGTCATCTACTAGAGCAGGTAGAGCATTTATCCTCCAAATAAAGGAAGGGGGAGATCTGAGTTCAGGGCCTGTTCTCTGCAGATCAGAGATACCAGCAGCCATATTGATGTCTGGTTGTGTAAGTATTCACATGAAACCAGCCTCAAAGCTTGATCACTCGCAGTCTCAGCTCCATCCTCTGGATAGGGCACTCCAGAGCAAGTGGTGGAGTTCTGTACAAGGGTGCTAAGTGAGCACTGATGTGTTCCTCTCAGATCTGACTAATGCCATGCCAGCAGAGGGGCTGAAAAGTAGCTGAAATGCAGCATTAGGATGGTGGTAGTACCTCTGTGCCAGGGGGCTCCCCCTTCAGCATGTTCCTGCTCTTAAGGAAGCAAAAATCTACATTCATTGTCTAAACTATTTCAATATGGAAAGCTGATTTAAAAAAAAAAAACAGATAAGTTTATCATTTTTTTAGCAGAAATGTTCCTCTCAGCCTAGCAGTAGCTACTCAGGAGTTTGAATTTGCAGCTAACAGGTTGCTAGGTGTAAGTAGCACTGGCTGCTGGTCAACACTCTGGGAATGCCTTCAGCAAATACAGGTTTGGGAATTACCACTGGATGGCAATCTTGTGCCACAGAGGCTCAAACCACCTGTGATTTTATTTGGCTGCAAACATAGACATTTTTTAAAGACTGAGAACCAAGTCCACTTCTTCCAAATACCATCATAAATTTAGAGTTAATCCATGTAAGGCATTTAGTTTAACTTAGAGTTGCACCAGCATAGCTGGGACAGAATATGAAACAAATGTTGAGGAGTGGTATTTTGGCTGTTAATTCAATCAATAAAGTTTTGAACAATTTATGAGACATAAATACTAGGAGCAAGAATAGAGGCTCTGGCCATGAAAGGCCAAGAGGTCAGTTTTTCAGTGTTGTTACAATCTACACTAAATTCTAATCACTGACCCTTAATGCCTTGTTACAAACCAGTGGTTTTACTCTTAAGACTGCTGTATTATACACAGTATTCTTTAAAGGTAAAAGAATGGTCTACTATGGCTGGCTTAAAACACGAAGTTACCTTAGTTCTGAAAGCCAGTATTAGAAGTCTTTGTTTTAAGGTTTCCAGTCTATGTATTTAAAATGTTTGGAGAATGTTTCAATAATTTCTAATCCCAAATATTATGCTTTTATTTTGAAATATTTGAATAATGGCTCGTTTTTTCCACATAGAATAGTAATTCCGCAAATGTCAACTTTTTTTTTTTTTTTTTTTTTTCCAGAAAGTATTTAGGCTTTTTGAAAAGGAATCAATTTTGGACTAAATCTGCATTGTTAAAAAGTGGTAATTTTTTCAGGTCTCTGGTGGAATAGAATCCTATTCACAATAACTCTTTAATAAAGGTAACTCATTCAGTTTAATATTCTCTATACTTGTGTATCAATGGGATGTATGGGAGGAGACCAGGAAATTTCTGCAAGTACATTTGAACATCAGGGAAATATCTTCTTTAAATTTGCTTCTGCTCCTTTTCTATTGGTACAGATGGTGACACCTCTCTCCCAGTACGAGCTTCAGTTCCCCAACCCCAGACTTCACTGCACTCTATAAACATTAGGAATATCTGACAAGTTCAAGAACTCCTTCAGTAAAGTCATCTTCTCTGCCTTCACTTTCACCTAAACAATCACGAGAGCTGGTAACCAATTTAAGCTGAGATGTTTTCTATTTCGGGGCTGGTAGCATATCTTTGGTTTCAGCCAGGGAAGGAAGTGCTCAGAGTGTTTTATCACAGCCAGCTCTTCTGATTTACTTGGCATAACTGGAAGAAGGAAATTGTGTAAATATGGGCTAAAGCTTATTCTTGGGAAATGCACAGTTCCACGAACTTGGGATCTTTAATGTATATTTTTGGTTATTCCTTGCTGTCACTTCAGTTTTCTATTGAGAACTGAAGTATGAGAATAATAACCCACAAATTCTGTGATGCTTGACAGAAGAGTTCCTTCCATGGGCTAAGTGTACTCAGAGGCAAACCTGATGGGCTCAGGATAAGAATGTTTCAACATGCCTTTCCTTCCCACACAGGTTTTTTATTCTAAATTAAGAATTGACTGCAATGGCTGAATAACACAGCAACTTGAATTTATTTAGAGAATAGGCTGGAAACTATTGTCTTCTCACATTTCTGCCCTTCCATCTTTACACTTGATGCTAGGACTTAGAGCATTCCCAGTTGACAGGATAGTCTGCAATTCCCCTATAAAGAACCTGTGTCTCACCCACTTTGGTTTATGTACCCTTGCCATTCACTGAATACCTGATAGTTAATTTAATTTCTATTTTATGGCAATTCCCCAGAGCTATGTTCTGGTTTGTGGTTTCTATGTACTGGATATTGTACATATTGGTAGTTCAGAGAGATGCTCTCAAGGAAAAATTACAAGCTGTAGGTAGCACAAGTGGAGAACTGAGATCAAGTGATTTGCCCAAGGTCACATGGAAGTTTTGTGGCAGTGTTAATCTACCTGATCTGATTATCTAAGCCATGTAGGTACCAATGCATATTTAGGTGCATGTAACAGCCACCCCAATGCTGAACTGGAGAAGATTGTTTGGGGAAACAAAGGGAAAAAAAAAAGAATAAAAGGCATGCTTGGCACTACTTGAAGACTTTGCAGGAAATTTCTACTTTCCCATTCTTTGAATACTTTAGAAATACATAAACTCTTGAGATCTGCATTTTAAAATGTTGTTTCAAGCTGGAATAGCATCTGTTAAATGCAGTTAAGAAACATCTGTTTTTCCATTCCTGGAACCCTGAGCTGAGGCAGCCATTTTCCTGTCAGCTCTGCTGTGGAGCAAAATTGGTTCAATAGGTCAATCTGTTCTCTTCATTTCTCAGTTCTCAGTTTCCTATTAAAAAGATGGCCAACAACATGAGTAAGCAGGAGGGGAAAGGAGATTCTGTGTAATGTGTGTATTGGCCTGTGGAAAAAAAAAATCCATTTAGCTTCAGACTGAGTTAGATAACTGGTGAAAGCAGAGCTATTAAGCATTGGAAAGAACACCAGGGATTGTGTGGAGCTGTAAAATTTATTAGCCCCCAAACAGTTTATCTTTCATCAGTGGAAATAACAATCTGATACAAATCCCACTGAAAACAAAACAATATTTCATGTCGATGGCCACTGGGCTCTGGATTTGACCCTCTCTGGTATCGCTGATAGATGGCCTGGTGGAAACTGGTCACCAGTACACAATATATTGGTTGCAACTGTTGTTACCTCTGATCTGATCAGCTCCAGACTGGATGCAGCAATTGAAGGGCCAGCAATGGTTGTATATCACCATCTTTTCAACCATCACTCACCCCAGTGGAGTCAGTCTGAGAACAGCTGGGAGGGAGAATCAGAAGAAGAGTTCAAAGCCTGCAGTAGAGAAGACCAAAAGCATATTGTGTAGGTTTAAGTTCTTACATTCCCAGCTCTCCATGCTTTGACAGTGCCTTGGACAAACAAATACATTGTTGAAAACTGCATGTTTTTCCCTTCATCTTTTAAGAATAAGGTCAAGACTCATAAAGGCATTTATCTGCACATGCTCCCCCTGAAAGGCATTAAAAGCATGAATAACATTGAGATTGTGCACAATGGTCTGATATTTAATTAGCAATGAAAGTCTGTATCATTCAGTCAGTGGCATTAAAAGTAGGTAACAAGTACACTGAGTTGACAGAACCCTCTGTAGGTATCCTTACTGAAAAATGACAGCACCCCTGTTTTGAAAACAACTGGAAAAAGGACATGTTGTGACCTTCTGTCATGAACATTTTGGTGACATAAAAAAGCAAACAGGCATTGGAGTCCTATTTCTTATGTGGATATAATTTGGCATCACTCACATGACTTAAAAAGCAAAACTAATCCATAGGAAGAGTTTCTTCTTTTTTTTCCTTAGGTGTGACCTTTCCCTTCCAGTTTGTGAATTTAAAATACCGAGGAAGTGAGTCCTAATCTGAGGAAGAGTTTCCAAAACAGAACTGGAGATGCAGCACTTTCTGTGGCAGGGTCTTGCAAAGTGCTGATGGTATAAATTAACTGATGGGGGTCAGGAAACTTGCGAAAGGCAGATAGGGTGCAGGAAGGGAAAAGGGAGTTGTACAACTCATGGGCAGTTGCAAGCAGCTTCCTGACACTATTTACTTGGTGAAACATTTTGTTTCCTCCAGAGCAGTGTTTGACTTTGCTTTCATCATTGCCAGTGTAAGTCAAATGCTGTTTTTTGTGTCATGTCTGTCTTACGCTGCCCAGCATTCGCAGTCTGATACTGATGTGACCATTCCCTGGCTAGACTGGAGTTATCTAAATCTGTGTGGTGATATGGTCCTTCCAAACCCCAACTAGACTACAGACAAATGTATGTTTTCATTAAATAAGATCTAGTCTGACTGCCAAGAGAGACTATGCCATTTTACTTAATGAATGGCAAAAAATAATAACGTGTATATGGAAAATACTGTTGTCAATGTATAGTTTGGAATGGTATGATACTGTTTACTCTGTGATTCCTGGGTTTCTCGTCTATTTTCCTCAATGCTATCTTCATTTGCTTTCTTCTTCAGTCTCATCTGTTTTTTGTAATTGCCATGTATGCACTTCTTTGTGCAAGGGGAGGCTCAGATTGAATATTAGGAATTTCTTCACTGAATGAGTTGTTAATTTGGAGCAGTCTGTCCAGGGAAACGGTGGAGTCACCATCCTTGGAAGTGTTTAAAAAACAAGCACAGCACTTTTTGATGTGGTTTAGTTGGCATGGTCATACTTGTTTGAAGGCTGCACTTGATGATCTTGGAGGCCTTTTCCAGCCTTGATGATTCTTGATATTTTAATTTGTCTGAACACAGTTACTGTTGTTGTCTGTTTGGAACACCAATATCTGGAACTGCTGTGACTTACAGAATCACACTCAGTGGTGTGATTCAAATGACCAGCACCCATTACAGACGTGCTTCTGCACTGCTTGAGTTCTACCTTAGTCCTGCTCTTCCTCATGGATTGTCTCGTACCTGGAGCTTTACGTAGGAACGAGGGACATCTAGTGGCTCAACAGAACGTAGCAAAGGAGGATGTTCTGCCCCGAAAGGTGCGTTGCTGTGCAAAGTAGACAGTTCAGTGAAAATTAAAGACTGTCTCAGTGGTTGAAATGTAATTTTAATATATGCAATTGCTTTAGCTGAGAGTCAAATAATCTGTGATTAATTTCATTTTTGTGTTTCAATCTTCTGTGAGAAGGTGGGCTGGCTTTGAAACTTACACAGGTTAAATGTGTTCAGTACCTAATTTCAGAAGGATAGAACATCCTCTTGCACCAGGGAAAGCTGAGACACAGGATGTATGGATATATATATATATATATATATATATATAGATATATTGTGTGAAGAAAATCACACAACACAGCCTTATATATTTTTTTGATCCCTCAAATGAACAAATTTATTTTATGCATGGCAATTCAGGACTAGGTGATGCATGGCAATTAGACTAGGTGATACCTTATAGCTTTCAATTACAAGAATGTGAAGAGCAGTTATATGGAACCTTTTTTTTTCTTTGCAATGTGTTTCCTATTTTAATATTTAAATAATGAGTTTCTTTATCAAGTAACCCACTCTTAGTCCTCTCTCCTTTTTATTCTTATCCTAACCAGTAACTGCTTGTCGTCGCAATAGCTTTTATTATGAGAGATAAAGTGCACTTAAGAGAAGCAAAAATATCTGCATTGAATTATACACTGGTTTTGTATTGTGAGCCCATTTGTGCTAGGTTTGTCATTCTGTCTTTTTCTAGTCTGTACTAAAAATCTGGATGAAGTCTACTATGATGCTCAGACCAGGACAATGGTTGACTTCTCAACTTGCAATAACTAAAACTGAGAGACCAATATCAGACAGTCAAGGGTGTAATCTCTGAATGTGTCTTGTTCCCATCCTAACCGCCCCCCCCCCCAAAAAAAAAAACCAAAACCAACTAAATTCCATTGATGCAAACAGAGCTGGAGTATTTTGGCTGGGGCATATGACTGAAGAAGGCAGCCTACATATAAAGAGGGAGGGTTCTCTGCAAGTGAGAGCAAATCATTGCCAAATATTAAGACAGATAATCTGCAGAGAGCAACAGGAGGCATTCTGTCTCACCTGAAATGCTGATAAAACCTGGAAGCCACAGGAGTGAGAGTAGACTGAGAAAAGACGAATGACTTGTTATTTTGCAAAGATGTGTAACTTGGGATTTTTTTTTAAGAGTAAGGAGTGATGATAAAGAAAATCCTTTGCTAAACAAGATGAATTTGTCTTCCCTTTCCCCTCTAGACAGACTAAACTAGAAGCTTGTAGGCTTTGGTAGTTAAGCTAAGGAAATAATGAATAAATAAGCAAAGGGCTCTCCCAGCCCAGCTCCACCTGAAGCCCCTTTGAAGACCCTCTGCTAGGGGTCAGGGAAGGATTCTCAGTCTATGTGTGTGCCATGAAAATTATATAGGAACAGTTATTTTAAAGTTGGTCAGATCACATTAGGAACTTGGAACACAGAAACTGGGTTCAGTGGTTTGGGCTGGAGTTGCTGGGAGTTATTTCATTATTGTTTCATCAAGATACACTGGAAGCAGGAACTTTATTAATGTCCTAAAATTAATGAGTAGTGGAGAGAATATGGCAGAAGAATGATCTTATAATCATTGAGATTAATTAAAATATTTCTTTACATTGAGGTATTAGCAGCCTTTATTTGATTGAATTTGCAGGTTTTAAACTCCTGAAGTTTTAGGTGAACCGAGAAGCACAAAGTTATGTTGTTGAGGTCCCTTTCATCTCCAGATTTGTTTCAACAATAGTTCATTGTAGAAAGAAGTTGCCATACAGAGAGCTTTGAAAGGTTTCTGTTTGGATCTCTAGTGAAGGCTACATTTAGGATGTGAACATGGATATACTGTATTGCTGGCAACATTCAAACTAGCGTTAGGAAAATAATACAGCTGGAGTTGGTTTAGCTGGCAAATAATTCTTTCTATTTCAGAAACTTCTGGGAAAGAATGGCAAAGCCAGGGTACCCCTGACCATATATATCAACTAGCCTGATGCAAGTGTGGTCAATGACCAGAATGAAGAAAAAGAAGCAGACTGGCTTTTAAACTAATATTTATTAAATGAGAACTTCTTAAATCTCTACTTACCTTTACCACTGTGAGACTCTGGTTACCACATTACCACTTTACTGATTAATAGTGCAGTACAAAATGAACCCAGAGTTACATGAGTTCTAGAGTGAATAATTTTCCTTGTGGAAAGATCTAGGAAAAATGGACAGTCCTGCACTGACCCCAGATGAGGTGAAAAGAGCATGTTTTGGGGAAAGGTTGGAGTGTGCCTTGGACAGATTGTGAGCAGAAAGGGTCAATGGTAGAGCTGAGACTCAACACCTGACATCCTTCACACATTAGGTCTGTTACAATGCTGGAAATCAGCCTAGGATTCCTCTGCTCTTGCTTCTGTTGATGCTGCAGTGCCAACAGCAAAAAAGTTGTGACTCCTCCACTCAGGCTTCCACTCCCACTGCCCTGGTGCTTTGCCCCGGCCCTGTGCAGGGATGGATATGTTTACTGACTAATACAGGCACACACAAATTTCCATTGACTAATCTTCCTCTGGCAGGGTGAGTCATCATATGGGAAAGGCTATTTCTGCTCGTTCTTTGTTTGGATTGAATCCAGTCAGGGCTCCAAAAAGGCCAGGCCAGCACCTTCAACACCTATGATCATCTCTGCTCTCCCACAGCAACGGAAAAAAGCTTTGAGAGATGTCTGTAGCTTCAAGATTTCTGAAGGGAAAGATCTTCCTTGGAAACTGCTTTGAAAGGAGCTGGCAAAGTTCCTGGTAAAAACTTAGCCTTTTCTCCATCTGTCAAAACAAGGCATAATCCTTCCCTGCTTCACAACAGTCTTGGGAGGAATCATCAGTTAACATGTTTACATCACTAGAAGTGATTTCCTATTATAAATCACCTAGGCTTCAGTTCTTATGAACACAAACTCATCTTACCCTTCTTAAAGATTTTCTCCCTCTTTTCACACATCTATATTCTTCTTTGCATTCTGCCACTGCAAAGTGCAATTGCTGCTAGCATTGCTTTTATACACCTGAGAGCAGTTTTAACAATCACACTGTATTTTCCTGAACAATTAAATAATCAGCAAAAGAAAAAAATCTTTTTCAATTTCTGTTCTCCTTTTTATCAGTATTGAAAAATGTTTTCTACCTCATATTGCTGACTACTAAAATTTCTCATCACTGCTCCAACTCCTTGGTATTGTTATGAAGAAGGATATCTGCATATATTTATATAGCATTTTTTACTCCAGCAGTCTTTAAGAGAATAAACTATGATTGAAACTGGAGTTGTCTATAAACAGTGCCCTGTATAAATATTATGTGTTGCCTATGTTTGCCTGCTGCAGGACCTGTAGCTCTTTTTTCAAAAAGGCATCTTTCTCTGGAATAGAACAGCAGCAGACCAAAAGATCAGCACTGTTTTAAATGTAAAGTGTACTATCCAACTGGAATTGCACAGGGAGCCAAGAGAGAAAAATGCTCTGGAAGCTCCTGCAATCAACTTCATGCCAGAACTGGCAAGATATTTTTAGCTATGACACACTCTTGAAGATTTATTTAGGGTTGTAAGAGGTACCCAAATCTGGAGGTGGTGACCACTTCAGTTATGGTCCTGCCTTATCATCATCATCTAAGTTCTCCTCCCACACACAGCCTTGCCTGACCTGTGAAGTGGTCCTTGCTTTTCTCCCTCACTGCCACCTTCCTTTTACTCCTTTTACTCCTGCTCATCACTGTCTCTCCTACTATAAATGTAAAATCTTGGCTTTTCCTCATTTCCCCATGCTATAAATCCCTTCCACCCCTTTCCCAAGCTTGAAACTACTTCCCTATTCAGGTTTTCTACCAGATGCTGTATGTTAGTGTAAGGAAACCTCCCATCCTTATATATGTACAGAGGAACATGATTTACACTTCATATGGACTTCACAGAGAGGGTGGTCAAACCCTTGAACAGGATGGCCAGGGAGACTGGAATGTCCACCCTTGGAGATATTCACACCTGGACCAGGCAAAATGCTAAGCTACCTGACCTAACTTTGAAGCTCTGTTTTGAGTGGGTAAAGGAGGAGGAGGAGGTTATCTCCAGTGATTCCTTTTAATCAAAATTATTTCACAATTCTAATTAAATCTTGAAGAAAAAGAGGAAGAGGGAGAACACAGAAGAATCTAAGAAAAATATGGCTTTCTGGCAAGAAGCAAAAGGAATACAACAAAACAGCTGTGCACAGTTATCCTGCTTTTCATGCTCACACTGAAGTAACTCAGGATACAATCAGAGAGATGTTAAAATCTGCAAAGAACCAAGAAGAGAATGAACACCAACATGTTTGTGGTTAACCAAGGCTTACTTCATCTGTTTGACCTCAAAGCCTGGTTAGAAATGTGTGTGTTGTTTTCAGGATATTCTCCTCTGGAGTATTGCAAGGCACCATCTGTTTTATTTGCTGCAGAATCAGAGTAGGAGCGTGATGCAGGCAGTACCCACCTCCTCAGAGCTTGGGCTGAGCAATGACCCTGGTGCTGCAGCCAGATGTTCACTGGAGATTAACCCTCTTGGGGCACAGAGGAGTGGGAGCACACCAGAGGTGCCCCTGCCCCCTTCATGGCAAGCAGCAGTTCCAGCTCCCTCATCTTACGAACACTTAAAAAGTATGGTTTGCAGTCCAATGCATGAATACATGAAATGTCCAAATCAAATCCAGAGCTGTTACAAGTCTTTGCTCTTTTAGGAGATCTTCTCAAATCCAGGTGATCACCTATATAGGTTTTATAGTACTACTACAAATCAAGGTGAGAGCAGAGAAACAAAAATGCACATGTAAACTCTATGGAAGTTTTTTTAGAAGGACTTCCCAAATTCTACAAAAATTAGTGTATTATTGATCTTAATCACACTCCTCCGACTCATAAATTACTTGAGATGTCATTGCCCCCAGATCCTTTATTCCAGAGTACAAGTATTTAAAAAGTCACCAGAATCTTTATGAAGAAAATGGTTCTGTGCTCTGGTTTGTTTTACTATTGGTGCTGGTTTATTTGGGAGATGCATCACCACTGGATAAACAAGCATTGATAATACCAGCATCTGTTAAATAAATATTATATTATAAGGTATTGTTCTTCCCCTATCCTCTTAAATAGAATGAGTTCCTGAAATTGAAAGTTTGAACAAAAGGCACAAATAGAACAAGAAATCTGGCAACAAAATATTTCTTCTTTAACAATAGAGCTGCAAGAGCAACACCCTGTTGTGCAGCTCAGTAGAAGGGTACTGACAAATTCTGAAACATAAAATGCCTGATTCCTAAACTGATTTAATATAAGGATCCTCCAAATCCCAGTCATTAAACTAAAAGCCAATACAGGAGCTTGAAAATTATGATAAACAATAATATATCACTTATTGGTGGCCTTAATGTTGAATCTGGGATGAGTTGCATAAACAAAATCACTGGAAATTTTTAATACAAAATGAAGACATTTGAAAGGCAAACACAATGACCGCCATAACGGAGAATGTAGCAATTCCTAACACAGCATTAAAATGTTGCTTGCTTGAAATCTGCCCTAAATTTTCCTATGAATGTGTTTTATGGGATTATAACAGAATCAAAATTATCCTGACAACTTTAAAGAAAAATTAGTAGCTTAGTAGATGAATGGATAAAGATGGAAAAGACAGAGAAGCTTCCAAGTATGCAAATGCTGCTTCAGATCGAAAATAAAAACAGAAAACTTCAAAGCTAAATCCAGGTAAAGATCAATTATGCTGAGTTAGGACATCTGCTTTGCTTCAAATGTTAATTAATTTCTTTTTTAAAAGCTGTAGACAATGACCTGATAAATAAATTCATAGTAATACATCCCTGCAAATGGATTATTATTTCTGAAGCAGACTTGAAGTTAGAAAAGGATCTAAAGAGTAAAACTTAACCCTGCAAATCTGCACAAAATCACATTGACTTTCCATGAGACTTAAAAGCCTGATTACTTACATTACTTTGGAAAATATTAATTGGATTTCTGAATCACTGAGATGCTTTAGAAGATTTTACTTTTGCTGAGAAAGCTATAAACAAGTCAGGACGCTGCCAAGGAGTGGATACACGTGGGTCTCTGTTGCTTACACAGACCCAGCTGTGCAGGGGCTGGGTACATTTACTTCAACAGAGCTCTGACACAGGCAGCAGCAAGCTTTGCTCTGTGGTGGCTCTGTTGTAATAAGTTTCTTAGGCTAGTCCTACTAATAATGTAAACATAGTTTTCTAAGCTTGTAATTTTTATTTATTGAAACTTTTCTCTGGAAAGGGTAGGAAAGATGAATTAGAAAAGTAATTTTCTCTTATTGGCTATTCAGGATTTTTAAGTTGTTACTTTTTAAATTATCTACAAGAGTTTCCTTGTTTTTAGAATGAGTGCATGATATCATATCCTGAGCCCTTCCCTTTTCTTGTAACTTTCTGAGGCACTAGGAGGAGTCCAGCTACAGTCATCATGTGGATTGTCCTGTAAAACTGTAGTGGAGCTCCTTCTGCCATCTTCTGTCACCTCCTGCCTGCCTAATTCATACTCCTTAAGTAACTGCTGCTCTAGGACGAACGACCCTTTAAGCACAGTGAGTATCAGCTGAGAAAGCAACCAATTTATCCAGCTTGTAAAGTTGTGTCAGACTACGATCGCTGCTCTGTATTTACATTTATGTGCAGTTTGGGACGCAGAAGTAAAAGGAAAACTTGCTGTCAGTATTTGACACTGATGTGGAGAAGGGAGTTCCCTGGCCCTGGGAGCAACGTGGGAGGCTCTCAGGGTGCAGAGATTGGATTAAAGCTGTGGGCTAGGTGTAGAAAAGTATAGAAAAGAAAAGGCCAGCCAACATGCCTATTTGCTGTAGATGGACAGACAGACAGGAAAAAAACAGCTGCTAAAATGTATGTACAAGCAGGTGTGACCAAGCACATGGTACTGTGTTAATGCTGGATGACAACCACCTCTTGTTTACTCTTAATCTGGTTTCATATAAAGAATGTAGTAGTACTAGCTAGTAATAAGCAAAATAAAAGGAGAATAAAAGAAATAGTTGTCTTCAGTAATCTTCACTCATCCCTAAAGCATGCAGGCCAAGTAAACATTCACAGTGAGTCATTGACTCTTTTTAGCATAACTATAACCTGTGGTGGTGTTACTGCTGCATTTTTTCATCTTCGTTTGTAGCTGAAATGCAGAGCTAAAGGTTCTGCTACCGTTGGTGTAGGGCGTAATATTTTGTCTAAATGTCTCTGACATGCTAATTTAGTAGAGACTGGGTCAATAGTTACAATTATGATTTATTATTATATTTAATATATGTATGAACAAGGTAGTCGATCCATGTTTCACAGCATAAAAAATGTTATCATGAAAATAAATTAATGACGTGTTTATATCTGCCAAATGAACTTGTAGAACTTATTTATTAACCTAGAAAGTTGCTTATAAAAGGATAGAGCATCTAAGCTTTCCTGTGTCTGTTTTCCTTGTAGAATACCAAACACTAACTTCATTCCAAGGTTGTAAAGGACTTATGACCATGCTTTACATAAAGGCCTCAATCTAGGATTAGATGGAACCAACAGAAAGCAGAAGTGGTATTTTTGTGAATACGTATGACAACAAGAACTGTCTTCAAAAAACTCCTTGGTGACGTGAGCAACTATACAGGAAACATATAACCTTTGCATATGTCATTGATCACATTACTTTGTGGTTTTAATTTGCTCACTGTGGTTTTGATCAGCTCCTTCATGGGATCACAGCACAATGTTAGTTAAAAGCATTGCTTTTTCCTGTCTGCTAAACTGCACTGTGAGGTAAAAACTCCTCTGGTTAAAAAATTGCTGATATAGTTAGTTTTAGGATAACCTGGCATTTTGTACAATATGGCTATGATAAGAGCAGCAGGATGCTAACGATGTGCTGTGTGCTGCTCAGCCTCAGTAGCATGGAGATTGCTGTAGCAGAGGTGACCATTAGAACAGCTCCTGCAGGGTTCTGCCTCCCACAGTGACCTGCAGCAGGCGCTTCTGATCCAGCTGCAGTCCAGAGAGATCAGCTGCCAAACAGTCTTCACAGGTGATGTTCTTACATGCTATCAATTAGTACTTTTACATGTCTACCAGCTAATAATTGGCTTGTACTGTGCAACATGAGGGATTTGTAACTCTTTCATTTAACAGCGGATGTTCATGTTTCCATAGAAATGTTTGTTTCTTGAATTCACTGAGATCTGGGTTCCAACAAAATTATGTGGCCATGAGTTCAGGAAAGATTCTGGTTTAGAAATAACGTTTTTCTTTCTCTGGATTTAAATTGCTGCCACTCACTACCATTAGATGCAAACTTGCTTATACATCATGGAAAAAACTCACCTTAGTACTTCAATTGTGAGATCTATGGAAGAATAATGATGTATTTTTATTTCTACTTATAGTTTGGCCTGTCTAGTTTGTGGCAATGATTTTTTTCAACTTAAAAACTTATTTCAAGGGCTTCATTCAGTTTTAGAATTCTAGAATATATGATGTAGTCAGGCCTCTAGGTTAGCCACTTCCCCTAGATGAAGCCAAGCTGAATATCTCAAATCTCCTCCCTGTCCCACATGTCCTTTCTTGATTTCTTACACCTGAGTATTGAGAGCTCTTGCACACTATGAAAAATGTCTAAGTCTGCCAGCTCTTTTCTGCTCCTTTTTCTCTGAGGGCAGTTTATCAGGGGCTCCTTTTGCTAACTCCTTGAAGAGCTGGAATTTTGCTTTACTAGAATTTAGAGGTCTGACTTCACCTAACTCATTTCCCTGGGGACTGCAAGCTCCACCAGTGTGTGATTGTGACAGCCCAGGCTGCTGCCAATTAATGTCACTAATTAGCTGACTTCTGTTGCTGACCAGTAGGTCCTGTAGTTAATTATTTTATTGTCATTATTTAGAAATCCAAAGAAAAGAATTAATCAAATTAAATAGATGTGTATTTTCCGTTATAGAAACTACCTGGTTCTGCTCTTGTATCCTGATAACACACGTCTTCAAAAATAAATTTTCCAGCACCTCGCATTCAAGAAATGTTAGGTATGCATAACAAATGTTTAATTAAGTAATCCCACACAGCACTTGTGAGGCAGGCTCCCTCATTTTACAGGTGAGACAGAGAGTGAGGCAGTAAATTAAGTGACTTGCTTAATATCACACAGTGAGTCAGTGCTAATGCTGAAAATAGACTTTATGTTTTCTGGTTCTTTTCCCTGTATTTTAATCATCAAAGTAGATTTAACTCTAAAGTTGAATGAACTCCTTAGTCTATTCAAATAATTGTTCTTAATTTTGTGTTGGAGTATTATGTTTTAATCATGTAAGCAAGACTGAAATGTTTACAAAAGTTTTCCTTGCTTAGAACCCTTTTGTCTTTCTTGTTCAGATATTGCTTCAGGTTATCAGCTCAATATGTTTTGTTTACAGTGATCCTGAACTTCAAAATATAATCTAGAGCTCCACCAAAAAAACCCACAAAAAGGCTATGAGTTTTAAGGGGCATTTTTAAAGTGCTATCTCCTTCAGTCAATATAACTTTTTTTCATACTCTCATGAGTATAGGGCCATTCCATGTAATAATACCCATAGCTTTAATTAATGGAGCACACTAAAGTTATTTGGCCCACAGAAAGAAAAAGATAGACTGCTGGTTATGCTGTCATGACTTAAGGAAAATGTATCATGAAGCACAAAAGAGCAACAGCATGTTAAGAAATATATGCTTAGAAGTGCAGTACTGAACTACATGCTAGGTCATCTCTGAGTAAAGTGGTAGAGAAAGAGATGTGATCCTTGCAGACGTGTTTAAATGAACAGTCCCCATGTTCAGGCTAATAAAATGCTCCCTCAGCTTTAGAGCTTTCCTGAGCACAGTCCACAGGTTTGTATATGCTGATAGGACATATATAATTTTTTCCAATCCTTGCCATGTTATCTGTTTAATGGTGTTTTTCAGCATAGGATAAATGGCCCAGAAGATATGTACATAGGCATAAGATCTAAAGAGGCTCAGGAAAGAGGAATTAAGAAATAATATTACCATGGCTTGCCTATTACCTATTAACCTGAGTGCAGACACAGCTGTCTGTTACACAGCCTTATACAATGCTTTGTATCGTACAGTATTTTTAGTGTGGGTAAGACAAGCTGCAAAGGCAGAGGTCAGCTCCAAGATTTTTAGAAAGACTTTTGCCACATGAATGAATAGGGCATTGTGGTGTAGGCAGCCTTACAACTTAAATGAAATTTAACAACAAAACACCTTAAAAATTCAACTGCTGCATTGCTGAATGGAAATAAAGCTCCTAGGTAGCAGAATCAGTCAGTAAGCATCGGCATGCTATGTTTATAGAAACAACTCTAAAGTAATTTAACGTGTTGTACTACTAAAGATTGTCACATCTTGCCTACTAATTAGAGGCTAGACAGAATGTTTCAGGTAAGATGCCAAGGAGAGATGTTCCAAGAAGGACATTCTGCTTCCTCTTTGGGGTCAATACTTCTAGTTCACTATGTAGGTTTTTTGGGGGGTTTATCTTCTTCCTAAAATGTGAACTGTTTTGTACTTTGCCACTAGGGCTGTGTCATCAGTGATCAGCTGTCCAAGACCCATCAGAGTACCACTCCAGCTTTGCTTTCTATTTTTGCTACAGAGTAAGAGGTTTTTCTCAGAAACTTCAGAAAATATCCGGATGCCAAGTGATGAGCAGTTTGCAGGACAGCGCTGTGTCTGTGTACCACTATCGGGGACAGAGATGCTGCCTTTCAAAGAGTTTTTGAGAAGCAGTTAGGAGTTAGCCAGTACAAATTGGGCAAAGAAGACAATTTTGTGACTTGTATAGACTTTGAAACCAAACCCAAGAAAACAGTGCAAATAACTGATTTTTTTTTTAGCTCTTTATTTATGTCTCTTTTAATCTGTAGTTTCTATTATTAATTCATTAAGTGTAATGGTAATAGTGTTTGAGAAGTTGGAAATTTTAATCAAATATTAGACAATATTTGTGAAAAATAGGGTTCAAAATAAGATGCTCAGATGTTCTCTTCCAGATTGGGAATAGGAAAAAAAAATCTGTGGTCTGTGTGTCTGATCAAAACTAGCCAAACCAGTAGAAATTAAATACGTGAACATTCAGTTCATGGGTAGAGATTCCTTTTCATTAACAATTCAGCTAATAAGTATGAAGAATGAGTCAGCTTGAGAAAAGCAGAAATTACTTGTGAATAATCTGAATGAGAATGGGGGATGCATAATACACTATTACATTTGAGAAGAGTTCTGACAAAATAGGGGCCTTGAATTTTGAATGCAGAGACTTAAACTTGCTTCATCTCTTATTGAAGAGAATAGATACAAGCCAGCTTCTATGATTAAGTAGATATTGTACTATTTTACATAATTAACATTATTTAAGATTCTACTTTCAGAGAAGACCTCAATGTGTTCCACCTACCTTAAATAATCGGATTATTGGTCACTGCTCTCTGGCAGGTTTATTGCAGCCTTGTTCTGTTGATTCAGCACAGAAAAAAAATATTTTAAGAATGTCAGTTCTTCAAGTAGGGGGGATTATAGGCATGGTAACAGCATATGCTTGTGAAAGGTGTATGCTGCCAGACTTCATTCCCCATGACAGCAAGAGAGAAACTGAGGTACAGCCATAGTGCTGCTCTGAAGAGTTCATATAGTTAATGTGTTATTCTTTAGATTTGATTACAGGATTTAGAAAGCATTTGTGGGAATATGGTGCTTATACATAAGAGCAAGAAAATGAAAGGAAAAAGAAAGTGAAAAGAAATGCATAATGAGAGAGTTGGCCAGTTTATTTCTCAAGCTCTTTCACTGGCCCAAATACAGTGCAAGGGGCAAAACTAAGCAATACAAGTAAAAAAAAATCCAATATGAGTTACCTTAAACTCTAATAATTATAAAATATGGCATTAGCAATGCAGACAAGGTAGATTTCTTCTAGCATTCCTTATTATGTGTTAACATGGCACCATAAAGGTCCAAGACCCTTGGATCACAGAGCTTGCAAAAGACCCCTAGAATGTTTCTTGCTGGAACTAGGTACAGCAAGACAAGTACAAGTCGAAACTGTAAATATGGGGAAGACCTTCTCTGTTCAATAAAACAAGTGGTTTCTGCTGAAACTAGTTTTGCTTGAGGACTAATTTGTAGTTCCAAGTGTCTTTCAGTGCTCACAGCTCACAGCTGAAGAAGGTAGCTCGGGGCCAGATTGTAATAATGTTCACTCCTTGATCTAATGGGCGGATGTGTTTAATTAACCTTTGTTTCTGCAGAAGCAGACATTCTGGCAAGCTGTAGGAATGCTAAAGAAGGGAAATCTAAACTGCACTGAACCTAGGCATATTCTATATATCTAGTACTAGATAAAGAATGTTAATGTAGATAAATACTGTTTCCTAGGAGATAGATCTGTATAAGCAATTTCTGTAAAAGAAATTTAAGATGGATCCCCCTGTAGGACTACTTCTCATTAATTTCACAAGATCCAGCTATGGTCTCATGCCCTTGGGACACTTGTCTCTTGTGTCTGGCACAGTTCTTCAATAGGTGGTCACAAAAGCATGTATTTCAAGTGGAAATATTCTGCTTAGTATCTCTTGGATGGAGTTTGACCTGACAGCCTCATTGCTTGTTCCATGTCCTCCAGTGACTTCTCCAGATACCAGAGCTTGGACTGACCCTTCCCTGAGCTTCCTGTAAAGTGCAGATCTTAAAGCTTATAGCTAATTCTTCAGAAGGTTTATGGCAAGTCTAATGCAAAGCAGATATCCTTTGCATGAAATTGCTGAAGGCGCTGTTTTTTGCTTGAAAACTAAAGCACTGTATATTACAATCATACAAGCATAGCAAACTCTCTAGCCACCATGTCCCTAATCTTTCACTAAAAAATCACCATGAGTATGAGTGTTTTGAAAGAATGCAAATCAGAGCTTATCATCTCTGACCTTTATCAGCTCTACTGCCACAATAGCATCATTGTTTCCTATCTCCTCCCCTTAATAAGCGACACCCTCCATTCCTCTCACTTCCTTTCCATCTCAAACCTTACTGTCTGAGAGGCTTTTTAAAGCTCTGCTTTGTCATCTGGCTTTGCTACTACTGTGATCTAAATGCCAAACTTCTTCAGTCCTGGTTGTCTTAGTCAGCCAAGTCTCTGTTTTCACTTAAAAGGCATTTTACGAGCTTGAATGTTGGAAATTCCTTGTACTCCTGTAGTCTAACAAACAAGGTATATTCCCAGCTTCAAGAAACATTTGTGTTGCAGCATTATTTTTACTAAAACTGTGCTACAGCAACACAGTATCAATCACAATCACTAACAGTACTTTTCCCACCTCAGAGTGGGAAAGAGTTGTGACACAACTCTTGCCTTCATAATACTGTGCAAAAATCTCCACGTTGTGACAGTATATAAGGACTAGTGCTAAGGGTCCAGTTAAATTACTAATTTCCTAATCCCATGCTTTGTCCACTGGGTTTCTATTCCAGAGTGAAGTGTTGTGACAAAAAATGAGGTAACCAAGGAAAAATCAAACTGGCTACAACTGTCTGGATTATGAATTCAGTATAATTCTCAGCCTATTCATACTGGTCTCTGTTTGTTTCTAGTAAGGACTGATGATTCCAAAAGCCACAAACTGTGTGTGAAGTTCTTGGGTGATGATAATTTCCTTTGTCATGTTGCCCAGTGTCTGAAGCTATCCTGATAGGGTTGTGTAGCCTGCTGCGAGCAATTCTATTGCAAAGAGAAGGTTTGCACAAAGACTGAGGATGGAGTAAGTCTTTATGTCCAGAAATAAACAGTGATCTCCAAAAGCTCTTAACACTGACTTAACTCAGAGCACAGTCAGTGGATGCAGCCAGGCTGACACAGATGAATTTTGGAGATTCTTGACCAGCATGGTTCAAAATGCAGCCGTCTGGCCCAATCTAGTCTGCAGGATCTTCTGTCTGATCTGAAGCACCTTTTCCATGGAAATTCCAACTAGCAAACTGCTGCCTCCTCCCAGGGAGAAGGAAAGGAGTGAAAATTATTCTCAGGATGAGCTGCTGCCTCATCCCAAAGAGAAGGAAATGTGGGCAAAGATAGCACCCTGATACAGAGAAATGTTTGTTGTGCTTCTGTCTGAATGATTTTGAGTGCTTGGACATGTGAAAGAAACACTCCTAGGTAGCCTGCAGCCTTATCTCTTTGCTGAGCAGGTAAGAACAGCAGCACCTCTCCAGCGCTGCTGTTCTCATTTGCTGCTTGCTGGAGGAGGGGGAGGAGGGATGGGACACAGGGAGCAAGGGACAGTAATTTCCCCTGCAGCCTGACGCTCCACCCAGCCTTCCCCTCAAGTCTGATTGACTGCCCGAGTATGACACTGTGAATGGTAGGAAGTATGAAATCACAGTCCTGAACTGCTATTGATTGTCATCTCAGTCAAGCTAATGGGGTACCTCTCCAGATTTTGATCAATGTAGTCAATTATGTTTTTCCTCTTTGGAAGTGGCATACACTTCTTTCTTTTGTTAGCATGTCTGATAATGGCAGGGGATTTTTCTGAAGGTAATCTTGGAACAAAACAGCAGCTCCAGGCACTCTGTAAGAAGCCAAATACATGGGAAGGGTGGAGTAAAGTTGCTATTTGATAATGGGAATAGTCTACAAGAAAGTTTCCTTATCTCTCTTCAGTGCTTGTTTTTCAAAAAGTAACTGTGATGAAAAGGCAGCAACTATTCTTCTCTGAATGTAAAATCTTTTCTGATAAGATTTCTGGAAGAACTCACATTCAAAGCTATCTTCATTCAAATCCTTCCTAAAATGCGTTTCTTCCATAATGTGTTTCTATGCTAATCCACTAGGCGTTGCTATTTACATCTTTAAAAGAAACAGAGTACTTAATCTGGACCGATTGTAGATTAAAATGACTAAGTGCATGCATGTCCCATAGGAAAGCATAGTCTCTTGGAAAGAATCTGTTGCCTCCTGGCACTAGTTCTTTACATCGCCGTTTTATTACTTATTGTTGATTATAATCTCCACAAGGAAAGGGCATTTGTCTTTAATCATCATTTATGCCTTTAAAAGGCATCATTTATGTCTGTAACTTTCTGTAATCACAGAATCACAGAATATTCTGACTTGGAAGGGACCCATAAGGGTCACTGAGTCCAACTTTTAAGCGAATGGCCCATATGGAGATCAAACTCACGACCTTGTTATTAGCACCATATTCTGACCAGCTGAGCTAATAGTGAAGATCAAGAAAGAAACAAGAAGTAATTTTACAATACGAATTAGCTCCATCTTGAACAGCTGTCCAATTCTACTCTTCCATCTCAGTGAATATCCAGATTTGGTGCTAAAGTCACTGGAAGGGAATATGGTCATAGCTCTGGAAACAGAGAGGACTGAAGGGGAGAGGCGGCCAGTAGTACTGCAGCTAGTAGATTCATTCCCAGTGTCTTAGACTATGCAAACATTAAATAAGCCTCAGTCTGCAGGACAAGCTGAGTCTGTGCTGCCTTGTGTTACAGGCTGCTAATTGTGGAGACCTTGAAAGGCGCTCCTAGTTAGAAAGATAGAAGCCTCTCAGTTATCTCCTTTTGATAAAGAATCTTGTTCTATCAGGTCAAGACAACCTTTGTTTTGTTCTTTGGGACAGCCCCCTGCCCTCTCTCTGTCTGACAGCCTTTTAGTCACTCCCACCTTGATTTCCAGTTGGCCCTTACGCCCTAACCCCACCCTTGTTACCTAACCCAAAGCCTCAGACCACTGCCTTTGCCTTCGAACGTCGGGACTGTGCTCACGCTTGGCTGAAATAAACATCTCTGTAAAACCCATGCAAAAGCCCTTCCTGCTTCTTTACCTGTTTCACCTCAACAAAAACTCCGGCCACAACAGCTAATATAGCTCAGAAGTGCACCTCTACTATGTGAGAGTGTCAAAAGGTTCCCAAACCAGGCACTATTCTAGTGAGGTCACAACTTCATGAAATTACATTTAGTCACATATTTAGGCTAGTATTTATTTGAGGTTGCACTAAATTCTTGCTCTACAGTAGCATTTTTTTCAGTGAAAACTTTGGCAAACTTCTGTGATTTACTCTGTGAAAAATTGCATGGAGAGACTATTTCCTCTGAGTCACCACTGGGAAAAATCCATTATTACAGAGGTGAAACATGTAATTTTGACAGCTGAAGTTGAAAGAAAATAACTACAACGGTAGGTATTTTGAACATACTCAAATTTTTGTAGGTATATTGAACATACCCAAATCGGTTGATACAACATATTTCAAACCAAAAGGTGTCAAAACTATTGCTTTCCAAATTTGTAATTAATCTATATGTCCATAATTTTACATTGCCATAATAATTATCATAACAAAGTTAATTACAGATTGGTCCTTCACAACCAAAATACTCACTACTAGATAAAACATGATGGTTATTTATACAACAGAGGAGAAGAAAGAAATAAGATTACTGCATCCACCAGAAATGTCTGGACTCTCTATTTTTTAGCAATGTGTGGATATCTGTCTGCTCTGTATTCTGGCAAGGAAGCCCTGCCAGAAGAGGCATAGGATGTTGTAGAGGTAGCAAGCTTGGAGCCAGGAAGGAAGGCAATACTTCCTGACACTTGTTAGCAATCTCAGAGGAAGGAGAGCATCCTGCCTAGTCATGCTAAATCAGCTAAAGAGTCCCTACTAACACAGCAAATCCCTTACCCATCCTTGTTGAAGCAGAAGGATATTCAGATTTGCTTAGGAAAAAGAAGCCATGATTTTGGATGTGACTGTGCAAAGTACCCATTAAACTTTACTCTCCTGCACTGTCACTTTCTAATTTGCTCAAGGGAGTTGTGAAATTAAGAACCTGAGGGCTTACCTTTTTGTGCTATGCCTTGGCTTAAGTATTGATGCCATGTCCCATTTAAATTCTCAGCTGAGAACTTTCATTGTTTCAGCAGCACAACTACTGCACACCATTTGATAATTTGTGAAATTCAAATATATTTAGTGTGAGTAAGTAGCAGAGTTAGAATAACAATGTCTTTATACACAGAACTTCCATATCCCCTAAGCCAGGATGAGTCCTCAGAGTTCGGCCTCTTGTGCCCTGATAGTCCTTCACTTCTTGTCTGGCAATTGCCAGATTTTGTAATAGTAATGTTTCAAGAACCCACCACAGTTAATCACACAGTTTATTATTTTATCTGTTTAGAAGTTGATCACAAATGGCAGCTTAAATGGCAGATTTAAAGTTGTCAGCCTCATGAGGTGATTCCACACACTTATTATTAGCAACATTAAATTCCAAAAATCCTTGTAAATAATTTATTAAATAATATAAATTAAAATTGGTATGTGCTCAAACCAGTGTAAATAACAAGTTATACAGACTAGAATACATTAAAAAAATAACACAAAAACCAAAACAAACAAATAAAAGCCACAACAAAAACCTTAGGAAAACACACAAAGAAGAAAGGTGATATTAGGCTAAATTCTCAGACTGTTTCATTATTATTACTTTTACCATTTAGCAAAGACTTTCAGCTCAGTTCTGATATTTTGTCCCTTCGAGTTTGTAACTTTGACAGTTGCATTCTCAGCTGTCCTGTACCTAAACCATCTCTCTTAAAAGTTTCTTTGTCCACATTATTTCTGGTCGGATTGGAGTCAGCAAAGCAGAACATTTCCTGTCCTTGATGGGATGAGCCCACACTGAATATGAGGAGACTGTGTCAGCACTAACAGGATGCAGATCAGGAAACACTGCATTTTATTAACGGGAACTAGAGCAAAGGTGGCAAAGTTTTGGCAGAATTAGAATGAAATGGTTGTACATGGAACAGAGTAAGAGCTGGAACTAAAACATTTTTTTATATAACTAAAACAAGGCTGCCAGCAGACTGGTTTGGTAGATTTGGAAAATATCAGAAGCATATGAGGAAAAGGCTCAGCTCAAAACCTAGGGTTTGAATGAGAGGTCTGGCTGCCCAAATAACTGGAGCTGTGTCTCCAGCAGGCTGGAAAAGTCTACTTTAGTGAGTTGAGAATACAAATGAGTTATGTCCTGGAGCAATGAGCCATTGACACTCTCCTGAAAAATGAATAGTCGAAAGTTTGGAATTAACAAAAACTGAATTAGAATTAATATTGGTCAATAAGAATAAAAATTTACTCAAAATCTCCTGCTGGAACACAAAGCATGCTTCTCAGAGAGCTAAAAGTGCACATGGACCAAAATACAAATAGGAAATAGCTCTGTGGTGTAGATCTAAAATAAGATCAGGAGTAGCCACAAGTGTGGTGCCTTCTAATGTATGGTAGCTTTATCTGCTGCTCAGCACTTTCTAATCTGGGCTAGCATGTTTTCACCTTTTCTAGCAGCAACTTTAGAGTCTCTCCATGATCCAAGTCTGTGACTCATTTTTGAAATTTGCTAGATGGAGAAAGAATGTACATCTTAAAAAGATGACGGATATTTTATTGGTCAGCTTTAAAGGCTGGTCTTCCTGTTAAATATGGCTATATACTGAAAGAAGTCTCTAAAGGGATAAGTGAGCATGGTCCTCCATTAGCTGCCTGGAAAAACACAAAAAGTCTTATTTCTTCTGTAGCCAAAAGAAACTTATATTTAGCTTGTGGGAGATGGAAACCATCTTTTTAGAGAAATAAATTTTACAGCCTTTTTCATTGTTGATTTGTGACCTTGAGATCTGTAAAATCACGCAGTGCCTTCCTTTATACCATCTGCATTTATAACAACTAACATGGTAAGAAGGCAGCCGTTTTTTTAAAAGCTTTTAGAAGGGAGAAGGTGAAAGTTGCTGGTGAAACTGATGCTGTAGATGCAGCAACCAAGGACAAATCATGGCAATCACACCTTGTTTTTACACTTATGGCTTTTGGGAACTGACAGGAAAGATTATTTTTTATTTATACCCATTTCTGAGAAGCAGACCCAATGGTTATCAGGTAGTTCACCTGTGTCATGCAAGAGCTATGTCAAAAGCCAACAGTTAAACTGCACGTCATAAGGATCTTGTGTGTGGAGTCACCTCATAAGGACAGCTTTAAACCAAGATGGAGAATTCTGGGGGTGAGACAGAGTGTTTCCCACACTGTCATCAAGCTGTTGAATAAATCTCATTTTCTTTCAAGTAGAATAGACTCTTGTATCTGGTCTCATATAATTCGCTTTGGAATCATATTACAATGATTCCTAACTTTTAGTGCTGATAATCAATTCTTCTAACACAGGTAAAAGTCCTAAGTGAATCTTTTACTTCTATTTGCAAAATAGTTTCCCATCAGAAGTTTTGATTTTTAATTTTTTTTTAATTAAAATTTTAATTAAAATCTTTACCTGCTTCTACTTTTTATCTTGTTTGCATGACAAGAACTAAGAAATGAAACTTCCATAAGATACGTAGAACCTTAATGGCAGAAAAGCTAGCTATGGCTTAGTGAAACTGAAAATTTCTGTAAAATCACAGCTGTCTGTGGCCAAGAAATTATAAGAATTGTAAAGATGAGCTCAATTTAATAAAGTATTAAAGATGAATCCTGGAGTTTAAGGAAATTTTAACTGCAAGCTGAATAGTGCTGCAACTCTTTCTGCCATGATTCAGACTGCATTTAGAAATGGTAGCTTAGACCTATCTCCATTAATATACAACAAAGCAAGAAAGTGCAAATCAACTAAATGGAAAAGGAATTGAGTTTTACCATCTTTTCCTGAATTGAGAGTTTCTCAAGTTATCCCAAGAAAACCCTTGGAGAGGTATAAGAAAAGCCACAAGGAAACTGTTTCTGAGCTAAGAAGTCGAAGAAGCTCAGCTGATGCAAACAAAGCATTCTTTACATGCTAAAGAGAGGGATTCAGCAGGTGGTCACATTGCTTAGGCTCTGTGAAAGGAAACTGAAAAGGCAGAACTACATCAAGCTGAATCTAGCATGGACGTGACATGACTGTTGCATTTTGCATCTGACATGATGGATATCTGCAGCCACAGTGCCAAATCCATGGCACTCTTGCTTTCCAAAGAGCATGAAGCTTCTTTTTTGGAAAGAAGTGAAGTAAGATTCCACATTAATTTCAGTGCATTGTGCACTGCTTCCAGAGAATGGAAAAATAAAATTGTGGGCCACCTCTCCACATTATGTGACCATTTCTCTAGTGATTAAATCTGTATCAATTGACATCTAGAATTTTGCAGATGTTTTCACAAACAGGAATTGGTATGGAAGAAAAAAGGGAGGGGGAAAGCAGGCCTTGTACATCTTATGACCTGGTTATAATTCCATTTAAAATGTTAGTGAACTATTCCATAGAAAATGGAAAGCCTAAAAAATTGGCCAGAGTTATAAAGGGAATAACTAGTTTTGTGAGCCAGATCAAACCAACTCATTTTCTGCTACTGAAAATCTGATCAGGAAAAATAGGCTAAAGGTCTGTTCTTGCCCTTCAAGAAATCCAGCTTTAAGATGAAATTCATGCCTGAGTGCAGCGAAGTAATTTTGAAAAGTCAGTTTGCTTCATTGTTTTCTGAAAGGTTGTATAAAGCTCCTTGCTGAAATCTCAAAGTTACACAAAAGGTGTTTTGTATGATTAAAGGCAATCATAGTTCTCAAGGACTTTTGGAAGATGCAGATATAGGGTTTTTTACTGTAAATTTTAGGTTTTCATTCTCAATAGATAATTCTTGCATTAATTTGTTCAGCATTTGCATTACAGACATACTGATTCAGCAGTAGTACAGGTGCAGATTTGCAGTTAATTATATACATAGATTCTGCTCTCATCTATTAAAATGTCAAAACAAGAAAATAAGATTTGAGAAAACCAAGATATAACACTATTCAATAAACTATAGTTTATTAAAAAAGTCCAAAGAAGCCATTCTTTGGCCATTCTTCTGTAGGCAAATCTGTAACACAACTTGCAAGGTCTTAAAGTACGTTCCTGCAGTGGAAGGGAAAAGCTAAACTAAATTAAGGCAAATATTCACTGTTTCCCAGTAAACAGCTTATTTTAGGCTGCAAATATGAGAAGAATTTGGGATTTCAGTTATTTATTTTGAGGAGATTAACCTAGGTAGAAGAGTGATTGGATTTGCTTGTGACTACGTAATGTAGTTCTCTTTTGCTACAAATCCAGTGTAGCTTCAATGAATTTTGGGCACAAGCAGTATTTCTGACCCTTAAACACTATTTTAGTTGTGCAAAATCACAACAGCTTCAACTTTTAAATTAGAAATTTATATATACCCACATAGATACACATCTCTCTCTCTCCCCCCACACAGGTTCTTTTCTCCTTATATTTCCCCTTTGCTTGGTCACATTACCCACAGTATGAGAAGTCTCAACTCAGAACTTCCTGGATCTTGGCAATTTTTTTACTCTTAATTTTAATGCAGTGCTCCTGTTTTATTTTTTATGGTATTCCAGAAATACATCATAATGAAGTAACAAAACTTGAGGATTGAAGAGAAGCTTATGCCGTGGTTGTGAACTGAGAGAGTTCTGTACTTATATTTTGGCCAAGGTACATTACTTTTGTAGACTGAAGACCCCACAAACCAGAACAGCTCCTCCCAAGCTTTTCCAAAGGAATAGGAGATTTACTGTAAGTTGCATCAGAAGACAGAATGTAGTGTTTGGGTTTTTCTGTTTTTTAAAAATTTATAATGTATTTATTAATAAGTTAGCAGATTGAATATCGATTAAAGCTATTAATATATTGAATCACAATTTGCTACTAGTGGCACAATTAGCTTCTTACAAGTAGTCTTTTCTAAAAAGTTAATCTCTGACTCTTCTGACAGATCCTGTGTGTGTTACTGTCCACACTGAAAAGATAAAAAACAATTCAAAAGCCCAAATGTTAGAGGATACAATGCGTGTTTATTTTGAAATTGCTTTCCTTAATCATCTAATGTAAAGCATATTGTACTTTTATCAATTTAACATTGAAAAAAGGAGAAGCTCTTTGTAGATGTATTTGTAACTTTGTCGACTGTAGATTTATCAACCACAAGTAAGGTGTCTTAACAAGCTCTCTAGCTGAGGACAATGTAATGCCATAACAATATGATACTTGTATTAATGTATTCATAGGCACACGAACTTCCTCATAAGCTTCACTGGTGGAATAAATTCCTACAGGTTTACTACCCAGTTTACCCACTTTTTTTAAGGCTTTCACCTCTGTGTTTAAATATAGGAACTAACAAACAGTGAAGTGTTATATGGTATAAATTTAGGGAGTAGTGTCTATAGCAATGTGCAGCTGAAGAGAAATTTTCGTTGACAAAATTTGTAGCCACTTGTTTCACCATCCAAACCACTTCATACAGAACTTCCAGAAGAGATTTTCCATTTAAGTTCCCATTTAGAGCTTCTCTAATTAGACATTTCCCAGCACAATAGTGCAAAGTTACATTTGTATGTGCAAGAAAAGTCTGATATTTTTTAGCCGAGCCGCGTCAGAGTTTATTCTAGGAGTGCCGTTCTTGAATAGGTACTGTCATAACAAAAACTGTGTTATAGAATTCAGTTGCCAAGATCTCTCTGCTAAGTTGTGAGGCGCTTTAGAAAAAAAATTCTATTGCCACTCAAATGGTGAAGGGGCATCAAAGCTTCCAAACATTTGCAAAAGACATTGTGATCAAACATGGAAAAGGGAAAATTGTACTTATAGTAATGAAGATGGTGGGCTAAAAATTAAGAACATGGTGAGAATATGTTTACATTAAAAAATTATCTGGTTTAATTTTCAGAAGGACATTTTAACCTCATTCTAAGTTACATCAACTTAATTAGAGATGTAGAAAGAAGTAGGTACTTAAAATAATATAATTTTAATTGAAGAATGTTTTTATTTCTGAAGCATTGCTTCCTCACTGCTAGAACGCTGGTTGCTATAAAAGCCAGTAATTTTCATTATTAATGTAATATATTTGTCAATTATTTAATCTGGAAAATTTGATCTAAAAATAAGGGGGATGAGATCTGTTAGCATGAATTTTTTTCAAGTATGCTCACAAGCAGCTGTTCAACAAGGCAGCAATGTTCAACTCAAGGAGGTAAATCCTCAACTGTGTTAGCTGCCTATTATTCTGAAAAAAAAACTTCTGCCTCATTAATTTTTGTAATAATTAACGTTTTTACCAAACTGGCTTCAGTGAGATCTGTAAGACATTAAGGCACACTTTCTACTCTACATCTAACAGGTAAAACTTTACTTAATGTATCTGCTTCAGCAGTACACTTCAAACATGGGCCAGCTGGAGGGAGTCCAGAGGGGAAAGAGAGTAACTGGCAATTAGGAAACATGACCTACAAGTAACAACTGCAAAATCAGGTGTTATTTGAAAGAGAAAAAGAACTGTAAAGAGTGAAAAAAGTAATGATTTTTGAATATTTATCATACAGGTGCAAAAAAAGAAAAAGAAAAATCTCATGGCTATGTCCAGTATGCAACTAATTAATATGCTTAATCTGCAGAAAGTGGCAGTTAAGGTAAATGTTGCCGGGTTTTTTCTTATGATAAAGTAGTCCAGTACTTTAAACAAACTGCTATGATCTTAACTGCATTTTAAAAAATTGCATGCCAGAAATTATATATGTGTAACTGATCTTGGCTTTGGGCCATGGAATGACCTATTCTAACTTGTTGGAGACCCTTTATTTTCTTTTGATTCTTGGCTATCAAATTATTTACAATAAACTTAGCTCCTTCTGTAGAAGTTCCAAGATCAGGACCTAAATCTGTCATGGTGTTGATAATCATGACGATCAGAAGTGTAACACTTGTAAAACTGGAATGTGAAATCCTTTACCTCACAAAATATCAGAGAGAATCTCCTTAAAAAATGACCTTGTGATACAATCTTGACAAATCCCAGCTGTATCTGAAATGGAAAGGTTATTTGACAGTGAACTTTGTTTTAGTGCTGTGACTTCCGGCTGTTTGTAACAAAAATAAAGTGAATGGTACAGTCAAAACACCATAATCTCCTACAAGACCTAAACCAGAGTCATATTTCATTTACTACTTGTTTCAGATATATTTTAGTTTATTGCTTTATGGTTTTTGAATGCTGATGTTCATAAATCATGGTGAGGTCAGCTGCATTCTCTTAAGTATACAAATAATCTGTAAAATGTACTTCTTTTTAGGCTATCCATGCCCAAATAGAAAATCATCTTTGACTACATTATTTTTAATTAAGAACAAACTCTGTTTGAGGGCACACTATATACATGTACCTTTTCTTACAAGTTATCTGAGCCTCGACTTAACTCTGGCAGCTCAACTTTGCACGTACAAAAAACTGAGTATTTTGGGAACAAATGGGACATCACAGCATTCTAGATAATACAAGGGGATGGTGTGGTGTTTCTGTTTCCCAAGCATTCCTCTGTTTCCCCTATGAATACTATCAAAGACTAACCAGGTGTGCAAAGAATAACCATGGTGTAGGAAAAGAGCTAAATATCTGGGATTTACATTTTTCCCATCATCAGTTTCTGGAACTAACTTCAGCTAATTTGTATTTAGAACTGCTAAGGAGGGAAGCATGAGTCCTAATCTTTGCAAAGAAAAAATATTTACTGTTCAGTCATCCCACCACACTTACTGTTGTTTATGACTCTGGCAGTAACACACAGTGCCCTGTTACATTCTTTGAGGGTTAGAAACTAAATATATGCACAAAAAATACTGTCCCCATCTCCAGGAATTTGCAGTTTAAAAGACATTATGGCAGGATAAAGCAACAGCCAGAGACAAATTTTTCCATCTCTACTGAAATTTTACTTGTTTAGAAAGTGAAAGCACATAAAATAAATGCAATATAAATGACAATGAAAAAGAATTATCTCCCTTAAATTGTTCTATAGAATTTTTCTTCCTAAAGTACTGAAGCAAGAAATATATCTGTAACCATGGAGATTATACTAGGCAACATGCATAATAATTCAAAATGTGGCATCACACAAATGTTCTTTGTCATGAGTGGATTACTACAAAGAAGCAGGTTTCCCCTAAACAATTTTCAGAAGCAGAGTAGATGTGATTCATTTCTTGACCCTCTTTTTTGAAAGGAGAAAGAGGAAGTGTCAGTATGTGCAGGAGAGTTGTATTGCATTCAGTTTGAAAAGACTCATCTTCCCAGGTTCCTGGCAGTTTTTAATCATAGACACAATTTACTGAAAATGTTTATCTTCTGTGAATCATTACATCAGAGCAAGGAATCCACCACAGTGCCCACGTGGCATGAAAGATGGTCATGGAGACACAGTTACAGGATAAATAGTAAACAGTGATATTCATTTTTGCTTGGGTCTACTTGGGCTTGTTCATTTGTTTTTAGGACAGATGTACAAAATATGTATTAAAAACCATTCCTGTTTAATCCTAGAAATACCATGATTTGGCTTATTTAAGTGTTAGCTGTAAAACAGGATTCTTTCACATTTGGTAATATTTTTTTTTCTCTGCTTATTCTTTCTCTTCATGGATGGCATCAAATAGCAAATAGCTCTCAGTCTGCCAGTTTCTAGTGCAGGATGAATATTGACGCAGTTCTGATACAATCTATAAGGCAGAGGGAAAGAATTGCTGTAATCAGGACCTTTCACAACACCTTAATTTCATAATTTCACTTCTCTTTACAAGGACTTAACTAAAATCTGGTGGTTTGCAGTTTGAATTAGGAAGAGAAACTGATGATGATGTAAGGATAATGTAAATCCTGTTTACTTACAAACAACATAGAAAATGTTGTTTCCTTGAAAAGACGAAAAATTCAGAAGATACTTCCTTTTTATGCAGTCCTGAAGTACTCAGCTGTTTCTCAGAGCCGCACAACTACTTTTTTTTCCTGCCTCTGCAACTTCTTTTTCCAATTCCTGGCATTTTTTCCCAACCCTGAAATTACAGATTTTAGTAAATCTCTTTCAAATTCCTCCTCCATTTTATTTAGCTTTGGCAATAGGCCATTGTTTCACCTATCACTTCTTTTAGGATGAATTTTTTTTTGCATTTATTTTAAGTGTCTTTTTTTAATGCTCTCCAACTTGAAAATGCAATTTCACCCAGCCATCAGTGGATAGAGCTAGAACATAATTAATTCTTTCCCTTTCTCTTCTGCAGGAGGCCACGTAGAAGCCCAGTGTGAAAGCAGGAGCTAACACAGTTACTTAACATACTACTTGTGTCGCAGAGGAGCTGAACCCCAGAGATCAGTGGTAATCATAATTTTCATCGTTTCCAAAAGTGAGTATTATCATGCAAAGCAAGTTTTTCCAGAAGGAATAATTTTACCCAACATATTCACTCTTAAATTTAGTGAATGGAATTCAGATAGGTCAACACTGAAGCCTAGAAAAATGAAGCAAATTAAAGCAATGAGAAAAGGTATGCTTTCTTTTGTAACTGGCAAGGTAGCTATGCCTGACCATGTGATTAGTAACATTAGAGATAGCCAGAGAGAATTTGGATTTGGGAAATGATAAAGACTTGAAGAAATAAGCACGGTAAATACAGCAATAACCATTATTTTCTTTTCCTGAGCAGTGAAAACTGCTCCGTGCTGCACACACACATGTGACAGTATTGCAGCACAATGATTTAATACAGCACTCAGCACTCCCAACCCTTATGAGTCAAATCACGGTCATTTCCATTCCTTTGCATTCTGACTTCAGACTTAATTTCTGTATCCATTGCTAGAATTTGCACTAAAATATGTGATGTATTTAAGACAGAGCCCTTCCTAACTTCTTCTCTTCCCCTTCACTCGGCACTGGTAAGGCCACACCTCAAATCCTGTGTCCCATCCTGTCCCTCAGTTCAGGGAGGACATTGAGGTGCTGGAGTGAATCCAGAGAATGGAAACAAGGCTGGTGAGGGCTCTGGAGCACAAATGCTGTGAGGAGAGGCTGAGAGAGCTGGGGATGTTTAGCCTGGAGAAAAGGACACTCAAGGGGAACCTTCTCGCTCTCTACAGCTCCCTGAAGAAGGCTGTAACCAGGTGAGATCGGGCTCTTCTCCCAGGTAACAAGTGACAGGATGAGAGGACACAGCCTCAAGTGCGCCACGTGAAGTTTGAGTGGGACATCAGGAGGAAATTCTTTACAGAAAAGGCGATTAGACATTGGAATGGGCACCCAGGGAGGTGGTGAACTCACCTTCTCTGGGGGCGTTTAAGGAAAAACTGGACGTGGTGCCATGGTCTAATTGGCATAGTGGTGTTTAGTCATACATTGGATTCGATAATCCCATAGGTCTTTTCCGACCTAAATGCTTTTGTGATTCTTTTGGGCCAAGCCGAGCCTGCAGGGTTTACGGGCTCAGCTGCCGAGCAGGGCTCTGCACAGAGCTCGGAGGCACAGACGGAGGCGGCCGTGGGGCGGGCATCCCGTTCTGCTGCCCTGTGCTGCTGCGTTGGCGGGACCAGCCCCTCACCCGGCAGGGCTCGGCCCCTCACCCGGCAGGGCCCGCCCCTCACGGCCCTCCTGCCGGCTCCGCCCCGCCCCTAAAACTGATTGGTTCGTGAGCGCCACGTGACCGGCGGGCGGGCGCGCGCTCGTGGGGAGCCGGGCCCGGCGGGAGCGGCGCCGGCGAGGGCGGAAGTGCACGGCGGGGGCGCGCGGGCGGCGGCGCTGCCCCCTCAATGAGAGTCGGGGCGCGGCGGCAGCGGGAGCAGCGGGGCCGGGGGGCACAGCCGGGACGGGAGCCGGGCTGGAGCCGCCGTGTGGAGCCGGGCCTTAGCCCCCAGGTGAGAGTGAGCAGCGACCTCGGGATCCCCCAGCCCCGGGCTTGTGGGGGCCTCAGCCGTCCTGGCCCCGCGCCCTCGGTGAAGGCAGGCGGGAGTTGCCGAGTCCTGGCCGCAGCCTGGGGATGTGGCTGAGCCCCCGGTCTCCGCGCTCTGCGGAGAGAGAGAGGGAGGGAGGGAAGGTGCCACCGGTAATGCGGAGCAGCCCCTCTCTCCCCGTGCGTGGGACGATGAGAGTCCCACGGCTTCTACCGGAGGTTCCTCCGCCATGAGAGAGCACCGGGGCTGGGCGAGGGGAGAACAGGGGCAGCCGGTGACCGTCGGGCCTGCGCCGGAGCCGCAGTGGGAGGCGAGAGGCCCCGCTCGTGGATTCGGCCACTCCTGCGGCTGCCGGTGGAGCCGGGGACCGCTGTGACTCCTATCTACAAGTGGGACGTGCGGGAGAGAAAGGGCGAGGAGGAGCTGGCCTTGAGCGTTAGTCAGGCTGCCCTGCCTTCTCTTGGTGCCCTCAGATAAGTGATAACGTTTCGTCTGCGGAAGATAAACAGAAGGTTTGGGATGCTGTCGGTCTTAGCTGAGCCAGAAGTTCCTGAGGGATCTTGTTTTATCTGGGTAGCTTCTCTCTGTGCCCGTGTTTATCCTCCCTGCAGCCTTACCTACAAGGTGTAGATCTTGTAGGAAGAGAAGGGTGGTGCCGAAGCGTGACCTTACCTGGAGAAGGGCAGGGAGTGAGGTGAGACAAAGCAGCCCAGTCATGTTTCCTGAGCAGCTGGTGGAGGCCTAACTTGATCATTCTGCTGGAGTCCTGTTGAATCGATTCTGTTCTGAGAACAGGAGACTTAGCCTTCACTATGCCTGGGTATTTTCATGGTGGAAAGGAAGAAGGAGACTGTACCTACACAAGGAGCAGCCTTGCCATTTTCAAAGCTGAAGTGTGCAGTCGGAGCAGTATTTGGTTTGGGTTTTTTTAACTGTTCTAATGTCACTTCTCTGGTTCCAAGATCCTTGTTTCTCTTCTGAGGGGGCAGGGGGTGCTTAAGACATTAAAAAAAGACAGTTTTTCCTGAAAATCACTTACCTCTGAGGATGAGAGCAGACAGGCACCTCCCTGTCCCAAATTAAAGTTGTCAAAGTGAGAGTAGGACCTAACAACTTGGAACCAGACTTGTGGTTCTTGGAAGTGATTTGCTTGAAGGCTGAAGATAATTTTATTGCACAGAATTTAATAGCAATAGCTCAAGTTTACTTGACAATAGCATCTTTGCACTTATTCGCATATAGCAGACTTGCTAGAATAATTTTAACTACTTGGATTTTTGCTTATGATCAGATGATGCCATGGTGACATGTTTTGCATTTATTTCCTCTAGTAAATACTTCATTTAGGAATGAAATAGCCATCAGACTAGTCCTGTAAACAAGTTCCCTATGTTAGACTTTCAGTAGTAAATTGTTTGTTTTCACTTCTTTTGGAGTACATTCAACTTGATTCTGTTTTGCATGCCTGGAAGAAAGTGAAGCTGACCTATTTTTGCTAGTGTTATGTATTTATTTCAGAGGAATTTCTAGTATAGAGATTTAGCTGGAATACTTTACAAAGGTTCTTAACTGAAAGCTTAATTTGACCAGACAATATCCTTTCGTGGCCATCCTTTAAAACTCTCAAACTTGTCTCTAATTGTCAATGTGGTTGTACTAGAAATCTGGGTAGAAGAGCTGTTGAGGCATTTTGATCAAATCAAATCAAGTGAGTAACGATGGGACACTGCCTGAACAACTTGGATGTGTAAACTGAAATCCTGGATGGTTTGTAGTTTCTGTGAGCTAATGCTTAATTTGGACTCTTAAGTTTTTTCAGCTGCTTAATTGATTTTGCACCTACTGTAATTTGACCAAATGCTGGATAAAATTGCGTGCTTCTCTAGGAAGTGTTGGGGTCCAAGCGTCACATGGAACAAAATTGTCCTGTGAACAGAGCAAAAAAGACCACATGAAACAGCAGAATAAGCTCTAGCATCATGATTTGGGAATCTGGTTCATAGTTTGTTCTTGTCCTGTAGACCTGTTCACTTTCCATGCAGTGGATAATTGCACGTTAACTCAGTCATTTCTTACTAACTAGATTCAAGCTCCCTGTGACTGATTAAATGAATTGCTTTCTATTACATAAGGAATTCATGTGAATTAATAGCCTCTCTTAGCAGGGGTACTGAAGGAGCCTGTTTCTCATGACAGCTGTGCAGGCACTAAGCACCCATGGGAGTGCAAGTGCACAGTGGTATCAAGGCAAATTGTGCCTGAGGTCAGTAGATGTCTTGTGCCGGTTACTGTAGCAGGCAACTCGGGATAGTAGCAGTGGTGTCCAGGGATTTGAGTGAAAGGCTGTGGCTGGGGAGGCCACAGAACTAGATAAATGTAGATGCTTGCTGCTTTTCACTCCCTGTGTGCCTGACTTCAAGTAACTTTGCATGACTGACTTAGGAGAGGTGCTGATCCTAATTATCAGCCAGGTTATATAGCAACTTATATTCTCAAACTCATTCTGTCTTGAGTTGGAAATACCATCCTGCTGATAAAAACCTGCGGTTTTTAGGTTTTCTCTCTTCAACCACCTTCGAGCCCTATGTCTCTGCTAACTGTTCTGCTTCACTGTCAAGCAGTGGTGATAAGGTTTCATTGCTTGTTGCCTGCTGTTGCTTGGAACAGCAAGGTCAGCAAACAGTCCTGGCTGTTTCACTCTCCTAGTGGTAATAGTCAATTTTGCGGCTTTTGTTGTATGATACGAGGCTAAAGAACAGGTATTTAAAAAGTCCTTGTTAATAGTTGCTAAGGAGCCATCATTTTGTTGGTAGCTCTTTTAGCCCATTAAATAGAGCTAACCAACTTTCCTCCATGCCTGCCGCAGAAATACCAAATTGTCTTGTCATTTAAGCAAGATAAGTCTATATAACTCATGCTTTATCTCTTCATGTTTTTCCAAACACTGCTTTAATAGTAATATTAGAGGATCTGTTTTGTCTCTTGTGCTTGAGATGTGCAGATGTGTTTTTCAAGACCTGTCAAAATGAAAGCCATGGAACTGTGTAATGTGAGAATGTAACCATAAAGAATCAAGTAAATACTTGCACATCAGCCTAAATAACAAAGTGTTTGCTTAGAACTTCAGCTGTTTCCTGTGGAACCTTGAGCCCATAGCCTTTCTTCTGAAGTTGTTGACAAAGAAATAATGGTTGATTACATGAATATGAGACTTAATGGAAATGCAGTCCTGACTAGGAATCTTTGCTGGATCACAAGTCAAAGACCGAAAAAAGCAGTTCTGGGATTATAAACATTTGTTAAAGTCTTAATCCTGTCAGCTGTTACTTTGTGAATTAGTGTTGCTGTCAGTTGAAGTGATTAGTGTGAAATATTTTAGGCCACTAATATGTTCCTCTTAAATTCAGAATGTGTCAAAACTAATCTGAAGTCAAAGCATAGAACTGGAAAGCTGAGAACATGCTGAATTAAGCAGATGCTGTGATTTCTCTGGTTTCTAGCTCTTTCTGTATGTATTTTTACCTGTAGTGAAAGATTATTTTTCAGAAGAGTACTGGAGACCTAGACTAGCCCCTATTTTGGGTATGGTAGATGGACATATTGAAGAATGTTTCCAACTTGGATTTAATATTGATGATTTTTTTTTTTTCCAGCTAGTGGTTTGAATCACAGGTTTAACAGAGAAAAGAATCCCACTTTATAGACAAGACTGTTATAAAGTACTGCATTACAGGATTATACTTAACATGACAAAGCACTTTGATTATTTGTAGGAAGTACCCGAACCCTGGACTTCATCCTACAAAACACACACTAAAGTGGCTTTTTTTTTTAAAGTAGGTGTTTCATAAGGTTAGTGCTGCCCTGTTCCAGAGGACGCTGTCTTGGGCACAGTTTAAAGCAGACATTTAACAAATGAAACAGTTTTAGGTCAAGTTGCATACCGGTTGCCTCAGCTTTCCAGAAAAGAGGTAGTTTTGCTAACTGGGGAAGCTGCTCCCTGATTAAAATGAATTACTTGTAAAGTATGTAATGATCTGTGATACAGCCTTTTCACTAAACTGCTACTGCAGCGAGAAACTCCTCTCCATGATGATGTTCTTCTGCTGTTTAGTGTTCTTGGCTTACTGTGAGATCTCATTTGGGGTAGGTAAGGAATTCTCATTAGTGTACTCACCAAGAAATCTCACTGACTGACTTTTATGGCAGCTTTCTGTTTTTATCTACCATGCCATAAAATAGACTAGCCAAGAAATTTAAGGAAATGGTGTTTCAAAAGACAGCACCATTTTCAAGCACACATTCCTATCTCTCTTTGCACTTTATCATGTTTCAAAACACAGTTTAGGACTCAATTTAATTTTTTAAACAATTCATTTACTTTTAAATTTGTCTTATAAGGCAAACTAAAGTCAAAGTAGGCTTTTTTGGTTGAATCTGTTCTGAAGTTTTAATGGAAGGAAACTAATTTTAAAAATGGTTAGGCAGACCAATCGGTGGTGATACTGTGAATCTTTGTCTTCATTTAGCTTGTAAAACCGCAATCAAGCAGTGTTCTTGTCCGACTCTCTAGGTATTCACAAGTGCTTTCTAATATCATCTGGTATAATAGTATGACAGGGGCCAAAGCAGAGCATGAACCTGTTATACTCTTGTAAATAAGTGTTAGATAAGGTTTTTAATCAAGTGTTAGTCATGATGGATTGGCTTTAAGTTTTCTAGTTCTACTGTACTACTTTTGCTAATTGAAAAATGGGCCTTCCCACAGATAAGATTTGTAGCAACAGCATTGCTGGGCATAGACTTGACTTAAAGTTGCTGAGGCTGGAAGACACTTGTGGAGACTGCCTAGTCCAGTCCTCCTGCTGTTTGAGCACTCTTGTCCCATAAACTGGCTCATTATCATCTCTAGGCAGAGCTTTGTGTGCTCCAGCTTTTCTCATGGGAAAGTCAACTCTCCTGCCTTGCTGGTCTGTCCTAAAGAGTCTGTAGCCATCCACACAGCAGCACTGTAACCATGAAAACGATCCCAGCTCATCTCTGTGATCCCAGAGGGATTCTAACCCCTGTAGCTACACAGAGACCCCCAGTGTCTCCAGATTATTCCCTGTACTGCATGCATTAGTTTATGGAAGCACCCTGTTGTGCTGATTTCCCAGGAAAGGCAGGAGCTGTGAGATGAGCTGGCTATGTATCAGGAGTTTTTTTATTTTGGTAAAGTGCTCTGCAGAGGTAGGAAGTGTCTCCAGGAGCGCACAAGAATAAATGCACAGTTTATATTCTGCACTAGTTCTGCATGTTCATGTGACCTGTCATTTGCTAGGTCATAAAGGGAAGTGTGCTCAACTAAATGTGTCCTAATTCTTTGTGTTGAAGTCAAGTGGTTCTGAGTTAATAGTCTGCCGCCCAAACCCAGAGTTACCGAGCGTGTTATATTGTTCCACTCTTCATTCTACAGCACTCTGGAGGCTGTGTTGGAGAGCACACATTTGGCTGTAAATGCTTTTATAGTCGTAGGCACAGCACTCCAGGGGGAGACCAAGGATAGCACTTCTCCCATAAGTAAAGCTCTCCACAGCTTTTTAGTCTTCTTAACGATAGGGATACTGAAATTGCGTAAGGCCCCTGTGCTGGTGTAATAATCCAGTTCCTATTTGAAGATAGGAATAATGCTTTTGGCTTTGGTATAAAGTGTACAAATACAGTAGTTTCTTATTGAAAGCATTTGCTCCTAGTACAGTGGGAAGGCAGCTTCTTGAATGTGCAAATACCTTGGTTTGGTATTCACTCTACCTGATTGAGGAAACTGGAGTAAAGAAATCTATTTAAATGTGACTTAGCAGCTTAATTATGGGTACTAAATGTCACTATTGTTGTTTTGTGTGATATAAATGCATTGATTGAAAGATGGAGGGAAAGGTTCAGTGCTTGGCACTTGTGTGATGTTGCTTGATGGAGCGAGCTTAGTGACGCATGTACTCATCTGTGAACCCCTCAGTGAAGTGCCTAAAATAGTGAAAGCACTTTCATAGGCTGTAGGATGATGGTCCCTGAATGCTTCTAGGGAGCTGGGATTCTATGGTTAAGAGTGAGCTCAGGATGGGGGATTATTGCTTGCCTATCTGCATCAAATGTGGTCTCAACAGTGGCTTACGTTTCATCAAATGGAGATGAGAGCATAAGACATAACTTGAGTTTGTGAGCAAGGAATGTAATTGTATGGGCAGGGACAGTTGCTCTGCTGGCATTACCTAAATGTTTGGACTTGTGATTTATGCCACACATGCAGTTCACTAGGGAAGCATGATCTAGTGATACACGTCCTTTGGGGGAGCAACAGTAGCAGCTCGTGATCTGCTTGCAGTGTCTGGTGCCATGTTTGTGAGACCAATGGGCTGGGTCTGACAGCCCCAGGACTGGGTAACAGTAGTGACAGCTCCTGCAATTCTGTAGCACGCTTCGTGACAGAATTGGCATTTTTTTGGAATTTATGAAATCAGTGGTAGTGATAATTTTGCTGTGGATTATATAGTTGCAGCTTTTTCACTGAAGTAACTGAAACCACGTTTTAACCTGGTACTGAGGTAAGACTGGTTATTTTGAGCTCTAGTGTGCTAGTTAAGACACTGATTATGTGATCTGAGATGTTTGAATTGGCTGTTGTATTTGTTAGGCTCCTGGAGATCTAGTTAAAAACTGGTATGAGATTAACTATCTGAAGAAAGTCACCACTGTCTCTTAGTGATTTGGTGGACTTTGTATATGCTGTGTATCAAAGATGGACATGTTTCTGCATGAGTGAGCTTTCAAAGGAAGTATAGCTGAAATACACTTTGCAAGTCAGTGGGAGTGAGACTGTTGAACAAGGCTGTTGCCTGAGTGTCACTTTTCTGGTATGAGCCAAATTAACTCATGTGAACAGTGGTGTCATAATTCACCCTAAGTAATTAGGCAACTAGACTGTTATCACCACAGTGACAAACTCTTTGCATAGTAATACTGATTAATGGTATTGACTCAGTCTTTGTGCTTGTAGAAGATTTCTATCAGGTTTTCTAGCAACATCTTGCAGGGTAAGAGCAACATGGTAGATCCCTCTCTGCCGTAGTCTGTAATTTGTCTTCTGGGTGTTAATACTAGACTTGGAGGCTTTCTGAAAGTACGTGGAGAGATCTCCCCACAGGGAGGTATCTCCCTACAGAAGAAGTGGTTTTAGCTGTAATGGCACTACTGTCTTATGGCTTTCACTTCAGGTAACACTATCTTGCTGAAATAAAAAAGTATATTCTGTCTGGTGCTATGTAAGCTGTACTACTTGCTCTGTACTGAGTAATATGGAAAATAATGTGGAGAGTGATTTATTTTTTCCTCATAAAACTCTAAGTAACTATTATGCTTGCATGCTATCTGTGCAACAGTGAGGTGATTATTATAACTGTACTGTCTACATGCAATGACAATCTCTTGATACTGTTGATACCTGGCTATTAAGAGCAATAGCTTTATAGCATGACATTGAAACTTTATTTACTTAAATATAGATGTATGTGATTTTTTGGGAGGGTGGGAAGAGGGTGTGCTCCAATACCTTAAAAGCACTGTTTGAGGGAAGTCCTTTTTCTTCTCTGAGCTACTGTTCAGAAACAAGTTACTCGGCTGTTTTTCTTTGATGGAATTCTAAAATGAAACAACTAAGCAAACAACAAAAGAAAAAGTCCCCCAAAAAACATCCCGAACAAACAAACTCATTTATTTAATATTTAAGTTCCTTAGGAACAGAGATATATATTTGCTTATATTTCACTTCAGCATAAGATCCGAATTTTAAAGGGTTGCTTTAAAGTGTTGCTCTTCTGTGTGACTGATCAGATTGATTCTTTCACGTGACTAAATCTTTGAAGGTTGCAACCTTGCTACAGACTTGGACAGGATTTAGTTCCAGTTTTCCTTAGACATCAAGATTATTCTTAGCAAGGTTATTGGCTTGAGATTACTGCTGATGTGTAAGGTGATGTCTGTCTATTTGTAATGAGTAATCTAGAATAGTCCTGTACTGAATGATGTGAGAGGGCATATATTTAAGAATTTCATCTAGTAAGTAAATATAAAATAAATGCAGTCACATTTGCTTTCCAAGCTGCACTGACGCATCTCTGAAAACTTGTAAGAAGAGCTGGGCTGTTCTTGGCAAGGATGGAGGGGATTGTGGGGAATGTGAGTATATACAGGTATTTTGTACTTCAAATGGATCACTGTTGTGGTGGTCCAGATCTGAACAGAGCTTTGAAAGTTGGAATTATCCAAGTGTAGCTATAACCTGTTGGAAAGAGCAGCGTGCTAGACATTATAGGTTGCAAGGACAATGATCAGTTAAAGGAGAAATTAATGTGTGAGTCTCTTGTTCTCCCTGTTCTACATAAGGGTAGGTGCCAAAAAATATTTTGTAGAGTAAGTCCACTCTTCTTAAAATCACTTGATCTTATTAAACTTTTTTACTCTAAGTGAAGAGCTGGAGATGGCTTTGCATGCAAATGTGTGGAAGAGTGAAAAGTAAGATATGGTATGGAGACCAGGGTCACTAGTACGGATTCTTAATCCTGATTGGCTGGTATCCAGTGGTTGGATGTCTGATGCTATCGATACTTTTAGAGTATTTCAGTGTGATATCTGTGTCCTCTTCATGCATTCAGAGAGGACTTCTGATCACAACTATATTAAAAATACTGGTTTTATACTCCCTGTGATACTTTCCAGATGAGCAAATCTTAGGCACACTCCTGCAGTAGAAGCTCATCTCACAGTCTGCAGTCTTCCTTATGGAAGCTAATACTCCAGTCTGATTCTTTTGATGAAAAACAATTCTGAATTCCATTGGTTCATCAATCTGTGCCTATCACTTCTCCAACCTTGCAGGAGATGGAGAATAATAATGAACTGGCTTCAGGTTCTGATTTAACCTTTAACTGTTGTAACACAGTGAACTTGCTAGTGCTGGTCTTGCTTCATGTGTCTGTTAGTTAGCAGTGTATATGTAGCTCCTGCCAGAGCGTATTTGTGACAGCATATTTGTGCCTGTAAGCGTATGTACAATTCTGGGGGGTTTAGGCAGGATTAATAACTAATAATAATGGACTGAAACTGGTGTAATGTAACTTTGAGTGTATCAAGTAAATGTATTTATTGTGTTTTTTTCCTGTAACATTTAGGGATATGGTTGCCACTTTGAACAAGAATCTAGCCTGTATAAAGAGGTTAGATCCCTTCACGTTTACAGAGTAAAGTAGTTCCTTGCCTTAAATTCTTACTTTTTATCCTGATATTATAAAGCTTTCAAAATCTGTTTAGAGTTTCCTGTCCAGTGCCCTTATTGTGGCAACTGCAAGCCTTCTGCCATACCTTAGGGAGAGAAAATGCCTGATTACCAAAAGCAAATATGAGGCTTGGGTTTCACACCAGTGCTCAGCCTGGCTGCTGCAGCAGGGTGGTGGCTGTCCCTTGTCTAAGGAGTGAATCATGAGCAGGGTCAAGGAACTGCCCTGTTTCTGCAGCAGTATAAATATATATAAGTATGTACAAGTATAATATTAGTGCTTGGCTGCTGTAGTTCCACCTTCTTTGGCCTTAGTTGTACAAACTGTTTTTCTCCTTTCACATCAGCACTGAGGCATGTGTGGCCTTGCAGATGACTGGCAGCCCCAGTGGGCTGTGCTGAATGGCTCTGCTGCAGGAGGAGATGGGCTGGAACAGCCAGGGGCAAGGAAGAGGGGACTGAGGGACAGGGGGTGATGATGGCAGCATTAGGTGATATGAATGGGGACTTTGAAACTGCCCCAATGTGCTTTGCAAGACGTCTCAAGCTGAACGATTTCCTTGATCCAATTAAACATGGCCCAGAAAAATCTGTAAGCGCTACTGAGAAGGTAGAAACGTCCAGCATTACATGGAAAACGATATGAGGATATCCCAAGCAGGAATTTCTACCAGACACATCATGATCTCTGTTTAGCTTAGAAACCATTAACTGGATATATGCCAAGAGGTAAGATACTAGCACAGCAAAAGAAGACAGAGTAGCATTTGTAATTTTTCAGCCTGCATATCCTAAAATTTTCACTGGCATTAAATATGCTACTTAATCTCAAATGGCATTTTTTAGTTGAATTACCAGTTGGAGCATTTACAGTCCATTGAAAGCTAATGGAATTTCAGTACTTAAATATTTTCTGGGTAACCTCAGAATGGCTGAGGAGCTCTTACAGTTCATAGCTCAGTGAGATTGTTAATTAGTTTTGTGATCCAGGGAATTTCTGTGTCTGCATTCTTGTGAGCATATCATAGAACCAAACACTTCAAAGCCTCTAATTCATATTCTGATAAATGAGGATCACTAAAATATTGTTGCAAAACCTTGTTCTTTCTGCTCTTGCTTTTGATGACATCATATTTGTCTTTATAATAGGTTGAATACCCAGATTTTCCTTTAAAAGTAGGTATGTGAAGGGTTTAACAAAGCTTCTCTGTCAAGCTATTGGGCTAAGGGTTTCTAGAATCCTGTTTTAAAATCCAAAGAATGGCTGCTTTCAGTGGCAGGATAGCAATGAAAAGAAATGTCCAAAGATATCAGCTGCACAGCAAGAGAACAAGGGCTGTTCTCAGCAATTTTGAGCTTAGAGCTTTATTTCAGTTTTAAATCTCAAACTGAATGGAAGAACTAGCAGCAATTTCAATTAAAGCCTTTGGAGGGTCTCAGATTCTTTTATAACAGCAGCAGAATATTTATTGGAAAACAGGTAGAAGCTTATCTTTTTTTTTTTTTTTTCTTATGTACTTGGATGAACTGTAGCAAAGTTTCTTGTGAAGTGACAAGAGCTTTTTCCTTTAAATGTTCTGCAGCTGTGGTGTCTTAGTGCACATGAAATAAACAGGGATATGAAGTGTGGTTTGAAATAGGTGTAGTTATTCAGTCATAGTCTTTGAATCTTGGCATTAGGTAAACCAGTCCTGTTTGTAAACTGTGTTCTGAGCAGTTTTACTGTTTAGGTTGAGGAGAGGGTGGAGAAAAAGCAGTTTACTAAGCTGTTTATAAACAATTGCCTTGAAGTGCTTAGTTTCAAGGGACCAGTCAAGAATGACACAACATTGTGCAGGGGGTTTTAGTTAACCTGCAGAAATTCAATCTAAACAGATAAGAAAGACAAGGGAAGGCTGAAATAGCTGGTGAGTTTAGGGTTAGATATCTTAAATTGAAGGTGGCATGATTTGAGTAGTCCTATGGCCAAGTAGAGCTCTTCAGAAGTCTTAAATCAAAACAGCTGATTAACTCTTACGGTTTGAATTGTAGATTCTGTGCTTCATGTGAGCAGCCTGTGGCTGGTGTAATCTTCCTTTCTTCATCTGAAGAGCATCTTTCACCAGCATCACAGTGCTCCTATTGTGCATAAGGCAGTGTGTTACCTATTATAAAATAAATGTAGCCTTCTCAAGTTAGTGGCTTAATCCTTATCTTTTAAAACAGGTGAAACAGGTAATTACTTCTATTTTCTTAAAGAAGTAAGACTGCTAGAAAAAGTTTATTCTCTGACATGGGGTCTGTCTAGCAGTTTATTTCAAAGCAGGATGAATGGTAACCAGAAGAAACCACCTTCCCTACCTCATTCCCCCAAATAAACTTTCAGAAGGTTTGGGGTGTGCTTGTTTTTGGTTTTTTTCTTTTTTTTTTTTTTTTTCCCAGCTTATGATATTTAGCATGTGAAGTTCAGCATGGTGTCATTAAACCTGAGGGTAAAATGACAGGTGGAAATTAAATAGATTTACTGACTGCCCAATGGATTGCTTCTTGTCCTGTCAGAGAAGGGTGAATCTTGCTGGAAAGTATACTGCCCAAACAACAGGTAAAGAGCAGTAGGGGAGAGGAGGCATCTTACTGCAGTGTTTAGGTGTCCTGTATGGACACCTACTCAGAGTGAGCTCTTCAGCACATCCAGTAAGACCCTTTGCTTTAAATCTATGCCCCTTAAACTGAAGGGACTTGAGTAATATTTTAAAGCAAACGCAGTTGTCACAGGTTCTTCTAGACACTGCTCCTTTCTTGAGAAGTGGTTGGATTTCCCAAAATTTGCTTTTCTGTCAACAGATGAGTTAATGTCAGTGTCTTGACTGCCTCAAGGATGTTTAATGTACAGAATAGGAGGAAAATTAATCCTTGTCTACTCAGACATAACAGAGGAGAGAGCTTCCACTTGTGTTATTAGATCTTTTTTTTTTTTTTTTTTTTTACTTTTTTTAACCTCAACAAACTGTTAGATGTGATCTTTGAACCATGTTATGTAAACTGTTTCTTGGGCTGTAGAGGTGGAGATAAAAATAAACAGTTGGCTCCAATGCCTTTTCTTGTTGTTTTATTAGGATATTCCTATTATAATCTTACCATGCCCCTTTCTGAACTACTGATATGCTGTTAGGCTGTTTCCTGTAAGCACTGGTACTTCTGCACTGATACTGACTGTGTTAATCCTGTGTCACACTGCTTCAGCCTTGCCTTGCCCTCTGTTCTTGTCTCTGCACTGCCTGCCTATTCTGGGCTGGAGGAGGCCACGCTCCCTCTGGTGCCACCAAAGAAGAGCTGCTTTGTGTGAAGTTTCTGGGACCTCACTGAGTGCACACTGCACAGGGTCTGTGCTGTGAGCATACTGCTGGATTCACGTGGTTCTTATAGTCCTGATCCTCTGAAATATTCAAGAGACACTTGGAACAGCTCTGCAGGGAAGTTCAAGTACCTTGGCCATGAAGAGCTTTAGATGCAATCAAACTGTAAATTTTTATGCTATTGGATGGGTTTTGTTTAATATTATACTTTGATTATGAATCAGGTAAGGCTGACCTTGCAGTTTCTGTGGGCCATTGTTGGGGTGGAATAGAGAAGGAAGGATTTAAATATTCTCTCCACTTACTCTTATGATTAACTGAATCAAGTGTGTCGGTATTTTTCTTAAAAGACAGCAGTTCATTTACTGTGACCCTGTAAAGATGTGTGGTATTTGTATTGACAGGACAGAGAAATCTTTTCTCTTAGCTATTAGTAAATTATGCCTTTATTGCTGTTGCATAGCACAGTGGACTTAGTGCTGCTCCCTATTACATATTCCTAAATTTGCGATGCCAGAAAAATGTCTAATTTGAAAATTTTGTGTTAGATAACACAACAGTTACAACAATGTTAGGATGTCTGATAAAAGAATACTCACAGGTTAAAACCAGTCACAATTATATTGAAAAGTATCTAAGGATCATACTCCAGAAAGCAGCTTATCTACTACTGTGAAAGCCAGACTACTCTTGAGCTAGGACAAAACAGCATTCTCTACAATTTAAGAGCAAGCTGTGTTATTTCCAGAACACTTAAAATCCCTGAACTATCTTATTGTGTGGCCAATCTGTAGCTCTTGTTTCTTGGTTGTTTATGTCCAAGCAAGCTGAATTTTAGTTTACCATCTGTAGACCATGGAGATAATAGGCAAAGCAACAGCTTCTGGAGTCCAGATGCTACCTGTTGTGTTTTTTTCACATTCCTTTGGCAGGGAAATGCTCTCTTCTTTTCTTGCCTCTCTGATGACTAAGAGTTAAAAATCAATGTCTGTGGCAATGGTTGAATTCACTGTCCCCAGCAAAAGTGTGTTTGTGCTGTACAGTGAGAACCTATGGAGAAGTAGGAATTGTCACACCTCATTTCTGTACTAAGGAGTGTCCTGAATGAGGGAGTTGATATATAACATAATAGAGAAGATTACCAGAGGAAAATATCTGTCTTCACTTACCAGTGTTTATCCCAGAATGAGCACTTAAAGATGATTAATTTGCATTGCTGCACTAAATGTATGTAGCAAACAGGTGCGAGTAAAAAACTCTGCATGGAAAAATGCTGCTGCTCAGATGTTTGAAAATGCTGTCCTGAGGGCACTTCTTGATTGTTGGCATGTTTGTTCTTGTATGCATGAGTTAATGAGAACTTAGTTTGATTTGTTGCTTTTCAGAACATCAAGTCGTGACAAGGGGAAAAAACCAGTTACTATCAGTGTACTCCAAGGGCAGTTGTCCAGACTGGTTGTGGAATTGTCAGTCTCAGAACGCAGGGCACATAAACTGGATTGCTTGGATTAAACTGCTTTCAGGGAGAGGTTTGGACTGGACAGTATCCAAAAGTCCCTTTCCAAGCTAAATAATCCTATGGCATGTTTGTAGGCTAATGATCCCTTAGTCTCTTTTTAGTTTTGTTCAGGGCAGCTGGTTTTACTGAAGCTTTTTCCAGTATACTGTTCAGTAACTTCTACTGTTAGCCTTTTGTTTTCATAGAGTAGCACTAGATGATATGGCAGTTTCAGTGTTTTTCTAGAGTAATTGTGTCCAGGTAAGTTGGAGACTCCTGGAAGGTCCCTTGCTTTTATGCTTCTGGAATAAAGTGTGCTGATAAATCAAGGCTGGTACAGCTACTTCCTGTAGTAGTGTTTTCTGAATGGTCTGCTGGTCTCCTTACAACTCTCTGCCGGGATATGAACAGCTGGGGTCCTTTGTGGTGCTCTGAGCACACAAGACTCTCTCTCCTGCCATCTCACATATACACGTCATGTGTCTGAAATATTCATGTTTGGGGTTTTTTTCTGTGTGAGAATCCTGACTGGTGACACATCTTTGTTTCAGTTTTTTCTGTTTTTATCTTGAGTTTGCTGTCCTTAGAGATGCTGCTCTGTGCTAATCAGTGTGGCAGCTGCTGCTTGTGCTTCTGATTAAACTATTGTGTCCAGCTACTCTTAAAAAAAAGAGGCAGTATTATTTTTAAGAAGCCTCCAGCATTTAATTACTAGGCTTGCATAACACACAAACAGAGGCTTGTTAGCTAGGGCTTGTTTATTGAAGCTTACTCCTTTCTGGCTTAGCAACATCAGGAGAAGAATAGGAGCTGAGATTTTTTTTTGCAGTAAAGCAGGAATTTGTTTTTTAAAGCAAATTAGATTTGCAGCATCAAAAGGCAGGAAGAGTGTAAAATAAATGCTAATGCCATGTCATAAGACTTTCTGCTAGAAGCTTTTGCAACTTGTTCCTGCCAATTTACTGTGTATCTGCTGTTTTCTTAGCCTGCGAAGGGAGAAGATCAAAAGCCGGATTTCTGCTTATGAGCAGATCTAAGGTATAGCTGTATCAACATTAAAGAAATGTTTTACAAAGTTGTAATGCCTTATAACAAGAACAATAAAACCCACTTAATTTCATGTTGTTTGAGAAAGAGTGGGCTTTTCTTTAGAAACTGATCTAGACAGTAGTCTTGTAGGCTGGTTTTACAAATAAGAGTAGCTTGTTAGAAACCTTTGGTACTTTTATTAATCATACTGTTGTCACAAATAGAAGCTATTTGTTTTAATACCTTGTCCTACTCATACTTTAGGCATGGTTTGCATGCTTTAGGCTTGTGGGGCAGGGTTTTAATCTGGTCTTTCAGCACTTGTGAGACACTTCACCTGCATGCTACCCTGATGTCCCCAATGCCATGGATGGGTGACTGTGTTGCTTCTCTCTGCAGATCTAATTGGTTGCCTGGCACTTCATCTGTGGCAAGCAGGACAATGGCTGCCAGCAAGAGCAAGAACCAGAGTTCCTTGGCCCTCCATAAAGTAATTATGGTTGGCAGTGGGGGTGTGGGCAAATCTGCACTCACACTTCAGTTTATGTATGATGAGGTAAGTAACTTTGGTTCAGCTTCTCTAAAGCACAAATTAATACAGCTTGCTAATCTTTTTTATTGTGGGACAGGGGAACTAAATGTGATGAGCAAAAGATCTCATGACCCAATTGGCAGGAGCAAGATGTAGAAACCTGGGAGATGTGCCCTCTGGCAACATCTCTGGCTAAAGGTGACAAAATTGATGCTTATTTGTGAGTCTTCAGAAGTCATACATAATGTATGGGTGCTTTTGTACAGAAGCTGTTACTACTGGAGTTGAACTGTAATTTAGGTCAGTTAAGGCTGAAGTTAGAAGTAAACATTCTAGCTCCTTCTAAGCCAGGTGATGAAGTAGGCATGTTCATAGCATGAATTCTTCCATACTGGTATGCAGGAAGCTAGATTAGGCAGCCCACACTAGTATGTGAAGGAATAGATGATCCTCTAATTCAGAATTTAGCATTTATCTGTAGGGTGTCCACACATGCTATAGTAGAGTAAGAATCTGAACAGGTGATGCAGTCATTAATGAAACCCAGCCAGCTTAATTTGGCTTAATTGTTGTGTTCTGAGGTTGAGAGGCTCTTTACCACTCTACTTCTCTGCTGGATGTGTGCTGTTGAACTGGCAGTGGTTTTGTGGATCTGATCAATACTGAATGGACTAAAGTATGTGTCTGTGTAATTATGGAGCAGGCTTTCATGTTCAGTAGCTGGATGCTCTCATCTACACCTGTTAAAAGTTCAGATACCTAATCCTGAAGTATATTCAAATGCATTTTCTTAAAGTGGGAGATCTAGATAATGCCAGCAGATTACTGGTAACTTATACTGCAACTCTGTTCTTAAATTTTACTGAAGTTGCTGAACAGTGTTCTGTGTAGCCAAACTTAACTAAGCAAATTGGCTCTTTGATGTATTTAAGGGCTTAAATAATTTGCTTTTAATAGTAAAACTAAAAAAAAAAAAAAAAAAGAAGTAGTGGAACTTAGTAGCTGACTGAATTATGAGAAGGTTTTGGGGAATTTAAATGTCACTGAAGTGAAAGAAGGAAGATGGACAAATACTGAGACTGTTTGACAGTAATTCTAAACATTAATCCCTTTCTTGTCAGTTTGTAGAAGACTATGAACCTACCAAGGCTGACAGCTACAGAAAGAAAGTAGTTCTGGATGGTGAAGAAGTTCAGATAGACATTCTGGACACAGCAGGACAGGAGGATTATGCAGCTATCAGAGATAACTATTTCCGCAGTGGGGAAGGGTTTCTTCTTGTCTTTTCAATAACAGAGCACGAATCCTTCACAGCAACAGCGGAGTTTCGGTGAGTAGTTTCTCTCCTAGGCAGGGAAAGTTACCCAGTTCCTGTGTCGCACTGACAGTTCTGCCTGAAAGCTACAGCTCTTTATTATTTGTCTGTTGCCATTTGATCAATTAAAGTGACAGCTGACCATTTTGCTCTTAGTAACCAATAACCTGAACCACAGTATTCAGCCTCTGGCTTTGGTTGTCTTCATGGCTGCAACTTATGAGTGCATTATGCCAGCAGCAACTTCAGGCAAGTAACAGATTTTTGGACTCCTAAAACAGGCATATTCCAGCCAATTTTCAGTCTTCGTGGATGTGAAGTTTAATTATCTTAGAACAGTACTTCTGGAATTAAGTCTGTCTTTTGGCCGGGTTTCAGACACAGTATTGCTTACTGCTAGAAGCAGGTGCTCTAACGAAGGGAAGGATTAGCTTCCACTCTCAGGTATGGATTGATGCCAAACAAGGGTTGGCAGCCAAGCATTGCTATTGTAGGCAGACGTATTCCTAGAAAGACACACGGTAGTAGTAAGCACTTCCATTTTTCTTCTTGGGATTAGCAGTTCTGATGTAAAAATCAGCACCAGATTGACCACAGAAACTGCTGGTGTAGGGTGGGGGGTAAATAGAAAAGGATTTAAACCAATGTTCTGGTTTTAGAATCCATGTAGCCACATTCTTCAGGGCAAGTGTTGTAACTCTTTTTGATAATAACTGTTGCCTCAGTAGAAGGTGAACTGGAGATTGCCTGAAACAGCTGTATAACTTGAAGGAAAACTTCCCAAAGTATAGAGAAAGTTTAGGAGTTCCTTATGCTTGTCAGAATAAAAGCTCTTTATTGGTCTGTCTTATGTTCCCTTTACTTCAGTGGTACAAGGTTAACAGATACTGGTAATGGAAATAGCCGAGGACACTTATTTCTAGGTTTTTCTTAAAGCTACTCCCCTTGCACTCTAGAACTTTGGTCTGGGTTCTTAACATACTATATTGTTTCAACAGTAGTGGAAGACCACAGAATCTTTTATGAGGTATAAAAATGCTGTTCCTTCATCACATAATACTTCTGTGACTTTGTTCTGCTTCAGAAGACTGACAGTCATGGGACCCACAAGCAGAGCTTAGTTTGGTCTAACTGGAGCTCTGAAAGTAGCCAACAGTTCAACTGTTACAGGACTGCAAAACTGAGTACTAGGACTCTTCCTAATGTAAGATGGAGGAAAAGGTCAGGTAACACTCAAAGAACACAAAGAAGATGAGACAACTGGAAACACTTGGTTTTGACTTATGTGCCTAACTGAAATACAATATTAAACCCAAGGTTTAAGGCTTTGAATGAAAAAGAGTAGGAGTATTTATCTTGGAAGTTTGGTTTTTTCGTCAGACTTCTAGACCTAGGTTAACAGTGTGTTGGTTCAAGATTCCAGCAAAGCAATGAAAAAGCAATGAAGATGCTCTGAAGATGGGCAAGAAAGGCCTAAGAGCTTTGTGATGCAGAATCTCCTACTTATCAATGATGCAGGAGTAAAATAAATACTGAAGTTAGTTAACTGGAATATTTAGGCGGACATGCAAGAACCAGCTCCTTGGTCCAGGAAGGAGTGTGGAATGGGTAGTATGAGTCTGCAGCATCTCAGGCCAAACTGCAGATTGGTATTATTGATCCTTTAGGTTCCAGAATTCTAATGCTAAGAGACAGTTGAATACTGAACAAACTATGGGCTTGTCTTTAAATCTTAGCTCTCCTGCTGATGCTATGCATTCAGTGTTTGCTTTCACTGCCTCTGTAATCTGAAAATGTGTGAAGGTGCAGTTAAATGCAACAGCAGATTGTCTGCTTCAGTGTTAATGCTATTTTAGAGCCTCATGTACTCTCTATACATTGTTATTTTATAGATGGAAAATGCAGGCATCTGAAGTAGTATGGTAACTCAGTGAGATAAGGGTGTAGCACTGTGCTCATGCCTTATTTAGCTCTTCTTCATAACAAAATGAAGCACTCTAAAAATAGTTTAGAGTGATAGAGTTCTTCTAGCATCTGAGATGGACAGCAGCATGTGTCAGTCTGGTTTCAGCTTGTGTTTTACCCCAGTAACAGCACAGACTGAGACTGGTATGCAGCATCACTCCATATCCTTTCCTGGATGCTGGTGTGTCCTCTTAGCATGACAGGTTAATCCTGACAGTTCAAATATCATCCTGGAGTCTTTGAAGGAGGAAGGTTGCTTGCATTTTAGTTCAGAATCATGTAGTAACTCTCTTTTTTGGGTAAAGTTTAGGTAGCCATTAGGAAACATCTCTGCCAGCTACTGGCCTGTTTGCAACCTAGTGCCTTGGCAAAGACTTGATATAGCCCAGACCTATACTGAGATGTGATTCAAACTGTGAATTAAAGATGGTGATTGAATGCCAAGGTGGAACTTGGCAAACATGGCATTTGTACTCTTTTCCTCATTCAAATGTGAACTCCTGCTGCCAGTTTCTCTTCTGCCATACTCTTCTTTCCTAGAGCCTGATTACTCACTAACTAAATGTTAAAACTGCCTTCCTGGAAGAGTGAGGCTTTCAGTAGTATAAATTCCATAGCATTACTATGCTAATCTTGGAATCATTTTAAAGTGTGTGTCCAGCTGTTGGGAAATACCCGGTTGTAAACACTAATAAAGTGCAGTGTAAGTGTAAGTGTGGGAGTTTTGTTGCTACTACTTACACAGATATTTTTATTTTGAATACCTAATGCATTAGGGAACAGATCCTGCGTGTGAAGGCTGAAGAGGATAAAATCCCTTTACTGGTAGTGGGAAACAAGTCTGACCTGGAGGAGCGCAGACAAGTGCCTGTAGAAGAGGCTCGAAGTAAGGCAGAAGAATGGGGGGTGCAGTACGTAGAAACCTCTGCCAAAACTAGAGCAAATGTAGATAAGGTAAGATAAATGACATCTGCTCAATTAGATCATCGCTGCCTGTTTAGTATCTGACTCTTGCCGGGACAAAAGCAAGTCCACAGTTTGGCTTCTGAAAGCCTAGTTTATTAAAAAAAAACCCAAAAAATAATGAACTTACTGGAATGTGTACACTCAAACACATACCTAGCTTAGGGGAACCTGAGATCTGGAACAAGTCAATGCTGTTGTCTTGTTTTAACTGTTTGTACCTGAACCAATAGCTTTTCAATAGTACTTTGGGTAAATGGTTCTAAGGATTCCCTAAGTATGTTATTTTGTTTGTAGGGTGTGTCCTTCTTACAATACCAATAAATAACAAACTATGGACACTGAGAAATTCTTACCCTCTTCCCTATAAAGCCACATGTAGTGTGGTTAATCTTAAAAATTGTATTCTTGTTTTCTGACACGACTACTTTGAATTGTGAGGAGAACTTTTTGCTGAGTCCCTGTCCTGTTTTGACTTGTCCTTGGTGGTATAGGAGAGTTATTCTTATGTTATTCTGCTGCTGGTTTCTTGCATAAACAGTGGTGGTGGGATATTCTAGAAGCGAAACACATTATGACTATGGAGTGTTATTCCTGTATAGAGGACAAATCAATTTCAATCATCCCCTTTATTTTGTTTGTAGTGAGGACTTCTTGAAGAAAAGGGTGACTTTTTACTTCACCAAATCACAGAAGATGATCTGAAATTACTGTTTCCACCCTAAAGGCTCCAAATGTGTCTTAGTAATATGCGTCTGTTTACAGATTACAAATTTTAGGCAGTTTTCTCTTTGGATGAAGAGCACTTGCAGCTAGATGTACTCTTAAGTTCTTCTGCACAGCTTGCTGTTCTTTTATATTAGTTCACTAGTGGAAATGTTATTGGTGCACAAGTTACTGGCAGAAACTTCTTTTTTCACTAAAACCTGAATTGAAACCTTTTGGCTTAAAGGACGTGGCATAATTTCAGTTTGGTAAAGAACCATTCTGACTTGCAGAATGTTACTAGAGAGTCACAGTCAGTTGCATAAACTGGGTGATATAGTGAAACATGAATATTTAGTCTTGCTTTTTCCTATAAGCATCTCATATTACTAATGAATGGTTAGCCTGTTTTATGTTTAGAGTAGTTTTCTGAGCTATGTGTCTGGAGTATACTAGCATGGTGATCTAGATTTGATGTTACAGGTCGTCACTGGCTAGCTCATGTGGCATACTGATTATCGTCTATATAAGCACTGTTTGGGGCATTGTACGACAAGATATTTCTCTTTGTGGTGATTGTGTGTAATACTATGGCAGAATAGAAAAAATTTGAGGGTTTTGAATATAAACTAATCTATACTTGATCACTAGCATGGTTTTGTTTCCAGCTGTCAAAGGCTTGGGAGTTGCCCATTTGGGAAAAAACACACTAGTTCCACAAAGTGATGCTAAATTCTTGTTCTGTAATCCTAAAAATAATTTCAAATAATAACATAAAATTATTTTGAAATAATCCTAAAAGAAATACCCAATAACTGTACAGCAAAACAGCTTTTGCATCTTAAGTAGTATGTACCTAGACATCAGGAATACAGGGGTGAAATTGCCTAAATTTTGAATGAAAAAAGTAGAGACATGAAAGGAAGCATGACTTTCTCTAAATTTTTCTTATAACGCAGTTTTAAGAATTTTTTTGATAGCCAGGTAAGATTGTGCAGCTTTTTGTCACTGCTGAACATAGTACATAATTCTGATGTTGAGTTTGTCACAGGAATCTTTGTGATTAGATTTTCTGCTGTGTTGAGTACACTGTGGTTCTACATCTTTATTTGCTGCTGAATACAGTAGTTTTTATCTGCTTTCTGGTGGCTGATCTTGTTTAATCTTTCTTTATTTTTCCCTCCTAGGTATTCTTTGATTTAATGAGAGAAATAAGAGCAAAGAAAATGTCAGAAAACAAAGACAAGAATGGCAAGAAAAGTGGCAAGAACAAGAAAAGCTTTAAAGAAAGATGTTGCTTACTGTGATGCTTTGGAACTGTAAATATCTGTCTACAGGTGGCATGGATAAAATACCACTAAGGATATCGGGCTGGATTCATGAAAGGAAGTCTGTATTGACTCCCTTTATCTTTTGCTTTGCATATCACGCCTTCAAAATGTGAAAACAACTTTGTAACCATTTCCAGTATCCAACAAAACCTTTGCCTCCTTAAACTGAAATAGGCTCCATCTTCCAACTTTCAAAACTACAAATAGTTTCAGAACTACAATCCTTTTGTTTGGTTATACAATGTACTTTTGTATTAGCTTCCTTCTGATGTTTCTCTGTTTCTCTTGAACCTCTATTGGCCTTAACAAGCACAGCTGTTCAGGTTCAAACACTTTTTCCTGCTGTTGCTGCCCTCCTTGATGGTACAAACTGCAGAAAGGCTAGATGACACCTAGGAAAGAGTTTGAGTCTCCATCTTCTTAGTTGTCACTGATAATTCTTACACTGAAATCTGCTGACTTCGTCCCCACACTCCATGTAAGAAATAGCAACTGACAGTTGAGAGTCAAAACAAACTTTCTTCTGTGTTCTGTTTAGTCAATACAGCATTCATGAATCAAGCCTATGGACTGAATTCAGACTTATTTAGGCAAAAATTGATATTTAAATGCAGACTAGATGCATTCCCTGCTGGGGTCTGTCTTCTCATCCTTAAATTAGTGGTATGGGGTGAGAAAATGACTGTAAGCCTTTCTTCAAAAGGAATAGTATTATCACCATCTCCCTGAAATGGTGTCCTGGGTTTCTTCCATGTATTGTGTCTTGACTCAATTACATTCTACAGCTATCATCCTTCCCTTCCCTTGTACTGGAATAGTGGAAATAGGTGTTGATTTAATCAGTTATGTTTATATTGGAACACTTACGATGATAATGTTGGAAAGTGACAACATCTGCATCTGTCTCCTGTCTTGCTGAAGATGAAAATGTTGCATTAGGGTGGTTCCCATCACACAATCGTGACCTGGAATAGGTGAGGCATATATGCTACCTCTCAGCGATGAGCTGGCTAGTGAGTGTCAAAAAGCAAATGAAGTTAAGCAGTTGCCACATCTATTACTCACTGTTAATTTTATGTGTACTGTTTCTGATGCACAGCAACCTAGCACATGATGAGTTTTGCTCCCAGTTATGCAGTGGTGGTCATGTCCAGCAAAAACAGTCTAGAAGTGGAAAAGTCAGTACTTAGGAGGGTCCATTGTCAGCTGAATGAAATGAACTTTCTGATGCAGTTTAAATTAAGTGCAGTTGCCAAAAATCACTTCTGTCACTGTAGAAAAGAACTTTCTTCTGGTTGTGGAGTTTCTCAATGAATTATGGCTATCTTCTGCCTACAAGGCATAGAGAAACTTGAAGAGTAACTGTATCTTGCTGGTAACTGGATGCTTAAAATACAGTTGCTTGGGAAAAGTAATCTAAATGGTTGTTCAATGAAGCTCATTGCAGCACTAAATTAACTAATGGTATTTCTTCTTGAGATGGAGTACTTGGTGTTGTAATTTGAGGTTGAAAAATATTTTTTCACATGTACTAGATTGCTTTTGTGCATTCCATCTCTGAACATTGAAAAAAGTAAGATGTGATCTATATCAGAACCTCTGTTGACCTGAGGTTTCACAGGGACTTATCACAAACTCATTGTCTTCCATAACTAGTTCATCTTGTCAGGCAACTTATTGCATTGGGGAAACTGTACTAAATAAAAGGTGCTGTAATCTTCATTCTTGTCAAATTAAGTTCCTCCTTTGTTATTCTTATCTTGTATGGGCAGAAAGAATGGTTAACCAGCTCTGGAAATGCTTCTCTATGAACGGTGTAATTAATTGTGAAGTTGGCTTTGAATACCCAATAGTGTTTTGAAGCAGAAGCTGGAAGCCTGCTGGCTTACAGAACTTGTCACTTGAGCTGTGTCACCTAAAGCCTAAGCATCTAATAGGACACTGGGAGCTGTAATACATCTAACGGAGTTTCCTCCTGAACTTCCATGGATAAAAGTCCATTTCTGACTGTATATTGTGCATACAGCAAATGAATGTCCTCTTCTGGAGGAAGGCAACTCAGTTAGGTTTGGCTTTAGTTGAGATTTAAAGGTTAAGTCCTTAATTAACCTAAAGGATAAACAACAGTTGAGTTCACATTACAATCTTACCTAGGTCAAGCCCCTCTGAAGTGGTTGTAAAATGTGTCTAACAAAACTGAATAAACTGTCCTTGCTGTATGAATAATGATTTCAGCAAAGCTCACAATGAGCAGCTCAGCTGTATTGGCTCAAGAGCCAATGCATGCCTTGACCTTTGATCTCTCTAGTCTTAAAGTACCTGACAGTATTTGATAGGACAGATGAATTTCTTCTCAGAACAGCGAGTCTCTCGCTGGTGTTCTTACAGTCCATGTGCTGTTTTCACTCAGGTTATTTTTCTCCAACTGATGAAGCTACACCACTGAGGTGGACTTACTTGGAAGAAGGTGCTTGCTGCTTCATGGCTTGATGCTGCATCTCTTCAGTGTTCTGTTCTTGTCACCTGCTCCAGAAGGACTAGGCCTGGAGATTAAATAAAGCAGCTTTTCAGTGTTCTTCTGTATTGTGACAAACTCAGTTTAACTTGCCAGTTAAAGCTGAAAACACAACAAACAAAGCAGCTACCTTGCCTACTTTGGAACAGTGGGCAGCAAGCTTTCTGACTTTTATCAAGAAGGCAATAAAACTGGTCCCCTGGACTGGAATCCTGTTGCCTCCACCTCATGGTGGAAGTGCCTGAATGTATGCCCTTCTGAATAGGGACAATATTATGTGGGGGTTCTTGAATGGCTTCCAGGTGTGCTTCACTGGACATCAGTGGACATCAGGTGGGTTGAGTGGAGTGAATATAACATGGCACAGCATCCTGTGAGCAGTGTGACTGGAGCTTTGAGTAACAGGGGATCAGATATATCAAATTAGGGATGACTTTAGCAGCAGGGGCTGTGTGGATCCCTGCTGGCCCTGCTGTGTAGCTGAGGAGGCTGAAGGCTGAGTTGAAGCTGATGTATGCTATCACCCTTTGCATGTTGGGTAATTAAAAACCAAGAATTCTCTTTGTTGGTATAATGTGCTGTTAAGTCATTCTGGAGTAGGGCTGTAGGCAAGTAACTGGATATTTGCAGCTGGAGGTCATGCAAGACTTGACTATGCACTTGCACTTAAGCATTCAAGTATTACTCTTGTGCAATGGCTTAACATGAAGTCAGAGAACTGTTTACTGCTATGTGCAATCTTCCTTATGTGGCTTAGCTTCTAGTGCTCCAGTTTTCCTTCTGGTTTGAGCAGAGCAAACAAGCCCCTGTTATAACAAGGGCTAAGTCATTATATGGAAAAACGCAGATTAAACTCCGGGACTGCCAAGGCAGACTTGATTCTTGTAGAGGAGCATCTCTCCAGGTGGGAGTACAGATGTAGCATGAAGTGTGTTTTCAATGACTTGTGCCATATGGGTTCTTATACAGACTGATACACCTCTACTGCAATTTCTAGGGGAACACTTGGCTTGATGAGGAGAAAGATGTATGCATACGTTTACTGGGCATTAAACTTAAGTAAGATGTTAATAACCATCTGAAGTTCCAGATGAGTCCTAGCTGGCTTAAGTATAATGCTCAAGAATACTTCAGGTCTAAGGTACAAAACTACAATCTGGAATGTTGTAAGAGGTGTGTAGGGGGGAAATGCATCTAACTAAATGCCCACCCAGATCTTTCTTTAAAGCTTTCCAAAGCATTAACCCAGTTCTTAGGCCTGACAGGTCTATCAATTCTTGCTCAAAAAGAGGATACTCTTATCAGTTCAGCTCAGAGCTTATGTAGACAGAAGCTTTCCTTAATTGCTATAAGCATATGTTGCAGTGTTCACCTCCTGTTGACTTTATAGTTGGGAGAAGGAGGGAAAAGGAACAAAAAAAAAAAAGCTATGATTTTCACCGTAATCTCCACACTTCATGGAAATGGCAGGTGTTCCTCTTGGGAGGGGAAGGTGTTAGAGATAACACCAAGTGAGAGGTTTAGTGTAGAGGAAGGGATTGTGATTGCAAGACTTAATGAAACTGCCTCTAAACTATGTATGCTATATTATCCAATGTAAATTCTTATATTTTTTCCTTACATAGCTTCAGAGCTTTGTCTCTTAACTTGCACAAACATTTTTAATGTCTGTAAAACTGGTCACTTTTCATTATCATGCTAATACAACTGATTTGTATTACTATTGATAATAAAAAGAAAAAATGAGCTTCATAATTGTTTGTGATTGATTTTTACATCATTCTGAAAGCATGCCTAATCCCCAAATTCTTGAATGAGCCAGCCACTGATTCTCAGTGACTGGAACTAACCTTTCTATCAAATATGTAACAAGATTAGATTGCAGGCTATGGGAGGGGAGCAAGAGGTGACTGAGACACTCGTCATTGGTTTTCTGGAAATGGTATACAAATTTTTCGGGACTGAATTGACATAGTAGTTTCATTCACAGTTAATTTTCCAGAACTTAATTGGATCAGACAGCTTGTGTCAACTATATAAGTGACAGAGTTGCTTTGTCTTTTCTTCAGACAGTCTTCTGCCTTTGAATAACAGAATAAGTAACACTGTGGAAAAACTAGTCCTTAGTCTTTTTAGTGTGCCAGACTCCACTCTCTGTGTAGGTTTGTGGTGAATGAACTGCAGGAGAGAAGCTGAGATGCTTCTGAGGCAGGATGGCTTAGGACAGACTCACTGCTCTCTAATGCCACTTAATTTGGAGTGGCAGAGCAATGGGATTCACAGTAAACTTTCAGGCAGTTTCTGCCACCGTTGTAGTACAAGTTGGAAGTGGAACATTCTCTAGCTGATGACTTCTGGCCAAGGACTGCAGTAATTTACATAATCTTGTTTACATGGTGCTTGCCTGGTGTTTGCCCTGTGTTTCTGATTGCCACGGTGGTTTATGTTGCTTTCCTTCCCAGTGAAGAAATTTCTAAAATATTCTGTGGCAGAGAAAGGGTGGCGTGGAAAGTGTCGTGTAGGAGGCAGGAGAGGGTTTGGAGCACAGCTGTGTTACACAGCTGTACCCAAAGCCCAGATTGGCACCTTTCTCTTCAGATAGTCTGCAGATGCTTGTGAGGAACAGGCTTGCCTTTGGTTGCAGCAGGATGAAACGGGAGGATGATGACTCGTGCATAGTTTGGCTTCTACCTTTGTGTTTGCCTGTATTCTGCCCCAACCAGAACATTTTAGTGTGGTTCTGTGAGCTAAGTGCTGACAATTCCTGGGATGGTACAGGCACCTCTTCCTGAGAACTGCTGGCTCCATCTTGTGGATTTAGGAGTTAGAAGCTCTGCCGTGGAGGGGGGCTGTTCAGCATGCTCAGACGAGCAGACAAGTTGCTGCTATTTATCTGCCACCTGAATTACATGTAGAAATCCACACTAGCTAGATTCTTCTGGTTTCGTTGCTTGTCTGTATTATTCTTTCATGCGGTATGAGACTTTGTTCTAAAATTAAATTTTCCTTTTGCATGCAAATGCTAATGTTAAATCTTGCCTAAACATTCTTCTGTGCAGCAGAACACCCAGTTTCTCATTAGGATGGTGAATTTACGTTTTCTCTGGCATTAAAGCAGTTTGCCTTGCAAGTGTAAGTTTGTTCTGCTTGCTGAGCACTGATTTGCATGACTGAAAGAATACTTATTGCTCCCTGAGACTCTGCAGTACTTACTAAACGTTTTGTTTCTAAGGGTGACTAAAGATGCTGGGCTTTCTTTGAAATAAAAAGCCTTAATTTGGGGGTGGGGCAGAGAATATCCTATCTAATTTTTTTCCCCTGGCCCTTGGTCTTTCCTCCCCCAAACTACTCAGTGTCTATTATGGGAATAGGATTTACTTGGGATATAGCAGCAAATGGCCCCTTAAGCTTGTAACCCCAAAGAAGGTTGGAACTAAAAAGTTGAGGTGAGACTGGGATCACATGCTCTGCACTTGCCTTCCTGATAAAAATGATTAATCTCCAGAGTTAACAGTAAGTTCCCTTCAATGAGCTTTGTTATTTGGCTTTGAGGCAGAATCATGGTTTTGATATAATCAGAGTTTATAGAGTTTGTTTTTAAACCCTAGCATTTGGGGTATCAGAGACTTTATGCATGTTGGCTTCATAGGCCAAATACCAGAATTCAAGGACAAACTTGTACACACATGTAGCATTGAGAGACAAGGAAAGTTACTTTTAGAGTTTAATAGTGCTCTGTTTTTATTTTAAAAAGGAAAACACATACAACAAACTGAACCTGCTGTTTGGATGAGTGTTTCAACCTGTGGTCTGTAAGAGTGCTCTGTAACATGATTACTCTCCCCACAAAATGATGGCATTACAATTCTATACCTGTAAACAAGGAAAACAACTGTGGACTGTGGGAAGGAGTAATTATCTGAAAAAAAAAAAGCCAAATCTTCCTTGCTTCTAAATGAAAACCATCATGGCAACATTGCTCAAGATACCCTGCAGTTTTACTCCTAGAAATTTGGCCCATCAGTTTTAAAAAGGCTGCTGAGAGCTGACGAGAGATGGTCCTGGTCAGACATAGATCTCCCTGACAGAAGTGTCCTTTTCCAGAATGACAGGCTTCAGAAATCAGAAGTTAAAACTATTTCTTGCTTGGCAGCTGGTGCTATGAAAACCTAAACGTATTACATTGCTGAAAAAATTGCCTGCAGGATGGACTAGGTGTCTGGTTTTAATTTTCTAGTTTGTGCCCTGGTCATGGGTGTGGAAGAACCTCTATTCACTCTGGGGTCTCTGTTTTAATTTCTCTATGGCCTGCTTGAGGGGTTCAGGCAGCTTAATAAAATATGAGCCCTCCTTTTCCTTTCACTCCTGGTGACTGCACCCCAATTAGGTGCTGAGCAGTGCCACTGTGTGACAGGTACTTGCATCCCCAGCTATGGTTGGCAGCCTCATTCCAGCTCTGAAGACTGCAGGACAACAGAATGAATCACACTATGGGAAGAACAACTACTCACAGAAGGATTATGAGCACAAGAAGAGCTGGACGCTTCAGACTTTGCTAATGAAAACTGCTTTCTACCTGAAGAAAAGCAGCAGAATATGTGATTCACCTACTTGTGCAGCCAGGTTAGAGCTTTTTAATGTGGTACCTTGAGTAAATCTGCTTAAATGATGACAGTAGTGCACTAAACACTTGTGGAGCAGAGGGTAACACTGTGCTGGACTGAGTTGTTATGATTTGCCTTTTTTCCCTCCTTTCTCTCCCTGAACAGTATGGAGGGAGAGGGGCAGGCAGAGCTTCTCCTGCGTGGGAATACAGGCCACATTTGCAGCTTTGCCTCAGGAGCTTGAAAAACCATAAGTCAGGCCTCCAAAACTGCATTTGGTTTAGAAATAATGAGATGCTTTAGAAAATGAACTTGGAGTTCTCTTTCACAGTCGTTTTGTTTCCAAGCATTTTGAGTACCCTTGCTTCATGTTTGCAAGCTTTCTTTCTTCAACAACGATGGCAGAAGTACTTTTTTCGATGAAAACAAAGATGTTCTTATGCTTGCTGATTCCAGCACCTGGGGCATAAGTTTTAAAATATTGTGGCATTTGGAGAGAAGTGGAGGCAGGACACGCAAACGACTCAACTTTTAGCCCCGTTTCTGCTGGGTCACCATCCTTTGCAGTAGGAATCTGAAGGATTGCAAAAGCCGGAACATAAGGATCCCCTGTTGGTGGTCCCAGTGTCTGTCTTGGCAGCTTGCCAGGAGCCCAAGGGATGCACTTAATTTTCTTTATTCATTAGCATATTTTTAATCAAATCCATCAAACCACAATGTTTCCACATGTCTCTCCCATGGCAGATGAACAAAAATAGGTCAGTACCCAAATGTACCTTTAACACACTGCAGTACACTCTCGTTCTATAGTTGCAGTTGGAGGACAGCAAATGACTTGTAGTCTGCACCTGGTGAAAACTTGTGATGAAGACTTCGCTTCTTTCCTGAAAGAGGTGAGCACATGGAGTTTGTCCATGATACAAACTGCTTTCCATCCTCTGCCCAGTCAGAGGCAGGAAGGACTGTGTCTGAATCCTCTCCAACTTGAAACTAAGTTTACAGCATTTGTTTAATAGCGAATAATCAAGCAGGTGCAATGTCCAGGGCTGAATTCCCTGGCCCTAATGAAGTTCCAAGACTGCTTACACCTAGTTTAATAACAGGCTTTTTACATTCTTGTCACCTGTAACCTACCTTCATATACCTCATGCTGCCAACCCATCTCTAGCCAGGCAAGGAAAACGTTGCAGTGTTGAGATCATGTTCACACTTGCAGCTGAGACGTGTCTTGCCTTGTTTCTTATCTTTGAATTGTTCATAACAAGAGCTAAGTAAAAATTACTCTTCATGTTTTTTACATGAGCTTTCAAAGTTGGTTCTGGGTGGGGTGAATATTGCATCAACACCAAGTTAAAACTTATCTTTTGTTCTTCTTTTTTGGAAAGAAATGGGGATATAGATTCCAGGGAAAGTCTTCCTTATGAGACACAAATCAGGTAAAGTCAAAGGTATTAAATAGGTTTGGAGTTTTTGAAGTGTAAGTCTATGCCAAAGGGATGTGTGCTTTACGTTGTTTCTTTTTTCCAGGACTTCAAATTTAAAAATTTGATGAACACATATCCTAAATGTAGAAATTGGAGTGGACTTGTAGCTGTTCCTAGCTGCAGAAAAGCTAGGGAAGTGAAAGGTGAAAAGCTCTGCAGCCCCACCTTTCCTGGTAACCCCATCCTGCTGACAGCACCCCAGACAGGCTGCAGCAAGTGACGCATGCACAGAGGAAGCTCTGCTGCTGGCAGAGTCTCCCTTTCAGTCATCACAGGCTCCTTTGCGGTTCCTCTTGTTTTGGGAAGTAACCAAGGGGTGAGCGTAGGAAAGGTGTCTTAGGAAGGCTGTTAATTTGGCTTCCCAGTTAAAGGAGTTGGGCACTTCCTGCTGGGAAGGCCGTTTGCATGTATTTGTGCCAGAAGCCCCAAAAGAGACTGTAAGCTCTAAAGGCTGGAAGTCCATAGTAAGAAGATGAAGTTTTCTCTGATGTGCACCAGGTGCTCTCTGCTAAATAACAAAACATCGCGGTCATGGGGCTGGGGAGCTATTTACTCCTGCCTTGTTGCATGCTTGTAATTTTTCACAGCAGCAGTCCCATGTTATGGGCAAATACTCTATCAATTTATTTTTCTGTTCATTCAGCTCTTCCACTTCTGCTCTAAGTACTGTCTGCCTTGACAGCTACCAACCACTTGGTTACTTTCAAGTCTTAATAGAGACAGTTAATAGTTTGCCTTGTCTAAATCCACCCTTACTTGCCCCTGTATTCTTTTATTGTCCTTTAACCATTATTGTTAAACAAGCTCAGCCTTGCTACCTAGACAGAAAATAAGTTGCAGCAGGACTAATTTTGCTACAGGCTTGATTCTGCAAGTTCATGCCTTGTCACTTCGAGAGGGAAGAGAGTCACTTGGCACATTTACCTTGTGATCTCTCTCCTCTCCTGTAGTACCTGCTTTGTGGGCAGACCTGGGTCTGTACAGAATTTATTGTGCAGTGGTTTGGACTCTGGGGGAGCTGCCTCTACTCTTCCTTTGTGGAGTGCTAGCATGGCAACAACAGTGATGTTTTAGTTTGGGGGAAGCAGGCTTAGAGAAGGTCTTGGGCATCACTGGGGAGTGTCACAATGCCAGTTTTTGGCAGCCACCACAAATCCTTGCCTTTTGAAGTGATGTTTCCTGAGCCATGCTCTACCTCAAAATGGCAGCCACCAAAACCAAGAGGCTGCTCCTCTGCCTGGGCAAGCCATGGGCAACACAGCCTCTTAAATCTACCTTGCTTGGGGGCTGAGAATCCCTTGGGCTTCGCAATTTAGGCTCTCTGTTGGCTTTTTTCCAGGAACACAGCGTGGGTCCATTCATGCAAGGGAAAGGCAGGGTGGTTGGCAGCACAGCAGTGTTTTGTATACTCTATGCTCAGCGCTCAAAAGGCTAGTGCCGAACATGGGGAATTTCACATGGCTCAATTCCCTTCTGCCCCGGGGAATGTGTATGTCTCCTCTCCCAGCAGAGTGCACTTACCAGGGTATACTTGGTGCCAGGGAGGGGACTGCCTCCATCCACTTAAAGCTGGTCTCATGTGAATTAGCTAGTTCCAAATGTTTTGGCTACCAGGGTGAGAAGAAGAGAGGCTTGGGCTTGTGGTTCTCTGAACTGTCTATTTACAGAGTTGTGGGTTCCTGCTCCCTTTTGGTCACACACTGACTCAACTGGAGGCTTGGGGAGTGCTCCTGTCCCAGCACCACCTCATGGCCTGCTCCTTCCAAGAAGACTTAAGCTGTCTCTCATGCTCCCTGGGACTCTGTCAGGCAGAAAAGAAGACTGAGCCCAGCTCTTCTTCATGAACTGTTGGGCTACTGACTAAATTAAGGTATGAATAAAAATAGCCTACGCCCATATCCTCCACCCACCTTGAGCTCTTTTAGAAACAGGGAAGAAAAAAAAAAATTACATTTATTGCTGCATTTTTGGACACCTGATCTGGAAGGTGGGCAGACTGAAAACACCTGCTGCACTGAGTCCTTAGGGAAGAAAGTCAGAGATGTTCATGTAGTCATTGTAAGGGACTGAAGTCCGAGATGGATGCTGCAGGATTTACAAGGCTCAGAGGCCTTTGGTTTGCCACTAAAGCCAGTGACTGGCACCTGGGCATCGTAAATATATCATGGAAGTCACTACCACATCAGATGCTCAAGGTTTCTTTGCATTTTGCTATGACACAAGTGACTTAACATAAAAAGTCAATTAATGGAGGTAGGAATTCAGCATCAGTTAAAACCACACATTTCACAAATTTCAAGTTGCTCTAGCAGAAGTTGAAGACAGAAGTCTTCTGTCTCCTTGAACTTTGTCCTGACCTACATGCACAACATGACTTTTACTGGGAGTGACAGGGAGTGGACATCTAACAAACATTTCCCCAAAGTTAAAATCTGTGCAACAGCCTTATTTCTCATTATATTTGTTCCAGCAGTTCACCAGGCTGTGGTCAATTTACTTAGCTGCTGTCCAGGAAATACAGGTAAATAGCATGCAATCATAGTGATGATATTAAACAAAAGCACCTTTCCAGTGTGACTGCACACCGTTGGCAGTGCACATTTTGTGGTAGGGGAAATGCCTATGACCCGAGGAACATCTGAAGCTGAATGAAGCAAGAGCCCTTAGAAATGCAGTCTGAGCCATCATACCTGATGCTCAGTTTTTATGGCATTATGAAGAGACTATCTTTATCACACACACACACAAAATATAGGGGTACTGTGATGCCTAAACAACCGGTTATCTTAAATTTTCTCTAACCCTGACATCTGGAAAAAGCTGTGGCTGTACATAGCATCTATTGCTAATTCTTTATGCAGTTCTAGCACCTCTCACCCTGAAGGACCAGACCCCTTGAACTCTGGCCTGTGACCACCTTCCCATTCGCCCCGAAAGACCACAGTAAATGAGGCCGTCTTAGAGAAGTCCAGCTGTGTGATAGCAGCTGCTGCCTTATGCTCCCCTAAAGGGAAAGTGGGGCCTGTTTTGGGGTGTGATGGGACCAAATGGATGCAGGCCTTGCATTTTCTCTCAGTGCCCTTCACTGTTCTTGTAGAGGTGGCCCTGCAGAAGAGGGTCCCAAAGGATGCAGCAGCCAAGTACAGCATCTGATGGAGTGAAAATATGTGCACAATTCAGAGCAAGTACCAGTTTACAATAACCTTTAGTAAAGAGGAACTGCGGAGAATAAAACAACTAATTGGGTCTGTGTCAGGGTGCTTTAGTACCAATGATAAAATTTGGCCAAAGAAATGAAGCTCACACCTTTCTGTTGCACACAAATAAACCAATATTTCCTAGGGATCTTTCACAACCAGTATTGGTGAGGATTTATCACACATAATGTCCAAACCTGAATGCACCTGGCCCCGGTATGGGATCCTTAGTGATTGTTTTTTGGGGTTTGGGTGGTTTTTTTAATATTCCATTTTCAGCTGGAAATTACTGATGTGACCAAAGTCCGATTCCTTTCAGCAGTTTCTCCCTTCCTCCCCCCACCTTTTCGCACTCCCTGAGGTCTGACCATCTGGAAATCCTCCTCCACCTCTTCATCATGTGTGAATTTCCACCTAGGGCTGAAAGTGTCACTGTACTAAAGTGTGATGCATTAACACATTGAGGCAGAAAGCAGAGGGGAGTTGGGGATTATAACACTTCATGACCCACTCCGCAGTTGCTCTATGATTTAATCATCTTTATCAGCTTGTATCCTTTTCTTTGTATCCCATATTTTCCCTGTATCCTTTATTAAAAAATTTCCATAATTAAAAAACCCTACGCTCTACACAAACACGTAGAGTGCAGAATCTTATATTGAAACTAGGATTGACTGAAAAAGGCAAATGTCTCAAGGAAAACATGCCTCACTCAAGCAATCTGGGGGACCTAGATCCCTCTTTCATAATGAAGCTGAATAATTATCCATATCTCTTATTGAAAACTTGGGTTTCTTCCTTCCAACTCTCATGCATATGATATGAAAAATATATATGTGTCTCTTAAGTATAAGTAGTCATAATGTTGTACAGAAATGAAACAAACTCTGCAAACCAGGTACTGTGTTGGTTCATACTTTTGGTAGAGTGAAATGGAAAATTCACTAGTTTGGAAGTCAGTTAGCTGCCTTGCCTTCTTCTAACTAAATAGTGAGGCTTATTATGCTTCAAATAAATATATATATGTATTTTGTGGCTTGGTTGCTGTAATCATCTTGGATGTAATAATGTTACTAGCCTCAGGGCTATATTTATTAAGATTTTAATTTAAAATCTTTCTGTCCTTCAGCATTTAAACAGAGGAAAACCCCATGTGGAGTAGCCAAAAAAAAAAAAGTTCATCCTTTTCTTTTTCATGCATTCCCCTCCCCTAGGCCCTCTCTCTCATCTTTTAAGCAAAAAACCCTAGAACAACACACTTTCCTGTTGCAGCTCTGCACCCTGCTAACACTTCAGTACCTGTGTAGGTTTTTTAGACCCAATGTCTGCTTAACATAATCTATGTGCTTCTGGTCTTGCCATCTCTGAAGCAGTGGTTTGATTTCTTATCCTGGTATAATAGTATCACTATATTTCACAGTAATATTTATTCTTAATAATGTTCTTGCTAAGGATCTCAACCACAGCTGTAAACACTGAGGGGACAAGGCTATTACTCAGAAATGGCAAAGGGCTGTGGAGAAGTTTTAGGGTTATTCTTTATTAATAAGCTCCTCCACTTCTGAGAAGATCATGGCAGGGAAATAAGAGAACAAGAAGACCTGCTTGTAGCCTGGAAAGTGAAAAAGCTGTCACAGTGTAAGTGCTTTTTCACATGTTTTGAAAGAAATGGCAGAGGTTAGCACCCAAGTTGTACAGCGTTTGCAGCCTGTTTTGTTTTAGTCCCACAGCATACCCAGGCACTGACTTATGACTGATAGATACTGAGCAGGGCAGAACGTGATTCAGAAATTTTTGTTAATAACCTTCTGTGATTTAGTGTGGCAGCAAAGGACCTTTCTTGGAGCCAATGTCCACGCAGCAAATGTGGTGGGTGAGAGGTCTGAACATTCTGGCTCGAGGCCTGCAGTGGCTAAATAGCCCTGGGCAGATGAGCATGAGCCGTGTGGGGCAGCTCTCAGCTGAGATAAATCCATAGAGCTTCACTCACTGTGACAGTGCTGCTGTTCTGCCCCACTGGAAGAGCCTCCTTGCCTCAACTGGGGCACTTTGGTGCTCTTACAGCAGTGCTTCGATCCTGGCTCCAGCAGAGATTCAACCATATCACAATCATCTTTCAAATCTCACTCTGACATTCTTTTGCAAACAGCCGAACTGCACAACAGTTTTGGTTTAATATAATAAGATTCATGGAAACAAAACCGTGCAATTTAACTATGAACAGATTGAAAATTACTTTTGACATACAGCACCAAGGCCATGCTGTTCGTGTCAAGATCCATGGAAAAGATGAATTCTTGTATGCCTCTTTTCTTTATTTCAAAGCAACTTACAGAGAACTGAATGCTGTCATCCTAACTTACAGCTAGTGAAAATGGGATAAAGAGAGAGAAATTCAGGCCTAAGCCCAGGACTTCTGGCCACAGCCTCTCCACGGGAAGTAGATGTAGATACTTCCTCTACATTGTGCTACTTTACTGTGAAAAATAAAAAAAATAAAGTAGCTTTTGTTCAGGTACTCAAGGAGCACTAGTGATTGTCTGTTGTGACGTGACTCATGTACTCCATTTCTCTTACTGCATCCCAAGCTACCAGCCATTTTTTCCTTCTGAGCTTCATTTAAAATTGGTGGGAAGCATCTCCATCTTGTCACCAGTCCCTGATAATCACTGCTTTTCTCAGGACAGCTGATTTTAACATTGCTCCATCGTAAAGTTCATTTTCTAGATCTATCAGATACATCAGTCATGGGTGGATGTACAGAAGAAAAGCACCCGTGGACTTCTAAATGCACTGCCTCAGTAAGTAGCGTTCAAATTACAAAAAGTCAGGTTTTAACTATTTTGTTTACCACTTAAATGCAGATTTTATTTTTAACCACTTTGCTACTTTGCAAGCCTTTTGGTGTGAACTTAAACAAACATGAAAATCATGTTCTTTACAGTATGTTAAAAGTGCTTATATGTTAAAAGTGCTCACCACAAAGCAGACACTTCTTTGTTGGGCAACCAGCACAGCTTTTTCATGTTCTCTGTGTGTCCTTACCCGCCCCAACCTATTTAGGTCAATACAAGCAACTTCAGAGGAAGTTACTGCATGGTTATAAGGCTACGGCTTTGGACTGCAGAGGACACACTGTGCAAGGAAAACAAGAATACTCTGGGCCGTCAACAAGCAGCGGAAAGCTCTTGAATAGCACAGGGGATATCCACCCGATGGTGTTTGGTCCCTTTACTCTGGAGATTGGAGCAGATCCCTGCAGTCAGCCCTTTTGGCAAAGGGACACTGCTGTGTGTGGAGACCTGCCTGAGGCAGGGACCTGACTGCACCGCACCACGGGCACGAAATTCAGCCACGCTTCCTTCCCCACAGTGAACCCGGGGCTCGGCTGCACACCTTCCCAGGGCATGGAGGGGTCCCTGAAGCGGATCAATCAGTCAACACATTGCCCATGAAGCATGGCAAGGTAGCCGAGGTGAGGGGAGTGGGACTCCAGCCGCGCTGAACAGGTGCAGTGGGAGCAGGAGGCTGAGGCTGTAAGTATATCCCTGCCACCCTGTCCTGCTGTCTCCCCCATGTTCCCCATCCTGCCTGACACTTGTGCTGAAAGTTGGCATTCAATATGTGCTCTTCAAAACCTGTTGAGGGCTCTGCTGTATTTCTCTGTGACTCATCTTTCAGATTTTCATTGTACCTGCTTTAGACGAAGAGTTCCCAGTTTGGTCAGGTCTTTTGTTTCTGTCTGCTAAACCCCTCTTTTTCCAAGTGCTGTTCAGAGTAAGACCAGTTCTTTTAGAGAGCAAATCTCTGTTAACAAAAAGTTTTCTATTAAAGAAGCACGGGCAGGAGCAAAGAAGCCAGATTAACCTCTTAGTGTTCTTATTTTTTCATGAGTTACATCTTACATCTACCTTTGGGAGTTCAGAAAACGTCTAGATCATTCAGTACGGCATTTACCTATCTGATTTTCAATAGGACTTTAATTTTACATAGAATTATGCTGGTTTTGAAACATCCACTTTCTTTGTCACAGTTGTTCAAGAAGTAATTTTGTGTAGTGAGGAATGAGTCTGATTACGGATACATAATTTCATCTGAAGCTAAAGAATGTAATGAATACAAATTCCAGATAGAGCACAGCACTCCCAGCCTGCCCCTGTATCCCTGTGTCTCAGTTTCTCTGTATTTCCTGCAAGATGACAATGGCCACCTTGTAAAAAGCTCTTTCAGATATGAGGCAGAAATATATACTTCAAGGTCTAGCCTTGAAACTTCTGTGGGATAGCAATGCTCTTCTGAAGTGCCATTTAAAACAGATTGCGTTTCACTACGTGCAAAAATCCCCCATATAGATGCAGCTATATGAGCAAAAAAAAAGTGCTTTTGCCAGTATAGCCTATTTTATTTGGAAAACGCTTGCAGAAAAAGATGCTTGTGCTAGTAAAACTTGTATTTGCTGGTTATCAAAGGGGAAGCATTTCTAGTGCAAACCAGGCCTCTCATATGTGAAGCTTTTGCCATCGTGACAGTACAGAAAATTCTACCTCAAAGGGATTAATAAGGTTACCTAATAGATATTATTAATGGTTTAAGAGCATAAAAGGTGCTTTAGCTAAAGGTGAAGGGCTAGATCCTTCGCTAATGTAAATTGTTCACGGTCCCACTGAGGGCATGGTGGAAACACAGGGCACTGAGGGAGCTTCCTTGTGTCATTGCTGCCTGCTCAGTTTCTAGCTCAGGGCTGCACTGACTGGGCTCTCCAAGAGTGGAGAAAATGTGCATAAGCGAATATATAGGTTATAAAGAAAGAAAGAGTTGTATTTAGGAAGACCCTGTTTGAGCAGGGACGTGGGATCAGATGACCCCACGGGTGGTCCCTTCCAACCTGACCTGTTCCATGATTCTGCAGCAGTTGGATGTCCCAGGAACATGCCAATTTACACTGCCTGAGGATGTCAGTTTATACTGTTTTCATTATACTAGTAGCTTTTTATAGGCATCAGATTCCAGTCATGAGACTTGATGATTCTACAGAAAATGCCCTCCGACGCTGTACTTTCTCACAGCAGGGCTCCCTGGCTAATCGTGTGCTTGCCCATCAAGCACAAATCCCAGCCATTTCCTTCCAAGTTTTCTCCTGCATTTAATGTATGGAAAAGCATGACCCTGAATCAGATGAATAGCAGCCGGTTTGAGAAGGTGTGTGTGAAAATGTATCCTCACGCAGATGAGCTCAGAACAAATAGAATAGAGAGGAGGAGGGGAAGAGAGCAGAGTGGGGGGAGTGTGAAGCTACCCTTTCCCTGATAGTTCAGCCACTGTGTGTAAGCAACAAGTTTATGCCCAAGGGAAAGAAGTGAAAGCCGAGGAAATCTTAAAATTAACAGAGCTTTATGGCTCAATCAATAGGCCATGCTCCCTGAGCAAGATTAGAAATCAGATGGCACATTTCTTTCTGTTAACCCTGTTTGCTCTCGCCGAAGGCTCTTCTGCCTGAAAGCAGCTGAGGTTTGATTAAGTTCTTCTCTAGGAGGAAGCCAGAGAAAGTCCATTGTGTGAGAACTGCCTCCAGAATGCTGTGTTGGACACACTTTAAATAACAATAGAGGTTATTAGAGTATTAGTTTGTTAGTAATTGTAAGAGAAGATAAGTCTTCCCAATATTTGAATATGCAAAATGGCTTTGGCTGAGAAAGGGAGGAAAAAATCAAAAGCCAAAACATGCCACTACAGTGAGTAACAGGGATGATTAAAAATTCCCATATGTAAAAAAGAAAACCTTTACCTTGTTTTACTGCTGGAAATACTTTCCCAGATTTGTTACCCCCATCAAACTCATGATATTTTTCCTCTTCGGCATTTTCACTGGGGCAATGAAATAGTTTTTTCCAAGGGGAGACGGACCGTGTTTACAGCTATTTCTTGTTTGACAGTGACCTCTATGAACCAGTCATCACTGCTCTGCCTGTTGTTTTCTTGTTAGCTCTTTGCTGTCAAATTAATTACTGTGAAGTACTAAGCTTGTTGCATTCACGTGCTCTTATTAGCTCACAGGATGTCAGAGTGATTGGATTTTTAGCATTATTTCTTTTTTTACATTCCAGGCTTTCCATTCAAAACCTGTTACTGGCAGGGAGGAAATACTGTACCTAATTCTCATCAGGGTAGCTCCAGTGATGCTGAGGATTTACAAAGCTGTATATGCAACTAGACTTTGTTTATATTAAATCCAACATGAACAATTAGATTGGGATTGCAATGTGATTTTGAAGCACAGCATGGCATGTCTTTCTTTTGCAGTATTGAACAAGAAAGAAAATATTTATGATGAGAATAGCATTCGTCCCCTTCATTCTTAAATCACAGTAATGAGCTGATCCTCCACTTGACCCTCTTCACACTCCTGAGTTGCTTGTATTAGTGACAGCTAACAACGCTCATGTGAGTGAAGTCCAGGGATCTATAAGTTTTATTCTTTTCTTCTTCTACAAAATTAAACGAGCAGAAGGGACTTCTTTGCTGTCATGCTTCAAATTTGTGGGTCCTGCATCTGCCCCTTGAAAAGCACCATCTGGCTCGGTGAAAAAGATGAAGGTCTTGAGAGTTGTCTTCATTCCTGAAGGTAGATTTCTCTTTGTCATTTATTTAAAAAAGGGAGTAAGTAGATAGGATTAGAAGGGCCGGTAGCCCCGCTGCCCGGGCAGGAGGCTCAGCCCCAGGTGCTCCTTCGCCCAGCGCAGAGCTCCGGCTCCAGCGCGCACCGCCCGCTGCCCAGCCCCAGCCCCTCGCCTCTGCGGCACCTGACAGCCCGGAAACCTCCCAACCCCCCACGGCCGGGTCCTCCCGTGCGTCGGAGAGTTCGCCCGGGACGCCGGCTGTCCCCGTCCCGCTGTCCCCGTCCCGCTGTCCCCGTCCCGCTGTCCCGGTGACCCCGCCCGGCCCCGCCGCCGCTTCTCCGCGCGGCCCAGAGGGGGCGCCCTCGGCCCAGGCTTCCCCGGTGGCGGCGGCGCGCGCGGGCCCCGCGCAGGTGAGCGCGGCCCCGAGGGGGGCCCGGCCCGGGGTGGGGGAGCGGAGCGGCCGCGGTGACACCTCGCCCGTGACACCTCGCCCGTGACGCCTCGCCCGTGACGCCTCGCCCGTGATGCCTCGGCGCTGCCGCGGCCGCCGATGTGCGCTGGGCTTCTCTCCTCGCCCCCCGTCCCTGGCCGCTCGCCCCCGGGCAGGGCGTCTGGCGGGAGCCGGGTGGGAATCTCTCCGGACCCCTGCGAGGGCTGTCACAGCCATCCATCCTCATTGCCTCGGTGCCCGCTCCCCCCCGCCCCCGCCGAAGCCCGGCGCTGCCCCGCGAAGGCGCGCAGGAAATCCCGCTCCCCGGGCGCGGGCCAGGGCGGGCGCTGCTGCCGGCTCCCCGCCACGGCTGCGGGAGCGCGGCGGTCCCGTTATTTCCCCTCCCGGCTCCCCTCGGCCGCCGCCCCGGTCCCCCTCCCCCTGCTGCCTCCGACAGGCTCCGCGTCCCTCCTGCCCCACGGAAAACACACAGAGTCCCCGGCACCCGCCCCGGCTACCCGGCCCATTCAAACAAACAAACAGAAACCCGCCCCGTCGCAAAGCCAACCGACGGTAAACTTTCTAATGACTTCTTCTTTCAAGTGCTTAAAAGGCAAGGAGCACCGGGGGAGGGGAAGAAGGGGGCATCCATCTCCCACCCGGGGCGGGCAAAGCTGCCGCCGCTCGGGGTCTGTCCGTCCGTCCGTCCGTCCTGCCGGACGACGGGACAGGGACGCGAGCCGGTGTGCGGTGGGTGTGTTTGCAGGAACAGGGAGGGAGGGAGGGGACGGGGGGAGTTAAAGAAACAGCATAGTTAATATTTCCACATCAGGAAGTTACTGTAATAGCCCAGGGGGCAAAAGACTTAACTTAATCTCCTAAATAGTGAGGAGCCCATGGCGTCTCTGTTATAGGTTGGAGTTCCCACGTGGTTTTAACTCCTGTATAAAAGTTTCAGTAGAAAGTGCCACAATGTCGTGATTTTGCAGGGGGGAAAAATTAGCAGGAGGAGATCAGAGAAGATAAACGAGGAGCAAGCAGCTTCCCCGAGACCTTTTACTGCGGATCCGAGAGGGAACATCAGACGCGTAAAAAAAGAAAAACAAAAAAACAAAAACAAAAACCAAAAAGCCAAACAAAACAAAAAACCCCAAACAAAACAAAACACAGCGTTCAAGCCAGCACAAGGCGAGCGAAAGATCAAAAAGACGCAGAGAGGGAGACAGATTAACTGGAGCAGCAGCAGCAGCAACAACAACAAAAATCACACTTAAAATAATAATAACAATAATAATAATAAAACCCAAACCACCAACAAGGGAGATATTGTTTAAAAGAGCAAGCGAGGGAGCGAGCCGAAGAGCTGGTCTGACCGAGTGGATCCGTGCAGCTTCTCCTGGGATCGCCGGGATCGCGCCGCTTCCCCGCTCCGCTCCGCTCCGCGCCGCGCAGCGTGCGCTGCCCTGCCCGCGGCGGGGGTCCCCGGGCTCCGCCACCGCATCCGCGCCGGACTCCGGACCCTCCGCGCTGCTTCGAAAATAAAAGCATCTCGCTAATAATAAGCGGGACGGTGGGGGAAGAAGACTCGCAACAGTGGAGCTGCCAGCCGCGCACCCCCTGGCCGCCGCCCCCGGCTCCCTCCCCAGCTATGCTCCGGGTCAACTTTGATGGCACGTTGAGAAGCAGCGGGCGCTGAAGGGGGACAACCGAGCGGCGCGAAGCCGACCTGCTCAGAGACCTGCACCCACGGATTGTCTTGCGGGGGCGGAGTGGGCGGGGGGGGTACAAGTGGCATTTCTCCCCCCCTCCTTCCAGGCTATAAATTGGATTGTATATAAATCTGCTTCGTTTATCTCCCTGACCCCCCTCAATGACGCTGGACTAGAGAGCTCCTCTCCGCGGCCCGCCCGGACCTGCCGAAGCGAGCGATGGACCACGAGCGGCTGCGCCCGGGGATGCCCCTCTGAAGCGACGCGGGGCACCGGGGCAGAGCGGCGCCGCCTCTCCCCTGCTCCCCGGATCCCCTCGCACCTCCGGCTCGCTCCCCGCTCCCCCTCCCTCCTCCCCGGGCTCCGCAGCCACCCCCTCACCTGCTGCCGTCCCCCTCCCCCGTGGAGCCGGGCTCTCTCCGTGCACGCCAAGCCTGTTCCCCCCCCCCCCCGCCGCCAACTTCGCCCTCGGTGCCTGCGCGTGCAGCCTCCCCCTCCGCCTCCCCGGCGGCACACGCCGCTTCCCCGGGCGCCCCCTCCCTCCGCCGCGGCTCCCCCCCTGCGCGGAGCGGTTGCGGCCCCCCAGCTTGGCTGCCACCGCCCCCTCCGCGCCGCGGAGCGCTCGGAGCGGCGCTGCCTGCAGACGGGCTCCCTGCGGCGCTCCGGGGCGGCCCCCAGCTCGGCCCCCCGCTCCTCCGCCATGGACGGGGCGGCTCGCCGGGGGGTGCTGGCCGCGCTGCTGGCCTGCGGGCTGCTCCTGCTGGGCGCCGCGGCCACCCCGACCCCGCCGGCCCCCGCCGGCGGCTCCCCGCAGGACACATGCACCTCCTGCGGCTTCCGGCGGCCCGAGGAGCCGGGCAAGGTGGACGGGGATTTCCTGGAGGCGGTGAAGAGGCACATCCTGAGCCGGCTGCAGATGCGGGACCGGCCCAACATCACGCACGCCGTGCCCAAGGCGGCCATGGTCACGGCGCTGCGCAAGCTGCACGCCGGCAAGGTGCGGGAGGACGGCCGCGTGGAGATCCCCAGCCTGGACGGGCAGGCGAGCGCCGGGCCCCCGGCCCACGACCCGGTCTCCGAGATCATCAGCTTCGCCGAGACAGGTGGGCGCCGCCCGGCCGCGCACCCGCGCCCCCCTGCCCTGCCGCGCTCTCCGCCTGTCCTGCCTCGCCCCGTCTGTCATTCCCCCTGCTCGACCCCTGTCAGTCCCCCTGCTTGACCTCTGTCACTCTTCCCTCTCGCCCTGCCTGTCCTCCTGCCCACCTTCTCTTTCCGCCTGCCTGACCCCTGGCAGTTCCCCGGCTGCCCTTGCCTGGCCCCCTGTGCACCCTGCCTGTCCTTCTGCCTGGTACAGGCACCTGGCAGCTCAACTCACCCGCTTGCCCTCCGCCTCATTCGCTCTCCCCTCTGCCCCGCACCGTCTTGCCCTGGCCCTGCCCGCGCCTTCTCATCCTCCCTGCTTGTGCCCCTGTGCCCAGGATTCTCCCCGGGTTGTGCCTTGCAACTCCCCTCTCTTGTCCCTCCATCCCTCCGCAGCCTCTGTGCCCCCGGCTCCCCTCCGGCCGTCCTTCCAGCTGTACTGGGGCTTGTCGCCGTCCCTGCGTGTCCCACTGTCCTTCCTCTGCCTGTCCCGCTCCGTCTCTTGCATCCCTTGCCTTGTCTGTCTGCCCTGCACATTCATCTGGTTCACTGCCTGCAACTGTCTGTTGAGGCTTGCATTTGCCCATCCTCTCTTTCCATTTGTTTCCCATTTATTTAGCTTTCATTTGCAGTATTGGCCTTATCTGTTGTCCACTGCATGCAGTGTCCTACCAAGTGTGTTTGTTTCCTCTCTGTCTGTCAATCCGTTTACTAACTGCCCTCCATCCCCACACTACCAGCCATCTCAGTCCAGCCATTGCAGTTATCTGTCACCGAATCCCTTCAGCACAGCTTTCCAGTAGTTTAACCACTGTCCCTGTGAACTTTGCACATCTGGCTGGAACACCATCACTCTGCAAATTACCTCTCTCCTGTCTATCTGCCCATCTTTCCTTTCCTTCATCGCTCTATCGCTCAGTTCATTTTTTTCTCTCTATCTTCTTGTGGCATCTATATATCATTTGTCCACAAAATAAATCTCTTTCTATCCTGTATGCTACCCACTCATCTTCTTTATCTACCCTCCCACTTACCAAAGGCATATACATTTACAGTATCTATGGGATCTGTTGCATTATACATATGCTTGTTATATTCACATACAAAATTTATGAGCGCACACAATCTCACACAACACAAGTGATGTGGATCGGTGCAGCAGCACCGTACTGTTCTTTTTCTGTCACTGTCACCACAGTTTATGAAAAAGCCGTGTATTTACTAACATGAGAAAGGTTTTCTTAGTGTACATTTTGGGGGTTATTATTTTTTAATAGGATGTTGTTGGGAGATCGGGGGTGGGCTTGTACTTTCATTTGGTATTCAGTCAGTCGTTGTCTTTTGTAACACCTCCGAAATTGACTTTATGTAAAATGTAGACAAACACAGTGAAAATTTTTGTCACTGAACTATTACAAGGTACTGAATGGGCTCTGGAGGCACATTTGAAAGGCATCTAGGGTAACAAATGAAGACACCGACTACGCAAAAAATCCCATTCAGAGATTGACAAAAATGCTAAAGATTCTTAGGGAAGGAAAAGGCAGGAAAAAAAAAATCTGCATTTAGCTCTGTACAGACGGAAGCAAAATCGATAAGGGCAGATGAGAAAATGCCTTTCTAGCAATAATTTTAAATAGCAATTGGGATGCTTTGATTCAGGGACCAGAATTACGGTCTCCGCCATAAAGGCCGGCACATTTGTCACCTACGCCAAATTTAGTTAGGACTTACAGTACAAAAATTGCAGGAAGGCTGCTGATATTTCTGAAATATTTCATGCAGCAGGCTCTTCTGTTTACAAATAAGGGGTTATGTCAGACATTTGGTGACATTTGGTTTTCTGTGGCAATTTCTATCCTTTAATTCTGGTGTTGCTGAAAAGCGTATTGAGAACAGCCAATAACGGCGTTACAGCGGGAACAACCGCTTCATTGCCTTGCTCGCATGGGAGTTCATCATTTCGGGGAGAAAAGGCAGAGATTGAAATGATTAATAATAGCAGATATACTACCAGACTAAGTGGGGGTTAGCTTGATCTGTTGGACAAGCAGGCACATTATTTTCCATTCTGTCTTGTGAGTCCTCTCCTTTAAACCGCAACGAGAATATGTGCAAATCGAAACAAAATCCCTGGTTTGGCAGTGGTGTTTTAGTGGTTATTGAAAGAGCTCTCCCCATGAGAATTGGCAGGTAGCTGAAAGTTAAAACTATTCTTAAACTGATGAGATAGCAGAGTCCTAGTCCTAGTGCCCGTCTTTTTCAAGGTGCTGTTGTAGCATCTTTTAATCTGGCTTTCTGGAAAAAACATATTCTGGAAAGCTCTTATTGATGTCTGTGGATCTGATACATCCGACTACAGCCTGATGTTGAAGGTTGCTGTGGGAAGTCCCCTTTTCAATTAATTCTGATTGCAAATTGGGGATATCTGATGCAGTGAATGCCTTCTGACTGGCACAGCTCTGTCGCCGTTCGCTCGCTCTGCTGTGCTCTAGTGTTGTCCCTGCATCCAGAAAAGCACATAAGCTAACATTTCCTTTTTGACTTAATCTTGCTGATCTCTCCTTATCTTGCAGACGATCTGGCCTCATCTAGAGTCCGCCTCTATTTCTTCATCTCGAATGAAGGGAACCAGAACTTGTTTGTCGTTCAAGCCAGCCTGTGGCTTTACTTGAAGCTGCTTCCATATGTCTTAGAGAAAGGCAGCAGGCGAAAAGTAAGAGTCAAAGTCTATTTCCAAGACCCGGACACTAGCAACAAGTGGAATGTGGTTGAAAAGAAAGTTGATCTCAAAAGAAGTGGTTGGCACACTTTTCCCATGACAGAGGCGATCCAGGCTCTGTTTGAGAGAGGAGAAAGGAGACTGAACTTGGATGTTCAATGTGAGGGCTGTGAAGAGTATTCAGTGCTGCCAATTTATGTGGACCCCGGGGAGGAATCCCACCGGCCTTTTTTAGTGGTGCAAGCCCGCCTCGCCGATAACAAACACAGGATCCGGAAAAGAGGCCTGGAGTGCGATGGCAGGACCAATCTATGTTGCAGGCAACAGTTTTACATTGACTTTAGACTCATTGGGTGGAATGACTGGATCATAGCACCATCAGGTTACTATGGGAATTACTGTGAAGGGAGCTGCCCGGCCTACTTGGCCGGTGTCCCGGGGTCGGCTTCCTCCTTTCACACCGCTGTCGTGAATCAGTACCGAATGCGGGGGCTGAACCCGGGCACCGTGAACTCCTGTTGCATTCCAACCAAACTTAGCACAATGTCAATGCTGTACTTTGATGATGAATACAACATTGTGAAAAGGGACGTTCCCAATATGATTGTGGAAGAATGTGGTTGTGCTTGATTTAAGGTGTGTTTTGGGGGGGGAGAGAGACAGAGGGAGAGAGAGAGAGAAACATTCCCGTACAAGATGGTGTTGGAGGAAGTTTCACTGTGTATCCAGGCATCAGTGTTGGAAAGTCACTGTGGAAAAGTTTGACGACAAAAAAAAAAAAAGAAAAAAATAATCATTTCACTTTGGTGTCAGGACAGTGGCAGTTTGTGGATCATGGACACTTATATATTCTATCACTTATAAGTTAATGCTATGAAATATCTTAAAGACACACACACACACACACACACGAAATGTGGGCACGCACACAAACTCGCGCTCATACACACAGACACAGACACACACACACACACACACACACACACACACGAGGCAGCTCAGAAAAGGGACATGAGCACAGAAAGTCAGTGACCAGTGACGACGGACCTAAATGCCTGCCAGTACGAGTGAACGGCTGAGCAGCTGTTTCCCCGCCTGCCGGCAAAGCCAGACCGAAATGAGCTCCCTTTGCTCAGGCAAAAGCACAGACTGTGAGAACACAACGTATTCTTGCACGCAGGTGTCAAAATGACCAAACTTAGAAAATGGAAAAAAACAAAAAAGAAATTAAAAAAGTCGACTGTCACCTCTTAGGTCTAACAGGAAGCTGTAGGACACCTGCCTTGGGAGGCAGTCACTTCCTCTTAATTTAAATTTATCTAAACATAAACATCACAGATACCCGCTTCTTCCTACAGCACTTCCAGCAAGGAATCTTGTGGTTCTGTCGGGGAGAGAGAGAGAGAAAAGGGGACAGACATGTGAGAACTGCTGTATTTCTAACACCTGGCCGTTGTGGAGTCACTAGCTGGCCTGGTGTGATCCGATGCTTTCACTGCCCACTAGCATCCCATGGTTGGCTACACCTGCCGTGTCTTGGAAAAGGGAATCGATACCATATCTGGACTGTGTTGACTGTTGGCATCTCTCACTGTTCGAAGAGCAAAAAGTCAAAAGTTGCAATCTGTGTTCTTCAGTGGGGGACTCGGCAGGGCTGCGTCACGTGGGGACGAGCAAACAAGCAGTGGCCACCACGGCTAAACCAATGAACCCTAAAGAGGAGTGACAGCGACAGAGAGGAGACGTTCTGGGAAATGCAGTGTGTTTAATAACAGGCGAGGAACATTTTTACAAGTCTTGGAAAGGAGGAGAGAGGAGAGTGCTTTCAATTTCCTTACCAGGAGGTGTCAAGGATGGCCATAAAGATCAGAAAATAATGATACAGCATAGCACTTGCAAACTGCTTGAATGCACGTATAATAGCACTTGCAAATTTCAATGCCTTGAAAAGTGGTACTTGATAGTGCACTTATCTTTGCTCACTATCTAGGTAAACAGGTGCCGCATGAGCTATGCAATTTAAAGTGTTGACCCATACTAGACAAAACTGGACTTATGATATGACTTTTTTATATTTTTTTATACTTGAAATTAAATCTTTTGCTTCTTTTTTAAAGCGAATGATTGCTTTTAATGTTTGCACTGATTTAGTTGCATGATTAGTCAAAAACTGCCATTTGAAAAAAAAATGTTATTTTTATAGCAGCAAAAAATGAATACAGTTAAATGTATTATACATAAATTTTGGAACCAAAGAGGCCAACATATTAGTTATAATTTTTATGAGATGGCAAAGCCATCATATATCATGTAGTCATACTGAGCAATCCCTCACGAGGCCTACCAATTGTTTCAGGGTACAAAATGGATTCTGTTTGTTCTATTCAGTGTCTTTTCTATACCATACGCACATGGAATGTAGAGTGAAAAAAAAAGTGACTATTGTAGAATACATTACAATATGTGCATCTTTAAATCCAGTTTTTATGTTTATTTAATAAAGTTCCTTTTAGGTTCTGTTCCATAATAATTTAAACCAAACAATTTTCACTTAGATTTGCTGTTGAAGTATTTTACATTTGTGTACAGTTTAAATAAATAAAAAAGATTGAAAACTGGATGTGCTTTTTTTTTTTTTTTTCCTTTTTCAGTGTGTAACATCTGGAGGAACCGCTTACTTTCGGGACTGAATAGGCTGCAGACGGTGAACTGTCGCATTAGACCGTAGTCATATTAGTCATTGCAGAAAGCCTTGTCTGAGAGCTCAGCTGCGATCCTAAAAATGTTACACTCCGGTTTTATTGCTGTCTATACATGTAAGCATCTGCTTCTTTCTCTCTGCAGCAGTGCAGGGGCTCTGGGTGCAGGAACGGTGCTGTTCCGCATACCTGCAGGTCATTTACAGCAAGTTCCTGGTTCACCTGCTGTGTAAGAATGTAACTTCTTCTCTGGGTCACTCCCTGACTGCTTAGAAGAAGTAAAAAAAATTCTGTGGAAAGCACTTCCAGGAATAAAAGACCAATAGTAAGTTTGATTTTTCCCCCCCCCAAACTAGCTGACACTAAGAAAAGGGTTTTTTTTTTTCATTTTAGTAAAATATCTCCCTTTGACTAACAAGCCCTCAAAAATGTTGAGAAATACTCAAGTACTCAGCTGCACATATATCCAGATATTGATTTAATTGATCTTCACAGATAAATTCTTCCTCCTGGAGACCTGAGCAAATGCCAGCTGAAGCTGACAGAAGGACCTCTGTTGACTTAGCAAATGTTAGCTCTGACCCTGAAACCTGAAAAGTGTTGAAGAAGCAAGATCATGCAGCTAAGGATGGGTTCTAGTTACAATTCACATTCAGGGGTAGCTCTGCCCAGCTCTCCTCACAGGAGAGGAGTTAAACACAGGCCTGGGGTTAAACGGGAGACCTGGAAGAATGATTTGCTGTGACTGTGTCAACAATATGCTTCTCAGAACTTTGTCCTCCAGATCAAATTTTTGGAATATCTCACAGCTTTCTCATCACCTCAAGCTGCACATTGATTGTTAAAGCCACTAACCACTCACTGTTGCTGCTCCACCTCTCATCAGCCTTCTCTCTGGTTTTCATTCAACTGTGCTACTGATGAGTTCAATAAACTCCCCTTTAAATCAGTGGCCAATACCCATCCCTTCACTCTGAAGGCATGTTTGCCCTAATATGACACTTATTATAAATAATACTGGGCAGCCCTTTAAAAAATTAGCTATATTAAGCAATCTTGCCCTTTGAAATGCAGGGCCCTGGAGACTGGCTCCAGTTAGGTTTCGTTCTTAATTGAAAGTGTTTATTTCCTGGGGTCAAAGCCAAACCCTGCATTGGATATTGGGACTCCTGTGCTCAGGAGGAGACCAGGGTGTCTCGGTGAGGGATTTGGACCTGCAGCCCTGAGGAACAGGGAACTGCTGGCAGCCAGGATGCTTTGAGCTTGGGCTGGCCAGGAGCGAGGGGCAGGAACAAGCTGTGCTCTGCATCCTGCTGCAAACCCACAAGCAAGCTTGGGATCCTGAACTCTTTCAAAGAGGCCATCAAAAAGCACCCCTTTTCTTGGTAAAAGCCTTTCCCAGTTTTCTTCCCCGTCTCTGCCTTCTCTGCTCCCCAATTTGTAGCTAGAGTCATGGTGTTTATGGGACAGAAACAGAAATGCAAGGAAAAGCATGAATATCAGGATAGTGTGAGGGGCATCATCTGGGAGTGGGAAGAGCTGGATCATAGTCCAGGCTCCCAGGCCTTTTTATTTTGTTTGAAAGACATTGTAGAAATTGATGTGAACTGAACATGCTTGGAGTTTTCTGCAGCATGGAGTCACTGCTCTGGGCATTCTACAAACAGTGAGGTGTTCTTTATCCTGGTGCTGACAGCAACCTGTCACACAGATTTCTAAGGCTAAAATGAAATAAAATAGTCTTCAATTTTGTGGGACCAATCTGAGGCAGTTTGGGCTTGATTTTTCAGAGATGTGAAAAAGCTACTGCTCTTGCCAGCTTTTTACAGGGGAGTGCAGGAATTCCGCTTTGTGCAGCTTGGACCTCCTGCATTTTTTGAAATCAGGAAAAATGAAAAATGAGATGCCCAGGCCTGATGGCTGCTTCTCAAAAATTTGGGGGTTTCCCCATCTGTCATTCCCATCCTTATAAAACTGAGCATCCAGTTTCATTGCTTTATGCCAGGTTAGGTACTCTACCTCAAAAAACAGCTGGGTCACATCCATACCCCCCACCCAAAGGTGACTTGGTGACTCTCTCTTGTTTTTGATAGGCTTTGAACTCGAATCTGTGAATGCTAAATCAGTGTCCTCTATCATGTGACAGAATTAATTTCTGGAGCTGGAGAATCTTCACCCTTTAAAATATTCTAGCACAGGCAAAACCCCATCCCGGACCTCCCGCTGCGGTTAATGAGGATGGTGTGAACAGGGTGACTGTCACGATGTGATGCAACAGAGCACTTGTCGGATTAACTCTGCATACATCACATATTTCCACACGCAATAGACACCTGCTCCAAAACTGCCAGCTTTCACCTTCTTTGCTTTGTCACTTGTGAGAAATGAACTCAGCAGCTGAAAATTAGTTACTGCACTTGCCCTGCCATAGGAGAAGAGGGAAACCCCTCACTGAACACATCCTTCACAAGGATAATTTTTGTATGGAGTGGTTTCTACAGGGAAGGGTGGGAGAACATTTTGCAAAATGCATCAGAAATACAAATTTCTGTCTAAGAGGGGGGTCTGTTTCAGTTAATGCTGATGTCAGTCTACAGTAACTCCCCTAAAGTCTGCAGATTTAATTCAGGCTAGCTACCATATGAGTAAAGATACACATAAATCCGGTTTTCTGGAATTCCTGACTGGGCCCAGCTCATTCTCAGTTCTCAGTATTTATTTTAAAAGTATTTTTTCCTTTAGAATTATCAGCTAAAAGTTTTAGCAAAACCCACACATACTGGGTGACAGATCAGAACAGGAGTAGAAGACATCTTTGTCATGAATCTCCCTACATACACTGGAATTTGGCCAGGAATTAGCAATCTGCATCAGTAAAAAATGCCCCAGTAGCTTTCATTTGCTTGCCCAGTCAGTAACCTTGAACTAAAAGCTGGATTTACGTGCCTGCTTGTAACAGAAGGGGCCAATTTTATTTGGGTAACTTCATTGATTTCAAGGGAATTGTTTCTGATTTGTACTAGAATAAGTGGGAGCAGATTTAGGTTCTTTAATGTTCTTCCAGTTTAGCTCTTGGAATAACTTATATTTCATTATTATGTGTTTATGTAATTAGTGCAATTATATCAAATTATATAATTGGTACAATTACTTGGACTCATGTAACCACTGCATATAGCATTCCATGTTTTAAAATCTTTTACTCTGAAAAAAAAAAAAAAAGCAGTCAATATTACATGAGAATCTTAATTTGTTTTTAAATTCCAGTATCAAATTTAGGGCCTGACCACATGCAAGGAACTTCTGGTTCACATCAGTGGAATCTCTGAGCAGGAAGCTTGCAGCCTTCACCATAGATATTGCATTTTTAATCTGATTTGGCCAATTCTATTCAACAGAGGCCCTCCTGGAATGTGTGCAGCTCTCACCAACTTTCCTTGTACAAAACAGAGACGTCAAGCTTTTACACACACACATACCCCATATGACCTGAGAGATCTTGAAGCCATCAGAGCCCTGAGATACATGTACAGCTTCTTTATACTTGATCAGAGTACTGATCTTTGTGATCTGCCATTGAGAATTTTAAACCGATATTTTATTAAATTCATAGACTCCCACTTTTTGGTCATTGAAACTGTTTTGTCTCCCCCCCTTCCCCCCCCAATAATTTGCTTTCAGGCTACATTGTTGTGAAAGCTTGGAAGTAGAGGGTTCTGCTGCATCTGCTGTGGGCAGAGGGAGGTTATTCTGCCCCTGTAACTCCATTCTGGTGAGACCCTACCTGGAGTCTGCATCCAGCTCTGGAGCCCCCAGCATAAGAAGGACATGGACTTGTTCAAGAGTCCCGAGGGTCACAAAAATGATCAGAGGGCTGGAGCAGCTCTTCTGTGAAGACAGACTGAGAGCGCTGGGGCTGTTCAGGCTGCAGAAGAGAAGAAGTGCCTAAAAGGGCCTACAAGGGACCTGGAGGGGGACTTTTTACAAGAGCATGTCGTGATAGCCAAGGAGTGATGGCTTTAAACTGAATGAGGATAGGGTTAGGTTAGCTGTAAGGTACAAACTATTGGGAGGGTGGGGAGGTACTGAAACAGGTTGTCCAGTGATGTTGTGGATGCCTCATCCCTGGAAGTGTTCAAGGCCAGACTGATGGGACTTTGAGCAGCCTGGTCTAGGGGAAGACCCCATATCAGAGGGGTTGGAACTAAATGATCTTTAATGTCCCTTTCAAACCAAACTATTCTATGAGTCTATGAAGTCAAAGTAAGCACAGGAAAAAAAGGTAAGAAAGAAACTGATTTGATTTCCCTAGGTCAGAGCAAGGAAGATGCAGGGTGTGAGCTCTGATTGATAACCTGATGGGCCTCTCCTCGGAAAAGGTAAGTCCTCCCAGGTGCTGTGCATCTGGAGCTCTGCCCTGGCCCATATGCAATCACTGAACCCAGCTGCCAGTGCACAGACCCCAGGGGAGGCACTGCTGTACCTAAGGACATCTCCACAGAGTCTGTGTGCTACTGCTCTTTCTCATTTTGGACCTGCTTTTGGAGAGGATTCACCTCTCTGTGCTCTCCTGCAGTCTGGCCTTTGAAATCAGGCTACAGCACAGCCATTTTAGGGCTGCAGCTCGTGCTGCCTCACTGCCTTCCTCCAGCTGGTAAGTGCGCTCAATGCCTGTTATTTTTATCTTGAGCTTTTGCTTTGTTTTTGAGGATAATTACACATTATTGCTGCAATATGTTATAATAAGTGCTATGAAGATGACTATTGTATCCAAGGCGAAAGAAGATGTGGCTGGGGAGCAAACTTAAACCTATGTGTCAGCAAAACAAACACGCTGTGTTTGGGCTGTGTCAGTCAAGTGGTACCAAAGTGGCGTTTAGGTTTTGCCCAAGACGAGGCTGCTGGACTGATCTGGCCCCTCTTCACTTTGTTGGCTGGAGTGGCTCGTGCCCATTTCCACAGAGGAGTTTGTGAGGAGCTGAGGAAGAGCTGCAGCAGCCACAGCTGAGCTCCTCACCCGGGGATGGGGGAGCTGGTCCTGGGCAGTGCGGCAGGAGTGAGGTAGGAGAGCTGGGTGCTGAAGGCAGTGTCCATTTGAGGATAAAGGGTTATAAATAATACTGCATCTGGCTCCTGTGAGCTGAGGCAGACTGGGCTCTTGGACTTTTGGACCCCTATGTGCCATATCCTATTCACTATATCCTCTGTAATCTCATTTGGCCTGGTTTTGGGTCAGGTTTTGGAACTGATCTTCAGCTGTTGGGACTCCAAGGTTATAAAAAATAATTCAGGACCTTTATAAATTAAGGCCTTGGGCTCTTGTGAAAGGAAACAAACAATGTTATCTGTCTTAATGAGAGTTGTGTATGTGTGTTTTGTACCCAATTGTATGCATTATCTTTAGCAGTGATACTTCATAAGACCATATAATTTATGAGGTGGTTATCAGTGACTCATAAGTATTTATTTATGTCTTATATGCATTGTGTATGTTTGGCTTGATCAGGGTGGCATGTTTGCATGGGTGAGCACCATTTCACCTGTAAATACACAGACAAGAAACACAAGGCTTTATCTAAGCAAATTGTCTTCTGCCATGTTAATGCCTTGGTAATAAAATTTATTTTGGGGGATCCTCATGAGAGATTGGAGGTAATACAGTGTAGCTACTGATTATTTTTAGTAGATTTCTTGTCTCTTGTGTGCTTCATCCTTGGTAAGTAAGTTGTCTTGCATTGAGTGTGAGGTATGTAGGTGCCCTTGTGATGGCTGAAGGGAGGCAGCCTGTTCTCAGATGTGGCTCTGCTCCAGCCTGCTCCACATCCAAGAGAGTGTAGCAAACCACTTTTGCTCAACTCATGTTTTGAAATTGTTCAGAAACTGGTTTGGTCTTTAGCACAGTTTGGAGCAACCTTGAGGCTGCCTTTAGAACAGCTGCCAGGGGTCCCCAGTGTAAAAACTGAGAAGGCTGGAATACCATAGTGTCCTCACCACATGCCTTGTATTTGCCTGTGCTTCCTATACTGGGAGTTTTTGGGTGACACTTGGGTGGAGTGGAACCCATCTCTCTGCTGAGTGTTTCTTATTAAGTACGTGATAGGCACAGAGATGCAGGATTTAAACCAGCTCTGTTTCTGTTAGCTGTGCACCACAGTGGTAGAATCACTATGTTAACAGTGCGTGACAATGAATCAAGCCCTATATTTCATTTTATGGGTGGGTTCCACTTACTTTGTTCTCATTTTCTCCTCCCCTCCTTTTGACAATTTAGACATGTGCATTTTGGAGAACATTGCTTCCAGACTGTATCCCCTTGAATGGAGTTACTGCATCAAACAGGGAAAGTAATGCTGCGTTTAAGTTCTACCGTAAATGAAAGCTTTTCCTACTTTGCATGCTGCAAATAGACTTTTAATTATGGGGAGCACATGCTGTAAGTGCACTCCAGGATTTGATTCTATCCTTTGTCTGTTAAGCTTGTGGCTGTGCCAGCTCTTAGAGTAATCTTTTTCTTCAGCATCACCAGTTGCCATCCATAGTTAGCAGATAAAGTAACAAAAGGAATGGCAAACCAGTCCTTGTGCTGATGGCTACCAGTTTGCTGGTAGACTTTCTTGAGGTGATATTGAATGTTAAAACAATTCAGATGTGCTCTGTGATTTGCTGGGTTTAAAAATCTGTTGATGTTAATGTAGGGCCAGATTCAGTTATTCACATCTGTGGAAAGCAGATTCAAAATCCTACCAAATTGGAATTCCCCAGTCAATTACAGTCAAAAGCACACTGCAAGACTGTACAGAGCAAAGCCTGTAGTACTTTTGGTACAATATTAGAGCCTTAGCTGAAGCTGCTATTACTCCATGAGTTTCTGTTCAGTTACACCTATTTGTACCAGGTGTGAGTTTATCCTGTTGGCTTCTAGACAAGCCCCTTGCTCTAGATCAGTCAGCAGTCAGGCTCCTGGTGCTCTGTGTATTTCTGTAGCTGGTGATAGTTATTGTTCTTTTCTGCAGTATGTTCGTGGCATCAGGCATTATGACTCATGTCATAACACCATTGTTAGCCATTTGTTTAATAATACAGCATCCGTGTTGTGTCACTCTAGCAATGTTCTTAATTCTTTCTATTATTAACATCTGTTTTGAAGTGTTTATACTTATAATTTAGATTTTCAAATTCTCACTGGATATAAGCTGATGCAAGAGGAGAACGTTCATAAACACATCTAAAAGAATCTGACACTTTATTGGCCATACCTGATCAGAAAACTTAGAAGTGTATTTGTTTAGGATTTTTATGGTTTGCAATAAATGGTATTGCAGGTTTCTTCAGCACCTAGAAAGGAAAATGCCAGTGCTACTTTTTTTTTTGTTTTGTTTTGTTTTTTACTCTTGTGGGACTAGTTGGATTTTAATTGTTAATGGTGTCTTTTAATTTGACAAAGCAGATGCTGTAAAAAAGGGTAGCTTGCCTTTTTCCAGTTGGGCAAATGACTAATTTGTTAGGGTGGTGGCTTTTTTAGACACGGCTATATCTACATCCCATCTATAGATCTTTGAAGCTGTTGTGCATCCCTGGCACTGTGCAGAATGTGAAGAACCTCCTAGAGTCCTTCCTTTCTGTGTACTGGCAAAAGAGTGGAGCAAGATCCAGCAAATATTTGGGCAGCAGATCTTCTGTTGAAGCTGTTGGAGTAGAAATGCTTAGTCTATAAACAATTTGGGGTCAGGGAACTTCTGAACAGTTCTTTGTTGCTGTTGTTCTGTTGTTGTTTTGGTTTGTTTTTTTTTTCTCCGACTGGCTTAGCTTCTGGCGATGTTGTCATACAATGACAACTCAGAGGTGTCTTTTGGAAAACAGAAAAGTTCTGGAACATAAATGTAGCTCTCTTCTATTCTGCTGGGATGTCTGCAGTGACCCTTTATTGGGGCTCTGAGTAAATCTTACCATAATTGATAGAAACAGCTTTAAAAGAAAAGCAAAACAGATCATGAAGAAAAGAAAGAGCTGATAAAGCTTCTAGCATCAAGAGTGTGCATGTTGAAACACTCTCTAATTATATATTTATCCAATCCAGTTAATACTACAGAGCTTGCAAAAAAAGCCCCATAATTAGGGGTTATGAAAATGTCTACATAGCAATAATATGGCACCTAAATATAGCATCTTTCCTCCTGAAGCACTTTACATCATTTGAGAACCATAGACTCAATTCACAGCTGGCATTCACAGGTGCAACCTTATTGATTTCAATGGAATAGTGCCATTTTTACCAGGGATGATTTTTGTCATAAATGGGAGTTTTATCTTAGGGGCTTGTAGGGCTGCCCATCACAATAGTATCTGCATATCTTTTGCATCAAATTAGCTGGCAATAGCAAAACCTTTAGCAGACTTCACAAACTCTCTGCCACATCTGCTTTCTTAGCCTGCAGAAATCTTGGGCTAAGCACTCTCATATTTTTTGTCTTTTGGTGACTTGGAGACAAGAACAGCTGATGGTAGTGAAGATGTACAATGCTCTTTTGGTGGGTAATGTGACCATGGGTTTCATTCAATGTTTCTGCTGGAAGCTGAATTCACAGTTGTAGCTTCTGGATTGAGAAAGAATATCAGGACTTTGAGACTCGTGTTGCTCAGAGCACCCCTGGAGCTCAAACACATGGTGGCTGTAGCAGGATCTGAATCACATATTTTTCATTGTACCCATCACTGATGAAGTGACTGCTAAATACAATTTTAAAAAATCGTATGTGAACTTTGTCCAATACCTGTGAAGTCACTGGGGCTGAGGCTCAATGCACTGTATTTCCCCAATGTCAGAATAGGCCCTGAAGATTTTGGTCCACTTCTCTGCCACTTTGCAGATCACGTATAAAAGTAATGACAAACCTGTCACCTATTTCCCTCTAACATGGGAAAGACAGTGTTTCCTGAGTGTGAAAGGTGTATTGGGAGCTCAGGAGAAAAGAAAAATAGTTGGCCTATGTTGGTGTTGTATTTGCTACAACCTTCCGTGTGAGGAAAATTTGATTAGACTGAAACTCGTCAGCTTGCAGATGAGATGTTGGTGGGGTAGGAGTGAATCCTTCAAGTCAAAAGGTGGGCAGGGATTGTTTGTTCTGTGGCAGTGTATCAATTAAAGTCATTAAATGAAACTAAAAGCAACCAGGCTCAAAGCAATAAAAAGAGATATTCTGCATGCTACTGGTAGTGGACACAAGGAATTCACTGCCAAAGGTGGTTGTGGAGGCTAAAAGCTTATTAGAGTTCAAAGGATGACTGGACAAGTTTGTGTAAAGAAATGCACAGAGGACTACTAAGTAGCTAGAAACCACATCTGGCTTAGGAAATACCTTGATCTGAAAATAGCTGGAGGCTAGCAGAAATGTGAGGGAAATAGCATAAGCAGTTCCCTTGCTTCTGCTGCTTTCTGGCTTGCTCCAGGAACCAGCAATAGGAGACCTGATGCTGGGCTAGATGGACTGGTATGGCCATTCTTGTTTTTGTACTTGATGCGACAGCTCTGCCCTGCAGGTTGTTGCAGCAGGCACATGTGGGTCAGTGCTCTTAGAGGTGCTGTGTGCTCCATTTCTCCTCCATTTGTGATTGGTAAACTTGGTCCCATGTTGCCTGTGATGGTCTGGGTTCAGATCCTCTGTGAAATGCATCTAGATGATGTTTTATGTTAGAATACCTGCTTAGCGTGAATGGAAAGGCAAGATTGTGGAGTACTGAAAATCAGTCCTGTTTCCTGTAATAACTGATTTTCCTTTGAGGCTTCTTTTCCAAAACTTTACAAGACAGACCCTGTGTAGTTCTGAAAGACTCGAGGAGCTATATAGTTTTATTGTGAAAGAGAATAAATTATATTGAGCAACTCCTACACACACATACGGAAGAAAAAAATTTCACCTCCTCCCATAATATCAGATTGTTGATATTCCCTGCATAGAACTGTAGGGAATAAACAAATGCATTCATTAACATTTACCCAGTAAGGTGAACTGAGGACAGAATATCAGTCCAGATATCCAGGCTTATCTCTGAATTTCCTGGATTTTATGGGTTTAAGTCTGACTCTGAACAGGTCTTAAGGGCATTTTTTTGGTGGATTAGAAGGATCTGTGTTTGGACGGTCCCATCTATAGTACCTATGGGATTGTACAAAGCCCTAGTTTTACTATTTGTATCTGTTTTAAAATCCTGCTATTCATTTGCCTGAGTCAAACAGCTTTCCAACTAGAATTAGAGTTGGGTACATAGCATGAGGAGAGTACACATCTGGAAAGAGCTCGAAAGACTCAACCAATGTTTCACAGACAATGTTGGAAAACAAACAAAAACCTCTCTGAAAATGTGGTCTGCAGATGGGTCTTTATATTCTCTTCCCCATTATTTTAATGGGGAAAAGTCGTCTTTAACAGAAAGGCATTCAGCACAAAAACAGCAGGAAAAGGGCTCAATGGGAGTCATTTTCCAGGATATCTTTCTGTCTGGGTCAGAGAATGAATTCTTCTGTGCCAAGACTCCACTCCTCACAAGGTGGCTGCAGTGTTGGAAATGTCATCATCAGTGTCTTCTGCTGAAACAGCGCTAGATGAAGCTGTAAATTTCCTCAGGATATTTCTCCAGTAGCTGGTATGGGGTTCTGCTGTGGGCTTGCCCAGTTTGCCACAGAAAGCGTCGCGTGGCTCGGGCGGCCAATCCCAGCTCCAAAGATGGTGTGCTTGTTGCAAGCTCGTGCCAAGCCATCTGTAAGATTTGTCAGATAAATGTGACTAGCGAAGTGGCACTCGTGAGCAGATGAAGGGAAATTCCCTAGGGGATTCTTTATTCGCTCATCATTAGCAGGAGAGGCAGTGGGAAAATTCATTGTTTAGCTGTTCAAAACACTGGTGAACATTTGATACTGAATAATCTTTAAATCTTTGTCAGGGGGATGTCAAACATGTCTTGAGCAGCCCAGACTGTGCTGGAGGCAGAGTATCATGTTCTGTATGTCGCACTCACCTTCAGGAAGAAGGATAAAGATATCCCCTCAAAATCACCTCCCCTCCCTGGGGTAGCTTTATTTTAAGTGAGCTGAGGCATGGAGCAGCCTAGAGGTGCATTACTGCTGTTTACCTGTGTGTGTCCCTGATCCTAAATGGAAAATAAAATCTGTCCCTGCTGTGAGAAGGTACTGCCCATTTGCTAAATGAAACTGGCTTGCAGGCTTTTTGGTTGCAGCTTTACTGTGAGGACTAAGCCTCATGACTAGAGCAAACGAGATTGACTTAGATGTGATGTCTCGTGGAGTAAACTTACTGGGCTCTGCTGCTGGAATTTTGTGAGGTAAAGTGGGCCCACTCTCCATGCTGATGAGAAACAGGTCACCAGTCTCACATGTTCTCTGTAGAACTCCTTTTGTGCAACTTGCTTTGCTGCACCAAAGGGATTTTTTAGTCTTAGATGTTATTAAGCTCCTATAACTGCCTTCCCTAGCCAAGATATTTTAGGCAAAGTCCTTGCTTTTACATTTTTATGGTGGGACCAGGATGCTTTATGACATCTGTGTGCTGACAAGGGCACACAGAGCACGAAGTATTCTGCTTGCATTGTTATCAGCCCTATTATTTATCCAAATTCTATTTAGACTTCTATTTAAACAGGAGTTTGGAAATTAATGGAAATATCATCTGCTTGAAAGATGCAATGTTGTAGTTGCAGTCATCGGGGTCTTTTCCTCCCAAGGAGGATTGGGAGAGGGTACTAAGCTGATGTTTGGGGAGTAGGAGAGAGGGGGCTGCAGGATCCAACTCAGAACATCTGTGATTCTGTGAGATTCCCAGTTCCACAAACTTTACCATGGCTGGAGAGCAGCACAGGTTTCATCTTCAGGGAAGTTGACGTAGTGGAGAGCTGGTGAAGAGGATGTAGGGAGAAAGGTGGTCTTCTACTGAATCCCATAAGACTATTCCCCCAAAGGCTTGCTGGTGTAAGGTACTGTGAAAGATTAAGATTGTGTCTTCCACCACTTCTTCCCATAAGTCAAGAAGAAAATCAAGCTGAACAATCCATAACACCATTGTACCACAGTAAGGGTCCCATATCCACATTCACCATCTTCACTGTATGAGCAGATTCAAAAAAGCTTAACCCCTTTGCAGCTCCACTTGGCTTGAGGGAGACATGAAGCAGCATCTGACTTTAAATGGTAGTACGTGAAATGTAAAGGCTATCAGTGAATCTTGATGAGTCAATAGGCAGTTTTTCAGCAGGTTTCATCAGTGAAAAGGTATTTGTGCATTTGAGTTGAATGCAGTGGATAGCTAGAAAAATGAGAATATTCAAACTACAGCTCCAGATCTTGCTTCAGTTTTTCTGTAAGTAGATGAACTTCTGTTGACTCCAATACAATGTTGTTTGCTTGCATGACATCGGTCTTTTTTATTACAAAGGAAAAAATCACCTCACAAGAGACCTTTGATGTTTTAATGTGTCCTGGCATATCGATGGATACATCCAGTGGAGAAGAACAATCTGGGACACTTGGTCTGCATTTGTGCTTTGCTGGAGATTTGCTATGTAACCTCGAGCAAATCTATTAATCTCTCAGTACCTCAATTCCCCAAATGCAAAATGGAGATAATAAAATATAACTCCCTTAGCAGGGTAAACACATTAAAAAATGCACTTAAAAGCAGTTGGGTACTAGGTTAATGGAGACCTATATCTTGTGGGAAAGATTTGTTGTATTATAAATAATACATCTTCACAATTATTCCACTTAGTCTGCCTTGAAGCCTTCAAAGACATACCACGCAAATGTTTACTGGCAGCATGTTTCCCCCCTTTTATTGGCCAACAACATGTTTAGACCAGACTTTGCTGTGGCAAAGTATTTCAGCACATTGCACATGGCAAATGGCTCTTTTACTGTAAAAGTAGATTTTAATTTTTTTAGAGAATACCCCAAATAATGCTGTACTCAGCAAAGGCCTGTGCACCTGGAATAGCTGTCTCTGAGCACATTTTCCTTGCAAAATGTTCAGCATGCTTCTGCCTAGAGCTTTCAACAGAAACGGAGAATGAAGGAGATGTGGTGGGTACCAAGGACAAACTTTTTAAGGGTGAGTTAATTTTGCAGACCACCTGAAAGAACTTGGGTATGTCTCAAGTCAGCTAAGCAATGCTGGTGCCAGAATGTCCCGGACAAAAAGGCCAGTGTTGCAGAGCATGGTTGAATTGCCTAGAGTACAAAGTGGGGGTCTAGGGGACTCCACTGCAGTGTTAGTGCACAGGAGCTATTCAAGCCTTTAGACCACCCACTGTTTTAGCAGTGTTACTTAGCTTCCCTGGACTCTGTAATTGCTCTTGTCACATTACTGAGGATAATGTAGAAATATTGCAAGCATTTGCCTTGAACTTGGAGTGTTGAAGCTTATGTAAGGGGGGGAAAAAGCTACACAGAATAAAATGAAGGGTGTGATTCTTATCCCACTTGTGCTTGTTTTACACTGGTTTTCCCTCTGCTGGAGTAATTCCTCTTTAACGATGTAATATGTTTAGAAGAAGACCTCTGTATGTTTGTGAAACATCTTTGCCTGCCTAAAAGAGGTGTGTTATGAGGGCATTTTGAAGAAAGCAGCATCCTGGAATTGGCATTTGCTTCAGTTCAGATAAGATTTCTTTTTTCCCCTTCATACAGTGAAAGGCCAGTGTGGTGTGAAGAGAAGGGAGAGCTTTGTTTCTGTGATCAGGACATCAAACAGAGAATTGCATTTTCTCAGGTGCCTTTCTCATGGGGATGCTCCCTAAGAGCTGATGATGGCAGAGGTGTGCTGTCACAACCTCTACCTCAGGCTGATGGAGATGGGAAGCTGGATTTGCTAGTGTGTGAGACCTGTCATGTACCTGCTTCCTAGGTGAGGGGGTGCTTGTGTAATTAACCTGTGATAGCTCTGGCAACACAGTTAAACTCAGGTCTGTGTCTGCTGCACAGCTTGGGAGGTGTCATGCAGCCAGCTAAGAAAGGCTGGGTACCAGGAGAGTTTGCTTTTAACCTCTGCCCCAAAGTACAAGAACTATAGAATTGAGGAGTTTTTGGTATCTGCAGTGTAATGCTTTTGAGTGAGAGGCACCATGGAGCAGCAGTGCAAAAATATGAAGGACCCTAAGAAGAATACCCTGAAATGAGGATTAGATGGGAGGAAAAGTAGCCCTGCAGAGGGGCTTCCACACTTGCCAGTAGCCCCTGACAATTCTCCCGATCCGATGCTAACAGAAACCACAGCAAATGTTTATTTTAACCTCTGGCAAACGTCTATTCATGGGGTAAGACTGAAAAGCTGATTTCATGCTTGGGAGGAGCTTGGGAACAGCTAGTACATACTACTTGGCTGTGCTTCAGGCACGGCTGGCCAGTCCCTCCAGCAGGTGATGCTGGGCACCCTGGGAGTGCTCCTGGTCTCTCTCAGGCTGTGTGTGCAGCAGTGAGCACAGCTCTGAGCCTCTCTGCAGCCTGGTCTGCATGGGCTGTGTTAGAGGAACCTGTAAGAGGGCTGAGGTTTGATTGTGTTTGACCCCTAAGCAGTATGCTGTCACTAAGAAGGTAGCATGAATTTGTGGGTACCCATATGTGCTGCTTGGATGGCACCTTTGGTTGCACACTTCATTAATGTTTATTGCACAGCAAAACCCAAAGCAGCTGAACCATTGTTCTGTAATAAGGCAAAGAGATGTATCTGCATTATTTTCACAGTTCATTGTGGAGAGCCCAAGAAGAAAAACTAGGTAGGAGTAGATACTCCAACCGTGATGACTGATCTCCCAGTGACGCTAAACTGAGGGCTAAATTTTTTCATATTGCATGACTGCTACTGTTGCTGCTATATGCCCTAGTGAAAAGCATTTATTCTGACTCTATATCTTGGGTATCCTACCATATTTTGATACCTAGAGTCTACAGATTTAACTAATTATCTGTTTTATTTGGAAATATGTCAAATTACTCTAGATATTAATTTGATGATATCATGACTGTACTTTCTATTGTGATTCAGATTACCTCCTTTAGTAATGTCTCATCCTTCCTCCTTGATTTTAACTGCATTTGAGACATGAAACTATGTCATGCAGGGTCACTTATTCTTCTGTCTTGTGATCATCTGTTACCTAGACTAGCAGACAACAAAGAAAAAAATGGTAGTGCCAATCTATGAGGTGTCACTATTTATGTATAGCACCTAGCACAGTTGGGAGTATATATTATCGACATTGCTGTGGTGTGAAGGGACCTTAATGCTCCAGGCATTACACAGGCAGACAACAAAATATGGTGCCTCCCTAAAGAGCTTATGAGCAAAATGTGGTTAATGATCAATTGATCTTCACAGCAGAATCCTGTCGAACACCAGTGGATCAAAGCTGCACAAAGCAGTGACACACACAATGCACATGTTTATCTGACTGACATGCTATACTTGTGCAGAGGCTCAGGGAGGGCTGTATGTCAGATTCTTCGGGAAGAACCTGCAAACACTACTTCATGTGAATAGGAGGACTTAGAATGATGAAGTTAAGGCCTAGCTAAAGGACCATGGATCAGACAGAAGGGATGACCGAAAATGTGGGAGTTTGCAAGAATCACTTCAGAGAAGGCTAAAGGGGTATTTCTACCCATGATAAGGTTCTTTACACACAAAGACAAGCCAGCCAGAGGCTGACACTTCTCTGCTGAACCAGGCAGAGGCTGCTGGAGATGCTGCTTTGGTAGGCCCGAGTGTACCTGTTGTGCCATCACCCTGTGGCACACAAAGAGAGGCATTGAAGCAATGCTTCTTAGAAATTGGTACCGTGGAGAGGCAGGGTAGAAAGAAGGGGATAGTGAACTGGCAGTTGTTAAAGAGGTCTAGTGTCATGGGGACTGTGGGAGGAAAAGGCTTTCAGATCTGCTGTTGTGCAATTGCTGATGACTGCTCAAGACTGAGAATGGGAAGACTGAAACTCATGTTTCCCTAGGGGAGGTGCTCTAAGCCTCAAACTTCTACCTTTTTGACCAGCAAATTGTAGGAGAATGTTGCAAGATGATGAAACCATACTGCATCTTTGCTTGCTTTTTCTGAGGGGAAAAAATGATGCAAGGGCATGGAAAGAAATGCATGGAGGCAAGGTTGAAGTAGTATCAAGAACTAATAGAAAAGTGATGAAAGTGCAGGAAGTAAGCTTTATTTGCCTTTGAGGAGCAAAGCTGGCCCTATAAAAAATGGCAAAGCAAGAGAGCAAGTATGGGGACAAAAATTTAAATCCCAGTCGCAATAATATGAACAGGAGACCTTTGGAGAACATTTGGTGTAGGTGGCCAGCACCTAAGGAAAGGAATACAATGGAGGTGTAACCAGACCTCAAAGAAATTGAGTTAAAGTAGAAAGCACAGCTTGTGACTAAATGAAAACAAATATTTTGTATCTTGCTTTTTTTTCTCCCCCAGATTTTACACATAGCTTTTGTAAGGACTGTAAAGTATTTTGAAGGGCGTTGTTGGAAAAAGTAGTAATTTCAATATCAATGTATTTGGTGATTTTAACTATTTGTTTTATGGCAGAATTTGGGGAAGAGTTGTAAATCCTCAACCTGCATTTCTTGTTTTAGCATGAATATATGAAATTCTTTGTATGAATAGGAGAGTGCTTAACACTTAGAGGCATAGAAAGAAGGGAATGAATACTAAAAATGCAGCTGAAATAGATTCAATATGAATCAAATGGATTCAGATGTGAAATCTGCAAATGCAATCTATTGCAGTGTAAATAGGGTTCATTTCAAACTTTTATCCCAAGCTTGAACTGCACCTGAAAAAGCTTAGCCTAAATAGAAATACAAATCTGTACAAAACCTCTTGCCAGAGTTTAAAAATAATTTCAACTTAAATTAGTGCAGCTTTTACTTATAAACAAAAGATGTATGTTAAGAGTGGAAACTGAACTCTGATTTCTGCTCTTCTAATTGATTACATACACCACAAGCCCACTGCTTATGGTATGAAAATCAGAGAAAGAGGGGCAGAGGCAGAGCACAGCGGATGATAATGTTTTGGTCTTTGTCATGCAACATTCTACTTGTAGGAACTGCAGATGAGAGGAGCCAAGAGAGGGCTTTCTCTAGCCCCTGGAGAGCAGAAGGTCAGGGGTGAAGTATTTATGTTGTAGTGTTAGGGAACTGAGGTTTCACAGAACGGGAGAGGTTGGATCACCTGGGCCATCCCAGAGCACATGGCACAGGACTGGGTCTAGATAGTTCTGGAATATCTCCAGTGAAGGGAACTCCAAAGCCTCTCTAGGCAACCTGTTCCATTGCTCGGTCACTGCACAGTAAAGAAGTTCTTAGTTTTATTCAGGTGGAACTTCCTGTGCATTAGTTTCCATGCATTGCCCCTTGTCCTATTGCTTGGCACCAAGAAGAGCTTGGATCCATCCTCAGTCACCTCCCCTTATAGACTGTTAAGCTACAAATTGATAAATTTCCCTGTCATTCTTTCCTCTCCCCACTGTGTGGAAAGCCATGGCTAGAAACATCACCTGGAGTTGTGAAATGGTTTTTTCCCCTCCCTTGCAGGCTGTGGAGGCTCATATATTTCCACTGCAAAGTGAAGAGCTGATAATCCTCTGCAGGGTCATCAGAGCTGCTGAGTTGTCAGACTTTGGCTGCTCCCTGTGTTCCCATGAGAACACGTGCCCATTCTTCTTGCTTTAGGGGATGCTCTATTTGCACAGCCTTAATCAGCAGCATGTTATGGTTTTGGCCAGTGCAGTTTATGATGGTGACAAAGTATATTTATTTTTAATGTGGAATCGGCCCGTGCCTTATTGAACAATGTACAAATAAAAGATATGGAAATCAAAACTGGTTTGGCTTGCTGGCCAACATAGACAAGAATAAAAAAAGAACAGGTGAACAATTCTAGCAGGTAATTCCCAGTCTTTGATGGGTGCCTAAACTTCCACATCTCAGAAAGAGAGAGAGCAAGACTTTTTCTAGCAGCATTTCATGCATTTGGAGAATGACGATTATGACTTGGAAACATTAATTCTCATACAAGATGTTCTTCTTTGACATTCTGGTTTTATGAATATTAAAATCTTTATCATCTGGTCAACAACTCCTGCTACTCATTTTGGGAAAAGCTGATATTTTCATGTTGTTCTCTAGGTGGAGATTACAGAAGCACTGTTCCATGATACTGCACAGGCAAGAAAACAAAAGAGGAAGCTGGACAGAGCTTCTGCTATAATCAGTCTTGCTCAAAACTTTAGGTGAAATAAAAGAACAGCGATTAACCATTTTCAGGTCTGACCCTGCTGAAAAGTCTCTGAGAAAAAATAAATATCTTGCTATGTGGGCAGGCTGCTTTCAGTATCTATCTCAGGGAAAGATTTCACTTGATGACAGAATTATTATTAAATCATGTATTTGGTTGCTGGGAGTTACCTCAGACTTGAAATCCAATAGATAATAGGCTTTATGTTGCTGATGAAATAACTAAATCTGCATATATTATATCTGAAGTAAATGAAACAAGTAAAGGGAATCTACTAAATGGCTTAAAGACGTTTCCTACTTCAGTTTTGGAAACAAGTGGAAAATGAAACATTTCCCAGTGCTTGGATGAGTGCAGTGACATCATGCTTGTTACAGGGTTTAACTGCAGCAAAACAAAACTGCTCTGTCTCTGCTGGGGTGGAGAAGAACATCTTGGGTCCTAAATGTGCTTATGGACAGTACCCATGTGAAACTCTGGGGATCCTGAACTGAATTTGAGACACGTATCTGTAATAAATAATAAAATCTCATTTTCACTTTTTTTTTTTTTAATATCTGCTTTTCTGTTTCCAAGGTACATATAATGCAATGTGATTGGAGCAATGAGATCACTCTCTCTTCTCCCTAAGAAAAAAAGATTATGCAAGGATATTAATCATATTAGTTGTAACAGAGGGCAGCTATCTTTTCCAATACTTGTTCCATGACATAAATAATTTTTCTAAGTGTCTTCAGGAAGGATTAAAAAGTCTACTGTTAAAGAGCAAGGAAGATATGGACATCTTGATTTTGTCTTTACTATTGTTACTCCTACCCAAGATAAAACGTCAGCAGCAAAATTTATCTCTGTTGTGTCTTTGGTCCAAGTCAGCTTCGGTCTCTGCTTCAGACTGTTCGGTGTTTGATAATTTGCATTTAAGTCAAAGCTCCAGTTACCTTCTGCCTGTAATAGCTGTCAAGGTGTAAAATACACAGCCTCCATGCAAGCACTGCTTAATTGGCAAATAATTCATGGCATAGGCCTTCAACTGTGATTGCAAATCAAACTGGTAACAGGAAAAATCCTGCAGAGAACACAGCCATCATTATCTTTTAAAAATTGAGAATCTCACAAGCAGTTTCTCTTGCCGGGGGGTGGAAAAGCCCTGGCCAAGCTAAACCCATCTCAAAATTCCAAGGAATTTTAAGGGAAAATGATTAGATGTTTAGCTTTTCCAGGCATTGCTATAATGGATTTTGTCTCAGAATAGAAAATGGAGGTCATACTGAGAAGAGGAAAATGTTTCTTTTATGTGGTCAAAAGTGGAAGCCTTCCAAATTTGGGAAAATACAGTAATAAATCTGCAGCCACCTAGAATTATGTGGTGTTACAAGTGAAGACAGCTCCAAACTTCATTCCTGCAGCAGGAACAAAATTCTGTTCCCCCACCTTGAATCCACCATTGCCTGAGCTCATCTTCATTGGCCCAACATGCTCGCCAATGTGGAGCCAGGCTGCCTGAGCCCCTGCCTTCCAGGGCACTGCTGCCCAGCACAGATGCTTTCGGTACAGTCACTCCACAATTTTTACAAATAAGTATTGCTTGTACTCTAACATATGGGACAGTGAAATTCAGAGGCCCTGTGGGACTGGGTGGCACCTTGTGCATTCCTGGATCCCTAGCTATGCCAGGCAACCACATCAGTTGACTACAAGAGAGGAACTGACACTAAGATTGATTTGGTTTCTCACCTCTGAGGCTCTCCAGAAAGTATTCAGGTGCTTCATCTCCCTGATGAAGCAGTGACTGCTTCCCCTGTTGAGGTTCCCCACTTGGTGCTGTGCACAAGCCTGGGAGGGCACCTTTGCTCCCTGGCAGCCTCACCTTTACAGTTCTCTCTTGCATGCTTAATGCCATCAATTCATCTCATTTTTTTCCCCCTTCCCTCTTGCTTGGGGATTTTCTGCCCATTTTCTCTGTGTTGCCAAGTGGTTCTGTGTTGTAGCTTGTTAACTGCCAGTGTGTTGGTGTTGCATATGGTAAAAAAACGTAGCTGGCAATGTAGTATCACCTCCGCAAAAGAAAAAGATGTGAAACCCTACTGAATTCAGCCCTGAAGCTGCTTTTGCTGGGACCGTCTGGGGCAGAGACCTTCATGGGTACCACGAGTCAGGGATGCTGAGCAGCCTAGCACAGAGGGCTGAGCTCGGGCAAACCTACATGCACCGAGTGTCAGGGGATTTTAAACGTTGAGGTTAAACACTGTTGCTGGAAATTCCCTCGGAAACAGCGGGGGGGGGGACTCCAGAGGGAGCGAAATAGGTAACGAGGGCAGAAAGTGAGCTTTGCCCCCGAGCTGGTGCGAGAGAGGAGGAGGGGGGACGATCGCTCGGAGCTTAGGAGGAAACAAGCCCCCCGCAAGGGAGGCTGTGCTCCTGTGCGGGCACAGGCAGGAGAGCAGCAGCAGGAGGAGGAGAGGGGCTGGGGGCGGCGGGGCGAGGGGGCCCAGCGCGACGGGCGGGGGCCGTGGCAGGGCGCGGGGGCCGTGGCAGGGCCCGGGCTGTCGTTGGCACCTCGGTCACGTGCGTGGCGAGCACCGCCGGTGTGCGGGCCCGCGCGGCGCGTGGGTGCCCGTGGCGAGGCGAGGTGTGGGCCGGAGCCGAGCCGGGCCCAGCTGCTGCTGTTTATGCTCCGCGGCACGGAGGCACACACCGCCGCGGCTTGCCGGCAGGCAGCCGTGGGCTGCTGTCCGTGGGGAGGCCGGCAGGGACCGGGGGCGGTCTGGAGCCTTCGGGCCGTGCCCGCTGGCTCTGCCTGGGCCGCCGTAAGGCCGTGGTGCTGGGCCAGAGGGATTGTGTCACTCGGGACTCGCCGCTCCCCCTCAGCAAGGCAGCTCTCATCCCTCCTTGCTCTGCTCGGGAGGCCCTGGCAGAGTTCAGAATCGCTTTTTTCTCTTTTCTATCTTGAAAACAATAGTGAAATTCCTGAAAAGGGATGAGCATGTACCTGCATGCAGGTGTGTTTAGGGAGGGAGGCCGCTAAAGCTGAGAAGCAAGTGGTGAAGCGAGGCAGCCCTGGTCTCCTCTTTGCCCCATTGGTTCTCCTGAGGCCATCAAGGCTTTGTGGAGTTGCATCACAAAACCCAGTTCCACTTCATTTCTTTTTTAGAGCCACAGTCCATGTCCCTGAGGACCATAAACTTTTAACATCCCCCCCCCCAAGGAAAAAACAAAAATTATAAAAATAGCACACGTAGTGATTGCCGGAGCTCTGGTCTGGTGATGTTCTTGGTCTTGTCATGGTGGAAGAGCAGTGTACCTGGAACAGACACGCAAGGAAAGGAGAAAAGACCTGGGTTCTCTCAGTTCCATCTCCCTGTTTCAATTTGAACAGGACACGTGGCTCCTGACACATGTTGTCTAACCAGCTTGGTTTTATGTGCTACTTCAGTCAGGAAATTAATCGGGCAAAAAAGATAAGGAAGCATTATGCTATTCAGAGTAAATCGCCGCATTACACAATGCTGCTCCCATTGCCTAGGTGAAGCTGTTTAAGAAAATGGGCTGGCTTGAGGGCTTCCTTCTGATTGTCTAATTAAACTTCCAACCTTTGCAATTATGAAAATAACCATGTGGTTAGAAGTACTCGTATATGCTATAGGTAACTGTTGAATTAGCTAGAAAGAGGCTAAGATGTTTGCATTGAGATCTTATTCCAAGATATCTCTTTTTTATGTGCTTTTTTTCCCCCCAAAGATACTATTTCAATGTAGAGTAGCACAAACTCATAAATGCAGCTGCTGTGATGACTGAAACTAGAGATTCACTTGTTGCAGCTTCCCATTTGCAGCAAGACCCAGTTAAAAAAGGCCTTTGAGGAGACAAAAGACACAAACCAATTGGGTCTTTGTTACAACAATTAATTTCCATTTAAAAATTTTTCAACCAATGACAGCCAAACAATTGAAAGATAATGTCTTGTGGCAGAGAGTTCCACTGGTTAACTGTGTGCTGCATCAATGCAGAAAGCAGCTTGCAGATGTGCTTCATGTGCTATTACATGAGAAGGTAAAGTTGTAGCTTGGTTCTTTTGCATCTGGGAGCATTCTGGCTATTTTTTTATTACCTACAGTTTTGAATGCAGGTTTTAATACATAATTCTCAAATACTGTTTGATTCATCTCACTTAAGTCAATCAAAGTCAACAAACTCCTTTAGGATGGGTAGGTGCCCTAGCTTCCTGTAATTTGCTATCTTTTGCAAAATGGATATATCAATATTGGAAATAGCTGTCTGCCTTATCTCCTGGGGTACAACACTTTTCGGGTGAAGGTGACTCCATTTTTCACAGTACACCTGTGCATGGTGCAAGCAGCCTACTGCTCTGCCTACCACAGCCATGAGGGTTTTCATTAGAGCAAAGCTACAGATGCAGATATTAAAAATCTGGTCTTCAAAAGAATTGTCACTTCTCCCTTCAGCCCCTGGCTCATCACTATGGATAACTGCATCAGATGGTAGCAGAGGCTGTGTTGTCCTCCTATGCATTGGAAATGGACTTCATGCTATGCAAAATGTTTCCTGTTAGCTTCTATTAGCACCTTATCCTCAGCTTTTGCTGATATGAGTGAGCACATCCCTTTGTTAGTTTGCTTGTGTTTTTTTTCATAATGACCTTGAGATTAGCTCAGTTGGTTAGAGCTTGGTGCTAATATCACTGAGGTTGTGGGTGCAATCCCTGTATGGGTTTACTTAAGAGTTGGACTTGACGATCCTTGTGGGTTCCTTACAACTAAAGAATATTTTGTGCATTTTTTTTCTCCTGTTTTATCTGATCTTACTTATGAAGACAGAGCTATGTCATGCACAGCTGGATGCGCTTTGAGAAATCTGCTGCTGCCTGAGTGCTACCTGTTCATGTGATCGGAGGGGAGTGCTGAGTTGAAGAATAGAATATGTCTTTTGTGATTGATCTGCCAGGCGGGTTTGATAGTGCGGAAAAAAGTAGGTGTTGTACATACAGGAACGTTAGGGCTTGGACTCTGTTTTCGGTATGAAAGATGAAGTGTTGAAATTGGAAGGGAGAGAGGGCCTTTGCATAACCACATGGTAAGTGCAGATGAGTGACTTGAGTTCGAGTGTTCTGGTGTGTTCGAGTGATTTTTTGGTTTCTAATGGAGCTGGTTGCAGTGGGGACTGCAGCGTGGTAGCCCGTGGAGGTACTGACAGAAGCAAGGATCTGGTGGTGAAGGTGCGATACATGTGGTATTCAGCCATCACTCAATGCTTCACATTCTTGTGAGAAATCTGCTTTAATCTGGGTCTGGTTCCAACTGGCAGTGCATAACAACAAGGCTTTCCAGCCTTCTCCTCCCCCGGGGTTTCAGTCCTTAAAGATGCAGGTTCTGATAGCATGTTTTTCTTTCTAATCCAAACTTTAGCTAAAAAATTGACAAGCACTTACACACAGCAAAATATTTAACCTTACTGCCAAGATGGAATTAGCCTGTGTGTTACTTTCTGCTATTTCATAGTTAGCAGCACTACTGCAATGAGAAAGCAGAACAGCTACTTCACTCCTCTTCTCTTTGCATCCAAGAGTGCCATGAGGTCACCCTGTTGTCACCATGGCCTTTCTGAGATCTCTCTCTAGTAAGATTGTCACCTACTTCTTTTCCTTGTAATTTAATGATCCCTTTCTCATAAGGTCCCAGGAAGCAATAGGTAAGGGATCACAGCCCCTTGGGACACAGATGTGGTCCTTCTTTTTCACTCCCAAGATGCACAGCTTCCATGCAGTGGTGATGAACTGCCAGGATCTGATCCGTGACTGAGCAGGTCTGCATATGGGTAGAATATGCTTTCCCTGATTTATTTCAAGGTGACCTTTAGTATTCTGACACCATTTTTCATATATTTATCAGAGTGAAGATAACGTAGACTAGAGATTACGTGTCTAGATGTGTATTCAGTTGCCAGCTGTTTATGCCCCTAGCCACTGAAATGGACTGTTGTCAGACTTTGTTATGTAAAGTGTATAATATTCGGTAAAAATAGGTTTTATATGCAAAGTCAGTGCCCTAGTGCTAACTCAGGGAAAACTATTCTCTTTCTGTCTACAGTAAGCAAACCAGGCTAATTTTGCTCCAAAAAGGCCAGTTTTTCATGTCCTTTTGCAGTTGATGTGGTCTATGGTTTGTGCTACAAAGAAGCCTCAGGGTTTCTCTCACAGGGGTTGTTTTGGTTTTGGGTTTCTTTTTTGTGACCAATATATAATAGCTCTTGTCCTTCCCTGAAGACTTTTGAATTGTGACTGACTTTCATAAGTCCCTCTTAAGATGTTCATTTGTGATACTGTAAGAAATGCAGCCTCAGTGTCTTTAAAAGTCTAGATAGCTTCTTGGTAAGCTGACTGTAATAGCAAGGCTGTCCTGTGCTGGTAGCTCCAAGTTGACCTGGCGGCAGTAACACTGACTTTCTCAGCCCAGTCCATCCAAGGGGAAAGTGATCGGTTTTACATGGGTTTTACAGGACCGCTTTGTACAAGATCTTGCATTGCAGAGCCACAGCAAGCATCATAGTGCTCCACCCATAAAGACCCTGCGAGCAGCAGTGCTGAATACGGCCCCTGATACCAGGCATTGACCTCGGTACAGCTGGGCTCTTAGAGCACAAGTATTTGGGTCTTTTGCAGTTTGCAAATTACGCTGCTGCTCAATTCTTTGCTGTTCTGGGACCTAAAAATCCCACTTGTAGAAGGGACTGTAGAATCCCCCACTTGTAGGGAACTGAGTTTCTAGGTAGAGAGACTACAGCTGACCTCTGAACAGACCTCATGAATCTCTAGATACATTATTTTTGCACACACTGCTTAGCTTTCTCCAAAGAGAAACCATAGACATTGGCTCTCTAAAGCATATTCAATGTGAGTTATTTTCCATTTACTTTAATCATATTCTCAACCCATTTAACAAACAGACAAATATGCAATGCTTGGGGCAGACCCAGTTCGCCTGTGGGAGAAATAGTTATTTTAAATAAAAACAGTCTGATTTTTCTGGAGGTGATGAAGACCCGCAATTCTGATTGACTAGTTCACCAATAGATAAAAATCAAAATATCATCAAACTTATCTATTTACAAATTGTCCAGGAGCAGATTGTGAAATTGTCAGGTTTGTCATGTAAAGTTATTCACTAATTTCTTCAGGGAATAATTAGATCATTAGACAAATATGCCATAGGCAATCTGTGTGGGAACTTGTGTAATTAACCAATCCAAAATGAGTGATAAATTGTATATCGGTAATTTTCACACTTAGCAATTTAAGATGTGTTAAGTAGTTTTGTCATCAAGTTAAGGAACAGAAACAATACATTATGACTTATATAACTAATTAGCATTCCCGATTTTACAAACACAAACAATTTGGAATTTACCTTGGGCGACAGTTTGCTCATGTGATGTAGGAGAATATTCATGAGCGCAGAACTTTGCACTCACTTTTTGCAAATGCTTGAACGTTAAAGAGGTCATAAATCTGGTTAATCAGAAATTTGCCTTTCAATTTTAACAAATGTTCATGGTATGTTACTAAGAAAAAAAAAATCTCTTTTCTTTCCCTGATATTGGCTCAGCTTCTTGTAAAATCCACTTGATAGCACTTAGTGAATCGGAATTGTGTTGTACTAAGGAATGGGCCTGTGCATGTTTTGTAAAGTACTGGGTGATTCCTTTGTTCACCAAATTGCTGAATTTATGGTGCAATGTCAAATTATGATTTTAATTATAAATTAACTTGGGAGAGGGAGGGGGAGGAAGTTGAAAACAGAAAGGTTTAGAAATTGGAAAAGTCTAAATTCAGAGTGGATAGAAGTTGTCAGGAGAGGTTAGACTGTGGCCAAAAGTAAACAAGAGTGTCATAAGCCTGGTGACCAAGTGGAGAGGCTGTGACCAGTGTGGTATCAGAGGAGTGTAGCAAGGAGAGATGTTGCACCATAAAGTGGTGGAAGTTTGGGGTGTATATCAGACAAGAAAAAACCTCCAGGTGCTGCATTTCTTTTACGACCTCACTACAATCATCTAAAGAAGGTAGATATGTGATGGTGAAGTGGGGCAGACAAAGGACCTTGCTGAAGGTTAGCTGTCTATATGTATGCATTTATGTCTATCCTATCTATGTATACACACACATACCATGTGAAGAAAGATGGAGCAGGAGACCTCCTGGTCCTCTTCCATACCTGAATTTGAGGTCCACGAAGCCCACAAGCCTGCAAGCGCGTTAAGCAAAAATCCTCTCATCCTCTCCTTCTCTACAGCATCCTTTAGATACAGAGTGAGCTCATCAGTATAATATTAGGTCAAGCACTATGCAACACCATGTATATATAACAAGGCTGTGGTGTGTGCAATCCAGGGCTACTGATGATATCAAGGTCTCTGGGAAGAACAAGCAGCTGTCTGCTTTTATACATTATGCTGATACTACAGGAACTGTGAATGGTCTCTGGTTTGCTCAGAACACATAATTAAACATAGAGTCAAATCAGTGACACTGTCCAGTTGCATCAAGTCACCAAAAAAATCCACAGACCTACCTGTCTGGAATCTCTTAAAAGATCAGTGTGTTTTATTCTCATTTTCAGCTTGAAAAACATGTGTGAGTGTGCCAGGATGCTTTTAGATTGGAGAGCGTTGTGTAGAGACCATCAAGAATAAAATTTAAAAAAAAATACACTGCACCACTGGAGAGTCAGCAGAGGGAGTGCGAGTTAGGAAGCCCCTCTTTTAATATCTGAATGGCTGCAGTGCTGGAGGAGGGAAGTAAACAAAAAAGATGTGTGAGCTAGAATTGTGGGGAAGAAATAGGCCTAAATCAAAATCTTGATGATAAGGTGACAGCAACACCTTGATGAAAACTGTGATACCCTTGCTCTTGAAGGTATGTGAGCTTGATTCAATCCATTCTAGAAAATGCAATAAATTTCACATGGTTGTCTAAGCACTTTCAGCTCCTGTGATTTTTAATTATTATCCTACAATATTTTGTGTTCATATCCCTTGGCCCATCATATCATGGTTACTTTAAAATCTTTGCTTTTCTGTATTTTTGACTCTTAAGTTTCTGCTGAAATGTTATCGAGTCTCAATATTACCAAGATGATTACGAAGTCAGGCTTAAATTGTGATCTGATTGCATTTAATGTATGAAAAAGCCATAAGGCAAATAACAAGATTCTCAGGGCTTGAAAAGTCATGATGGTGCTTAAATGCTTTGAGCTGGCAGAGCTAGCATTACTTAAAATGACATTTAATGAGGGTGCATTTCTGGGCAACTCCACAGAATCTATTTTACCTCTGCATCTTGTCGGGTTTTTCTTTTCAGTTGCAGAGAAAATATGTAATAAAAAAGCCTGAAATGGCATTTTCACATTTGTGTTTAATATGTCTGTTCCAAGAATACACAGCTATTCCTTAGAGACGCACTCTATTTTTTTGGTTGGTTCAGGACTTTTCCTTCAGCCATGCCTGTAGTCGATCGTGTCTGAGACCAACCATTTTCTTGAATATATTTTAGAAGGGTGCCCAGGAGTGGCCCTAAAAATTAAACGAAGCTGCAGTTCTAATTAGGGAAAAAGTTCTGTTTCTCAGTCCTAGAGGTAAAAGGCAATGCCACACTGGATGGATAATCCATTAAATAATTGAACATTGTATTGTCTGGAGCTTCATAAATACACAACATATCATTTTTAAACTTCCAAATATATATGTATCAATGTAGATGACCAAAATTAAGATAAGCAGTTACATAGGAGATACTTGTGGGCTCCTTACATTTTTTGCTTAGCTTTGAATATGCTTCTTTATCTGTGAAGTAAGTTACTTTAAAGTATGTGCTCAGACAGAAATGCTCCTTGAGATTTAGGGGGCAATGATGCTGAAAATATTGTTGGTTGGGGTTTTTTGGGTTTATTTTTATATTAGGTGCACAATAAGCTGCAGTAAAAATATCTAAGGTTCATTCTTCTTTTGACTACTAAAGATCTCTCTTAGTAGGCTGCAGAAGTGTGACTTCTAACTGTGTCTGTCTGGTATGGGCTATTGTGCTAGTAACTCCTCATGCATTTTCAGTTTGTTTCTTTCCAGTATTATGTTACCCAGTTTATTTTCAGTGGTGTTTTTTTTTTTTTTTCCCCTTCTCCTCTCTCCCCTTCCTAAACTTCTGTCAATGTGTTATGGTAATGCAGCTCAGCTTTCCACTCATGAGGTGCCTGCATTCATTGGTGGGTGATACGAATAAGTAAAACCTGTCTCGTAGTGCGCATTCACAAGAGTGTTGAACTGAGATTACACTGACATCTGAAATTCTGGCAGTTTGTAACTCCAAGTGCTTACACTTTGTAAATCTCAATCGCGTCCTTAATGTAGATTTTGTTTCGTTTCCTGCTAAAGAGTAAAAAATGTAAATTTAGAAAGACTGTCACTCTCCCCCTTGGTCTTTGAGTGATTTAAGTCATTCCTTTGTCAACCAATCTAATGTGTTTTTGCAGCGATAATGTCTGCTTAGTCTCCAGCATCTGTGCACTGGACAGAAACTGAGATTCCTTGATGTGCCTTGGGTGCAATTGTATCTGCACCATAGCACAGTGACATGTAGGTAAAATATATGGCTTTATGCAACAAGTACAAATGAGACTGTTTTGAACTGAGCATTGTTTGAAAGCTATGATGAAAGAAACTTGTCAGGCACAGGCTTAATTTGATTTTATCGAAACTGTCCTCTTACTTGAAGAAACTGGAAGTAGAGTGACCCTGTGGTGCCATAACTGGCTCTGGAACTGTTGACTCCTGGGGAAGGTCAGGTGTGGGTGAGAGTGGCATGACTCAGGGCTCTTTCTGACATGGGCTGAGTCACAGCCCCATGTTCATGTGCTTTTCTGTTGCCTGCAAAATCAGAGACCTGTAACTATGCCTCTCCTAAGAAAAGCCTGAACCATGTCCTGGGTGAATAGAGCAGTTCTCTGTGAAGAGAACATTTTCTCCTGATTTATCTGAACAGACATCTCTTGCTGGTGTTTGTTCCCACTGGGACTGCAGGACACTTCAGGTTTGCTCCTGGATTTTGACATGGCTTTATCTCTCAAAACTGGGCATGGGTTATTTCCTTGTCTTCATACTTTCTCCATATATATCTGCCACCTTCTTGCCTACCTCTATGTGCATGCACTTAAAAACATTTTATCAGCTGAAGTAGCCTTGCCATCACTGTGTGCTTCAGGCTGTCTCTGAATATGGCTGCTTTTTTTTTTTTTTTAATATATAGAGCAGAGGGAACCAGAGAGATTTAGCTCCATGCCTCTGAGCCCAAAAGAGCCCAGAATCTAAGAAGGTACCTGAGATACAGTTTTAACAGAAGATTAGGAGTTTTTTTCTGCAATGTTATTTAGTGAGGCTTGAGTTAACATTGCCATGATGGTCTTTCTTTGGTCTAGACCTTGGAAACTGACTGTTCCCCAGTAAAGAACTGATGAGCCTCAACATGTCAAACTGACGACTGCCATTTACCCTTGTACAGCATCACCTGCTAAGTTAGGAAGGGAGAGTTTCAGCTACAAAATTATGTGATTATAGAAAATACTTACAAAATAAGAACAACATGCCAAAATAAACCACCACTCTCTGTAGCGGGGAAATGGAGCAGCTGTTCTTGGGCAAGATTGGGGTGTAGCTGCAGATGCAGAAATCAGCCTCTGTTCTGGGGAGCAGCAGTGGAGTGAGGTGGTTTCTGTTGCGCAAAGTACATGGTCTTTAAGTAAAGGGCTGTGTGCCCTGCTCTCATGCCATCTGAGGAGAAGTTGTGGGACGTGGCTGTGCTCGCTCCACAGGTTCTCTGAGCTGGCTGGTTTCTCATGACACTGATGTTCCCATGAGCCCCTGGCAGGGGAAGAGCAGAGAGACTGGTGGGTGGTGGGGTCCAGCCTTTGCCTGCAGCAATGCCTTAGTACAGCCTTGGTACAGCCATGGGTGTCCAGGATGGGGCAGGAACAGAGAGCGAGGACAGTGGTTGCTGTAGGTTCCAGGGCTCTCCACATGCTGTAGCGGGGATTGGCCTCAGGCTGTGTCCAACCAGTCTCTGCTGATGTCCCTGGGGACTGTCCAGTTTTGCTCAGTTGTTTCACTGTTTTAATTACTTTTTTACTTTTTCCCTTTTTAATATAGGAAATTAAATTTAAATGCAGCAAAGATCCCATGACTCTACCATTTAGCGTTTCCTTGTAAATGTCTGCTTTGGGTCAATTGAAATGGACTTGATTCTTCTGAGTGGAAATTCATGACAAACAGAAGTTGCTTTGGGCCAAAACAGTGTCTTTAATTTCTTGTTATCTGAACCTTCATTAAGTTTTATTAAAAAAAAATCAAATTAAAGCATATTTTGTATTTTAACTCTTCCCCCTAAATCCAGAGCTCATTTAAAAGCCTGAGGAAGCATTTTGACTTGTAGAAGTTGTTCTCAATTCTTTCAATAGACAGATCTAAGTTTGACATGCAATATCAAGCCCTGTTGATTTTAAATAAATTGATAAATAAAATAGTTGTCAAGAATGTTGCCAAGCCTTTCTCATGTAGACTTCTGTATGCCAGCTGCATTTGGTTCTTATTTTTAAAATTTCTCCATATTGTAACAGGTTTAAGTCCCAAAATGAGGACTGACGTCTTGAAGACCAACATCATCATCTCTTGTAAGCTTAGGCCAAAAGACAGGAGTTGCAAGATTTCTGACTTAAGTAGCAATACATTTTCCTGTGTTTGAATAACAGAAGTTCTGCAATTAATTTTAATTAACTTAAGCAAACCAAATTCTCAAGGATGCTCTGCTTTTTCTAATGAGAGGCTAAGTGGGCCAACAGAATTTTATTGAATTGGCAGCATTTGACTTCTAAGCTGTTGCAGGTCACCTTAGCAGCTGAACCTTACACTGTGTTCGGAGCCCATGGTGGTAGATTACCTTCCTTTAGAGCAGGGGCTGATCATGGCAGTGCCACTTGCACATTCACAGTAATCCTTGAGGGGACCATGTTGGAAGAATGCTCTGGTTTTGAAGCCAGAGCAAAGACCCATGAGCTGTGCTTTCAGTTTTGGTGTCTTTGAGTCCTACTGCCTCTATTTGAAGAAATACTAGAGAGTGGCAGAACCTTCTGGATCTCTGTGTGTTTTGCCTTCAAGACTTACCCCATGGCATATAAGGTATGTCATCTTCTGATCAGACCACACAAGCTATGCCTTATGGTTTCAGGTGAAAAGTTAAACACTGCAAAAGGAAATACCAATGGCAGTGTTTGACTAGTTTGGGCAGAAAAGCATTGGCTGAATAGGTAATATGAATTGTTTCTGGAACTCTGACCTTGATTAAGCAAGTGTGATTGTCTTTGGAAGCCCTACCGGCACCTGTAGCCACCCACAGAATGAAGAATATTTTTCCAGCACAGTCTCTTCTGCTGCAGAGAGCTCAGAGGGGAGCTGGTGCTACAGTCTAGTTATGTCAGCACTGTGCTGTGGACGCTGAAGGAAGCTGCTCACAGTTGGCTGCAGCAGAACTGATCTGTGGGGCAGCCAGCTGAGGGATGCTCTCTTCATCCATCCTCTTCACCCACCACATCATCATTTTCTGAGAATCCCTGCGCTGTTTGGCTGTGGATTCAGGTTGTGCTTATGCTTCCTACCGGGTAGAAAGCAAAACACTAGGACAGCTTTTAGCCTGTCTGCAATATCAGCCTCAAGGGCTGTGGAATGGTTGAAAATAGAGTACGTAGCTCTTGGTGGATTTTAAGAATCTTAAAAAGGGGGACACACCCTGCTACCTTTCTAATTACTTTTTTTTTTTTGCATTTTTTTTGGTCTGAGTTGGACCAGTGCTTATTCATTGATCCGTGTGAAGATTGCTGAGCCATATAAAGACCCTGCTGTCATATTCCTGTCAGATATCCTGTTGTGTTCCTGCCCAACTAGCAAAATGTCATGCACAACACAGCCTTTCCTACACAGAATAGCCTTAGGCAAATGCACTCTACTAGTGCCTAACAACCCATGGGATCTAATCTCTGCTCCCTTACTGACTGTTCATAACATTTCTGTGCACTTCAAGACTTTTCAGACTAATCCTTCTGCATATAATCACAGCAGATATGAAATTGGGAACACTGGCCAGGCTGGATCTGGAGATCCAAGTGCCTGCTATGGTAAACCTATATTTTTGTCACTTTTCCACATTATTTTCAGGAAGCAACGTGTCTTAACCACAGGAAAATGTAGTTACTTAAGTGGTGACTTAACCACAGGAAAATGTTTAATATATTCTTGTTGACAAACAGGCAGTGACAACCCTTTTGCTTTGGGCACTGCTTTCAGTATTTGGGAGACCCTCTAAATGTGATCCCTGAAGGTGATAGCAACAAAGCTTTATCATACCTGGATGTCCTTCTTGGATAGCAGATTATTCTGTGTTCTGAGAAGACGCCAATTGAGGGGCTGGCATTCAGTGGTACTACAGTCGTTTCCAAATAACTAGATTTCTGTGGTCTACCAGTGTTGGTTGATGCCTTTCATGAGCTGCAGTGAGGGAGACTTATTATGTGGATGTGATGATTTGGTATTTTCTACGGGATGGTCCACTTGGGGGCATGTGTGCCAAAAGTCCTGTAAGGTCCTGAAATAATTGCTATTATGAAGATCATTTAAGAGTGAAGCATGTGCTGCAAGGTGACATTTGAGGTTGGGTGGAGTTGAGATGCCTGATTAATTGCTGTAGTTAATTAAATCCACCTCTGAAAGTGGAGAGAGGTTGCTGGCTGAGGAGACATGGGAGTGCAGCATTGCAAACTCAAGTGAGCTCCAAAATATTGGAATTTTCTTGGTATTGGCATGTCCTTTCAAAGACAAATCTCTCTTTAAAACCCAATGATTTTTTTGGGCCTGAATATCTGATGGGATAGCATTAAGCTGATGCTGCTTGCTTTTTTTTTTTTTTTTCCCCAATGTGTGAATCCAGCCCAGTTTACAGCAGCTGTAAGAAAGTAAATTAAACCAATGTGTGCCTGCTGACTGTTTGCTGCAGGAACCTCTATTGTGGCTTCAGCACTGAGAACAAAACTCACTGCTGCAAGCTGGGCAACTCAGAAGAGATCAAGGCTGCAGATACCAACTTCTGTTCTCATCTCCTGTGAGAAACGTAGCCCTGCAGGTCAGGGTTGGGCTGAGATGGCCTGGCAGCAAAGGTGTCTCTAGGTAAAGAGATGACATTTTTCATCGGCACTGCCAAAACAATTCCTTTCACCCCATGATAATTCTCTGAAGTATTTTTACAGCTACACTTTAGAGAGTTGCAAATTGGGTGATTTGTGTGTCAGTAACTAATGCCCTTTGCACTGAAGCTGTGGCAAGTAGGGAGCTGCTGCTTCCTTTTTCTCCCTTCCTATTGATAAACAAAGAAGTTCCCCAACCTGCTAGTTATTCCAGTGAATTACACCTGGGGTTAACCTGTGCTTTTAGCTGCACTCATCTTTGTGAAAAGCAAGCAGGAGCTCTGAGGCCATCCACAGGAGCTGGAGATGAAGGATTCCTGTGTGCTGTGATATATTCCAAGAGTAATGAAAGAGACACTTTGCATTATTCCTTGCATATGTAGCAACTCTGAGAGTAGCAGGAAGTTTGCCCTGCTTTCTCAGCATGCTGTAATCCCGGGGAGGTGTTTGCCATAGCAGCTTTGATCGTGTGGTACCTCTGACCTCTACAGACGGGGGTGCTGGAACCAGCTCCGCTGGTTGAGGGGAGAGATCGGAAACCCCAGGGACAGAGTGAGAAAAATTGTTCACTGGGACAACTCATGTCTAGATTGATATGCTTTCTTTAGTCTTGGAGAAAGTTCAGCAGGCTTAACTTCTCCCTCAACATGCACTCCTTAGAAAAATGAGTTCAACCAGGGAGGGGAAAGTGCTCAGACATCACATTTTCAGAAGAAAGCTTCCATTTCTTTCATGCATTCATGGCATTTTGGTCAGGCTGTCTGAAACTAACTGTGCTATTACAGCATGAGACTCAGGACTCTCTGTGTTGCTGTATAATCTCCATGTTTGCTCTAGGTATAATTTAGAAAATAGCCAGAGACTGGGGTCCCTGTCATGAATTACTTACTGGTCTAAATGACAGATGTGACAAATGACAATATAACAGATATCAGAAAAAGAGGGAGTGGCATACTGCAGCTTGCAGATTTGTGGTTTGAGTTTAGATGCACCTATATTTTATTGGGTCCTCTGTTTATACCAATACGGGTGGCCAGATTCTCATGCTGTGTGACCGGCGAGCTCGGTGCAGGGCCTGCTCTTTGATGTTTGTAGGCAAAGGGATTTCTCAGGAGCAGTTTGAATGAGGTGAGGGGCTGATGTGTGCTGACTAGAGCTTAGAAAGCTGTTCTAAGCATGAGAGAAGGTGTGGGAGATGGTGCAGAAATGCCTCTGTGATGAGGGAATGAAGGGGAATGCAAGGTCAGTGCTGTAGAACTCGCTGGGGGTGGGTCGGGTCACATGCAGGACCGTGGGCAAATCCATTAACTACTCTGTGCTTAAGCTTTACTGCTGTAAAGTGGGGACGGTAATGCAATATCCTTGGCTCCTGTGGTAACTCACAGTTGATAACAGAGATGTCCAGAGTAAACACAGCTAAGCCTGGATCTGGATGTGCATTTGGGTTTGTGCCGTTCATTCTTTTTGATGCTTTTAGAAATCCTGCCAAAGTCAAGGGGCTATGAGGAACCAGCTTTCTATTAGCATCTGGAGGCCAAAATCCCAGCAGAAGACCAGTTATTGTATTATTCTACTTCATTAAGTATCTCCTTGAGGGGTTAAAGTAGCCTGTGAAAACGTGTTATCATGAGCAGTGGAGTGTCTTACAGCCCTTTGGGAAAAGGGAAGATACACTATCTGTACACTTCAAGATCCATTTGTAGTGGCAGCCGTGTAGATTGCACCCCCCTCCCCCAGCTCTCTGTTCACTGTAGCACCTGGACACTTCAGATATTGTGGATAACTCTGTTCCACAGAAGGAGAAGTTTTCCAAGTAATGCAAGTTTAGTACTAACTGGAAGAATCTTGCATACAGCAGCCCTGGACTCATGTAGATCAAAACTCAAATAATGTTTGACCCAGGATATATATTGTGTTGCCCATGAAGCCATGGAGGTAGAAATAATTTCAAATTCTTGCATCCGTGAAGAAAGCTGTTTCTTCTGTTAACTGCTTTACTACTGCTGGGGTGTGTCTGAGTTAGTGCATGATGAGCTGTATGTTATCCTTTCCTGGTAGTTCCTGACCTGAAATGAACACTGCTCTGCTACCATTTTTCATGGAGTTTCAAGCAATAAATGCAGGGAACTTGTTTTCAGGACAATGGAAAGTTTAAATGTGAGTTCAGGAGTTTGTAGGGTAATAGATCCTGTCCTGTCAGATTCAATACCAGAGGGTATAAAATATGTCAGATAATTCATCAGCTGTTGGGATTAGATAACATAACTTAATTAAGATACAGTTTGGCTGAAAAACATGCATTAAGACAGGAGTAATGCTATTACTGAATGCCATGTAGCAACATGTAGATGTCTTTTCTGGAACAATAGAAGAATAAACAGACATCAAAATGGATAAATCTTTCCACATATTGCTGAAGATGATCAAATAACTAATGGCAAAACCTTTGTTTTTTTCCATTTAAAAATCCTTCATAATCCAGTCCTCTCTTCTATTTTCAACTTCTTAGTGTCTGCCAAATTGCTTCTGAACATTTTTCAGCTGATGAGTTGCTCATGAGGGCTCTGCTCTGTACCTAGCTGGCATTTGTTCATGATGTGCTTGACTGGCTGCACTCTCATTCTTTCTGAGTAAATGGCTTAAACTTTTTGAGCACAGAGGAATAATGGAGCCACACACACTTAAACTGTGTAATTTGATGATTTATATTAAAGTCATGAAATCTTTGGGTTTGGGACTGCTTTCATAGGCAGTGACCCAGGCAATCCAAAAAGGGAATAAGTATGACTGGACTGGTAGCGGCAGTGGACAGATCTCACTGACTTCTTCCCTCTTCCCAAGCTCTTTGTGTTATTCAACTTGATGAAAAAAGGTATTTCCACTTCTAGTTCTTGTTCTTAGTGTGGTGCAATGTGTCTAAGTGTGGTGGCTGACCTTTCTTCTGGGCTCCTATACAGATGTGGGTTGGTCTTACTGTCTGTACTGCTCGAGCAGCACTGGCTGATCCCCTTCAGCTGTAGAGGTGGTCCTCTCTTTACAGACTTGTCTTGGAAGGAGTGCAGGTGACCTGAAACAGACTGAACTAACAGCAGACCACAGTGGACAGGTGGGATTCTTATGCTTGAGCTTGGTCCCTGGTCTCCTTTAGCACAGTAGGTGTCATGACCTGCACGACTTATCCTTGACATACAGCTGAGTAATTTATTCTCTCCTGTCTCGGTGAAGAATTACTAGGGGGTGGGAAAATATTATGTGGCAGTTGGTTTAATAATAGGCCTTTTTTATTTTTTAATGGGCAAAAGCGATTAGATATATACATATATATAGCAAATTCTATATGCACTAAGGGAAGCCTTCAGGATACCCAATGTTACACTGAAAATAGACGTTAGCTATGGATATAAAAGGGAGGAAAAGTGCAATTTCTGCAGTAGTGAAAACCTTGAGATGGCCCAAGCAGAAAGGATATACAGGATCTCTTAGCCTGTAGGTCACCCCTGTCTTGTCATGAGGAGCAGACTAATGCGTGTGAAGAATATACTTATTTATATCTGTGGTTTTACCAGAGGGGGTTGTCAGATTATACTTGATAAAGCTTGAAAATGTTTCTGCATTTATGGCACTGTTGATTTGCTGAAAGGAACAACCCAGCAAATAACTGATGACTGATTTTTGCCGCCTTGTGCAAAAATATGTCTAAGTGCGTGACTTCCCTACCACTGCAAGAGAGATCAACATCAGTATTGCAGACTTTTGGGGTGAGGGAGAAACTTTGTTCAGAAGCAAGAGAAGAGGAAAATGATCATTTAAGTATATTTCAATGTGACATTACTGTATCTGCATGTATTTTTTTCTTGCTTTTGTATTGACTTAGGTCCCTCACTTTGTTTATCTTTGTTCTTAGCAAGAACAAAGGAGTGATTCATCACCAATGTGCAGGGATACCTCACTTTGCATTGGTATGGAGTTGTCTGTCTAAGTGACTCAAAGGCCTTTACAGACTTCAAGGGCTGTCTTCAGCTGGTATAGCAGTGCTATGCTGACACCATCTGAAAATCTGATCCTATCTCACTTCCATTTTTGTCTGTGTTTTTTAACTTGACATATCATAGTATTACAGATGCAAAACTAGTCCCCCGCAAACTCAAGAGCAGCATGATTTACTCATGGATGACTTCTCTAACATCAGCTTTTAGAACTGCAGAAGTATCTGATTCTCTATTCTGATTTTCCTTGTTCCTGTAATTTTATGTATCTGTACTGAAATGCTCTGTTTGAGTGAGTCCAAATCAGCAACTGATGTGAATTATTTTGTACAGCAGTCCTGCATTTACTGTTATTTACTATCTGTCAATCCTAAGGGGGTGTCTCATGCATTTTCTGATGGTTTGTCTTGTACATTATAATTTTATGTCAGTGAAAGTTTCAAAGCTGGATGTGCATTCAGATGTGGAGAGCTGCTCATAACTCCGCTCTGTGATTGCTTTCTGTACCGTAGCTAATTACACATTAGTTGGGAAATGCGTGCTACTCATATTGTTGCAACATTCTAATGTCAAAATGTCACACTGGACCAAATGCTGCAATCCCTGTATTTCACTGCAAGTAGCTGTATTCATCTTGTCATTTATGCGAAGAATTTATTATGCATATATACGTGTGTATGTATGCGTAAAATTTTATATTTGCGTGTTGTATGTAATTGTTTTCACTCAAATAATATTGACAGGTGTTGATTGAAACAAAAATCTGATTTTTTTATTAGCAGATTTATTGGGCTTTTTGTTTGTTTTCACTTGGCCATATTACTCTAAAAAATGCACAGGTTTTTTGACTACTTTACTTTAATATTTTTCACTTTGTGTACTTACTTACCCTTATCTTTGAGATCTTCTGGAACTGATTTGGTGTTCCACTCTAAAAAATAACAAGAACCTCAGTAAGACGTTTTTCAGCTGACTATTTTTTGTATTTTTACTTACAAATTATCTGGACCTATTCACTAACAAACATTGTTTAACAGTTTTTAATAATGAATATTCTTCCCCATCAATAGAATAAGTTGGAAATCTTAATTTATAATGGGAAGTATTTCATCTTTGTAGTTCGCATACATAAGAATAAACTTTAAGAACATTGAAGGCTGGTTGCTACAGGGAGGTGGTTAAATTGTAAGTAACACTGCAGAAACAGCAGAAATAGTTTTGACTTCTTTGAGGAAGCAGCATTGTGTTTATGGCCTCCAGATTAGTTCCTCATTAAAAAATTCAGACTTTTCTTTGTATCTCTCGCACCTACTAAGCATTATCATTGTCTTTTGAAACAAAACTTGATTAGTACTACTGGCTGTGAGTTGCCTGCACTGATGCTGAATGACTTTGGGTCCAAATAGCCCTTTGGGGGACTACTGATACGTGGTTTGGCAGCTAATGTATTTTGAAGTCTTAAAAACAAAGAAAATACAAAATAGAAAGTCCATGTGTAAAGGTTTTCATGCATGAATGTTGTGTTAAATATTACCTGTGATTTTCAGAAATGTCTCATTACAATCCGTGAGGACTTCTAGCAAACTGGAGTCATGTAATGCACTATTTAATTCTGAACGTTTAACAAGTGTTCAAGGATTAAATCATCCTGCTCCCTGATGTCTTTTGGTGGTCTAAAACAACGTGGACTAAGATTCCCCCATCTGGGCTTTACATTTCCCTGAAGTCTTATATAAGCCATGTAATACAACGGGATGCCGTGCCACTTATTCCAAAGGTATCATCACCAGTGGAGATTTGCCAGGTGACTTCATCCTCCCACTCAGTTTTGCCTCTGTCTCATGGTTGTGTTTTGGGGAGGGAACATACCAGCCTGTTGTCCTTGTGCACGTCGCTCAATTTTCTTTCTGTATTTCCTACTGTGGAGTCCTTGAGGATTACTTGCCCTTTTAGGAAAGCTGAAAGGCCTCCTTTCATAGCTGCTTAATTCCTATCATAAAGATTTTTTTTTTTCTCTCTGACCCCTCAATCTTTCTTTTTAGTTCCCCACAAGAAGAATTCCTTGGTATTTGCTTTGCTAAATATTGGATATTTCTAGCTGGGTAAAAATGTCTCCTGATTCTTTTTCCTTGTGGTCACAAATCTGTTTCTTGTATCTCTAGTTCTTGTACCATCTGTCCTTCCCCCTGCAGCATGTGTGGCTGTAATTTGGGTAACTTATTGTCCAAGAAGTCTTTGTTTTCTCAGATGCTGTGCATTAATGACGTTTGAGTTTTACACTGTGTCTATTCTTCCTTTTAATGGATCAGGAGTTTATTTGGACTGCTATCAGATTGGAAAACCTGACCACAGCCAAGACACTACCAGAAACTCTTGCCTGCTCATCTGCTCTTTGCTTACAGGAAACAGTGAGCCTTTCCTACCCAGGCTGTCCCCCAAACTGGGGGTTAACTGCAGCCCCTTCCCCAGAAACTCAAATAAGTTTCATTTCAAAGATCTGGTGACATCATTTTGCAGAAGTGCTGGGTGAAGCATAAGTTCATTTCCCTCGGCACCACTTCTTAATGCATTTTTGTTCATCAAGGCGTACAACTAATGTGAAGAGGCAATTCAGTCTCAGCAGTCATTCTGCTGAGGGTGAAATACTGATAGGTACTTCATTTAATAAAATAATAATGCTGTGCAGCTGTACACTGTCTCTCCCACAAGGATCTCTAGGTACCTGAAAGAGTATTAAATAATTAAGCCTGACAATACCCCTGTATTTCATTAGTTCCATTTCACAGGTAGATTAGCAGAGGTTAAGTGACTTGACCAAGGTCAGGATCAGACTATATTCCTGTGAGGGAAGCCTATTTGGGGGATAGTTTGTACGTGGGTGGATCAGCTAGTCCTGCATTGGGTTTCTGTGACAACCTGGGGTCTGTGCATGGAGGCAGAGCCAAAGCCCATGGCAGAATGGGGAGGGAACCAGGGAATCCTGGCTCTGTTTTCTTAATTTGTTTCCAAATGTCCAGGCCGAGGATAATCCATACTAAATGCGGTGACAGGACTGAAGGATTTGATTTGCTGAAGCCACAAAAATATATAACCTGCTGCTCAAGAGACCTGTAAGCATTTGTTTAATATTCACTGACATCTCCTGTCCAGTTGGCTCAGCAAGTCATATTTTTGTGAAGTTATTTTGCACCATCTGTATTGAAAATGGCAACCTGGCCAATTACAATGGATTTTTAACTCTCTTCTGTGAGAGAGTTTTAAAATGGAAAGAATCCAGGAGTGAGGCAGGGGGAGGAAATACCATATCTTTCCCAAGAAAAGTCAGGATTTGATCCTGCAGGCAGCTGAAACTTGCCAAATTAGTGGGGTGCTGAATGTTCAGCACCTTTTCAGTGATGCTCAGGACTTTGCAGAGTCAAAGCTCTGAGCTATAAGGTTAAGCATGAGCATTAATGAAATGTTATCTCTCTACCAGATGGAACTAAGTGACAAGTACTCTGGCTGTCAAGCGCAGAAAATCGTGAATCTGTCGCACATCCCCTGACAACAGCAAGGCAGTCTTCTTAAAACTGACTTATGCAATAGGAATTGCTCTGTGGTGGGATATCTCATTCATGTGGTCAGGAAGCTGACCTTTGCTGGGAACTATTTGTCCCTGTTTCTTGTTTATTTTGTTTTTTGTTTGGATTTTTTGTTTTTTGTGGGATGCATCTAGCTTGCTGATCAGCTGCCACCTTGCAAATAATCCACTTAAAAGGATATTTTTTTCAATGCTAAAATAGCTACAAGCTAAGCTCAAATTGCATAAAAATTACATGTATGCTTGAAATCTTTACAACTGATGATTCCAGATAAGGGAAGATACTCCGTTCTGATCAGCCTTCGGCTGAAAGGTGTAACCACTACCAGCCTTTTGCTGTCAATGAAACATCTTCCCAGTCTACCAGGATACAACAAAAACATTATGTTGCCATATCAGAGCACAGCAGAACTTTCCTGGAGCCTTAAGGGATTGCCTCATATTTTACAGACTTAACTGACTGCTGATAAATGAACAACAACATATTTTTTTATATGTGCATACTCTACATGAATGATCATGTAGTATTAATATTTAATCCACAACTGAAATACCTGCTTTATAGAAGTGGAATGCAGAGCATATGGGAGAGCACTCGCATATTTGAGGTTGGAACTGAGATGAAAAATAGGGCTAGGAGAATCAAACAAGCTTTCAAAGTGATCGCAAAATCTGAGTGCATCTCTCTGGCCTAACCTTATAGCTGCAAGCTCTTAGCAAATAAAATGAGGTTGTTCAGAGGAAACTGAAGTTCCTCTGGAAGTTTGGCTTCTTGTTGCTCGGAGAATAAATTCACCTTTGCCATGTAACTGACCTGCTACTTCAGTTCTCACCTGCTCTTGGAGAATGCCCTTGTCTATTTGTTCAAAGGGCTCATTTTATCATTAAGCTTAGATGAATGGTTGGAGCGGAATTTTGTGGTATAAAATATTCATTATGAACAAACTGTGAACTTGTGAATATGCATGATTCCCCTTTAATCTGTTTTTTAAAAGAAACATTTCCTTTCCAAAAAAAAAGGCAAAAATTGGTCTGCTCAAACTGACCAACAAGACTTAGGTATCAGTTGCAGAACAATCTGCACACAAGCTGCCTATGGGCGTTACTGTTTTTCACGTAAAGAATTTGCTGAGAAAACCGCAAACGTGACTGTAGACAACTTGCAATGGACTAAAACTTCCACAGTAAATTATGTGTTTCATTCTAGCAAGAAAACAGTCACTGACTAATGGATGCTACATGGTTAAGATAAGAGAAAGAAACCTGCAAAAAAGAAACTAGAAAATCTTGAAGATATACCAGAAAACTCCTTCCATACCTGGGAGGTGTGTTTGTTAGTTTACTTGCAAGGAGGGGAATTGGTCATCATAATAATGCTTGGACAAGTGCATTTAAATGGTGGCAGAGAACAGCAACATTCTCATGATGTGAACATTTATTCTTCAGGTGGTTGCTGAGATGTTTTCAGATATTGCTGCTGTTTAAAATAATGTCAGTCTGGGGGCTTCCCCTGCTGTCATCCAAGGTGTCCACAAAGCTGTGCTTTAGCCCATCTTGTTCTCCCCTCATCCAGGAAATGCTACTTGCCATGTGTCACTTTTAGGTGGCTGATAGTTTGATGGTCAGAGGGTCTTCTCAGCATATTTATGTGGGAAGTGGCTGTAGGGAAAGGGAAACCCCCAAATTTCTTATATTTCAAAATTATTGAAGGAGCTGTAACGGAGGGAAGAGTCACCATATTGGCACAACCAAGCTGAAGATAATATACATATCTCTTTCACACTACTCAGGAGTGGTATTGGGGCAAAATATTGGGAAATATGTCCTAAATTCATCTCAAAACCATATTTAGCCATGGCTATTCCACGTTATAACAAGGATGGCTTTCTGGGGACTTGCTAAACACAAAACAAGTGTGGTGGTGCTTTTTTAGAAGGTTAAACTTCTGACTGAGTTGGCCAAGCCTTGAAGATGTTGACCGGCAAGTTGCTACAGTACTTTGAGGTCCATGGCTCCTAGATAAATGGAAACATTCTTTGAGAGAATGGTGAAGAGAGAAGATTATAATCTTCTTCCATAAATTATGTCTTCATGTTACTTATTTCTTCTTCTCTAACATTTATTAAGTTGCATGATGAAAGTATGGAGTTTCTCTAGATGCTGACCTGTTGTAAGAAATTTCTTCTTTAGGTAGTTTCAGTTGAGGCAGTGAATAAGAGTGAAATGTTCTGCTTATGCAATTGTTCCTGGTAATAAACCTATGGTTCAAATGTATGCATTTACATTAATGAAAGAAGGTTGCATAGCAAGTAGTGGCAGTTTCCACATTGGTCATAACTCACCACAGTCCCAGTTCAGCAAGTTTTAATTGGTGAGATTCTAGTTTTCTCAGGCAACTTCAAAACCATCTCATTAATTTCATTAGAAGTCTGTGCTGCTAGGAGATATTGAGCTCTTGAGAAGGTACAACCCTGAAGAAAACATTCCTCTTAATATTGAGCTTGCAGCTAGGTAAGCACAGGGTAAGAGATAAGTACTCTGATATGGTAGGACCAGAAATGGGTGAGAACAAAGTCTTGTTTTCCTTCTCCACAACAAATATGTGATTAAAAGTGACAACCAAGTCAGCTGACAAAGTCTGTGATTGTGGGCAACACGGGTCAAGTCAATTATGTGGGAAATCAGAATGTTCCTTTGACTTCTGAGTGGTGGGCAGCCCTGTGCCATTTCTGGAAGGCTCCGAAAGCTTTCTGGGTTTTAGTCCTTCATGACTGGGGAAAAAAGGATCTCAGGAGCAGGTCTCCATCCTGCTTGTGAGATTTAGGGTGTGCCTCTTGTCCCCACTGCACCCGTATACTCTTGCCTTAAACGTCTGTGTCATGCTTGCGATGAAGTGGGTGTCAGAGCTGGAGGAGGCAGGGATGTGCTGAAAAGTCATGTGTGTTTGTGAAGCAGATATTTAAGGGATAGAAATCTCAATTTAGATAGGAAAAAAGGAGAGAAGACACCCTGTATATGCTGTAACAAGGGGAGAAGGTTATAGAAAGGGAAGAATTCTCCTTCCAGAGTTCATCCGCTCTCTTTTCTAGGGTATGACCAGGAACCTTGCATCTGAAAGCTGTCCAAAAACAGAAATTGTCAAGGACTGCTGAAGCTTCACATGACTGGGTTTTTCAGATGTCTCCTGTTGCTTAGTTTTGAAATGCAGCCAGTGCTGGGGTAGGTCGTGCAGTTGCAACATGCACATCATTTTTGAGCAGAATATCAACTATGTGCTAGAGAAATCCAGGCAGAGTAAAAGCTGGCTTGGGCACCCGTGCTTGCATCTCTGGGCTCATGAAAGTGAAAAATGAAATATTTGACTATCGCAAACAGCTCCAACACAGTGATCTTCAAAAATGTGTTGTAGGAGCGCTGCTTTGCTGCTGGCTGCGGAGAAAGGAGACTGCACTTCTGGAACCACCCCATCCCTTCCTTCCTCTCCCACTTGCATATTGACCTAGCTTAACTCTCTCTGGCAGGGTCAGGAAGCACATAAGTTCAGAAAGGCTTCCTGCCAACTTTCATTTTTCATAGTTTGTTCATTCATGGTTTCCTGTGGAAGAAATGCCCTGTTTGGTTGGAAGGTACACTTATTTTGGCAGAGAGGTAAATTCACAATTTTCACTGTCAAATTATGGCTAAAAAGAAAGAGAAACTATTTTTGCATTCCAAGAATTAAACTCGTTAATGTATGTAGCATTACATTTTAGCAAAGTAATCACAGCTGAGCATCCAAAATGTTGTCTTGAATGTTTGAAAAATTTACTGAAAGTAGAAATGGAAAGGGCTTTGCAACATCCTTTATAAGAGAAGCTGCTAGGAATTCTTATACGGGGTCAGCAATTCAAGATGTTAAAATTTTTTATTTATATATGATAGATAAATTGTGTTTGCTTATAAGGGAAAAAAAAATCTCACAATGAAAATTTTCTGTAGCTTTCCATATTTCAAGCCATACAACTACTTCAATCCGAGTATTTATGATATCCATTATCTGAAGTGTAGGCTTCTGAAGGGCACATGTATAGACATAATGTCATAATTTTGTGATATAAGTGTAAAAATATACACAAGTAATTTGTAGCTATAAAAGAATAAAAAAAAAAAAGGTGCGGAGAAGGAGCAGAAGAAAGAAACCTGAGGTCCTGGTTCCTAAGCTGATTTTGGAATTCCTGTGTGACTCTATACAAGTTCTTACATTGGAAAGCTATCAGCTTTTGACACCGCCTTTAGTCTTTGGAAGTAAGGCACTGAATGTTGTACAGATACTTTTTTGTGTTTAAGTAGAAGTGTGTAATAAGCAGTAGAAAAATTTGGCAAATGTGAAATTTCATGATGGCTGATTTCCAAGCAGGTTTTCAGACACTAAATTGTTGGGGAATGCTCTCATTGATCCTTGATATTCTTGGATCTGAGAGGATCTGCCTAAAAACTGGTTTTGAGGGGTAGTTTGAGTAGGGATATGTGAGAACTCCTTAGGTTTCTCTATGTATGTATGTGAATTATTTATCAGGGAAGTTGAAATGGATGCTTCATTTTTGTTTAATGTAATTAAGACCCTAATATTAATATATAATCAAACATATTGCTTAGGGGTTGACTCTTCTGATTCTCAGCCTCAGCCTGAAGATATTGTCTCTTTCTTTCCTCCATTTTCCTCATTAGTAGCTTAGATAGGCATGGAAAATCTTTTGAGCTTAAATAAGAGATCTTTGTTGTTGTTGTTGTTCTTGTATAGTTCAAAAGCAGTTAATTTTTAAGACCTCAAACTTGGCATGTGGCCACTCTCAGCTGGCAAATACACCATTGCTATTTTTGCTGTGTGTGATTTTTAGTTCATCTGGAAGCTGCTGCCAAACAACTTTTGTCTAATTTTCCTGCCCCTTGCCTCTTCCTATTGCTCTCCAAGTGCTCTCATGTGCTTCCACCCAGTTAATGAACCATCTGTAAAATGAAGGAGTAGCTCAGTCCTTGATGCCTCTGCTGAATCCCCAGGCCATAATGGCAACTGTGGCGGCTGGTGGTTTGCAGAGCCACGCCCGAGTCGGCTGCGCTGGCAGCTTTGCATTCTCCTCTGACCCACCCCAAGCAATCATCCTATGGATGGCAGAATTACAGGCACTGCAAGGCTAGTCTGTTTTGGAGCTGGGCTCCCCAGCTGTAAGGTGTTCTACCTCTTCAGCATTCCCCTCTGCCATCCATCCGTCCATCCATCCAGGCAATTGCCTCATTACAACCACATCATTTTGTCTGGCATTCAATCTGCAGCTTGGGAGAAGATTCTTGTAGCTTCAGGTGCATGCTGGTGTGTTTTTTGAGCAGCAGATGGGAGTTGTTCAGTGGGAAGGTTAGATGAGATGGTAATTGGGAGAGAGTCTTTAGGCTTGTTAACAGGGCAGGAAAATTGGTGTGGATTTTATTTTCTGGCTTAGAGCAGTTTAGGAAATAAAGGGAAATACCGTATCAAATTTGAAATCAAAGGTGGGAATGAGCTATCCAGAGGCAGAGTGTAAATACAAGGAGGCTGGCTTGGACAGTGGAATTAAATAGTTATTATTCCAGAAGTTCTTCTTTAAAAGCAAAGGGTTTTTTCACTATTATTTATTAGATCTATATTAATGCTATAAAGTCTATCTGCTGGAAATTTTCTAAATTAAACTTTTGCAGAAAGTATAAAAATATTTTACAAATTTTTCTTTTTTTCCCCTTGTCTGTCCCCTTGTTTACCCATAACAGTGAAAAATCTGTCTGAGAAGAGATGCAGAGAAAACTTAAACAACTCTTGTTCCCTCTGTAAAAGGAAACAGTATCTCTCTTAAAAACTTCAAATGGCATATCCCTCTCTTGTATCATCACGCTTATTATATGTAATGTTATGGTAGTATTTTAAAAAGATAGTATATTAATGTAATATATCACAAGTGTCTTGTTTGGTTTTACAGGAGGAGTTTGGTGTACAATTGATTGATGGCTGTGTGTGAATTGCTCGTGTGTCCCTTTCCAGAACTGAGTGTTATCTGCGCATGGTCCACCCACGCTTCCTGGCATGCTTGGCAATGCTTACAGTCAAAGGTGACTGGAGGGCCCAAGTCCCTTTGAGATAGATAGTAATACTGCGTAGGTGAGTGAGACAATATCCAGGAAGGACAGAAAAGTAACCATTGAGTGACAGTGTGCATTTTAAAAAATAATAAAAATCTTGGAATGGGGGGAGTTGAACAGCAATGTTACTTTTGTTCCCTCAAAAGACCAGAGGAATAAGGAAGTGCAGGCACTGTCAAGGCACTGTCATGTTATGCATGTTGCTTATTTCTCACAAACACAGAAGGGTGAGTTTGTAGTGAACGGGTAGTGGATTGAATTAAGCAGACAGCACTGGCAGCATAGCCATAACTTGCTGAGAGTGAAAAAGCTGAAATTGGCAACTGCAAATTAAACACACCAAGGTTTTTGATATGGTTTTGTTTAAGATAACAAGTGAGACATCTGCAGAAACTGATGTGAATTGTCTAGATTCCCAGACACTTTTTGCATCAGTCAGATTTTGGGAGTGTGTCTGTCTGCACATGTGATCTTTGCTATGAGTGTCTGGCACAACATGATCATCAGAAACCATCTTCATTACATCTGCACTAGGGTCTCTGCTGATGTAAGTCACTAGGAGGATTTTTTTTTTCAGTTTTAACAGGACAATGTGAAAAGGATGGAGTTTATTCTTGCTGTGTGTAAATCCTGAAGACTGATTGTAAGTTCCTCAGTAAGTGAGACTGATTGTAAGTTCCTTCCCTGCATCCAAGATGGAAGGTTATGAAAATGATGTGGGTTGCAGTATCACTGAAGCTTGGTTGATACTTGTATACTTGTATCTCTAATTGTCTTCTCATTGGACCTGTGTACAGTGGTTCCTTTGCTTCCTTAGCTCTTGGCAGAGGTGGTAATGAGCCGGTTGCAGGTCTTTGCCGAGCAGGTGATAACAATGAGGATTGTTCAGGAAGAATGGGTGGGACTTTCTGCCTGCCTCAGCTTGCATGATATATGTCCTATACTATTATATGACCTAAAGGCTTTCAGTCTGGAAGAGAGAAATCAAACAATTTGAAATCAGCTACTTGCTTTTAGACAAGTATGTATTTGTGCATCTTTAGCTTTCTTAAACAGAAAACACACAAAGTAAAAAAGAAGGGAGAAAAAAGCTCACAGCAGATCCATACGTATATTATGCATTTTTTAAAGATAATTTGTATCCATTTCTTCTCATCTACTGGTGGCAAATAAAATCTTGAGGAAAGCAATTGGAAAGAGTGAAGAATTTAGAGATCAGAAAATTGGCAGGACGGGGGATGCATGAGAACAAGCAAACAAGGAGATGAAGAGATTTTTGTCTTGGGACTTTTCTGGTTTGCACTAAATATTGTATTGTCTGAATAAGTTTGAATGAATTTTCAGTTGGGTTGTTAAACTTGGCAGAGTGGGCTGCACATTTAACAGGAGAGATTTATGTACTTAACTCATGCAGGTGGTAGACCTGCGTGCCGTTAGCTATACAGGAACCAGCAACCTTGGTATGAATCCCTCAGCACCTACTCAGTTGAAGGTCACAATGTGATAAACTCCACAATGCTCCTGATCCCTGAGGAACCTGAAGGAAAAAGCCATAACTGCTAGTGTTCACATGCATTTCCTCTGTATTCAGCTTAATTCGCCATTCAGTTCCCACCCCTAACTGTAAATTGCATATAATACAATTGTTTTTGGTGAGCCTTAACCACCTTTACAGTGCTAATGCAATCTAATTTACCTTTTCTTCTTGTTCATTCACTCTGCCTTAATAGTGCATTGAATCTTCCAGTATGAAAATTCAATCAAATGCATATAAAATGTATTAGGCTGATGGCCTGAGCTTTAGGATTAGGATGCACTTTTTTATTCTGTCTGTGTAATTGTACAAGGTGCTTTATTCATTTGCTGGTATTTACATGGCTTTTATTTTTTCTGTATGTATTGTGCTGTTGTAATTCTTTAAAAAAACCAAACAGTTGCAATTTTTATGATCTTATCTTTTACAGTGAATCTCTTCCTTGTGGATTTTTCCCTGTTTAAAAGGACATGTGTTTTCCACTTTAATGCACCATATCTAAGTTAATAATACTCATATGAGGCTTTAGCATTTGGAAGCATGCTACATACATTAAATCCTGTAAAATTCTAATCAACTTTGTAAGTATTTTTTCCCACATTGTACAGATGAAGAAACGCAGTCAAAGTAGTTAAGCTACTTGCCAAACCACACAGTGAGTTAAAGACAGAGATGTGATTGGACTTTGTGGCTCTCAATCCATGTTCAGACTAGTAAACTATATTGAACCTCTGGGTTCTTTCTGTAATGCAGTATCCAAACCCTTTTTGATTTCTTTGTGTAGAGTGAAAATGTCATTGACAGAAAGACCATTTCATTTTTCTCAGCCTTGAGAAGAATATGAATTTTTTTAGAACTGAATTTTTCATCAGAAAATTGTATGCTGACTTTTATACGTCACAAATCCCATATGGACTCCTAAATATGGAGAGAGAATAATTATGAGCCCCTTTGTACTGACTCACTTCTCTGATTTTTTTTTTAAACTGCATTTTAAGGATTCAAATGCTGATTGCCAACATGGTGTATTGCTTCTGTTGTTAGATAATCTTAGCTTTTTGACTGAATACAGCCATGAACTGCCTTATGATTAATTACATGTACAACAGGTGTTGATCTTGTTGGACCAAGATTATGAAGTTCTTTGCTATCCAGGTGGTCTGTTTTAATATAAAAAGACCAGTAGCATAATGAGCAAGAAATTGAACTAACAAGCGAGGGGAAAAATACTTGAATGCATTAATCACCTTTAATAAGCTTAGCCAGCTCAGCACAGCTAATCAGCTGGGAAGTCCTTGCTTTGAAGAAGCATCAATTGTTGTATACCCAGTAGGGTAAATAAAAGATAAGCCAAGAGCGGTGGGAAGGGTGTTTGTACATCTAAAAGCTTTCAAGATTTTCCAAATATAAGGCACCTGGTATGATGGTTTTTAAAATTATATTAGTCAAAATGAAAATGCAGTTACCTTTTGGTAATGGAGAGATATGTCATTTAGATATCTCCAGATGCAGTAGCATCGTAGTAATTATTGAAAAGGGTTGGTTATTTGCAATATAGCTCATTTTAATTTTCACACTTTGAAGGGAGCAGTGGGGCTAACTTAAAGCCCTCTAATGACCTCTATTCATAAACCCTGAGCTCAGATATTTGAGGCTAAGATACTATTCCTACTTAGAAAGATATGTGGATAAATCCCTCGCCCTGCCTCCTCCCCCCCAGTATTTTACATTTCACATACATCAATTCTTTGTATTTCAAATTCTTTGACAGTGAATGAAGTGTCTGTCTAATGCTTAGTGAACAGCCCTTTTAGCATAGCATATATAATTTTTTCCTTTACTTAATGCCATAGATATATTTTCTTCTCTTAACTCGTGGTTTTGCAACTCTTACCTGTACGGTAGCAATGACTACAGCTTGTGCTGTTGAGGTGTTCTGAGCTATTGGACAATTGCAGTGTACAGATACAAAACAAATGCATAGAACTGCCAGTGCCAGTGATGGAATCTACTTTTTTTTTTTTTTTGAGAACTTTAGAAATACTTCTTTGTTGCTGATATTAGGACAAAATGCTTCTGATTCTGCAGTTTGCAGGTTAAAACTGCATATTTCAAAGCTATTGCAGCCTTTTTCACACATATTCTCTCAACATTGCTCTAAGCCTGGAAAGGAAGGGGAGGCAGCTGTCTCAATACCTGTGATGCTCAGGATATGATTTCCTCAGGTGTCTTTTCCAGCACAATTGCTTACACTCTTTCTTTTTTTCCTTCTCCCTCAGCCTGTGATTTTTCTCTTCAGCAGTTGAGGCATGTGCTGAATTTGGAGGCTTCACTCCTCTATTCTGCTCTTTTAAAATTTTTTCATTGAAAAATATTTTCCTTGTTCTCCCATAATGTCGAAACAGTTAAACAGATCTTCTGCAGACTTTCCACACCAATTTATCTTGGGGATAAAACCAAGAAAGCAGTTTCAATGTTTCTGTATGAAGGGAGAAGATAGGATTGCCATGTCTGACCATGCTACACAGCCATCACCTGAGCTAGAAATCCTCATGTGCTGATATAAAAATGTTGCTGTCTGTTCTAAATTACTTTCTTAGAGAGAAATAGCATAAAACATTTTAAATAATAATAACATCTCTTCAGGCTGATGCTTTAAGTTAGTGTTGTTTAAAGCATAACTATGGCTGTGATAGAGGCACTTGGGTGCAGTGAGACACTTACACACTTACCTGGCATCTTGGCTTAACTTTTCCAGTATGGTGGGAATCTAACTATGTGTGTGATCACATCAAGGCAAAAGCAGCTACTGTTCTGTTTTCTTCTCACAACTTCCATTTGATTACTGGTCGTGGTTATATTGAACTTGGGGCATGTCTGTACAAGCAACTCAACACAGATGAAGAAGGACATTGATTCTGTAGCTGGGTACCTGGACGTAGCCCTTCTGTACCTAGCAGGTTCTGATACTTTTGTAATTGGGGTAGGCAACACCTAAACTACTGACAGCATATGGGCATGTTCAGTAGCCTCTTTTTACACAAAACTGGGTTTTTTGCAGCTGCCTGGCACAGAATTTGGCAAGACCCATGCTGAACTGACTGAGGAGAAGGTGATCTCACCCTCATAGTATTTTCATGTTGATGTACCTCATTCTCCAGTAATGTTGTGATTCGACTGAGGCTGTCACATATCCCTTAACATGTTCAGACGAACATGTTCAGATTTGGCATGCCAGGCTGAGATGTGCAGCCAGGATGCTAGAGGGTGAGGAAAGCCTCCAGAAATTGCATGTTCACTGAAATGACCATGCTGTCATTCATTTGGAACAGAGTCCTTGAAAGGCTCCCTTTACTTTTTATTTAGTAGTTTGGCAGCACTGTGGCACAATCTCGTCTGTAGGAAGGCTGTCTCAGTCAGGGGGCTCAACCTGAGGTTTTCACCCAGGGTGAGAGAGAAGCTGAGACTAAGAAATATGAGGGACAGTCTGGTACATGTGTTAATGCATTTGTGCTGATGACCGTGCAAGGAATGACCTGGATGTTGTGACCACAGATGTTGCCATCTTCAGTTAGAAGAACTGGACTGTGTCCAAGCTGCTGATAAATGTTGAGACTGAAAATGGCTGGTTCTTATTTTGGAATATCACCATCAAAGTCCTTGATTCATAATTATGATCCTTGAGGCTGGAGTACAGCAATTCACTTTTCCGCTTGGGTAATGGGAAGGTAGGGGGAACAGCTGCCTTCCTCTTCCCTTCTCCTCTGCTGAAGTCTACACACTCTCAGCAATTCTGGGTGCTTTCAGAAAGACACACAACCCACATGTTTGGTGTTGTTGACAATACTGGAATCAAGCACTCCTGTTTTCCTGAAATGGGAAAGCATGCTTTCATCTGTCATCACATATTAGATGTGTCAGTCGTATCAACTGGGCCTTGTGTTGAATCTCATACCAGATTGTAGCATCATGTTATAGTCCTGCATTTGCTTGTGCCCTGTTCAGGTAGCATGGAACAAATTTGCTGATAGAGAGCACACAGATAAAACTTCTTTTAGACATCCTTGTCCAAATCCAAAGTCAAATCCTTATGAAGTGTCTTTTCTCCAAGACTTGACTCTGGTTTAGCTAAGACAGGGTAAGTTACCCATCCAGCACTTTACCAGAAGACATCAGATGCTGCAGTATATTATGAACTTGATAGTGGGTTGTATAAGGTGCAATTAATTTTAATAGTCAACTAGTACTACTCTAAATTCTCCAAAATAATTTCCCCTATCATTCAAGGTATTTGTTCAGTGATATGATAAAACTGAAGTTTGATTGTTCAAATGAGTGTTACTGAAAGTGAGAGAAGAACTGAGTGGGATGGAGTCGCCTCTATCATCCTTGCCCTCTTAAATTTCACAAGCAAAAATTACCTGCAGTACTGGATATAAATTTACCTTGTATTCCCTGAGCAATGCTATAATCATGAGTGTTGTACATTAAGGGAGCTGACCTTAAGCCACCTCCCTCATAGATTACTTTCCTTCCTGCAAGCTCGCAGTGCTTGGGAGCATATGTGCATGCTGTCAAAGCATGATTTCAAGAGAGAAAATAAGGTTGTAATGATAATTTAGGTCTTGGCTGTACTCAGATTATTTCTGTAGTTAATCCTTTTTATATTCTATTTTCATTAGATTTTTAATGCCCTTTTAGATGCCAAAATTGGCATCTTTATTCTACAGTATAGGTGTGCAATTTGAGAGATCTAGAAGTATCTTTCTGATTTTGCAGTGTGTTACAAATCCCTTTTTCTTCCACATGTCCTGCCTAACTTGAAAGTCCTGCAGCTCAGTCAACATATAGATGAATGAAACAGATTGCTAAAAAACTTGACTTGAGTCTACTTTCAGAATTGCCAGAGGTCAAGCTGACCTGTATCCTTACAAAGGAAGTTAAATAGTAAAATTTTCTTTAGTCATACAAATAAAAGAGAATAAGGAACGAGGAAGTGATGTTGCTCAGCAATGATGCAATCAAAATTGTGGTGGTTTTCCAATAAGTAAATTGATACTTTGCCTCTAGTTTTTAAATAAATAATATAATTTGAAGTGTGAAGGTAAAATCAAGACTTCCAATGAAAACGAGTATGTATAGTGAATACTGGCACACTGAGGTGGAATTATGACTGAAGAACTTAATGCACTCAAGATGCAGGCAGGAGATAGCCTACATTAAAAAAAAAAAAAAAAAAAAAAAAAGAAAATCTGGCAGTGTGCAGTGGAATTCCACCAGAGAGGATTTTTAATGCATTTGTCAAGCTGATGTTGTGACTGCAGAATAGCAAATGTATTATCCATAGACATTAAGGAAATGGGAAAAATTATCCAGGCAACTACGAACTTGTTAGTCTGGCCTGAGAAATATGCAACTTTTTGGAACAAATTCTGAGGGGAAGTAGTATCATACAAGTTAGTGGAGAATGTGATAAAAATGTAGTGTTCTTTTAACAAAAGACAATTGTGCCAGACTAATCCTATAGTATTCTTTGATATGATTGCTGATCTTATAGGCAAGCCAACTGTGCTAGATCTTATTATTTGTTTTTCAATGAGGCATTTAGTGAGGCATTCCATAGGAAAGTATTAGTTGAGGAGAAACTAGGATTTGGTATTGTAAGGCAGGTATGGTAAAAGTTGTGATGTGAAGAAAACCTTATTATTGGTTCCAGGGAGATGAATAATAATCAATTTAAAGGATTGTGGGGCAAAAAGGAGACAAAAACAGTAAAGTGCCAATGAGATACATTGCTGTCAACAATGTTGGAGGCAAAGTTGTAGGAAGCACCGTGATGTCTGGATTTTGAATGACCAGGAATTTCATGTTGTATGGTTGTCGTACTTTGAGAACACCAGCATTAGTTCTTGTTGTAAAATGTGAGTTTATCAGACAGGAACTGAGTATAGAAGTAGTAATAGTTACTACTAATAGTTACATTCAGGGTGTACAACAACTACTGCAGGGCATAGCAGTTGTACAGAGGATCATTGTGAGCTACCTTGTGATCCAGCCATGAAAAAGGCAGAGTGCAACTATTTATAGTGGAGGTATGAGCTCTTAATGCTTGTAAATAAGGCTTTGTATACACAAAATAAGATGTAACTTTTAGTCACCCATATTCAACAGAGAGTGGTTTACTGGAGCAACTTCAAAGAAAAGTTAGTGTAGAGGACTAGGAAAATGGAGAGTCTATTTTATGAGTAGAGCTGAAAAATGTTTGGCTCTTTCAGTAAAATGAAAGCACAGAAGGGAAATAATTGCTGTCTATAAGCAAATCACGTGGATAAATAAAGTGGTGGGGGGGAGTTAATCCAAAGAACAGTGTTGGTAGCAAAGCTAAACATTAAGTTGGTCACGAATATGGTTAAGATTAAATGAAAGATTTCTATTCATCAACAAAAATGTGAAGTTCTGGAAAACCTTTCTAAAAGGATAACAAATCCAATTTTTAAGATGCAGTAAAAAAAGAATATGAGCGAGCTTATATGTCATGGTTGTCCAGTTGTGAAGGGTTGTGTTGGATGATTCTGGTATTCCTATACCCAGTGCTCTACCATGAAGCTGGTCTGCTCTTATGTGTAGCCCCAGCACATTCTACAGGAATTGTTGGTTACAGCTATGAAGGTAGAAGCATATCCTTTACCAATGTTTTATTACTATAAAAAATAATCTAGTCCGTTGACAAGAATAATAGTCTAAATTAATAAAATGAGTTGGCTTTTTTTTTTTTTTGTACCAGGTTATAGGCTGGTACATATTAGCAGACTTAAATCCATAATGGAGTTAGATCAGATCCCTTGTTTTAAGCTTGTTGGTATGGCAACCTATGGCTGAAGTTGTCCAAAAGGAGTTTTCTTAGCACGTGTATCTTTGTCTCCATATCGGTGTATGCTTGCTGCTAATTTTCACTGTGTCAACAAATTTGAGGGGTTTGTGGTTGTTCTGTTTTGCTTTAAAATCTTTTGGTCCCCAAAGTGTAACATTTTTACAAGGGCATCTTATTTTTAAGAACTTAAAGCATCTGCTTTTGTGCTTAATCTTAGCTTCTGTGTCATAGCTTCTGTGTTAGTTTAACAAGCTGAATTTTGCTGCACCAAGTGTGGTCTATGGGCTGTTTAAGAGCAGTTCCACAGAAAATGTGTTGTCCTTCAACATCAATATTGTTTGGAAGATTCACCTTAGCATTCGGAGCTCATAATGCCAGGTGTGGCCTTTGAGACAGGCATTATTACCCTGATCCAGCCTTGCTGGCTTCCCGTTGTTCCAACTGGATGTGGTTCGGAGGGTCGGGGTGAGACCTGGGGATCTCCATAATGCAAGTGCAATTCCCCAGTTCCAACAGTAGCAGCAGCATTAATTGCCAGCATGGCTGCTGGGGGCTCGGCCGGGCTGAGCCCTGCCTCCCTGGCGTCATTGCTTTTTTCCATCCCCAAATAGGTGATGAGTAATTACTTGATCTTGATTTATCATTCAAACCGTAGTAGTTCTGTTACAAAGTAAACATTTTTGTTGGCTGAGTCCTAATGCAAAGACCATTTCACAACCACCTCTTATTTTAGGTTTTAATTGCTTCTCTTTGCTGTCAACTGATGTCCCCCTCCCCCATGCCTGGAGCCCTCCTCCCATCTCCCCCTTCCCTGGTATGGGTTTTTTCCTGTTCCCACACTGCTAATGTGATGAGCAACAGTTGCCGTATCACGGGGCCCTCTCTGAAGGAGACGAAAAAAAAGAAAAAAAAAAAAATCCCAAACACCACCTTGTTTGCTTTTAGAGCCCTCTCGCCTTTTCAGTAGGGGCTGTGTTAATCCTTGCACTATGAAGAGAAACTCCTATGTAAATCAAACCAGTGCTCAGTGCTCTCCTCCTTCCCCCTTCCAGCTCCCATATATTAAGTGATTGTTCTCCTCCCTTAGAAATGACAAATGATTGGTTGCTTTACTCTTGGCTTTCAACATACTTTCTTTACGGCCCGGTATTCTGGGGTTAAATCATGTTTCTTTCTGTTCTGTTTCTATTCCCTCATATTATGCCATGCATTCATGTGAATTTATTTTCCACTAACATGCTCAGAACAAACCAAGGCCTTTCCTTGATTTAAAGATGCAAAAACTAATGCGACTCAACCCAGAGCAGATTGCAACTATATATTTTTTTTTTATATTTTTTCTTTTCCCCTAATGCTGTTTCTGTTTTTGTGCTGCATAGCCTTTTCTGGTTTAGCCTGCACTCCGAGGCTAGATTTTGATGTCAATGATTAGTATTTCTAATCGGTTGAACAAGGACAATGTCCCTTCTGCTGCGCAGAGGACACAAAGGCCCAGGCACTGATTCTGCTCCCCCTTGAAGCATTTTGGCTCCACTGGGCCTTTTCCCCGTTGCTGTAAATCAGGGGAAATTCCACCCTTCCCTAGGGTTAGAGATTAGAGCTGCAACCGTAGGAGAGCTCTGGTTCCACAAGGTGGGTGAAGCACAGAAGCCCATTGCACCTCCAGCCCGGGCTCTGCTCTTGGCTGTGGACAGGGGCTCTGGTGGTCTCCCTTTGGTGCTGGCTCAGCAGCTGTGGATTTCCTGCTTTGGGGGAAATGACTCTGGATTTCCACCTGTAAAGCAGATTCCAGGGCTTTGTTCTGCCCTGACAAGGCAAACTTTGCTTCTGGCAGCCCGTGCCTGCTCGGCTCCTGGCGGCATCTGAGGGGCAGAGCTGAGGGCCCCGTCCAACTTTCTTTGATATTAGTGGGAGTTTGCAGTTCTTCTGTGCCCTCAGGATGGATCCATGAAGTGGTCGTACAGGTTCAGGCTTCACTTCTTTTATTTTTCCTGAAACAGTTAGTAAGTTAATTTACATGAGATGTGCACCCTGGCAAATGCCATCTCCTAGCTATTGTTTCAGCTAAGCAGCTGTCATTTGCGTAACATTATGCATCCTTCATTGTACCATGCTAATTTTTTGAGGGGCAATTTTTCTACAATGAGCACTGCGGCTTCTAACAGAAACCTCTTTATGGCATTGGCCCCGGGGAGCTGCAAGCCCTGCCAAAGCAAACAAAGGCTTATTGCTCCAACTGGGCATGTCTGTGCCTTTAATACAGCGTGAAGTTCACAGAACACTGCATCCAATCTGCACATAGTTAACACCTGGTCCAATGCCTTCTGGCAATTAATCAAGATATCAATCAGTGGTGACAAAAATTAATAAATAACCCATGCTTGCATATTGCACATTCTCAGAACGGGAGAATTTGCATTGACACTTACAGCCCATTTACATTTTTTGACTGAGTTTTCAGCGTGTGATACTGTACAATACAATAATTACTGATGCGTATAAGTAACTGGTACCTTGGACACTTATGAAAGAGTATTAAGAGTCATATTTGTCTATCTTGATGAAAAAAGCTTTGACCTCATTGAATTACAGTCTCAAACTTTGATATAGGACCACAAAACTCTACTGCAGCAATTGCATCAGTGGGGCTAGCCTAGTTTTGTCTTCTTTCAAAAGCAGTGGAGTGGTTTGGGGTTGAATATGGCATATTCTTATCTTGCTAATTAATGGGAATGTTTTCCTGTACCTTAAACTAATTTCCACTGTTGCACCTTTGTTAACTCTGAACAAGTACCCAAACTTTTTCCCTTTTGAAGTAACTTGGAACCTAGCCACAACTTCAAAGGAAGGAAGATCTGTTCCTCTCTTCATTTAGAATACATAAAAGTACTCTGGACTATGTTTAATTTATCAAAACAGAGGCAGCACTTTGCAAATATAGGTGCACAGTCATTTGTACTGGCCACGCGAAGGTGTTATCAAAGGAGTGGCTTGTCTGCCCTGAAAATAGAATTCACTTGGTCGGATATGAACAAAGGTATCCTCTCTTTTGTAAAAGCTGGTACTTGTTCTCTAGTGATGCAAGAAAATATTCCTGGCAAAGAATGAAGCCAGTAGCTTTTGTTATCCTACGGAGTCCTCTACTACAATGGTCAGAAATGGTAATTATAAATCCCCATCACAAACGGTTGTTCTCCTTTGCAGCCCGAGAGGCCGTGGCTGTACGGACCTGGAGTTCAATATTTGCTGGTGCTTTTAGGTCAGGGTTGAAGCTCATTAACAGTGCAGGGGTGGGGAGTTTGTTGTGCTTTCACAGCATGTTTCTGTCCTACCTGCTCTGTGAATGAGCAGAGCTCTCCTTGGGTGTCAGCTGGGGTAATTAAACTCGCTGATGAATGTCATGGCTTTGAAAGAGAGGGTCATGCGTGGCCAGGTAGAATCAGGAGCAGGCAAGGAGTTGTACCCTGTACTGACCTACTGCGCTGCCCTACTCTCTCTTGAGCAATAATTTGGCTATCGTAGCACACTGGGTAGTGGCTTTCCAATGTGGGTAAATACAGCCTTGGAAATAGCAGTTTTGGTGGGTCCCAGTGCAAGTGTGAAATCCTGTCAGGACCTGCTAGAATTGAGTAAATGTAAGTTTCATAATAGTCTGGTACATGAACCAAGAACATAATTCTGCTACCTGAGCCCAAACTATGGTATCTCTAAAAGGTAACTTCTGAAATTGTTCTGGTTTGGCTTCTGAATTATTTGGAGTATAACAGTGCCTATGAACTTCATGATTTAAATACTTTCCAGAACAAGGAGACAAGAACATTTAAATTAGCTTAGTAGAAAGGCATTTAACATAAAGAGAGCAATAAAAATACATCACCTGTCACATGTGATCTTTATATGACCTTAGCCACAGAACAATAAATATTACATAACCACACTAAAAGCAGTTTTTAACATCATATATTTATATTTAATAAGTCGTGATTTTCTTTCCTTCAAGATGCAATTTTGATGAGACACTTTAAGTGTGTGATCTAAAGGCAAAAACTTTGTGACTGGTTATGTAATGCTTCTAGTGGGGCATCATTTAAAGACTGTTTGAATGAAAACACAGTCACTTTGTTTTGTGTCTTGCCAATCTAATAGAGAATTAACTATACAGTCCTTTTAAAATATGATTTTTTGTTTTCTACCTTATTTTGTGTTTGACTATTGGGCAACTCTTCACCTAGATGCATAAAATTGCACTTGCTGAATACTGCAGAGTTCAAGTGATCAGTTGCTATCCCAAATTGTTAATTTAACTGTTAGATTTGCACTTGTAGTCTATAAAAGAAAAAATACTGCAAGCTAGTTAGACTTTAATTGTCCCTTTAAAATTAATTATGTGAGATTCAGGTTGCAGTATAAAAATGCAACAAGGGAAATCAAAGTATTCTACTTTAAATTAAATTAGCTTTTAATTACATATGAAAGCCAAATACTACAATTGTAATTATTTTTTTATTGAAGGAAGGCTGATTTTTTTTTTTGCATATGGTGTCCTGTCTTACTAAGTTTTTTGAGGGGACACTACCTACTAAGAATAGATTTGTATAGAAGAAAAGCTGATAGTACTTTCTGTACAAATATAGGCAATAAATTTTCAAAGTCTAAAATAATAATCAATTTTTTATTTTTTTGACTCATGTAAGCTTCCTTCAAATTTTCTAGAGTTTTATACTGGCCATTTTTTAGATTTACGTTGCCTGTCCTTAGATAATGCCCATAAATATGTAATGTATAATGAGTTCATTAATCCAACTGGGGAGAAGACAGAGTTTGCCCCTTCTTTCCCCAACAAGTTATAACTATTCTGTGCAATCAGCCTTTAGGCACTAGTCAGCTGAAATGGAAAAAATATTTAATAACAGAAGCTCAATAGCCTGCAGATCTCTGATGTCTGAGATGACTTCAACTCTTGTGATGAGATACATTTAACCTAAGAAATATGATTTAATTCCACTTCAAAAGTATACTGAAATCTTTGATATATGGTCTGTGGCCTATTAAGCTTGATCCTGGCCTGACCTCTTAAAGGAAGAAAAGCTTTGTTTCTTTTTAAAACGCACAACCAAACAAAGCAGAAATTTCTATGTGGGTTCCAGTAGTTACAGCTTCAAAAATGAAAAGCATTTAAATACAGGCTTTACTTAAGTGTTTCCATTGTCTTATTGACTTCACAGTCTAGATATTTCTTTCTTGCCTGTTGGGAAACATTGACCTCAAAATTGCTCCTTGCAATGGAGTTCCCTGATTGACTTCAGAGGATGTTGCTTGAACAAAGCCATCTGAACTATGCTTGCTAGAGGGGTCAAATAAAATAAATTTGAATGTGGCTAAATTAAACTGTTAGCCACTTAATGGTCTCACGTGCAAAAAAAAAGGGGCAGTAGCTATACCAGAGGGAGTAAGCATTCTAGAAAGACTAATGGAGAGAAAATATATTCAGTGTATAGGGTGGGTGATCAGTGAAGGGTACATACAGCAAGGGACATTCTGTTATGCATTGAAGGTCCCTCCTTTTGTCTTTCAAAGAACACGACTGAAGGACTGGAAGAGGCATCCATTGCATCTCTGAATTTGATTTTCTGTTTTACAGACAACTACATCTATTTATCAGACTGTAAGAAAAAAATTAGTCTTTTCCTCCTGCCTTGTAGTGATGGACTGTCACACCTGGTGAGTAGTTACCTTCAACTCACAACATACATTAACTCATGACAAGTTCATACCCAGTTCTCATGTCTCAGTTTTTTGTTTGACTAAATAACTCTTCTTCCTCCATGATGCTTATCTCTGTGATCCATCAAAAAAGAGCAGTCATAACCTTTCTAGCCAATGTTTTGGTAGGCTTGCCATACCACACTGCTTGAGAGTCCTGCACTGCCATTCATAGGATTGTTCTTAAAAGCTTTTCCAGTAAGATCAGACTGAGACATGGTAAAAGGGAGCACTTATCCTGGGTGGCTGTAAGGTGGAGTGAAGGGACTTGTCTGGTTAGAACTATCATGTTGTATTAAGGTCATCGCAGACACTGTAATTAGAAAGGAATGGGAGATTTGATCATCAGCTAGGTAGTTACAGTTGGATATGGGATGATCTCAAAACAACTTTTAGTTGGGTAAAAGTAATTGATAATAGCTGAGAAGAAACCTTTGGTTATGGTCTGTGTTGGCATGGGTGTAGGAGAGAGTTTTAGAGACTTAATTTCTGAATGCTTCAACAGAAGGTCTCTCTGTGATAGTTTTTTCTGCATGTTTCCCAGTGTTATGTGGTTCAGGGAGGGCAAGGTAATCTCAGGTTCTCCAAAGTGTGGCTAAGCAGGTGTGGAAGTGCAGAGAGAAGTTAAGCTAGGTTAGGTGTTTGTAGACATCTTGAAGAAGAGAAGAGAGTGCAGGAAAGCTGGGTGAAGCATCAATCAAAACTTCAGGGCATACAGAAAAAAAAATCAGGATAATAATTAATCTCGAGAAACTGATGGGAAATGAAGAACTTGCAAATCGGAGACATCTGCCAAAGATGTGGGTAAAACAAAGAATTACAATAGAGGGTGGGATGCAAATTTTAATCAAATTAAGGGGGGAAAGGGATGTGGCAATACATTGTGTGAAGTCAGTGGCATGTGAGGTTAAGTTAAAGTAAGTGAAATCCAGGCATGACCAGAGAGGTTGGAAAGCAAAATTGTGCTTGATGGTCTTCTACAAACCTTAATTAGAGGAAAGGTTTAGAAGGAGCATAAAACACTGGATTGTATACAGACATAATAATAACCTGAACCTTTGCATATAAACCTGCTTTCTGATGTACTGGGCACTGCTAGGTAAAGGAAGGCTACAAAAAGTTGGTCCAAGACAGTTAAACAAAAGGGTATTTTATCTGCTCCCATACAGAGTAATTAAAGCTGCAAGAGGATCTAGTTTATGGAAGCAGTTTCTTGATATTGTATATATGTTTTTTAAAGCAGCACATTTAAATGAAGCTAAGTGGTTCACTCAGTGTTATGAGAATGTAGCATTTTAGTCACAGAGTGATGATAACTGAACAAGAAGTATCAGAACTCTTCTAAATTACCTTCAGTGCATAAAGGCAAAGTAGAGAGTGAGAGTGACGCAAAAATAAAGGAAAAACGTTATCAGTTAAGTATAGTAGTTGAGACGAAACTCTGCCTTAAAATAAAGGGAATAAAGTCTTTTTAGGTACCATGAAAAATGCTTCAAAACACGTTTCAAAAGACACGTATTGTTTTCTTGGCTCTAAGGTCAGTTAGGTGAGAGAAAGCAAAGAATTGGATTTGAGGGCTCATTTAATCAAAAGAAAGTATCAAGTTTGTTTTAGCTCCTGTGTTACTTAACATGCTAGTGGTCTGCAGAATGTGTGGGGAAAGAGGAAGGTAGCAGCATTTCCCAGCTGACGCAAATGTGGTGAGTGCTTTCTTTAAAGTAGTGAGGTGGGGAAGGTGGGCAGCAATGTTTACACAGGGATCTCTCTGCAGTATTTCTGCTTTGCACCTTCATCTTAGACAGGAGATTCTTCAGAAAAACACTGGATTTCTCCTACCATGCTGAAGCTGGTGGAATGCTTATATTGATTTGCATTTGTGCTGGATAGGTTATATTTATTGTCTAGAATCCCTTTAATTTTCTTAGGCTAGAAAGTATTGCTTAAAATGTTGTAATATTCTACTGTAATAGGAGGTCTCAAGCAGGTTAAAAAATTATATGAAATCTAAATTGTATAGGGACTTATTCTTGCACCTGAAGTTGAGGCAAAATTTCCTTCAATCACAACAGCAACAGGTTGAGGACCTTTTATTAGTCACCTTTTAACTCAATTGATGTGGTTAGAAATTGCACGTATGCTTTTTCTTCTTCTTTCAAACAAGTAACAAAAGCTGAATTAGGCTGCAGTGATGAAATCTGAATCATTTCCTCCTCAGACTAAACTTGCTAAACTGGTACAATCTGGAGAATGATGTAATGAGGAAAAAACCTGTTGTTTGTCTCTTGATACTGTTCTTGAAAAAAATCATTGCTACGTAATACAAATATAGTCATCACCTTTTATATCCTTTCACCATTGCTGATACTGGAACCCTTCCAAATAAGTAGCATTCCAAAATTGGCTGTAGCAGTCTTCATAGTTTACCTACTTAATTATAGGTTAAACTGGCTTATTTTTCTTTTATTTTTTTCCTCCTGCTTTTAAATAAAGCACTACTGTTTAAAAGGTTGTTTCAACAAGCTATATAACAATATTTCCATTCATTGTTATAACAGAAATATCTATCTTTAATCTCATTTTTACATTGATTTAGAGCTCCATAGTATCTTGGCTAGACTTCCTTTAGTCACGTATTGCTACAGTTTTGATGCTAAAATAAGAAACTGAGGAACTTGAATTATTCATGGGAGACTCCATTTAGGACTCACAGCTAAAACACACAGGAGTGTAAAAGTTCAGAGGTGGTGTTTTTTTGATTTTTGTTTGACTTTTTTTTTTTTAAATAAAAGACAAAACAATTCGAACCAGCTGGGTAACCTGTAGTAAGCTATAAATTGTAGATGTCTTTGACAAAGATGATAGAGATGAGCCAATGTTGTATAAACTAAACACTCAAGTTCTTAAACTGTCTGGCACACATGCTTTCCCAGAAAAGTAATCAGCTTAAGGAATGAATTCTTTATTTCTGTTCAGCAATTCTATCATGATTGCCAAACTTATTTATCAGAAAATGGAGAGAGCTTGAGGCAAGATAATTTATATTATTTTTTTAAGCATGAACTCAAAATGAAAATCTCCTGTAAGTTTTGCACAATAACAATTTAACTTTTTGATGCGGGTTTGTTATGTAACACCAGCCTTACACAGGCATTGCATTGCAGAAGTGATGAATTGCTTCAGAAGAGGAAAGGTAGCCTCCTGCATTTAGAGCCCAGCAGCAGGGGTCAGGAGATGCTAGTTCTGTTTCTTATCCTGCCTCTGATTTGATATATCACCATGGGAAAGTTTTTGAAAAAGACACTGGCCTTGATCCTGGAATAGGTGCTTTATGGGTAATCCTCTGAACAAACACTGCTTCTGTGCCTTTCTGACTCTAACAGAGGCTCCTATTCAAATGGAGCTCATTGGAGGAGTAGGGTGATGGTGAAGATACCCTCTCTGCACAGATGGAAGAAAAATCATAATACTTCCTTATGTAGCTGGGGAATTTGTTTTAGAGTATTCTGAGCTCTCAAATGGGAGAGGCTTGTAATGTGACAATAATAGATTTTAACTGACGAGCAATCTCTGGTGTCAGAAATGTGAATAGACCTTATCAAGGTGCATGAAATGCCATGTAGGAATTTCTTATGTAAACTCTTCATAGGGAAAGATTTCTTGAGAATAATGAATTGTAGGTAGCTGGAATATTGTGTAGAGCCAGAATGATATAAAGCAGAAACGGGTGAGCAATTACTACCGATAAAATAATGAGAATAGAGAGACTGTTGTGGGAAATGGTAAAGTGTCAATCTTGGCTACAATAGAGAGAGAGCAGCTTGTTACTTAAAGACAAAACAGACAGGATTTTTTTTTTGTGAATCCAAAGCTCAATTTGGCATTACAGTGGGGGGTGGTGGTGGTTGTTACCTTTTTTTTTTTCCCATCCTCTTTTTGAATATTCCAAATCTTGCAAAGATAAATTAAGAAAAAATGAATTTTGGCCTCACTTAGAACTTATGGTCAAGTAATTTGAATAGATGCAGAACTGAAACATAACAGCTTATTGTTAGGCATACTTTGTGTGCTGTCCTGAGAGTATTACCTAAAGGTGCTTTGCCTCCTGAAAGCTTGATTCATTCCAGCAACAGCTTCATGCAGTAGATGTTTTGCATATTCCACCATCATATATTTGAGCATTCAGCTAAATCTATGTAATTGCTTCATAAAATGGGAAAGAATTCTGCTCTTTCAGTCATGAATAGCACATATGCAAAGTCTTTCTTGGGAAAGGGTGATCAGTTAATCTGAATTTCTGCATGGCACAAGCTGTCAGGTGTCACTGTAATAATTATATTCTGCATTAGTCTATTATGCTACTGGTACCAGTTGAGGAGTTGTGGTGACGTTGAAGCACATCTTTCCGAGAAGTATCAACCATTGCAGTTGTAAGTTGTTCCAATGGTTTAAAAGTGGCACCGCTTTTCTAGACTGAAGTTGTCTGACACTTACAGGGCTGAGTGTCAAACATTTGTGAGATGTGGAGTTTTTTGAAATAGCTTTTTATGCCAGTGGAAAGTTGAAAATAAAAATTTTCAGGAATTTATGGAAGGAGGAGCTGGGGAAGCATTGAAACGAGGACAGAGAGCACGTCTTTATTTCTTGTCCCTCGTGTCTGTGAAGACTGGACATCCTAGTGACTAAGGCATAAACCCAGGATTTAAGATACTCTGATGCAGTTCTTTGCTGTGTAAGAGTTAGAATAGGATTTTGAAACTTGCTGGCTACTTGGGTCACTCCAAGTACAGAATTGAACTATTAACTGTGTATTTGAGAAAAACATATAAAATTAATTGCTGACTAACTTGATGATCTATTAGCAACAATTTTTTTTTTTATATCATGTTCTAGAATATTTTGCAAATGGGTTCAGAGGCTTTTATATAATCATCTTTGTTTTATTTTCGAGAGGTGAGCAAAGAAAGGAAGTATTGTTATCACAATTTCTGCATTTCCCATGGCCCCAAAACCCAACTAATGACCAGTCTTGACAAGTTCATTTCTGTGGAAGACATTCTCTTACTTCCAATTCACTACCACCCACAGATGACACTTTACAAAATGTCACTGTTACATAATTGATAATCACTCAACAACTGAGAAAATGGAACTTGGAAAGAGGTAACATTTCTGTGTCCAGAGAGGAAATTCTCTTTCAGCTACTCCAGCCCAGAGTGAATAAAGGTGAGTGTTCTACAAGTTAGGAAAAAGTTCATTTTTGCATGGAGTCATTTTTCCAAAATGATGGCGATAAATTAAAAAAAAAAAAAAAGGAAAAGAAATAGTTATTTAATCCTTATTAAATAAAATGATGCTCATCTCAAGTGTATCTTGCCTTCTGGAGAACAAAGACCTTAAGAAAATCCAAAGTGCACACTCCTTCACAGGGAATGCAATATGCTGAAGGGGAATCTTGACAAATGTCAGTGGTATATTAAAGCTGGGACACTGGAGACAGGAAGTGTGAAAGATATGTTTTTCCCTCAGGTATTATATATGGATAATTCCACTGTAACTGGACAGTCATTGTGATTGTACAATCAATCCTATTGGATTCCTAGGTGAAGGGTGCAGTTTTTAATAAGTCCATCTCTTAAGGCTCAATCTTTTATCTGTTGCACAGAATAATGCATCTGGTGCTTTCCCCCATCCCCATCTCTGGGTAAGACTGTTACAAGCACGTTGGAATGGAAGATATAATTTCTTTAGTCTGTGGTGATCTCAATTAAATTAGTTGCTCACCTGCTGCCATTCACAGAAAGTGATGGTAGTCGGAGAAAGCCCCAATATTTGCACAGCAAAGCAGGTGTATGTGCAGTATTTCTGATTGCCCTACGAGTGAGCCATTGGCTGGTGTGTGATGAGTGGCAGCACTAGTGGAAGAGAAGGGCCCCAGTTTGCATCCCAGAAGTACAAGTGACAAATACTACTGCAATTAAGCAAGGTACTTACATAGCCCTTATACACTGATATTTCCAAACTGGCATCCACTGGCACTTCCAATTCCTCTCATTTATTATTGAGGCTCCTCACAGCAGTGTACGGATTCCTTCCACTTCCCCCTGTGCTTGCATTCGTCATATGCATGACACCTTGGAACTGGTGTATGCATCCGTGATTTGTGCTGTGATTAACACATTATCAGCTTCCCGTTTCTTGTTAGCTAAAAATAGTCCTGGCTATCCCTGCTAGTCTGTCGCTCAGGTGATGGAGATGGAGGCTGCAGGAACCTTCTGTAGCATTTGGCAGTTAGGTCCATCTCTCTCATGTGTTTCCCAAATCTTTCCTTGATCTCCTGGCATGCGTAACGGTTCAGGGCTATTTTTTGATGTCTCTTGCTCAAAGAATTGGAAGAATTTCCAAAATCTACATTTCCATCCTGCCTTTTCTTCCTTTTCTGATGCTTTCATGGACAACAGTAGTCTCTCTGTGTCCCTTTCTGTGCTTGCAATGATGCCCACACCAGGCATTTGAGGCTCAGTCCCTTCTTCCTGCAATACTGCCTGTTGTGGTTGCACCACATAATTTTACTAATGAAACAGAAACACAAAAATATCCAAAGAGTAAATGCGCCAAAAAGAGTGTCATCTTGCATGACTCAAAAAGGCCCAACAGTATTTTTCTGAAACTCTCCTGGGATATTCAGCTATAGGGTATATGCAAGCAGAGGAAGGTTTGGGGAAGTAATACATTTTGGTTTCAGGTTAAACTTGTATTTTAATACACATTCTGGAAACAGAACTTCAGGTTGGTGCAAATATGAGGAGATTAAAATATTAGAGATCAAATTAGCCTCAGAATTAAAATTCACCTATGTACATCTCTTTCCTTAGCCCAGGCACTTGCTTATTGAAGCTTCAAAATCTTGAACTATTTGCAAAACAGAGCACTATAGAGAGAAATTAATGCCTATGGTACAGAAATACAAATTCCTGCCACTTCTGTTCCATGCTGTTTGCGGTCTCCAGAGTAAAAGCTTCTATTTCAGAGCTGTGTCAAGAACCATGAAGCGTTATAGCCTGACCAAGCATCGACCTAGCACTAAGCAAACTCCTAAACCCTGGAGACAAGTCAGTGGAGAGACTGAATAAACTTCTTTTAAAAATGCTGTCTCTAAACAGTAGCACTTTTTTTTTTCTCCTCAGGTTTTCTTCAATTTCTGATTTATTTTAACCTTGAATATTCTTTTTTGAGCAATTTATGCATCTTATTGTAGTAATTTTGTGCCTTCATGAAGAATTATATGCAATCCTCCACTGGCCAATGTTTCCAAACCTTCCAAAAAACTGTGTCTCTCATCCTTTAACTTTGTACTCCATTGTCTTATCTACTGCATCCCAGAATCCCCCGCACATCTTTCAGCAAGAAAAAAAAAAATGCATTTGGACCCATTTCTGAAGGCTGTAAGAATAGCATCAATAAATCAACCAACTTGGTAGATTGACCACACACATGAATATGATGCTAGGTGCCTATTTTTACATGTTTGTAGAAAACCTTAATGTTTGTGAGCAGATTAGCTGCAGCTACTTCTACTTAATCTAGAAGCTGCTGAATTAGAAATGTCAGCTTTCCAGGATGCTTCAAAGGAATGCTTCTAACTTACAGGTTACTGTAAGTGTCTCAGTTGAGGTATCTTACTACAATCCTAAAATTATTTTCCCACTGTCTGTGGCTCAAAGGTTGCCATGAATGTATAGCAGGTGGCAGCCTAAGGTTTAATGTTCAGAGATTTTTAAGACTGCAAAAGGTCACTGTTGCAGTGTGATCTGACTCTGTATGCAAAGTCTGGGGGATGGCATCTGGTTCCATAACTAGATGAATTAGAACGTCAGTTTTGGAAAAATATTTAAACCTGATCTTGAAAGCAAGGAGATGTGTTTCACACTGGCATTTTGGGACAATATCTGTTGTTTGAAGTCTTGCACAAGGAAGGAGCAAGCTTGGCTTTGCTGCAAACTGAGCCAGGGGAAGGTCCTCTGCCCCTGGCAGAGCTGGTGTGGGGAGACAATGTGCTGACAAGGGAATGTGAGTTCTTCTAAGTCTTCTCAACCGCTTGGCATTTGTTATAAATGTGTGTCTGAAAGCTGTTTCAGATGTTTCAGTCCCTTTTCTCCTCTTTGTCTTTAGGTTCAATCCTCATTTCCCCTTGTCAGTGCAGCATCCAGAACACTTGCAGACACTCACTGGGAAGTGCAACTGTTTGTGCAATTTTACTTCTTTATTTTTTTCTCTATAAGAAAGACATGCAACTTCCTAAAGCACGTATTTAATCTGTTTGTGAGTACAGTGCTTTATTTATTATTTAAAGGAAGATGAGATAAGAATAATTGTGCTTGACACAAAAAGGGGTGTGATTTAAAACAGTTTTCCCCGAGTTTGGGATATGCCAGGTGCAGGTGTACGTGACAGGGAAGGTAAATCCCAGGTTGTGGGGTAGATTTGAAAGGAGCATTATGTACAGACAGAGCCTTGGAATGGTGCTTTTCTTCTGTTTGCGCTTCCTTTGGGACTTGGCTTGAACAAATACATAAGACCCTGAAAACTTTCAAATAAGGTTAAATGCATGTGATCTTATGCTCCAGGGATGAGCAGAATTGGTTATGCAAGTAGGGTTTTCTTTGTTTTTTTTTTTTTTTCTTTTGCTTTTGCTTTTTTCCCCTTACTTTTTATTTCAGAATGCTTTGAGTTGTGGCCATGTGTGGGTGTATGTCATTGGACTACAGGGCTGTTTAAAGTCAGCATGCATTGTAGGTCTGTGGGCCATATCTACATTTAGAGTCAGTGCCACATGGCAGAACTGGCTCCCACTAAGCAACCTGGCTGAATCTGATTAAGCAATCCAGATATTTTTCACACCTTGTATGTCCCCACCAGCTAGACAGTTTTATCATATAGCAATTCACTAATGTCCCCAGGAAATCACTTGCTACTTCTAAAACATATTTTGCATCCAACTTTAGCCTGTTGGGTGATCAGTTTTGCTATGGAAATGAACATTTTGATAGCTAGTGAATGGGTCCCTCCGTTCTCTGTCATGGAAAGCAACCATGATGACTTCAATGTGGTAAAGCTTCACTTTGGGGATGGGGGAACAGGGCTCTTGATGTCCTTGGCCAACAAAAGGTATCACAGGGCAGCGTGTAACACACAGGGAGAACAGGAAAACGGCTAATCCCAGCCAGATCCCATTGCAGAACATCTTACTATCTGGCTAATCAGGATAAGTGCTGAAAAGCTCTGAGTGTGATGTCAGATTTATTTCATGATGAACAGGGAAGATCTCTTGATCCTCAAACACTTCAAGTAAAAGTTAAAAGGGGGGGTGTGAGGTGCGGGGGAGGAGGCGGAAAAAAGATATTGCGCTTTTTTTCTTTTTTTTTCCAAGTGTGATGAACTGTTTTCTCCTCTAAGTGTTTTAAATAGCGGCAGTGTGAAAATTACATTTGCTTTGAATAATTGCTAGCGTTTTTCCTATTGCAGTCCTTCTATCTGGAAGCTTTGTATCTAATATTGCTCTTGCCTGAAACTCGGAGGAGCAGTGTGAATGGAGCGGCAGGTCCATTTTTAAAACAAAAAATATTTTATAATATTTTATTTGCTCAACAGTTGTATGCTGTGGCAACACAGGCTTACGCAGCAGTTTATAAGCGTAGGCCCTGGTCCAACAGAGGCTTATATCGCGTATGTTTAGCTTTACGCTGACTCCAAAGGGAATATCAAGTGTGATACAGACTGTAGGTAAGGCCCATTTCCTGCCCCGAGCAGCTTGCGAGTGAAGTAAGACAAGACCCAGAACAATGTGCATGAGTAGGAGTCTTGAACAGGGAAAAATCCCTCCAGGGGGAAAAACCCTACTTGGAGGGATTTTTAAAGAGGGAGGAGAAAAAAAGGAATTTTTTTGTCTTGTGGGTGAAGGGCAGTGAGAGAGAGAGCTCAAGGGTGGCAGGGAGACCTTGTGGGAGGCTGAAGGAGTGCAGGCTCTCTGAGGAGATGGGATACAGCAGAGTAGCGGGCCTAGTGCAGACTCTTGGTTTTATCTGTTGACTAAATAAAACTGGTTGACACTTCAGGGCATTCATTTTTATTCAGTCTAATGAATACTGTCAAATCCTGAGAACAGCTTGTGGAATTCATACATAATTGTTTCACTGATGAAGAAACCGAGGCAGGGAGACTAATGATTTTCCCAAGGCCACAGAAGGAACATCATAATTTAAAAAAAAAAAAAAAAAAAAATCCCTTTCCCAGGCCTGGGCTGAACCACTAATTCATCTCTGAACAGAGGGCAGTATTTACAGAGGCGCTGTACTATCATTTTTAAGTGATTCAGGCACACCTAGGAGTTTGTGTCGTTGGAAGGCAATGCTATTGCTAAAAGGCTAGATCAAGGTTAAGAAGGAACTTTAGACTCCTAAAGATACTGGAAGAGATCATCTGATACCTGAAAAGAATACTTGATAGGAAATTACAGACACTTTATATCATAGATATAGCTGGGCTGGATTGTGCTCTGCTGAAGTGAAGTAGATCTGATCTGTTACAACTTGCTGAATAAAAATCCCAATTAATTCCCAGCCTGGCAATCAGCTCTATCAAGTGTCCTGCTTTACTACTTTCTCTTAGGAGCCATGATACCCAGGCTTGTCTTAGTATATAGTAGCACTTCCTTTTTTCCCTCCTCTACCCATCAATTTGGAAATCAAGTTCTAGTTGGCACCATCTTCCTGTTGTGGGTAACACTAGGAAAAAATGATTGTTAACTGTAGATACTCTGTTTAGGGAAACCGAATCTTTTCCCAAGGATAGATATCACTTTCCAACTTAGTCATGTGCACACCCAAGCCTGTGCATGACTGCATTTCTGTTGCATGATACACACTCCCATTTCATTCAGGTGGAGTCCTGGTAATATCTAATAAATATCTCCTTCCAGCTATTTTGAAGAATGTGCTCTGAATCAGCTGCTGTTTGGCAATACATCCAATACGTAAACAAATTCACTTAAACCCACTGTATGGATAAGCAGTCACAGGAGCTGCAAGCAGTATGCAGGATAAGTTGTTTGGAGAAAGCTTCTACCTGTTTGAGCAGAAAGATTGGCTAAATTATTCACTCTCAGGTGACCATGCCCTACCCCAAGCTACTGCAGGGTTTACTTTTCCCTGGGACAAAGTGTAGTGATGCAGGAGGAGAAGAACCTGCAATAAAAGGGGTTTAGCAGAGGAAAGACCTCTGGCCTGTGTTTGCATGAGCACTGCTGGTAGTTTTAACCAAAGGTTAGGGAAAACAGTCTTGTCTGCAGCCCCGCATTCATTCCTGCCTTTACTTTGCTGGAATTAAATATCATTTGATTGCAACTTCACCCATAAATATGCAGTTTTGAAGTGGGAATCAGATACATTTAATTAGGAAAAGACATAGCATGCCTTACTGCCTGTGTCCAGAGAAGGGGCGACATGATGTGCAGGTGAGATTTGGGACACTTGTGCATCTCTTGCATTTGGACATATGGGAGCTCTACCTGAGTGAGCCCTTTGAAACCAGGCCCTAAGTGTTTGAGTGAAACCTTATGTTATGAAAGGTCCTTGTGTAGTGTCCTTTGGGAAAGGGCTTAGTGTGCTCATTTGCATCTCTATACCCAGAATGCTTTTCCAGCTCATTGCTGTTTCATAGTCACTCTGGTGTCAGTGCTACAGAGCAGCTGAAAGTGGCTTGATGTGCTTCTGCATGCTGCTATTTTCCCTCTGGAGCAAAAGAAAGGATGTCTGTCTGGAAAGGGAGGAGGAAACAAAATGTCCCTATCTTCCCCACAGCATGGGTACTCTCCTGGCCACCCAAACAACCAGCAAGTGCTGCTACGAGGACAGATGCTGGTACTCAAAATCTTAAGCTGCCTGCAAAATATCATCGCGCTCCCAGGCAAAGACGCAGCTGTGTGAAATTGTGAACCTTTAACGTGATCCCACCTCCCTGCCACAGACAGTTCGTGGCAGCTTGGAGAAGTGCTGAGGGTCTAGAGATGTAAAATCCTGACTCTTTAGTCTGTTATAGGGAAGAAAATATGGTAGATTTTGCACTGTAACATCAAACGTGGCAATTGCGAGTGAATCTGGTAATGTTAAGAGCTCTGGGGTCAGGTGTGAGGGCTACAAAGCATCCACTGTGCTGCAGAATGAGAGCACAAATGGAAAAGAGCCCGACCAAGTGGTCATCAATTCCCTTCCCTGACAGGCAAGGGCTGTGCCCTGCAATGAATATTCTGGTTAAAGACATAGCCTTGAAGATTCAGCATGTAATGATTTGCAAGTTGTAGCCTGAGATAACTCAGAGGAAGTACTATATAAATGTCAAGCTACTCTTAATATACTGGTAGTGGTACTATACACTGGTGGTGGTACTTTTTCAAGGAATTGTCACTGAAGTAAAATTAACATGCAAAAGATATGGCAAATCTACTAGCAAATTATGTAAATATTTTGCAAGGGGCAAACTTTCAGTGCCAGGCGTGAAAATTGGGTCACAATTCCCATTAACAATTACACAGCCTGCGTGCCTAATTTTCCAGGCACCATGCTGAAAATTCACCCCACGTTATGGAAGCAATTAATGGCTTAAAATTCTTTTTAGGCCAGTAAATGTGTAGAAGTGTTGATAGCCTTTTCTGTGTGGCATTTAATGAGCTATAATCTGATAACTAGATTAGATTGTTCTCTCATGATATCGACAAAGATTGCTTTATATCATTATTATTGCTATTTAAATACTACAGCAATGCCAGATGCAGGGATCAGAGCCCTGTTGCGCTAGGTGCTGTACAAATATCTGTGAACATGTGGTCTCTTCACTGAAGACAGATATAATAACTACTTTGCTATTCTGGTCTGCTTAGGCACCAGGGAAATGCTGAAGGTTCCCACACAGTATGAATCTATTAAAAAGATAATCTGAAGCTATTTTGGTTTCTCATATAGAGGATTTTTTTTTCCCCTTTTCAATGCTTACACATGACTTTCATTAGCATTAAATGTGTGTGGAGGAAGAGTTGCTCTTAACGTTTGTAGCTCGGTACCTATCCCTTTCATATCAGTTAAATCCCAGTGAATATAACTGTTTAGTAATTGTCTGGTATTTAATTAAAATACAATAACCCCTTTCCAGAGACGCCAGTTGTGAATCTGGTGGCCCAGTCATAAAGATGCTAATTTAATGAATATTCATAAATCATGAATATTCATAGAGTGTCAGGGATGTTCTTTTGTACCCTGCTGCTATGCCAGGTCTCGCTGGCACAGCAGACGGCACATGTTGAAGGAGCTTTGCTCCTAGGGGAGAAGAGAAATATTCACGCTGGAGCAGGACGAGTGTCTGGGTGTAACTCTGAGTGGAGGTGCTGGGAGGAGAGAAGACGGCTGGCGAGGAGCGCATCCGACCCGCCAAGTGGGATGCGCAGTCTCGATGTGGCTACCAGGTGGTAGGATGTGTTCCTTCTCAGGGCTATTGGTGCTTTTATAGCTGATGCACGGCTCTGGCAGAGATGTTATGGCCAACCTTTGCGGTCACAGTGGCCACAGCCACCACTATTACCACCTGAGCAGAGCTTGTGTGCTGGGATTCCCCGTTATTCTTGCCCTGCCCAGGCTGTACATGCAGAAAAGGCACAGTAGGAAGCTGCCTTAAAGCACTTCAGCCTGCTGCAAGTGGTAGGTATGACGTGCCCAAGACTGTGGGGCTGAGTGGGGTTCATGCAGGGGAGATTCTCTAGGATGTTCCAGGTTGCTCCTTGTACTGGGATCTATCCCCAGGGTTTCCAGGGATTTGGCATCTTCCTTGGCCAATGACAGTGACCCCTCTTGACACTGATGTTGTAGCCAAATATTTCTTCCATTAGCTTTGGTGTGTTTAGGGAAATTTAGTGATACATCTCTCTATTAGTCAAAAGAAAAAAAGAAAACAATTCCAGAAAATTGTGTTTTATCCTGCCACTTGAGATACTGCAGAACAATGTCAGTGTCCCTCCACAGCCTTGCAAACTCCATACTTTCCTTGTGACATGTTTTTAAAGAAACGGGAGTATTTAACCTAACCCTAGGAATCCCTAATATACCGTCTAAGGAGCAGGCAAAGGAGCCAGCCTTGTATTCGCTGCTTCTACAGGTTTCAGTTGCCCCAGAGTTCCAGGTTGATGGCTGAAATATGCTTGAATGCAAATGCTGCGCGCCCTTATGGTGCCTGTGTGATGCCAGTGAGGCGCTTTGCTGCAGCTTCGCGTTGAGAGGCGCGTACCTATGGGTGCGGAGCAAGCCCGCTTCTCACCCCGCCACACACTGCTGGGATGCAAATTTGTTCTTGTGAAAAAATGTCAGCGCAGAGAGTTGAGCTGTTTGCTTTGGCAAAGTGTAGATCAGGAGCGAGCGCCCGTCCCTCTGTCCGGGCTGGGATGTCGGAAAGTTTAGGAAGCCGAGCAGCACCGGTGCTCTGAGTGCCCTGCTGCCGCCTCCCCGGGACCACCGCAGCACTCAGGCTCTGGCTTTGTGCAAGGGATCCTTGCAAACCCCCTACCAACCCTTCAAATGTGTTCGCAAAAACTGGCAGGGAAAGGAGAGGGGAAGAAGAGCTGCTGGTGCTATCCAAGAGAGCTCTGTTTTCTCTGGTAATTTATTTCAGCTAATACACTTCTCTAATAGCTGCCGGCTCCAATCTTTGCTTACATAAACGCTTATTTAAAGCTCTTACGATCAAATCATTCATCTGGACTCAAACTCGCTTCTAAATTTGTGCATGTAAATTTTATTCATGGGCCCAGCTGTGTTCGTGCCGAATTTGCATTTGTGCATATGAATGTGTTGTTTTTTCCCTCTGTCAGCATACAACCACAGGCTGCAGCTGAAAATATGGACCTAGATTTCAAAAATTTTAATGACCATACACTGAAAGTTTCAGTTCCTTTCCCCAGAGCTGGTAAACTTGTCTGCATAAGCCATATCTTTATCCTTTGCTTTAGGGAGCTTGTTACTGTATGTGTCTGAAGACTTGCTTGCACGTGGTATTCAAACATAAAATGAGACTTTGTTTTGCCAATATGGGTATTGACATGAAAGGGCAATTAACTTTTTGTCTTGCTTTTTATGAAACTAATCCTTCCTTCCTGTGTTTGTACCCCCTCAGTTTGTCTACTAAAAGATTGTTTTGAGAAGAGCTGAAATTTATTTTGTTCATGGGGGTGGCAGGACAAGAAATCAGTTCACTGGAGGCTGGCAGGAAAAATACCTTTCTGCCTCTGTAAACAGTGCAAATAAATACAATTCAGAGAAGGAAACAGTAAATCAGTCTTGCAGAGCAATTTGGATATCTGATGTATGCAGCATGAGTAACCTCACTTCATGTACTAGCAGAAGTGTGAAGCAACAGTGGTGCTGCAGGTTCCCCACAACTGTTCATCAGAAGGGTCTTACAGGATTCTTTTCCTGATGCTTTGTGTAGAAGATTGTGGTCTGTGTGCCCCATTCATTATAATGCTCTTCCCTGATTGTCCAAGAGCAGGAACCCAGTTAAGTAAAAAGTTTGTTAAATAAACTTGCAGTAATTTCAAAACTTTAAGTAGTTACAACCTTGTTAAACATCAAGACCCTTTGCAATCTGCTGGGTACAAAAAGATTGTAGATTAATTTGACGATACTGAAACTCACTCCAGTGCTTCTGAAATGAGTAAACGGAAGGGTATCATAATCCTGAGTAGAGCATGGAGTCAAGGGGATCCCAAGAACTTTGCATGTAAAGGCTCTTCTGAGAGATATGGTTTGCATAAATTGCTTCTCTACCTTTTCATGTGGCATAGACTATTTCTTTGGGGTTGGGGTTTAGGTAACAGTGTAGGTTTTACCCTGGGAAATGCAGTTGTAAGTCACAAGTTATTCTAGGTAAGTGAAGATGTTCATGCATTTTCAGTGCTAAAGTGCTGCATAGGAGTTGAAGGCACTGGCAGTGAAAAGCACAAAGAGGTGAAGACCCCAGCATCACCTGTTGTTATCATTATAATTCTCTCCTCCAATGGGAAATGTCGGGTACTCATCATTTTGCTAGAAACTGGGGACTTTGGAAGGAAATGAAGAAGGTACTTGCTGATCTTGTGAGAGCCTGAGGGCATTTAACTTCCTTTGGCATCTGACAAAAGTGTGGGAGTTTTGGATGATGGCGACCAGTAATGTCACAGGCGTGTGTTGGAAGCACACTTTCTCTCCAGTAGCTTTTGGAAAGCTTTAGCCAAAGTGGTTAAAATAGAGTTGAACAGTGATTACATGATAATTCTGGAAACAATTCTAATTCCACTTCTTTTACTGCTTGTTTGTGCAAGATAAGTAATTATATCAGAAATGTGGTATAGGAAGCTGGGCAATTTCTTACTAATTTTGGTGTGGGTTTTTTGTGGCATGCTGAGCTGTAGCCTGTTTGTGCACTACTGACTTGATGGCAGTACAGAAATGCAGTGTTCAGTGGCATTGCATACAAGAAAGCATGAAGGGTGAAGTGAGAATTCCTTTTCATCACAATTTGCACTATGCTGAGGGCTGCAGAGCATCTGGGATATCCCCTACCTTGTGCTTTTGTGCCTTCACAATTTTAGATGAATGAGTTATTCCTTGAAATGATACCACTTTTCAGTGCAGCACTTCTCAGTGTCTCAGACCTGTAACCTTTGCAGGTGACATCGAGTTGTCCTTAGTAAGAGACTTACTCTAAAATTTGTCAGTGTAACTAACTATAGAGTTCTAAGATTTCATTATGAAAGCTTTAATGAGAAAGAATTCTATTGAGATGTATTACATAGACTGCTCATACCCTTTTGCTTAATAATCTAAAATAAAAGCATATTTAAGGAGGGCCTAATTCCATACTTATTCAATGTTCTTAACTTAGATAAGAATTTCAATGGGATGTCTTCACTCAGAATATTCCTCAACTTCGATGAGGAACAAAAGATAATCTTCAGAAATCAACATTTTCTGCTTTAGAATCCAGTAGTGCTTGTTTGAAGAAATAGCAGTTACAGAAGGGAAAATGACAGTCTCTTTAACATATACTTAAGTATGGTAAGTGCAACGATGAAAGCAGACATAAGGAGTGAGAAAGATATAAATGGAAAGATTAATGACAGCATTAATTTATTTGCATCTATCATGGAGAAGTTATTTGCAACATAAAAAGTAGCAGTTTGTGAAAGGCACTGTAGTAACTTAATTCTCATCTGGGTATTAAACTTAATACATGTAATATTTCTACAATTTCACCTGCCTCCCTTCCTTTTTTGTTCTCTGCCTTGGAATTTACAATGCCCTTTTGTGTTCTTATTCATGGGGTGGTGAGCAATGCTTTGACCTCTTTTGCACTTTAGACACGAATCATGTGCGTTACCTTGCCTGGTAACTACAGCTGTCTTTACGCCATTTAAAAGGAAAAAAAAAATCATTTGTGCAAGCAGATAATGCAAATTATTTCTTGGAAAGTATTGCAGAACACCGACTATGGGATATTCTCATTTATGTTGCAACTCCTTTTCACTCGGTGTGCAGGCATGAGGTCACTTGGGTGCTCGAGGGTTGTGTTTCCTCCCCTGTGAGCCTGCCGGTGTGGTGAGCAAGGTCCGCATGTCACCTGGAGCGGCCACAGCCCCACGGGTGCCCTAGACCGGGCAGCAGCTGCTGCCCTTTCTGCCGCGGGATCCCTTTGCAGTTTCAGGTAGCAAACCTGGAGTAAGGATCAGTTCGATGCCAAGTGACACAAAGAGGAAAACTGTGTTTCTTTGGAGCTGCGGGGGCTGGGCAGGAGGAGCAGAAGAGTTATTAGACTGACACAGAGTAATTGCCGGAAGCGGAATTTGGCCAAGCCTTGTGGTTCATGCTGGGAGCACCTTATGCAGTTTATATTACAGTTATAGATTTTTCTTGGGATGTCGCTTACCTTAAATGACCATTGCCTCCTTAAATGACCATTGCCTGAAAGACAGCACATAATGAGATAATGTTCATCCTGACACCTTCCTGGGTAATGGCTCAATGTTCACTCAGGAAGAAAAATTCATTCTGACCAAATCACGTCTACAATGATCTGATGCCTTTTTTTTTTTCCTAGAGAGCTTATATCCAAAGACTGTCCAAACTTCAGGAAAATACTTACATGTTCACAGTCTGATTCAATAGTTTGCAAAGAGAGACAGCCCATTAAACAAATGCACAAGATTGTCTTGGCTCAGCATTTATTCATTGTTCAAAATTTTTAAACCAACAGAGGTTCTCCTGCATTTGAAAAGAGATATCTTTATGATAAATAATGGCTTTTCCTTTAAAAAAAGGTGAACTTGAGTATCAATTCCAAAAGACCAAACCGTTATGGCAGAGAGGCCATTAGGCTGCAATTTGTCTTATAACAGATGTTGTAGAGTCTTGTCACTTCGAATGCTAAAACAGATGGGATATACACTTGAAAATGTACTAGAAGTATTTAATTTCCTTTCCAGCACAGGAGATTTCTTCTCTCCAAGGTCTTTGATGCTCTTTGTCTGTTTGTTAAATCCTGTTGCATTCATTGGTATGGTTTAAGCTCCTTGGAAAGCTTTATCTGAGTTTGTGTTCTAATACAATTACTCTTGAATTGCTTTAGTTTTGCTGAATGAGACATGATTCTGTTTCAAGCTGACTTTTTATTAGCCTCTTTCAAGATCCCTTGTAAACTTGCTATTATCACTAGGTACAAAACTGTGGAGGTGACACAATACCTGGCACTGATTTTCAGCAGTTACAAATAACATTAGCCAAATGCATATTATATATGTCTACGTATTAAAGAAAAAACCCTAGATAATCCTCCATACTCATGCACTTTAGATACAGGCTACCATGTATGTTGTGAAATTACTGTTGTTTACAATAACTATGATTTCTCATCATCTGCAGGAAGACTCAGCTGACTTCATTGGACTCCATATCAGGTTTTCTAATCCAATGCAGATGCTTTTTCAAAGTCTGGGGATTATCAACTCAATCCCCAGATGAACTGGGAAGTTTTTAAGTGAAAATGACGGTTCTCTGGTGGAGTGGGGGGCTAAAAACTTTGAATGATTCTCCCCAAGACACGTGGTGGGAAACTTGGAGAGCAGGTATTGGCTTTCATGAGCTGGCCTTGGGCTCTTAACCTGTGAGTGCTGAACAGCAGATATTACAGACACATCCATGTGTGTGCTCATGTTTCATACCATATGATCAATTTTTTCCTTTTAAAATCAACTTTCCATGTAAGACTTGTTTGTTTGCATAAGTCAAAGGAAAAGCCCTGATATTACTACATCAGTTTTGTTCTTTCTTAGTTCCAAGATGCACATAATACTCTGACAAAATTTGTTTTATATATATCAATGTTTATATAGCTAGCACAAAACTCAGCATCTTTAAAGTGCTCTCTGCTAGGGGCATCTTGGGTCTGCCTCAATAAATTAGGGGACTGCATTGTCTGAGTCAAATGACACTCTTATTTTCAGTTCCTGAGTGATGTTTAATATGCATGTATTTGGAATCAAATCTAGAAGGAAAGCACATCTAGAATGCAAAGGACCTTCCACTGTCTTGAGCTTGGCAGCTTCATTTTCTGAGCTCTGGAAGGAAAGCCATGAGTATAATAGTTCATAAATGTTTTTATTTCTTTTCTTTCTGGGATAGTCATCATTATTTTTGAAAACAGTAAATGAAAGCTTTTTTTATTCTTTTTCTTTCTGACCATTTTAATGAACTCATTTTCCAGAGGAGGTAGACTGTGGAGCACCTATTAATGATTCCTTCTGTCATGCCATTAATGTTCTTCTGCCTTGACTCCTGCCTCACCAGTATAAATTGAATTTTTGTAATTTGAGGATAAAAATCAGGATATTTTAGGCTTTGTGCTGACATGAATTTGTACCTTAAGTGTATTTTTTAATCGAAATACTAAAGTCAAAACGAATTACACTATTTTTCACATAGCTGCATCTTTTGGAAACAGGAAACTCTGAGGGCTGTTCCAATGCACTGAGCAGGTTGGTGAGAACGCTGATTAAGAGCTCAGAAGATAATTCCTTAGCTAAGATGGAGGTAGTGAACAAGTTGTCTTTCACGTAGCTGTTATGGTTTCCAGTTCTCAGGTGCTGCATCTTTGTTGCCATATTCAGTTTTCTGGTCTTGTTGTTTGGGGAGGGGGGGAGAAAGTTACCATTTCATGGAAATGACAGTTGCTCCCAAATTTTACTTGCCCTCCAACTGCATGTATGGGACTGTGGTATGCTACTGCTTTTCTTTTTTTCTTGTTTTTTTCTCTTTTTTTCGCAATTTTTTCTTAGATATTATTTAAAGGACTAACACAATTTGAAGTGATAAAATACTTCAGAAAGTTTATACTTGCCATTCTTTGAAGTGGACACAAATAGAACAAAACTTTACCACCTAAAGACAATCAGTCATTCTCAAATAATTTCTTTATTAAATAAAATATTGATCTCAATTTACTTGAGCTTTTTACTGTCCATACTTCTCTCATGATTTTTTTTAAATGATCTACCCTGTGAGTCAAGTAGTTATTTAGCTGTTAAAGCTTTACATGGCTAAAAAGTTATGTTAAGAATTTATTAGCAGCTTAAAGCGATTCTGTTAGAAAGATAGCATGTACTTGAAGCCGATATGATTTGTGTACCATAAAAAGAACTACGGGAAGAGTAAAATTGTGTAAGGTTACCAAAGATTCAACTGAAGAGGGTGAGGTTTTATACAGAAGAAACTGCAGGCCTTTTTTTTTTCCTCAGTCAAGTAGTTAAAACAATTTAAAAACCAAATTTAAAATGAGAAAAGGAATTGAAGAACACATGTCCCTGCCATCCAGAAGCTATCAATAACTTGCCATCTAAACTTTTAACAGTGACTTCTGTAGAAGCCATTTAGCCTGAAGGAAGACATCTAATCTTGCCTAATCCTCACAAAATAAGTGACTTAAAATGGAAGTACAAATGGGAGTACAGTTTAGTATTTTTTTTTAGTATTGCCTGCATAGCCAGAATGCAAAAGCAACTGCGTGCAAAAAACACTTCTCTGCATTCTAAATATAGCAGCGTCCACGTGAATTAATATTTCATACAAGAATAACCTATAAAAACAGAATAAACACAGCAACAATATTGGTAGGATATTGTTTTTAGATGGAACAGGTTTTAAATGAGTAAATGAATATCTAATAAAAACACTAAATCCTTGTATGAATAAAAGTCTGATAGACCTGTGTTTGGTTAGGTCCTCGATAGAAAACTTTTAAAACAGGGCCAATATACATACACTTAAGTGGAAATATAAAGGAAAGTAGGAACTCGTGGATGTTTCTCTAGCTTAGACTTTTTATTGCAGCTGGCTGGTTCACCTGTGATGGGATGTAATAAAAGGGAGATGTAAACACTGCCCTGTTGTGTACAGAGCCTGAGATGGATCAGGCAATGCCAGGGAGGAGCCATGGGGTGAGCTGCCTCTCCTCTGGCAGGGGGAATGGAATGTTCTTTGGTGGTTTTGGTCTTAATCTCTTCGAGGAAATATCCAGGGTCATGTTAGGCAACTGCCTTCCTTCCCAGAGGTGCACTTGCCTGGGGTCCTGCAAGGTTTCAGGCTGCTCCACTGACACACATTACATTGGCACGGGATTACTGAGGAACACAGTGTGGGATGCGCTAAGTGCAAAAATTACACCAACCTTTACATTTCCTCCACCACCTAGCTCAGATGCTCCAGTTATGTCTTGGGGGATGTTTGGAGCATAAAACTGAAAGTGCTGGCAGGAACTTGATGCAACAAAATGAATTGAGCCTTAGGCTCAGGCCAAAGGGACAAGGAGTGCTTGAGTCTGCCCTGACCAGGATCACATTGTGTTCCCTGTGTGCAAGCTGGAGATTTGCTGAGTTCCTTCTTGGGAACCTGCTTTGTAACTTTTGCAGTTGATGGGGAAAAGTCAGTGGGGAAGCACTTTCTGTGCAAGGACTGAAAATTTAAAACTCACAGATTTTTGACCAAGTGTCATGAATTTGATACTATAGCCTAACAAGGGGGTATGAAGGAGAAGGGGGAATCAATGAAGAGGGTTAAATAGATAATAGAAAAGTAAGGAAATATCCTGAGGCCCAAACTGTGGGGGTAAGAAAGAGATCTCATTAAAATTACGTATAGAGATAAAAGGAGCTGTGATCTATTGCAACACACCAAGCCAGGAAGGTCAGATAGATAAGAATTTTTGTGAAATTAATAAGAATTTTATCTACATCTGGAATTTTAAATGCTTGCAGACATCTCCTGAGGGAAAAACCATAGTGGGAAATGGATGATTCAACAAGTTCTAGAAAAGTAGTGGAGCTTAGTCTTGATTTTTTTTAAATGTTTGTTCTGCAGAATGGAGAAATGTGTGAAGAGAAAAATGCTTTTTTATATTTTAGACAATGAAGGTGAAGTAGCTGAGAGTACAAAGGCAATAGGCAAGTTGGGTGAAATTGAGCATGAAATGAGATTTCACAATCTTTGTGAAGAGATGAGGAGGAACAACAATGTAACAAAAATGGACTTGAGAGAATGATAGCTAAGATTTCTCCAGAGACAATTTTAATAGTTGAAAGCAAAGGTGAATTACCTGCCAGATCCTCAAAGATGTGACATTATGGTATGAGCATAGAACAACTCAATATAGAAATTAACTTGACTAAAGAACTGGGTTCTTCACAGGGAGCAAGGAAATACATCATAGGGGAAGAAAGAGTACCCCAAAATGGCACAAGTATGAAGAGATGAAAGGAAGATCCAGGCACTAGGTAGCAATGCTAACTAGCTAGGTAGAGATGCTGAAATGAGGAGGAATTATCCTCAACATACATTAATAAGATAATCTAGACCAGGATTGCTGCTTTGCTTACAGGAGAAAGTAAACTGCTAATGGAATACTCTTCAGAGTCTTTTTAAAAATCCTTTATTTTTTTTCTTTTTAATTGAGACCTCATTAAGAAAGTTTTTCCTTTCATATTATTAATACTGTTAAAATCAATAGAAAAGGGATACAATCCTAGCCAGAAATAGAAAAGACCACGTTAGAGATTTACTGATGGTTCAGATGTTTTCAAATGGACTGGTTGTGATGGACTTTGTTCCAGTTTGTCTAAAGGAATCTCAGAGCCATTAGTTCTTTCTTTGAGAGTTCCGCTGAGATAGATGATGTAGCAGTGGAAAAGAGAAAACATGCCTTTCATTTTGAAAAAGGGGGGGAAAAGGGGAACCAGAGGATTACAGACCAACCAGTGCTAACTCCAGCTCCAGTCCACAGGAAAATTCTGGGGAGGGGAAGAAAAAACAACAAAATCCAAAACCAAACATTTTAAAGCAGCTGAAGGATAAGAAAGTAAAAAGCTGCCAGCACAGATTTGTCAAGAATGAATTGTCAAACCACTTGGATTTCCTTGTGCAGCAGGGTAACAGACTTCATGGAAAGAGAAGAAACAATTGACATAGTCTCTTGAGTATTGTGAGGTCTTTAAAGTTGGCTTGCATGACATTCTCTGAAGCAAGGGAAACCTGGGCTAGGTGAAAATGCTGTTAGGTTAAAGAAAAACTAGCTAGAGAAACGGCTTTAGAGAATGAATTTTAGGAGGATGAAGTAGTATCAAAGCAGAAATATGTACTGAGGAGTGCTCTACAGAGCTGTGCCCAGCTCTCATTAGACCATGACCTGAGTGATGCCATACATATTATACATGTTAAATTTACAGAAAACTGAGAGTGGAAAGCTTTATGAATAGAGAATGGGGAAAAGGGTCAATAAGAATAGGTTGAAACTTTGTAAACCGAGTATAGAAGAATGGTAGTTCAGCAGAAACAATAAACTGCAAGAATAAACTGCTGTTTTGACAGCAGTTCTTTGGAAAAATTACAAACCAAGCAATGTCATGCTGTTGCAAAAACGGCAAACATCATCTAGGAATTCATAAATGGCAATATAATCTGAAAGGTGTGTTAAGTAACTTGTCTGTGATGCTTAGCACAGGCAATGTCTTCCCAAAAGATGTTGACCACTTTGGGATACCTTTGTCCTTCTAGAAAGATATTGACCACTTGGAGACAATTGAAACAAGAGTGATGGGCATGGTCACAATGTCATGTCAAGATGTTATGGCTGTTATGGAGACATATGTGGATGGTCTTGTGGGGTCCTACCAGTGGTCTTCAAACATGCAAAAGTATGGTGCAGAGAGGAAGAGAGAGGTTTCATTTTGCATAAGAGGAAATGGGATGAAATCATTGTTAGAAAGAATTGGATATTAGGATAAATATAAAAAAAACAGTTTCCTGATAATTCATGCAGGGCAGTTCTGGAACAGACTGTCCCCTTTGTGGCTGGAGGCTGTTAAGAAGAAGAATGACAAAATGTAGAGCTGATTCTGTCTTGGAGGAAAAAGTCCTGCAGACAGTCTCCCCAGTCCAACACTCCTCAATTCCACAGTTTCACTGATAATGATAACTATCCATCTTCTGTAAGTAATAGGAAGGGAGTAAATCATTGTGGAATTGCTGTTGTTCTAGGACTTTACCCTTGAGAATATCTGCTGCAACAGGCATGGCTGTCAATATCAAAGTGAGACAGAAAATACTTTGGGCAGGCGGTTTGATCCAGCTCGGGCCTGCAACAGACAGCACAAAGCAATAAGTTTTCCCTGCAGTTCTGAAACTTCTTGCTGTATATTTACAGATAATTATTCTGTCTGTCTCTGTCTTTCATGTACCATATTGATGGAACTTCTGAGCAGTACAACTAAATGATTAGAAAATTGTTTAGTTCAGTGCTGGTGTATTGAGTTTTAAATCAGACTAAATCATATTCTTTTTTTGTTATCCCAGTCAAACTGCTCGTACTCCTTTTAAATTCCTTCACTCTGATTTTGATTCTCAATACCCCAGATTAAAGCTCTTTATCCATACCTTCATGCTTTCTCTTTTGCAGTTCCAGAGCAGATTTGCATAGCAAAGGAGATATTTGTGTTTCTCCTGACCTCATCTATATTCTGGTGCACAGCGTGCACTTATATGATAGTTTATTCCGGGATGATGAACAGATGCAAAAGTGTCTTCAATTGTCTCTGGAAATTAGCAATGGTCAATACATCCTGCAAACACAATGCTGGATGCCGTGGTGCATGCAAAACATGCATGGCAGGCAGAGCACATAGCCTTTTCCTGCCTCTAGCACACTTCATTTAATTTTAATAGTAGAAGGAGATGTGGTATCTTTTGAACATAAATATCCTTGTGGGCTAATGTAAGGCTTGGACAATGAGAGTTTTGCATAGGAGAATTTGGCTTAACCTGTCAGTCTTCCAGAGATTAACAACTTCATCAGCTACTGTTGATATTGACAGTCAGTTGCTAGGCTACATGTTTACTGCTAAATGAATAGGCGACTTGGGGCCAGTGTGAATATTCAACAGATTGGCAAATAAGTAAAACGTGCTGTGACTTGATTTGTTAATTATAGTCAAAATAAATGGCTGTATTGATGACTATGATTTTACACAGCATTAGTCCTCTGAAAACAGCAATTAAGTCTGCCATGTAAACATATATCTTGCCTGTGACAAAAAAAAAAAAAAAAAAAAAAAAAAGCTTTAAACAACTGAATACACCACTCCAAGCAGTTTCACTAGGAGTCCTGAAGTGCTTACATTAGTTAAATTATGTCCTTGGGTGTTTTTACACCTCTGACTGAAGCACAACGTTCAGGCAGGGTCTAGATTTTGAAAAGCTTTCTTGTTTGCTGCATACAGTGCTACTTATGGTCAGAGTTTTTCAAAAGAAGCATGATCACACTTGAGAGAGAAAACTCAAGTAGCTAGATTTCAGGAGGATGTTTTTTTCCTGTTGGGAGAAAGCAGAGCATTAATTTTATGCTTTATATGCTCTTTTCTTGTGAAAGAGTTCTCACATGTATACTCTATTACTGTGTTCCAGTTTATCTGCTGGGTTAACTAGAATTCACTTCCCTTGATCCATACTACTCTCTCGTTATGTTTGAAACTCTCACTATATCGATTCACTCATTTAGTGTTTCAGGACTTGCACACACTAGCAGGTGCACTGAGCATTCAGCATCACTCATTGTTCAGTGTTGCATGTGTATAGGCAATGCCACTGTTCTGGGCTGTACTATGCCTTTTGGTTGAAACTTGGAAAACATATTCTGTTCTCATTGCAGTTAACAAGTTTCACAAGTGGCACTGGTCAAGCCTCTCTCTCAAGCTTTTTTTCTATCTATAATAAATAGTTGTTGGGGTTTTCTCCTTCATAAATAATGGCCAACCTAAAGAGAACTGCAGTTGCCAAATATGCCCCAATATTTGAAACAGAGAAATAGAGGTTGTTTTAAGCTTGAGAAAAGTAAATGTGTTCTTGCATAGGGAAAAAATACCGTTTTCCCTGGATAGGTCTGTGTTACTAATACTTGTTGAGATTAGGCTTGAGTTTGGGCTAGTAATTGTCTTTTTCACAAAAAGTGATAGGAAGGAGCTCCCCTGTTTCAGACCTCAATTTTGTTCCAATGTACATCTGAACATCTGCCTTTCTTTGTAAGCTCTTGAATTGTTGTCTTCTGCCGTCTCACTATGAGATGTCCAAGACCAAATTTGCAAAATTCAAACCACACTGACCCGATCTGATCACAGCTGATCCGAGGCAGAGCAGTACTAAATGCTTAAGCTGAGAGGGAGTTTTGGCTATTCTTTCCTTCAGTGTGTTGCTGAAGGAGAAAACACCCAATGCAGATGCCTGGCTGTCAGATATTTGGAGAAAATCAGGCTGAAAGGGTCTTAGAAATGAAACTAGAAATGGAGTAGGACTAGAGATTGAGCTGGGTAGCTTAGAAGGCAGCAAATAAGTGATTTGTATAGGGAGAGCTCCAAAATGAAGAAATAGCTGGGAGACAAGTGGTTGCACTGATATTGATTTGATGAGGGGAAAAAACAAAGATTAAATAAAAACCAGAGTGATAATCAGCTGCAAATAATGTTAGCAGCTTTATCTTTGCTTAAGGATATGAGATCAGTGCTCTCTGTCAGCACATTATCTTGCATCTGCATGCTATTCATCACCTTTGTCACAGTGCAGGTTATGTAGAAGGCTTGCAAACTATCCCGATTCCCAGGATCTACACTAACTGTTACAATGAAGGAGCAAGGTGCCGGGGATGCTGACAGCTCTGTGAATTCTTGTGTGCTCCACAATGATTAAAAAAAGAGAAAAAGTTAATAGTTACCAGGGAAATCACTGAAGACAACACAAAGAATATCAAGGTTCACCTTGAATGCACTCATGTTTTGGACCTTTCATTTTTGAATGAATGCTTTTGTGGATAGGGAAAAAAACATCAAAGGAAGACAAGGATGTTCCAAAGTATTGAATGGCTTTACAAAGTGGGTGGTAGACCAGTGGAGCTCACTGCCAAAAGACATTGTGAATGTGACACGTTTACATGTTTAAGTTCATGAAAGACAAAATCAGGGAGAATTACTAACTGCGTGTAAACTATACATGGGTCAGGAAGTCTCAGAGCTGAAAATAGTTTGCAGCTGAGAGGCTATGAGTTGGAAATAGAATTGTCCTGTCCTTCCTCATCTCCAGCAGCTGATTATGGCCACCACAGCAGACAAAAGCACCCCTGATACATGGATTTCATACTGGACATTTTTTCCTGATTTATTTGCTATTGACTGCACAGTAGCTCATCTGACACAGCGGGGTATTTTGAGGGATTTCTCCCCCAAGGGCTACATTTACCAAATTAGTTTTATGTCATATGTTGCACCATAAGCACTGTGATCCTCTTCTTGGGAAGATGACAAATCTTCTTTCACTGGGTGAAGCAGGAATATTTATGCTTCTGGGAATCATGGGAAGATGACTGTGTTTCCCCAGAGATTATTAACTCTAATGAACTACTGGACCAGGCATAGTTTCATAACCAGTGTGGCTGTGCAAACATACATTGTTGGTTCAGTCATTTTAGGATTCCCACAGGGTGAACCATTTTTGCAAAAGCTTGTTCTATGCCAACCATGAACTTCGTTGCAGATCCAGAGTGGGGAAACGGCTTTGTTGGAGCATCTTGTTGTGGGGGCAATAAATCCCTTCCGAACATTTGGACTTTTGTTCAGTAATCCACTTTCTAAGTTTTGTGTGCAGTTACACTTGCCCCCAAGCACTAATGAGTGCACAGAATGAAGAAGCCTCAGGGTGCAGGTAGCTAAGACAGGAACAATTGCAAGACAATTGGCAGACTTTTCAAGTCTGGAGACATTAACTTTACACTGGCTGACTAATGGGATGGTTTCCCTAATCAATTTGTTGGTTTTGCAATGCTGAAAAATATACTGATAGTCTTGAAAACAAGAAACAGTCCTCCCAGAGCTGGTGCCTATCTCTGTGAGGGGGCAGCTGGCATGATCTGGGCAGCTTCTTATTGTCCAAGGAAGTCTTGCTCCCTTCCTTGCTTGATTTGCCCAAGGTAAATTACCTCTTTTTGAAACAAGCTCCTAGCTTTTCTATTTAGACAGTTTAAGACTAGCAGTTTTAAGCTAATTACAGACCATTTATAAATGTATCAGTTCTTGTTCCAACATTTTACCATGCACCAGGATATCATGTAGGTATAACAAACAGGCTGAGAGAGGCATGCCACGTAATACCCTCTTCGTTAGACTACTGAATGTAGCCGATGTATTGCACTAGCCAAAACCCATCATTTTAAATTGCCACAGTCCTTGTCCTGCTGTGAATGTGTTGGTTTTTTTTTTTTTTTCCCTGTCCCTCTGGATCCACTTCCACTTGCCAATAGCTACTTTTAAGATTCAGGGTAGTAAACCAGACCAAGCTTTCACCAGCATCTAGGGTACTATTTACAGTAATAAAGGAGCACACATGAAATGGCTTTGTGTTGTTTTCTGAAATCTGATGCTGTCACCTTTTTCCCTTAACTGGACTTGGCCTGAGACTTGGCTGAAGGGTCTATTCAAGCTTCCTGACACACTTCTTCCATGGGTTTATAAGGCCTTCTTTACTGGTTCTCTGCTGAAAAGAAGGATGTTGTTTAGGTATCCAGGATCACTCTTGTGTGGGAGCAGTCAAGTACAACTTAGATGTTTGTCAGAAAGAGAATAATTCCTAACAAAATAGTCTCAAAAATATTTTATTGCTTCTCTTTGAATGCTTTTTAGGGTGCCAGATTAAAAGTTAATACGTTTTCTGAATGTTCATATGTTCACACCCAAACTTCCTATAGCTCATGTTAATTTACCAGATCCAATTTTTGCCATCACAGTCCACCTTTCCCCATCTCTTTCTGACTGTTATCAGAAGCATTCTGTAGATGTATAGAGATTTGCTCTTGTTTCAGATCCAGAAGAACTTCAGCAGCTAAAGATCCCCAGGGATCCAGGATCTCAAAGCAAGTTTCATCTTCCATTTGCTGGAAAGATGCCGCTGCCTGTAGTTTCTAGTGGTATTTCTGCCCCTAAAAGTGGGGCTTGGGCACTGCAAAAGATATCTGTAGGCTGAATGACCCATTCTCTTACCTTCTATTCCTGGTGTCACAACTAAAAAAGTCTGACTCGGTGATTTTAGTGCATTTCACATAGTTACTTATTGCACACTGTTCATTTCTTCGTAAACAAAACAAAAAAAAGTAACTTCTAAGCTCCCTACAGACGCTAAAAACTGGTGTGTACTGTTGTCTGAACCCCTGGCTTGGTTCAGCTTCATGATTCCCTCCAGCCTGTTCTGCTTCCTGGTGTTGGGGTTCTGGTTTGGAACATGCCATGATCTATTTTCACTAGGCCTGTGTTTATAACTGTTCTCGTTTAAAGGCATTTTTTTCCTCCAGGATCAATAATGACCTCATATGCATTCCTTAATTTTTGCCATTGTTGCCAATTTCTTTTGCTGTATAAACTCAGATTGGTCATCATTCATTCCACAAAGCATAATGATGGTATGACCCATATTAAAATTGCTGAACTGAATTTGAGATAGAGAAACAGCACTGTAGAGATCTTGGCAAATTCCTGGCATCTTCTTCTGTTTGCAGCAGCTGTTTCCTTTTGTGGTATGCAGCTGTGAAAAAAAGTTCAGGATCTGTAGTAAATTGTACAGTCAGTACAATATCTTTTTGTCTTTTGCTTTATTTCCGGCTCTTACCTGAGTGTCTGCAAACTGGTGTATAGCCAATTTGCCCTTGAGGTCCTTGCTGATATTTGAGTATACCAGGGAAAAGGTTTGTTCCCACCCAATTCAAATGAAGCTTTGGGTTTTTTTTCCCTTTCCCTTCCTTTCAGCATGTCACAGTTGTTGATACTGGTTCATTTTCATTTTCTAGGACACTCTTCAATTCCCTGAGCCCTTTCTGCAGTTTATCAGATAGCAGCTTCCAGGCTGGTCAAAGCTTTTGTAACCCTTTCCAATCTTATTTCAAACCACAACTGTTGCAGCTGCAACTCTTAGTTTCTTTGGGCATTTTGCCATTGGCTTTCTAATAAGGGTTCATCTTTACTGGTAAGTTTTCAGGTGCAATTTTAACTCCTCCAGTTCTTTATGTGTTTGAACTGTGTACTGCCTTTTGTTCTGCCCTGATACAGAAGAGATACTGACTCACAGGCTTTGTTCTTGGAAACCAGAACATGGGGGTTTTCTCTCTTTAACCCTGTTGTAGGAAGCCCCGAGTCTGAATGTTAAGAAGTGCAATTGATGATTGAGTCACTTATCTTTGATGCAATCCTGTTTATTTACAAAGTCCTGATTTCTGTTTCTGCAGGTAGAATCAAACAAGAGATAATTCCCTTGCTTGAAATTCCCAATCTCTTTCAGTCAGCACTTGCCTCAATAGCTTTCTTAAGGTTTATCTTGAAGTCATGCTGTTGATGCTTTTGTGGCTCTTTTTGATGCTTCCTTTTGGCTTTTGATTGGAGATTCTCCCACAACCATGCAAAACAAGCATTCTGCTACCAAAGTCCTAAACATCTAGACTCCAGGGCTTATTTTCATTCCAAACTTCCCATATGTTTATGCTTTGGTTGTTCTCCCATTGTTTTGATTATTTTGCTCCGTAAATGAGCTTAATGTTTATTTGTATTTAGTACAAATAAAACACAGCTCTTCCACTCAATGATTTCAGCAAGTTTTGGTCAATCCTGCTGTGATGCTTTCTTATTGCTCTTTGGATAAAGGCCACAGAGGTACATACACACACTGCAGAGTGGAGGGCAGCTGCATGGTGCTTAGTATGAATTCTTGTCTGACCTCCTCAAGTGGCCTCTTAGCTGCTGGTTATCCCTGCGGCTGTGTCCAAAAGGACTGATAGATTTGGTTGGAGAATATTACATTTCTCAAATTAATAATTTAAAGATTTTTTTTTCCTCTCTGAAAATGCTTTGTGGATTGCAGGAGTGAAAAAATCTTTAGTTTTTTTGTTTTAAATAAAAGGCACTAGTTTAGGAAAAGTTCAAGATTCTTTATTTCATTTTCTTTGGTACTGAATAAGTACTAAAGAGGAATGGAAAAGAGGAATAAAGTTGATTTAATTTTATAAACAATTTACTCAAAAATAGTTTTGGAGAAAATGTTCACTTTGAAGACTTTGCGTCTTTGAAGATCATTGTTCCCATGTCTTTGGTCAACTCTGAAGTGAAACTCCAAATTCACTCTCAGCAACTATGTGTGAATATTTTACTCCTAGCAAAATTGCTAAAATCTAAACTCCCAAGGGTGCTTATGGAAAAAGTTGCACAAGACACGAGGCATAGCACAATTCAGTGCTGGTGTTTCCTTGTGGGATTTGGGTGTTGTGTAACACACCAGTCCCTCACACAGACCCCTGGAGACTGGGACTTGGTCTCTGGGATAACGTTCAGAGATGCTGCATGGTGAATGATCACTGCAGGTTTGCATAGATGCCAGTTCCCTATTGACTAAAGGCAAGCTTTAAAATTTTCATTGTAATACTTAACTGAGTTAATCTACTCATTCACTTGTGTTTTAATATCTGATCAAATTCACCCTGTGGACCCAGAGTCCCTGGGGTTAGAAGTGACTAATCCACCAAGTTATATTGCATTGAGCTATAATAAAGTGAGATAAGTATTTGGCATGGAGTCTGGGAGTGCAGGGATGACCAGGCATGTGGGATGAGACAAGGATGCTGTTTTGAGCTTTTTCATGATCTCCAGGCATGCAGTAGAGGATGGAAATGACTGTGACCAGGTGCCAGCAGCCAGTGTCCTGGAAGTGCAAGTTTGATAGGTGAAAATGTTGGATTGTAAATTCTTGGCTTCCCATGTCTTGTCCATCTTCCCCAGCTTTCATACTTGCTAGAAGGGACCCTTACCAAGGGCACCCCATGAAATCATCCTGTTTCTCTGTGTTTCTGTGTGGAGAGCAGAGGGGCTCAAACCAGGGTAGTCAGAGCTTCTGGACTCAGTGGAGAACCAAAGCAAGCACTGCAGTGTTTGTGCCAACACAAAATGCCACACTGCACAGAATACAGCCTTTAATTCTACCAATTTCTTGTTTGACACAGGAAAACAGAGCGTGATTAAAAAAATTGTGTCTTAACTGACTGCTCCATATTGTCATGCCAGAAACAATTAGCTTAACTAGAAAGTTAATTTAATTGCAAATGTGGATGGGCAAACTGTGCCAGCCACTTCATTATCATTATTCTATGTTATTCCTAATGCTTAGTGTTGTTTAATATGTTCTTATGGTATATGGTGGTGGAATTAAAAGATTGTCTCTGTAGTGGTTAATGTTGCTACTGAAAATAACTTCCAGTCTCAGTATTACATGTCTTTATCTATGGGGCTTTTAAAAGAACTTCTAGTAGAATTTTCTAGCTTCTTTTTCACTTTTAGGGGTGAAAAAGGACAAAAGCAGAAGGACTGCCAGAGACATATGTAGCAGTAGGAATTGACCACAGATATTTTATGGTAAAATATTCTATATTTTTCTAGGGGAAGAGATTTTCCCTGTTCAATTTTTGTCACAAATTTATGGATATTATAATTTATTTCTGTAATTTTTACAAGCAAAAGAAATTTGCCTTGAAATACTGGCTAAACACTCAAACCTCGAGATTAAAATGACATGAGATAATTTCCCGGTTTTCTGGAACAACTAAACATGGGAATGGACTCTTGCAGTGGGAGTTTTTAGGAATAAGCTCCTTTGGCGAGAAGAATCACAAGGGAAAAACTAAAATTTATTAGGGAAACATGTAAATTGATGATGCTGGTAATGACTCAACCACCTTTTATCCATGGACATTGTTATTACTACTGTTTTACCTCATATTATTTTATTTTATCTGCATTTTATTGCAGGTTTTAGATTTGATTAGATTTGAAGATTGCTGTGCAGTAAACACACTGCACTGGCAGAATTTATTGTTATTCTCTTTGAATAGCTAGTTGATTAAAAGATCCATCAGTGTCCTTCCTTGCACTGGCAAATTTTGTTACATGTGTCTTCTTTTTAAGCAGTATTTTGTAAAGCAAAAAAAAAAAGAAATACCTGCTACATCAGGCTTCATCATGACAGTTCTAATGCACAATATTGAAGAGTGTGTGGGTTTTATATTCCTTATTAAACAAAAAAATCAACCCCAAAGCCCTATAAAAATTTGGATCCGATGTGATTTAAGCCACCCACCCTTTGGCAGGCTCCCTTGCCTGAGAAACTCAGCTTGAGACGGGGAGTGCTACCAAGGTTGAGTGATGGAAAAAATCATAATAAAATGGCATTTGCTTTAGCAACGTTGTCTATAATCTTTTTCCGTGTATACCAGCTACAAAATGCACCTCAGCCCTCCTGCCTCAGGCCATCAACTGATCTTTGCTCTCAAGCTAAGCTGTCCTACCTCTGCTTTCTAGGTTTTTGGGGATAGTTGTTTGCTATGGAGCACTAAGCCTTTGCTTGCTGCGGTACACAGTATTAGCTGACAGAATATCTTGGACTAAGCTGGCCACTCATCTGATCCAATATGTCATTTTCCACGTTCCCATAGAAACTTAGATTAATCGCTCATTCCTGATGCATTTCTTCTACAATATTGTCATTTTGATGCTCTTTTGCTGCTAGTTTTGAAGGCAGCTTCAAATCCATTCAAGGAAATAGAGCCAACTTTGTGCTGCTTTTTAGCAGCAGGTACTTTGCCTGTAATGAGGAAAATCTCATTTTACAGAATTCTTGCAAGGTAAAGAAAACATAGCTTCATCTCCTTAATGAGAGCTTTCTTATTCAAGAGCGCTTGACTGTAAAGAGTGCTATCCACAATGGTTAGTGTGGAGAGGAAACCTTAAGTAGAACATGCTATTGTGGCCTTTGAGCAGTTCCCATCTCCTCTATTCAGAAAGCAGAGTTAACTGAGGATAGCAAGAACAAACTGTACATGCGCTTGAGAAAAAGAACTTGACTTGGCAAGTTGGCATAAGTGTAACACAATATATTACCACTTTCTGCTGGGCTTATTCTCTTACTGTCATTGACCAGATCTGTTCAATGGCTGCCATTTTCAGTTGCGAGAAGAAGAAATCCCAAATACAAGCCCCCACCCCCCTTCTTTACTTTCCAAGAAAGACTGTTTATGTAATCCATACTGGTGGGTCTGTCTAGGAAGCTGTTCCGAAATTTTTGGGGTGGGGAGGGGATGCAGGGGGAAGAGTGAGGGCTGAGGGATGAAGAAGGAACAAACATTAGACCTGACAAAGCTTGAAATATAAAACAAAAAAAGCATCTGCGAGGCATAATAAAACAAAGTGTATATACGTGTTGTTCTCACAGAGTATTTGGCTGAGCCCGGGCAACGGGAAAGCATGCATAGCTAACGCTCCTGACTGTGTGAAACCCTTTGTATACTCCAGAGTCTCTGCAAGAGACCTTGATTACAGAGTTTGGCATGATACCCAATACATTTTTTGGAATGGTTTCTTGTCCATCACTGACACTCGTAATGAGAAATTTATACACCATCCAAAGCGGATAAATTAATTTCAAACACTTTTGACTTGGGTCAACAATGGCTATTGGCAGTGCCTATTATTTGCCTTTTTATTAAAAAAAAAACCAACAAAACAAAACAAAGAGGAGAAATTGCTCTTCTTCACGGTGATAGCATGGTAAAGACCCCAAGTATAGTGGAGATAGAATCTTGGCAAGCACATATATAGGTCAGGATAGATTATTTCACTTTTCAATGTAAATGAAAGTAATTTTCTTCAGTATGAGCAGTTTAATAAATTCCCAGGATGGTTTTCATTAAGAAATTTGCATATTGGCTAGTATAAAAATTTCTGAAAGCAATCAGTTGGCAAAAATAATTTGATTCTACTTCTACTTTCCCAATGCAGTTAATAGTCAAGGAATGAAGTATAAATTAGCTTTTCCTTTGAGAACTCCTTTTAAAACTTGGATGCTTAAGTTAGCCTTTTAAAGATGATAATTGTGCATATTCTCATGCAGATACACACACCAGAAATGGGGAAAAGGCATTAAAACACACCTACACACACAAAAAACGTGGATTGGAAGCAAACAAGAAAATTGCTACATCTCCTTGGGAGATATTGAAATTATGGGGACATATAGATAAATTTCTGGTAAGTTCCCATTATGTGCAGCCAAATTAGATAATTTACTAAATTCTTTAAGTCAATGTAAATTCAAGGTTTTTGACTGATCTTAGACTTTTTCAGTGTGTTTTATTTTGTATATGCAAGGTATATGGATTTATTGAAGGCAAAGCCCTGTTTATATACCAGGGTACTCCAAATGCAAGAATCTGCTAGCTTCTAAAATATAACTAGAGAACTAAATGTAAATAAATTATTTAGGTTTTCAGAGCCATATGATAATGGAAAATCATAATGCTAGTAAATATTAAAAGAAAGAAGATAAAAAATAAAAATAGGATGTGGATTTTAAGGAAATGTAAAATATGACAAATAATCAGCCAGGATTATGGAGTGTGAACACAGATGATACTGCATGTGCACTTTTATTTTGTTGTGTTTCAGTTAGCTTCTTTGTGCAGGAACTGTTTATGGTTTTGATTTAGGCTTATGCCTGAAATTTCAGCTGTGTTGCAATAGGAATGGCAAAATGGTATATGTGATTTTTCTGAGAACTGCTTTGGAGGCTTTTTTTCCCCTAAAAAGGCCGATTTCCCTTTTATCTCCCTCCTTACCTACCTGCTGCCTTTGTGCAAGTAGGATTGCCTGAGGAAGGCGGTGGTTCTGATGCCTCGGCGGTTTGGGGTTGGAAGGATGCTTCATGCAGCTGATACGCTGGCTGCACTGTGCATAGTGACAACTGAAACACGAATCCTGGGATGCTGTGCTGGTAGGTCCTGATGGCATCGCATGGACACCCATTATTAGGGAAGAACCAGAGCAGGTTTTCAGATGAGCTCAGACTAGATGATCTAATGGTCCCATCTGGCCTTAAAATCTGTGAGTCTATGAAAGACAGTCCTGCAGTTATAAGCATTTTAGAACTGTCAATTCCAGATTTACTTCAGTGTAAGAGGCAATTGCTTCCATGCTGAAATGCTCAGTTTTGTATTATGTGCACGGTGACATAAATGCTCTATAAAATAGAGATATGCAGCGTGAGCAAGACACAGCAAAGCAGAGCAGTTCATTGTTATAAGAATGAGGAGAGATGCTTATATTTGTAGAGGGCAGGTTTTAGGAAGAGATTTGAGAAAGGAGTAGAGTGCATTTGGGAAAGAAGAAAGAATGCATTCCCAGAAACATGAAAGACACTAAAGCTGCAAAACCAAAGGAAGAGAGGGAAAGGCAGCAAGAGAAAAAAGGGGGTGAGTGAGATAGAAAGAAATTAAAAAGGACCAAGAGTAGCAGAGAGTGAAGTTGCAGAATACAGAGGATGAATATAACTTGTTTATTCACTCTCTTATCATTATAGAACTGTGCCTGTACGGCTGTGAGTGGCTCAGCTGCTATGCTTTCTTCAGCTCCCCAGCTAAAATATAGGAAGGGAGAGAACTGGGATGGGGGGAAAAGAGGGAAAGATATTCTTTTGGTTCTTCTCCTTATTAATGGAGCTGGGTGTGCATACCTGGGTACTGGAGGGCATGCTTGAAGTACAGGTCCTAGGGCTGTACTTCAAGAGGGGGGCCCTGGCAAGCATCTGGCAGCTCATCAGAAAGAGTTGAGTGGCTGATACTGAAAAGAGGGGCTGCAGGGTCTTTTCTCCAGCACTCTCGGAGGAGGGTTCTGTAGGCACAGGTGTGTTGCAGTTATGTGCAGTTGTATTAGTCACTCTTACTCTGTTCTTAATTTTTGTTTTTGTATTTGAGATGAATATTCAAGTTTTTGCTGCCCCTGAGTATCACAGCGCACTTTTTTTTTTTTTTTAAATATACTCTGGATAAATGTTAAACATGCTGAGAGGGTATGGCGACATCTTGCTGGTGCAGATATCTGCAGCTGAACTGTTTCCTCAAAGAACTTTCCCAAACAGCTCAACAGCCTCTGTGCTCCTGCAAACACAGCAAAGCCTGTGCTGGAAATACTTATGCTGGTAAAGCAGGGTGCACACAATTCTGATGATAGAAAAATGCACTTTATTGCGATAGGAATTTTTCTGTAATCTCAACAATTTTGATGAATTTTTGCAGTAAGATTCAGTGGTTAGAATAGCTTTTTCTGGGAGAATGACATTGTTTTCCTTGGTTGTCACCTGAGATGATGGAGGTGGTTTAAGACAGTATTCCTCTAAACTCACGAAATCCTAAGCCTTATTCTTTGAGCTAATCAAAGGAGTGTGATAATCACTTGACTGTTTTCTATGACACAGTATCTTGGGTTTTTTTGCTACAAAAACAGTGAAATGACCAGATTTTGCACAGTCAAATATTTGTGCACTTTTTTTGTTTATTTTGCAAACCAGTTGTTTCCTCACCAGTGCCTAATTCCCATATCTCTGTTTGGCTCAAGCAATAAGGAAAGGTGCTATAAGGTGTGGCATGGCAAGGATGGGATTACGATTTTATTACAGTTTTCCCCACAGTCACAGAAGGCAGAAGTTGATGATTTTGTAATTGGTATCTCTCTGGGGTGATGCATTTCTTAAATCCTTCTATGTGACGGCACTATCTAGTTACACTGAACAGATTACCTGCTGACTGCTGCTTTTGGCATTTACTGATAATGCTGAATGCCAGAATCTTTCTTAACTGGAAGTGGAAGAATTCATTTCTACTGTCTTCATTTGCTTTCTAGTGACAGTTAACACTGTATCTCGATTTCATTGTTTCAAAGCATAGATACTAAGAAATCTCTTTAGAAGAGAGCAGACAGGATTTGCTGGCACTTTTAACCTGTTGCTTTGATGGGAGAGGAAATTATTTGCTTTCTAGCTGAGTATCTTTGACTTGCTGTTGACTCTTAACAAAGCAGCCAGGTTTTACTGTTAGAGGCACTTTCCCTTGTGTGTTTGGAGATGGATGTTACCTCTAAGGTCAAAACTGTGCACAGATTTCTTTAGTGTTTCAGAAGATGTTCATGCGGGGATTTTAGCTTGGGTTTTTTTGCAACCTAACTGACAGAACACTTTTTGTTTCCTTTGGAATGATAAACTCTCTTGGTGTTATTTCTCACACTTTTAATTTTATTTAAAATATAAGGTAACCAAATGCCATGGGGAGTAAGTAGGGCCAGGCTCATTCAGACCTGGTGTAAGCAGTAGAGTGCAACTATTTACTGGAGAGGAGGGGCAGAACTGAAAGGGGCCCCAAAAAATCCCTCTTACAAGTTGGCTCCCTGGCACGCCTCCTCTCCTGGCCAAAACACTGCAACCCATGCGGCCTCTTGGTTACAAACTGGGGTGCTCCCGATGGACTGTGTAGGACTTTGGTAGTAAACAGCGAGTGGTGGGGATGAATGGGGCTGGGGGATGGGGTGGGAGGGGAAGGGAAGGGGGGAGTGATATATTCCTGCCGCCGGGAAGCAAAGCGGAACCATGCGCCGGGTATCATTGCATAACAGATGATGTATTGTACAGCCTGTACCCTCTCCTAAAGAGCAGAGGTGGGCACGCCAAGGAAGGCTTGAGCCTGGCTCCTGGTGAGTGCCTGGCTCTGGCCTGCCTCCATGGCTGTGAATAAAGACAAGTTAAGGAAGAGGCAAAGGGAACATGCTGGCATCGCCGTACTCCCCGTTACTCACAGTAACGAGATTGTTGTGAGGGTGAAACAAAGCCTCGCTGCGGGCAAGGGACGGGCTTTTCTTGCCACAGAGTGGGAAGCCCAGGAGACCTGCTCTCCCCAGTGTCTCTCTGCATGTCTCAGAGCCTCCTCTTCCCCAGGCAGAAGGATGGGAGGTCTCCTAACAACATTGCTTCAAGGACATGGGAGCTTGCTGCTTTTTGCCCCTTCGGAACCTCAAACACCGTACTCCTTTCAAGCATCATGTCCAGGCTCTAGTGGCTACTGCCACCTCAGCCCAGGGCAGCAGGACAAGTGTGCTGCTCCTTCCTGCACAGCTCAGACCACAGCTGTCTCCAGATCAGGGTTTGCAAAAATGCAGCTCATCTTCAGCTTTTAAACATTTAGCAATGAACAGAAAATGGGTCTGTGAAAAAAATCCCAAGATACAATACAGAGGGGATGTCTTTTCCCTCTTTGTGGCAGATCAAACACATTTATCTAAGGTTTTAATTTCTTTTTCTTTCACATCATAGTGAGGATCTTTAGCAGAGAACGGAACAGCCGGGTGATATATTTTTGGGTTATAACTTGAGAACAAAAGCTCATTAGGACTCAAAGATTTTATATGGATAACACCACCCACGGTTACTTTAGATAGGGTAGAAATGTTTTTATGCTTTAGGGCACAAACTAGCTATTAAATTACTAGGGAACTACAAATATCTACTAGACATATCGATGGAAGTGCAAGCAGAACGCAGAGTACTACATAAAATAATTACATACAGCACAGCTAATATTAGATCACATGAAAGTACATGACTGTTCTATAAAAATCGTTTGCCTTTCTGTATTGGACATTGATTGAGGGTGGAATTGGTGTTGTACAGGGAGATGCTGACCTAGCTTTCAAAGCTTCAAAACCTTGTAGCCTCTGCCAGCATTTCTCGGCACGGCTGTGCCACTGGAACTGCCAGAGGAGCCAAGTTTCCTCAACTAGAAAAACTCCTCTCTTTTCTGCGGCTAGGTGGGATGTAGGAAACCCAAATGAGAGGGCATGGTTTATCCATCGTGCTGAGGATCCACCAAGCAAGCGTGTCCTTGACGTGTGAGCCTGAATTGGGGTCGGTGACAAGGACAACTCTGACATCATATGAATCATGTGAGGAGGGAGGGGTGTCGCTGCCTCCTGACGGGGGGACGCATCTGTTCCACGCTAGCTCGTGAGATGTGAAGAGGTTGCAGTGCTAAGATGCACATAGGGAGAGTGGGAGTGTGCCGCTTAGCAGGGCTTTTTTGAGTTTGGGAATCTCATCGGAGCTGCCTCTCTTCTGCTCTGTGATTCCCACCCCTCAGGCTCAGGTGGCTGTCGGACCCGAGCTGGGATGGTGGCAGAGGGGCCAGGGGTCAGGCTGGTGTGGGAGAGCACCACAGGAAAGTCAGTGCCAGATTTCCCACCTCTGTGGGACTTCAGAGGTCTGTGTGTTATCCCTCAGGGGTCCCTGAAAGATAATGGAAAAAAAAGCTTAAAGAAGGTCTTGTAGGGTGCACTCTTATTTATGAGAGGGCATATAGACCTTGGAGTAACTGCTGATGTTCCCACTAGAAAAGGCACACTTTCATTTGCTAATAACTTTGCTGAGCTGAGAAATCAGGGTGTGTGTACAAATTACACTTTCTTAGCTGCCATGTTTTTGTGCATCAGTGCTGTGCAATCCATAAAGAAACATTCTTCTGAAGGGAAAAAAGCTAGTATGTGAACTTATAATTAAGATTACCTAACAAGTGACTCCACTGACAAGTGGGGTCAGTTCTAGCTGCAGAACTGTAAATATTTAATTTTCTCACTTAGTTCTTCAGCTTTGTTACATGGCGGCACAGAGCTAGGTCCTGGGAAAAGGCAGTGAAACAAAATGTCTTCCCTCAAGTGCTTTAGATGTGTGCAGTGAATACACATACCAGCTTCACTGGTAGTTACAGCTAGGTTTGTACTGGTTTTGTTGTTATATTTTTGTGGTTATTACCTGAAGGCTAATAGTTTTGAAGAAGATGAGATAATGGGCAGCATGGGGAGGTCATGAGGGTATATATTTGCAAATCTAACAGCAGGAAGTTGCTGAGGTCAGTCACTGTATGCCAACTGAAGTGTAGTGGTTGCAAGAGGGCAGTTCTGGCATGAAAAGGTTAAAAAAGCAAAGGGAAGTGATGAGATATTACATGCTTGGTAATCTGAAGAAAAGGGAGCTGGTGGGGAAATGTAAAGAGAAAGCTGACACAGTCTAGCAAAGGATGAAGAAAAGACCATTAGAAAGCTCTTGGTGGATGTTGATGAATCAAAACAGAAATAGAGATGTTTCCATGGGCTGAAGTGGATGTTAAGCAACCAGCATACAGAGGGTGGTGATTTGTATTTCTGCCTGAGATTAAGGAATGACAAAGTGTAGAGGAAGTAAAGAGGAAAATACAGATGCTGGGAACTACTGTGATAATTCCCCTATTGTGGATAACTGGTAAAACCTGAAGCCAGAGCCAAAATGCAAAATGAATGGTTCTTGACTTCAGGTGCTTGACTTTAGGTGCTTGACCATTGCCCACCATAGCCATGTGAGTGCAGAATGGAACCGATTGGTTCATGGAAGTAAAAAATCCTGCTCCTCCAACATGGGTGTTGATTTGGGGATGCTGTAGGCAGACTTAGGGAGCAGTCATGCCTGTGTCCTGTCCATAGAGTTTCTGAACTGGTAGTAAGGAGCAAAACATCTGAGGGGGAACTTGACCTAGTCTAGCTGCATTTCCTGTAGTATCTTCTTTTACTCTGCAAGACTCTGCCATAGAAAACTCATACCTAAGAATTATTTGTATGCTTATTTTTCTTACTGTGACATTTTTCTGCCAAATTTTCCTTGGGAGCATAAGCTGGAAAAGTTTTGGGTACAGCTGGATAGTAAAAAACCCCACAATTTAAATCTTATCAAAATCAAGAAGGCATTTTGTGGACCAAGTGAAAAGACATATGTGCAAGGTGGGGGCTTTGGTCCAGCTGAATTTCAGGGGCTGTGTAGAAGTGGGAGTATGACAGCTTCTCACAAAAAGAGACTCAGTTTTGTGTACTGGAGTTCTCACTGAGCTCTACTCTAAAGCCAGCATCATAAGTACTCATAATGCACTAGCACCCAGTAGCCCTACTCATACTGGGGCCCTGCTGCTCTTGGCACTTGTCACACAGGGTAGAAAACCAGAAGCTTCTCCTGATACATTGCAGACAGCATGGAATGAGCAAGTGTGCTTCTGATGTGTCCTAGTTCAAAGAGCAAGCCAGTGGGAATTCCAGGGACTTACAGCACTCCTGATTAGTGGGGATTTTCTATTTGTATCTCTTGGGGTTTTAAGCACATCTTTGGACCTTAGCATGCATATTTCCCACAGCCTGCTGTTGGTGCCCTGTTGTACACCTCTATATGTGGTAAGAGAGAGGCAAGTCACAACAAGCTCAGCCTGCTCCACTTGGCAAGGGCCGTGGTCTATCCCAAGAGCTTCCTCTTTCCTGGCAACCCTTTGCAGGCTGCTTTATGGTGCTGGCTTAGTTGCACAAAATCCTTTCTTAGGCCTTAAAACTGATACAATTTACTCCTATTTTCTTCAGTCTTCCCTCTTCTCTCTTCTCTCTTCTCTCTTCTCTTCTCTTCTCTTCTCTTCTCTTCTCTTCTCTTCTCTTCTCTTCTCTTCTCTTCTCTTCTCTTCTCTTCTCTTCTCTTCTCTTCTCTTCTCTTCTCTCTTTTATTTTTTATTTTATTTTCTTTTTCCTCAAAAGAAAGCCCCTAATCAATATTGCAATGTTATTTATAGAATTCCTCCTTCTCTTTCCCATTTTCTCTGATTTTCCTTGCTGCATGTCCTTGTGTCTGGACTGGATACTTATACAGGAAAACGCTGGAAGCACTGCCTGTAAAGTGGTCACAGGCCGCAGTAAAACATGAGGGAACAATGAAGGTGTTTGGACTTGCTTCTCCTCTTATACAAAGATCTTTCAAACAAACAGCCTTGAGAATTTTGTTACATTTCAGTCCTGTATGGAGCCCTAAAATAACCCCCATAAAAATGTAGCTTCTGCTTTAGTGGCTCTCCCAACACTGATTTTCTTATTAATCTCCCTAGCAATACTTATAAAAATGCTTGACTGTGGTTACGCAGATTGTCTGATGTGATCACTAGCAATTATGCTAATCACAGTCTTCTCACAGTTCTTTCCCATCTGTTTTATCCACCTATGGATACTTAGAGTGATATAAATTATAAGAGAGGCTCCAATCACATCATGCTCTTATTTGCTAGTCAATGTATGACCAAAGATTTTGCATATATAGACTAGGCAGAGGACAAGGAGTGAGAGAAAGGAACTTACAGAGTACTAGCATTTTTTTGTGGAAGAGGGATAAATAATTTTCCAAGGATGTCTTGGCAGAGATGTAGAGCTATGGCAGGCCTTTGGAAAACCTTTTCATACAGGTATGAAGCCATGTAGGCAGAGCATCACTTAAGGGGAGTGTGGGGGGTAAGACAGCCTCTGTGCTGTAATTTACTGAAACTGGAGAAAGAGGAATGCAAGGGCAAGGAGCAGATTTTGTTTGCCTGACCCTCTGATGTCATTAGCTGTAGGTGGGGGATAATAAAACATTGTTTTCTTTGCTGTGTGCCTGTAGAACTGCAGTTTGCCAAGTGCAACTGGGTTAGTGAAGACACACACTATTCAAAATGCCAGCCTCGAAGAGAGAGGCGGTGCAGCTGGCACCTACCCCTGGAAGCAAAGGAAAAGGGATCCTTTCTCCTACAGCGAGATCTCAGGGGTCCTCCACATTACAGCATTGCTCCTGCAGCCCAGTGACAGTGCTGCCTCTCAGCATCTGGGGAGAGAACAGGATGACCAACAGGGCATGTGGCTGTGATGTGTCTAAAATTGTTAAAGTCAGGGCAGTAAAGCCTTTTTTGGGGGAGGAGGCTGAGGTCTCTGCAGTGGCATTTTGGCCTGAAGGTTCAGACTCGTGGGAGCTGCATCCCCAACTGCTGGCATGGGTACTGCAGAGAAGGGGCACAACAGGACTAGATAAGAGGACAACATATTTTTGGGAGGTAAAGTATCTCCTCTCAAAAGCTCTTGGCAGCTGAAAAGAGCTCTGTGCTTTCACACCTCAATGCCTCACTAACCTCTAATGCTAAACAATGAATGATGAAAGAGATCTCAAAGAAGCACTTGTTTATAGGATATTGCACTGCTTATTGAAGCAAAGGTTTATGACATGAATTGCTGTGGTGAAGGGCAGTAACTTGTTTGGAAAGTAATGGCCTACTCCTTTTCCCCTTCATAAACTTTTCCTATCTTTATGTGGAAACTTAGTGCTTGGGAGAAATGAAGTGTGGCCAGTAAAGCCTGGACAAGGAAACTGCTGGAGTTTCCAGGTGGAGATGCTGCTAAGTGGAATCCTTAGTATGTCAAAAGTGTCTCAAATCCATGAAAAATGCTTTAGTACCTATTTTTCATTACATTTGATTGCACACAAATGATGAACTTCTTGAAACAGGAAACGTGTTTTCATTATGTGTATGGACACACCTATCAGACTGGGGCCTCAGCTCTGACCTGAGGGTGTAGATGCTACCTTGATAAATGACAATTACTTTTCTGAAAAACTTGGATTAATCTTGGAAACAAAAAAATGCAGCAGCATTCACTTGGAGATCATTTATGGCCATTGGAGAGATCATCATGCTTTGCTGGAATATCACCTGCCAGAAAAGAGCCCCTAGACCAAGAATCTTTCAGGGCTTTATATGACATTCAGTAAAATCATATCCGTCAGGAGATGCTTTCCTGCAGCAGATCCAGGTCCGTGTCCCATTTCCGGCTAATACAACACACAATGGGACTACAGATTTTGAAGGAAATAAATTCTTTCCAAGCAGTTGTCGAAACTGTTGAGTCTAGGGAAATATATAGAGATGGATGGGATATGTCATTCTTAGAGGGATGAGTTATTTAAAGCTAGTCTGGGGTATGCTATTCTTAAAGGAATGAGGTATTTTTTAACAGACTTACATATTCCTGAAATGATTCCAGAGAGAACAATGAAAATTGTGACTGAGTAAACATAAATTTAGAGTTTAAAGTTAACTTAAGCTTGCTATTTTCAAAAGCACCTAATGTTGACCTAAGTCTGAGCTCTTCAAAGTCAATGGAAGTTTTATGCCTTGTGTCAGTAGAAGGAAAATTACTCTGATAGAGAAAGCTTCTGAAATCATGCTCCAAATTTATAAATACATCCTTTCAGTATATTTCTGATATACCTCTGATAGATACAAATTATTCTAAAGTGGATGGGTTTTTTCAAATGAGTCTGATACTTCCCTTAAGAGTAATGGAATTTGAAAAAAAAGAAATCTTAAACCTCTTTATGGTAAGGAATATGTCTTCTGCATCTTACAAAGAGCTTATTGCACCAAAGCATTAACATAAATAATTGAAAACTAAGACTGTTTTCAAATTAATTTGTTAAATGCCGAACTATATAGTTAAGTCATTGCATACCATATATAGTCTTAAAATAGTGTCTGGGTGTTTACAACGAGCCTTAAGATACTCAGCTGATAGTTAAATCCATAACATATGCCCCACCTGGAAAATATGGTCCTGAAATAGCTGTTTGAAATTAAATTTCCATGCGAAGTCTGCCTATTTTGGGCTTCATCTCCAGCTGGAAGACTAAGATTAATTTCTTTGAGAGTTAACTCTCTTACCCCAAACTTGGTTTTGTCCTTCTGGTTAGCTGTGATTTTTAGAAAGGCTTGATTGTGCTTAGTCAGTGTGCACTGGGAAATATGTAAGATACAGAGCAAAACCAAAGTAGCTTTAAGGGGAAACTTGTGAGTGAAATCTTAGTCCTCAGAAAGTCGATTGGAGTTTTGCCACCAATTGACATGGGGTCAGGATTTTATCTGTTAACTTCTCTAATGTCTTCACTTTTGATGACTTGCTATCTAAGTCTTATGATACACTAATGCTAGTTTATATGTTCTGAAGATATAGTGCCCAGTAAAATGTAAAATGTAAACCTAGTACAAACCTCTAGTGTGTGTTTCTGTTCTGTCTTCTTCAGGCATTAAAGGATGTGTCATTTTGGCTACTGCTCTGCTGGAGCTGAAACTTTCCCAAAACTCACAGCTAAGCAGTTCAGTGTGTGTTGCATGGGACAGCTACAGAATTCCAATTACTGCAATGGTGAGTAGCACTGAGACATGTAATCCTCAAATTTAAGTCATTAAAGAAGCTGTAAATGCACCCGGGAGCATTCAGAACAAAAAACAAACACATTTAAATATAAATATAGAAAAAGACCTTCAGGCCACAATACTCTCTGTCAGAGGCATTCTCTGTCAGAGGTCTTATTTGGTGTTTGTTTAGTGTATCAGAATGATTTGCAAAATGAGAATTATAGCCCTATTTCATTAGGCATTATAAAGTGCTTGCAGACAGACTCTCAGAAATCTAAGATATGTAAGCTAAGAAAGCTGCTGCTGAAAGCACGATAGAAGGACAGAAGCATTCAGTGCAGCTCTTAGATGTGTATGTTTTTGTGTTATACACTACTCAAGCAAAGATCAGACATCCTGATTTATCCTTTAAACTGCTCATCAACCAGCTAATTTTCTACAGTGTCTGTAGCAGAAATAAGTCTTGAGAAGGGATTTGGGGGAAGATTTAAAGACGGATTTGAAACGTTTGGCAACTGGTTGGTCAAATTTTCCATTACTGACGGTTGACCTGTGACTTCTAACTCTGTGCTCACAAGTGGTTCAGATGAGAATTTTTTTTTTTAAACCAGAGGCATGACTGTGGTTTTGAATGTTATATAGATATGGCTTATTCAGTGTAACTTGATATTTATGCTGGTCAGTAGTAGTCTATGGATATGAATTTGAATGAGATTATTATATGTTGGATATGCCACTAAATCCCCACAGTGAGGCAAGAGCTCTGTGAGCACTGCATGTAGCTGTATAGATACTCGAGTCTAGCTGAGTGATTAGCGTTACTTTAATGTTATCTCTTCTGTGAAAATTATAACATTAACAATAAATCATTTGTCTTTATTACTATCACCACGGCATTTTTAAAAGAAAAACAGATTCTTTTCCTGGTTGCAGCTTCTCTACTAAAAATCAGATACCTTGAAGTTGTAAGCTATGTAGTGCTATTGCTTGTGTCACAGCTTTAGCTGTGATTCTTTGCTGTGTCCTTTCCGTGTGAGACAAATAGAGAGAAAAATTACTGTTTGTTTAGAAAGCCTTGTAAGCATTTCCCCTCTTGTGGAGTATGCTTTTCTTTTGCAGTGTTTCCTTTTATTTACTGAATTTGTGTCCTGTGTGATAAGCTGACAGAAGTTAAGATTCTTCGATTGTGCTTTATTTTAAGATTTTTCACTTGCAGCCAGTGAAAGCTGAATCAAGCACTTTAAAATTCTAAATGCATCTTTTTTATTATTGTGGTTATGGTTTAAGCTGTCTTGTTTTAAGTGCCAAAGCCTTATGGCCTAGGAAAATGCTGCTGATCTTTCAAAATCCATGTCGTGATATTTAGTATAAGGACGAACTTGTGGCCAGTAAATGCAGCAATTTCTCCCAGGAATGCTTAGCATGAGGTGCAGAGATATTTACTGTTGTATGGCTGAAGATGCAAAACCAGTCACACACCCAAAACCCATGCTATGCCTTCAAACTGTAACCAGATAAGGGACCCATCACATCATCTGCCTTCTAGACATGTTTCCCCTCTGTTTCCAAACTCACCTTACTCAAAGACAAACTTTATGGAAGAGGAACCTAGTCACAAGCTTCATTATATGCTGTGCCATAGCAGGCAAGTGAATAAGCAGGGTTCAGAATGGGTTTTTCGGCTGAAAACCGTATGTGCTGATTGCAACTTTGTTAAATACATAAATAACTGGAGCCCTTCCAATCAGAGCTAGCCAAACCTTTTAATCACATACAGAAGTGTTCCTCGTGACATAATTATGCTATCCAGTCTCCTTCTCTCATTGGGAAATATTCTGTCAAACAGTAAAATAATTAACATGGATTTTAAAATCGGCATTGACATTCTAATGTCTAATTAGGTAATTGTCATTGGCACAGCAATACCTATTAGGAGCATGCAATTTGTGGAAGGGGTTTTGATGGAACAGACTGCAGGTGCAGATGGTCTAACAGCAGGACTCTTACCCGATGTAAACAAAGGTATTTTAATTAGCCATGTGACCCTGATCATTGTTAAAAGGTAAGGGCTGTGCATTCATCTTCCCACCAGCTACTTCCTGGTCCTTTCAAGGGGAATGTTGAAATATCTTGACCTGTGGTAAATTACATACAGACTTGATTGAAATTCTCTTCAGATCTAATTATTGTTTCATTTGGCTTCTGGCAACATTAGTGCTATATTGCAGTTGGCTCAGAACTCTTACCTACTCACTGGGCTATTTTTGGTTTGCAGATCTCGATTGCTAACCTACACAAAGATACCAACTTTTGCTTGGTGTACTAGGGAAGCCTTCCAAGATGTTGGAGTTTAGTTTTCAGCCAGTGCATGCAGGAACTACTTAAAAATGTGCAGAAGACCTGAATTCTATAAAATTATAAAAATCCCTTACTGATGAGTCTGCATGTAACTCAGCACAGATATTAGCTGAATGAAAATTAATTGGGAAAACAGGAATGATCACACAGCCTCAGTAGCAATGAATAACCTTGAAGCTAGGAACACAAGAGACATGATCAGCTCCCCATTCTGTTTGCATCAGCTGTGGGAGAGATTCTGTGTATGTTGAATATTCCAGAGCAGAGACTGCACCTGGTATCTGGAGGAAAACTTAACGGAAACTTTGTATATTTCAGTTTTCTTATTAAATTTCAATTTTCTTATTATTTCAGTATTTTTACATTTCAATTTACTTATTAAGTAAACAACTGGCAAAAAAAAAAAAAAGAAAAGTGAAGGAAAATCACTTCTGTGTGTTTTTTTTTCTGGAGACTTACTTTGCCTAAATCATATTACAGTTCTTAATTTAAGAGTATATTTTGCTAATATAGTTTGGCCTTAATTATATTCTGTTTTTTAGCATTTAATCACATAAAACAGTCACATGTGCTTAACTGCAGTGATGTAGTTCTAGTAATGAATTAGAATTGCTCTTATGAGAAATAAAAATTAAATATTTGTAGAGTAGGGGGCTTAAGTTGTACAATGCTTAGTGCAGGGTCTGTCTCTGTGGTATGTTTTCTGCAGTGTTTAACTCAATGAATTACAGATTACTGATCTGCAGAGCTGATATTCAAATACAGTGAAAGGAATATATCTATACACCTTTCCTCTCGCTCTGTTTTTTGGAATCTCTTGGTGCTGTGACAAGGCACAAAGCTCCCAGCCTGGCCGTTTAATAAACATTAAATAAAAGTTAGCTAGGATGAGTCTAGGATGAGTTTAGGCCATTCTAAGAACTGGTTTAAAGTGTACGTGTCTTGTTTTTTAATATTTACAGAAATACAAACTGTAAATATTTTGATTATAAATAATGATATTGCCAAAATTCTTCAAATTCTCAAGCAGCTGAGATGCATGAGAACCCAGAAAATACACTTTTTGAAGACAGCTGCAATGGCTACTGAGGCATATGATTTCTTTTGCATGTGAGAATCCAAACAAATTTTTTCCCAGTTACTTGATTTGCCACCAGTTTTGGGGTGGGAGGATCTCTGAGATGCTGAAGCATAGGGTTCCTCTTGGTTATTTCATGAGGGACTTTTCATCCTATGGCTTTATAAATGATGACAGAATCTCTGATTAAATATGTGATGGTCTTTTGACTTTATGTTCAGATTCCTCCAGAGCTATAAAATCAAGAATCTATATTCCTGGCACAGGTGATAAACGCAATAGTTTGGGGTTTTTTCTGAAGCTATTGAACCCAAGGACAGAAATATTTATTTAATCAATGGTGAAAGAGAAACTTTTATTGACAGGTTAAACACCTTTGGGAAAAACCTTTCATCTTGAGAATTGCATTGGATATGTCCAATGCTTTCCCATCAATGTGAGTGTTTTTCCACTTCTCTCAAGCAAGTGCTATAGAGACCTTATTGTTCAAGTGTGAAATAATGTACACTTGTTAGTTAATGCGTTCAACCACCATGAGATAATCCTCAGGTGACATGATGACCGTCTGTGCTTAAAAATAAATAAATAAAAGCTAGAAAGAATACAAATGATAAACACACATTACATCTCGCCTACTGATGCCTGGGTTTAATTATGGGGGACAATTACCTACCATAGTCAAAGGATTCGCACATTAATAACATTATATAGGGATAATGTCTTTCTAAGCTGCTATAGCATTTAAAAGCTGGTACTTATGTTGCAATCCAGATTCCGTCTACCCGTCAGTCCTGTCTGGATTATTGCTACATTATGTAATGTGGTCTCTTGTGGTTTTTTTACTGTGTACTTAACATGTGGGTCTGACTTATCCAGTCCCCTCTAATAAACCATCCTTAATGAGTGAAATAGTAATAATGATAATAATAAATCCTACATGATTTCTGAGCTTCCCTGTTACTCTTGCTAAGACATTTGTATTTAAGCAACATGAAAGCTCAATTAAATATACATGCATCTAATTCTATTCATGTTTTCTGAGAACTTTTCTCTGGTTTTACGCAGGAAAAATCTAACTACATTGGAAGGGTAGAGTAAATAGACAAACTTTCTAACTCTGCATTCCCTGCTGCTCCTTAGTCTCTCCTAGAGGAGAGATACACTAAAACCTGTCAAAACTTAATCTCTTGCATATCCTTCTTAAATATTGTGTTTTGTGCTCTTCTCACTGTAAAATCTATTACTGATCTCTCTTAGGAATGAGTGAAGGATTTATGACAATATTACAAAAGCACAGGTAATTAGAAAATCACAGAAATACTGCTGGTTTCCTTTTTTATTTTATTGTCTTTTAAAAAATTTCCTAAAGGTACGGTTTTTTGTGTCATTTTTAGCACACTTATTGAATGAGTGGAGTTCATTCTAGAAGCAATATTACTTCAGTGGTTGTCAATTTCAGCCGAGGAAGACAAATCAGTGGCTTGAGTTAATGATAGTTGCTAATTTTCAAATTCTGGGGCGGGGGAAAGAGCCATAACATACTCATAAAGAAATTATTCCTAAGAGTTGAGCACTTTCTTTTGCATATAGTACAGGTTACTGTAAGCAAGTGTAGTGTGCCTGTGCTGTGAAGAGCTCTGTCTAATTTACACTGATAACTCTGAAATTAAAGAAGGGTATTTGTTTGCTTTATGCCTTATTTTTCCTATGTTGATGCATTAATAAGTCAGTCAGATAATTATGCACTGATATGATTTTTATGGGTACTGGGAAAATCTCTTCTTGGCTTATCGCAAGTTAAAATTGCAAATATAAATAGAATGTATTGGTTTATAGCTGAACTATGAACCATGGCGTATATCAATGGAATTCAGATTGATTCCAGAAGGGATTATTAATGTACATTACATTGATATTTAATTTATACCAGCTCTAAATTTGCTCTTGGATTTTAGGGGTTCTACTTTTATTACCCACTGCTGCTAGTAGTTTGGGGGTTTTTTTGGTATGCTTTTAAAATTTGCCCATTCTCTGCAAATATCAGCATATAATTGGAAGCAGAGCTTTTAAGAAGATAATTTCCGATTAAAGAAGTTTTTTTATGAAAACTTGCATAAGCCTGCATGTAGAAATCCATGTACTAACGTAATAACTTCTTAATATAGATACACCTGAATTCAAAGGATACTGTAGCATGTAATCTCTTTTTACATTAAGTATAGCTTAGGTAATACTTTCTCTTGGGATATGGTTTTTGTTGGTTTTATTATTTTTTTTTCACCAAACCGTTTTTAGCCTTCAGAAATTTGCTAGTGAAATATTATATCAATCACCCAGAAACTGAAGGTAGAACGGGGTACTTTTATCCAAATTGCTTTAGCAAATATGTGTGTGTTAGCTTTGTATAGCAAGGTTTGTAGGAAGTATCTTTTATTAGAACAGGGAAAATAGCTGGCAGAATAAAAAGGACAGTCTTAAAGAGAAACAAAACTTCTGCCAAAGAACACTTTGGAAACAGTTTTTTTAATTTGATGTAATGTTCCTCTATAAGAAAACTTGTAGGCACAGTTAGCACCTGTGGAGCAGAGCTGTAGTATTTCTGAGGGAGATGCAGTATCTTCAGTGATCTGTGACAGAGGAGGCCGTGTGGAACAGCAAAGTGTAAAATCATGATAAACCATTGAATGGATGCTTGTATTGAATACATAAATTTTTCTGGCTAGTACATACTCCCAGGGCTTTGGGATGATGCTGCAGAAGTGAAGGACCCAGGCATCACACCTCCTAAACTCCAGGTAGCTATAGTCCAGCTCTCTGAAGGAGCAAGAATTAACATTTTAAATCAAAATACACAGTGTGGATTGTGACCATCAGACAAACTACAACATACTCTCTGAAGATGAAGATAGGAACTAAAATTCCTGATACTGGATACTAAGAAGCATGGGCTCAATAGATACACTTGATTTATGGCATGGTATCATTTCCTTCATTAACCTAATTTTGCATTTCATGGGCTATAAACTGCCTGCTTCTTTTCTTCTGCTGAGGGAGAACCACATTACTATCTCTCTCTTCCTTTCCCTTTCTTTCCCCCCCTCTCTTTGCAAACATCTTCTCTGTTTCACTGGTGCTAACTACCTTTTATTTCAGAAATGGTCTTATAAATACTCGTCTTAATTACACTCTAAGCAACTGTTCTCAACTCGTTTTTAGCTTTGAAGTCTGTTGCTTCTATTTCAGACAAGAAATAGAAGAGGACTCGTATGCCCAAAAGCTTGTGTTCTCTCTAACTGCACCAGTTGGTTTAACAAGGGGCATTGCCTCTAACTACAAACTTGTCTTGCCTCATTTCCATGTAATTGTGGGCCTTCCTGGATAATCAGGGTTGAGAAATTTTAGATGGAGCCATTGCTTTATGACAGAAACTTCCCTCCTGGTAACTGGATGTGTCTGATCATTATCAAGCTCCTTCCAGTGTATGTCGACTGTTTGTCCTCGCCCCTGCAGCTGCTGTGCAGCCCTGTTCTGAGGTGCATGTGTATAGGATGCTGGAACTGATGTTTCTCTTGCTCATGAGCATTTACTTTTACTCCTAGGAAGTTGGGCTGTGGCTATTTAATGATTTCTAAGGTAGGGTAGGATTAGCTGTATATAGGGTATTCACTTTGTACTGTAATGAGTTAGAATAATATTAACGCTGCTCATTCAGGGAGATGATCTGCTCCCCAGAGAGTATTCCCAGAGAATAAAGACCAGTTATAGGTTGCTGAGATTGGGTCTCATGATTGTTCTTCTCATTGCAAGTGTGATGGTGCCTTAGGGTTTGGGTGTCTATTTTGCCTTTTAAAAATATATTCTGGATGATTTCTGACTCCATGATGTAGATCTAGAGATTTTTACTATTGGTAGTTTGTAGGCTGCCATTTCTTACGCTGATCTGATTGTAGAACTGTAATGATATTATGTGTCTGATACTCTCTAGAAAGTAGATATTTGTGAACAGTATGATTAGGGGAGTAATTCCAGATATACTTTGAAGGAATGTTTTTTACTGAATTTATGGTGGGAGCAAAGAAAAGAACAAAAACTTTTAGCCCTCTATGTGTGTTAGTGTCAACCTACTGTTGCTGCAGTTACCTAGAACCTGTTCTTCATAGTGGGATATGAAAGAGTTGAGATTACATGATCATTTCAGCGCTGGTTTCCTAGGGTCAGACAAATTCAGTTTGAGAAGTTAAAATTTAAATTTGTTAATATATTTGGATTTGAAGTCTGATGGTTGGATGTTGCCTTCTAAATGCTCAGGAGTCTGCTGTCACAGGGAGGTAGATAGAGGATGAAGTTACTGGAAAAACCCAGCTGTATGTAAGGCTGTAGGATGCTTCTGTGAATTTTGCTACCATCTTAGCATGGATATCATAGGTACCTGTAGGTCTCCAGACATTCCTTGATTATACATCGTGAGGACCATGTGACAAGTTCGAGAATGAGAAATTAGAGTACCATCTTTTCTAGCAGTTGTCAGGAAGTGGATCCAGTGGTATTGAACTGAGCTCTTAAATGAATGAGGGACTATAAACTCTTTGTTAAGTCCCTTGCAGTAGGTAGGGTCTGCTAGTGCTATTCATGCAATCTTTGCAGGTTAACACGATGGTCACCTTATCTTTGCCTGCTCTTTGGCTGAATCATAAGGATTCTATAAACTTCAAAAGTGATGAAGGGAAGAAATGTCCAGAAGTTGCTTTATCCTGGCTATAAAATAAATCTTGGATATAAGATTGGTTTAAAGAAAATATCCTTTAATGTTCCGTATACTTGCCGTTTTTTTTGGGGTAGCTTCTCTGTACAGAAGTGTACATCTATGGAGAGATGTACACTCTCAATTTAATTTACATATCAATGTAACAGCTATGACAGCCTTGTGCCAGATGTTGAGAAGGTACTCTGTGGTCATGGACATTGCAGCTTTGGGTGAGGTTGTGGTGTCTTGCCTGGCCCAATGGTTCATGTGGTTTATTCTGTGTACTCTTTCTATGGTGGTATGCAGAACAGTAACAGAAATTGTTGATGTGTTTCTTATCTTAATATTGTGATTAAATTTAAATGACTGCAGATTACCTAATTGTGCACATACATAACTGATTTATCTAGTACAGTAATATTTGAGGATTTGCCAAGGTTGGGGCCCTGTGGTTCTTGGCCAAGCAGCACAAAACCCATTCCCAAAAGAGACATTTCTCTGATCTCTCCTATCATTGTTCCTCAACATTGTCTCCAGTTTTTACACCCACTTAGTGTGTACAGATCTAAATTAAAATGAGAACTTTCCAGGGAATGGCTTGTTTATTGCTTTGTATTACAATGCTTACTGTAGTGGAAATTCTCCTTGCTGAGATCTCTGAGGACACCAGGAATACAAACAATAATAGTACTGAATCATGGAAAGTTACCCTTTCATCTGTTTGTTATTTACATTCTTTATGAGGGAGAGACTCGGCCGGGTTCATAGTTTTGCATTGTGTGTGAACAAGCTTTTGCTGGAGTTCTGGCATTTTCAGTTAGTGTCTTGCTGCTTGCATTGCCTCCTGCACTTGCACTTCTCTGACAACTCAGCAACAGCTCATATCCACAGCTGAGTGAAGAGAAGGGTACAAAGCTTAGAGAAAGCAGAGAAGTATGGACTAAGGGTGAAGCTGTCATGGACCCAGAGAGTAAATCCACCTGCCTTATTCCTGTCTTGGAATGTCTGTCTCAGGGGAGCAAACATGCCTGGAAGTGATGGGGAGCATGATGCAGCCCTCTCCCACAGGCACCTGCTCTGAGAGAGGAGTGAGGGGGGCCAGTTTTACCCTGCTTTTCTTTGTCATGGTATTTCTGCTCAACAAAAGTATCTTTCAATTTTTTTTTCTCAGACTCCTGTAGAAAGAAGAGAAAAATGAAGCAGCCCAGACTCCTTTTCAAAGACACCTCTATAATATCTATACACACACAGATGTATAAAGATATCTATATAAAAATATATGTATTTAATTTATGAAATAGAAAACAAGTGTTTTTATCCCATCCATGGACCTCACAGGCTCCTCTTCTCCCTTCTCTCATCTGTCACTTGCTTTACAATCATGAAAACACACACAGGGGGAGTCTCCATGCATTTGGGGTAGGAGAGTTGTTTGTTTTTTTTTTTCTTTCATAGTTGTGTGGGCACACAGCCATGAGGTAAGCACCTTCAATTTTAATATTTTTTTCGGGTTTACCACTGATTTATGTCCTACCTATTTAATCAGTATATTTACATTTTTTTGCTTCTCAATGTTTTGCTATGTACTGTTAGGTATACACAACATTGGTACATAAAGCTATCCGTGAGCCTTTGTACTGAACACGGAGAAAATTCCTGGGAAGTGCAACAGTCAAAATCATGCAAATTACCAACTGTAGCATCATAAAGATGTAATTACAGGACCAAAATGCCAAATTTTCATTCCTCTTCTGATTAGTTGTTGGAACAATGAGTTATCACAAGATTGCTACTTGTTAATATTGGCAAATCAACAGCTGCTATTCTTTAGTATAATAATATCACTCAATTCTGTGATTGTCATGTATCTAGTTTTACATCAGAAATGATTATGCCCATTAGGATTAAAGTCATTATACAGTAGGATTAGAATGGAGCATGAATTTGGATAATAACAGTGTTAGTGTCACTATAGATTTCAAATTATATTAATTTCTGTCAATATGCAAAAATACATTAGAAAATCTTTTCACACTAGAAAACATTTTCACAGTGACTGGGACATGTGTTTGTTCCTGGTAATAGTATTCAGATGATATCCAGGCTATAAATGAAATAGGATTGTATAATTTACTGTCTGCTCATAATAAGAATATGCACTCTGTCGTCAAAAATTCAAGCGTTGAAGAAATGATCCCATCTTTGAGCAAATGTTGCAATTACTTCAAGCTGTCGAAACTCTGCTTCCTTTGAACAGAAGTGTCCAGAGCAAATACTGTAACAATGAATCTTTTTATCATTCTGCAATCCCATTTGTGATAAGAGGAATTCCTTGGGGATTATTTTAAATTCTGTACATTAGCAGCAGTTCCGTGGGTTAAATCAGATAAAACGGGCTCTTATCAGATTATTAGTCACATTAGGCAATTACATTCTTATCTCTTAGAAATAATTCGTGCAGCCTTGGTGCTTATTTCTCCTCATTAGAAGAGGCTAATTCCTGATTAAGATCTTTTGCCTTCCGTACAATAAACCTTTATATTGGATTTGCCACATAAATTGAAAAATACCTTGCGGCAGAGAGGGACAGCTGCACTTCCCTTTTAAAAATATACCTCACTTATCACTTAAACATCAGCCATGCACATTTGCTGCCTGCAGTTTGGGACTGAAGAAGTCAGCACATTAGCTTTTCATCAGCATCAATGTTAAGGGCCTCCAAAGCAGAATAGTTTTAGGGGACAGGGAAAGCAAACATATTTTCATTTAGTTTTATGGAATTTGGTTTAAATTGCATGAAAATTGAAGAAAGGGAAAGATGTCTCACGCCATTTTCATAATGGCCATAAATTCATTGCCCTGTGAGCAAACACACCTGTGAGATGCCTTCACAGTGAACATCCTGTGCAGTATGAGTGGGGGATGTTGGCTCAGAGATGGACCCTAATCTTAGATATGTGTTGCTCTCTTTGGAAGTTTTCTGCCAACATGGTGTCACATGTATGAAGTTGGGCTTGCTGACAGTTGTGTCTCAAACATGGGTTTGTGTTCATTGCAGGAACTGGATCAAAGTTGTGCTCTTTCATGTAATTAACTCAACCCAAAAGAAATATCCAATCCAGTGATTTACTTCTGATAAGCAAGGCACTTGGGAAATGTAAATACTTCAGTGGAAAGGAGGATGCATGGGAAAAAAAGAGTGTCAAATTGCTCCATAGGTATGTCATGCTTCCATTTCTGACATCTATGTCAGAAGCTGGTTGCTGAAACAGATACCTCCCACTTCCCACCCTTTCAGAAGCATTTGCTTTTGCAATCATTCCATACTACACCATCTCTACTGCTGTTCTTTGTGCACCATCATGTATAAATCTGTTTTACACTTGGAGGCCTCAGCCTGCATTATGTGCATGCTTGTGTGAGAAATGAGTACAGTCACTGTTGCTTCATTATTTTTGTAAAGGATTAGAAAAAAATGTTTCTCTTACTAGAGCTGAGATGATGGGAAGTTTTCAAAGACAAAAATGTCAAACACCTAACTCCTATTAAAAATAAATGGGAATTAAGTGTCTGCCAATTAGACCTGTGAAAATCTTTCTGGTGGTCTTTGGGATTGAACCAAATTACATTGAAAACCAGAGGGGAATGTGTTAGGGGTGAAGTGATTGCTTGAGACAAAGTGTTGCCTGTTGGAGGTGGTCCCGAGTGAAATTTTCAGTGTCTGTCTGTCTCTACACCAAGGGATGTCATATTAAGTTTACAGAGCGCCTTTAGTAAGAAGTTCAGTGCAGTGACTGCACAAGTATTGCTATGTGCATTGCTTCCATTTAGTTTTCATATTTTGCAAGTGGTGTTAAAAATTCATGCCTAGAGTTGTTGTATTTGCATGTGTATCCACCGGATTGCATGGGAAAGGCTAATAGCTACTTAACTTCTTCACAGAGCTCCTAGAAGACAGTCCTGTGGCAAAAGTGAACCTTCAGGGTTGTAGTCTTTCAAAATATAAACAGAAAACTACATTTGATTAAGAAACTGATGACTTGTGAAAGAAGCTAGAGCAGTTTCTTTCACAAATTGCAGGACAAGGGTAAGATGTTGCTCAGGTGCCCCCACCTGAGCAGATCAGGACAGTGACTTGAACTTGGGTTGCCTTTGTCATGCAATTGACAGAGAGCATTGAACCTTCCTCTCTTGCCCAAAGCTCTGTTAAAGTCATCCTCAGAAAATGTTCCCTCTGGGACAAAATTTCTTTAGGCAGAAATGTTTGACATAGTCCCAGTTGTGTGGTGCCACACAAGCCCAGAAGCTCTGAAGGTGCTGCACAAATAATCTCCATGATAGTCTGCACACAAAATTACATTATCTAAATAAATCAGAAGTCAGAAAAAGGAAGTATTATCTTTACCTAGGTCTCTGAGGTATAAAGAGGAAGTGATTTACCCAAATCTTGGGGAATTGTGGGTAGATCTGAAAAACTGAGACGACATCTGCTACTCTCAATGTTGTACTACAGATCTGATTCTGGCTGTGAGGTGCCAGTGTCCCAACACTGTGATTTGGGCCAGCATGATGAAAGGTCTGTGGCAACTGTGTACCTCAAGTGATGGGGCTGAAACCATTGCTCTGAGCCTGGATGGCTTTCAGGCTGCCCAGTCCCTTAATCTCCAGCTATGAAATAGAAAAGGGCTGGGGTCCTGGGGCTGCTCTACACAATTCCCAGTTGGCCAGGTAGTATCTACTGGAATATCAGAGCACTGATGAGGGGCATGTATACATTTCTTAAACTATTGTAGAAGGAAAGAGTTCTTTAATGGTAAAGTCTTTGATATCAGAAGTTTTTACAAGTGGAAGCTGACTTGCTGTTATCTAATCTCCACTTGAAGCAGAGTAAGACAAAATTGAGCAATGGAGAAGTAGATCTTGGCTGTTTCTAAACAGTTACCTACTGTTCTACTTCTCTTGATAAACCCAGTTGTTTGCTGACCTTTGTTTTGCTGTAAAACAGACAAACAGGTTCTGCTTGTGGAATACTTTTATTATGATTGTTATTATTGAGACTTTTACTCTGGCCTGGTTCCATTTATGAGGAAAGTCTGGTGGAGCAAAACCAGCTTGACAGGGTAAAGGGATCTTAAGCAAGCTCCTATGCTGAACCTAAACTCCTGGCTCTTACTCAAAAATCAAGCGTGAAATGTTAGATTGCCTAAGGTGTGATAGAGTAACCTCTTTTTCTTTTCCTAATAACTATGGCATTTTTTTCCTCTGTATTGGTATTTCACCAATTCTGTTTCCCTGTCCATTTAAGAAATGTGATGCGGGTAACTGAATTACATGAGTTCGTTAATCTTCTTCAGCTTCTAATAGATCAGCATTGGCCAAAAACTGCAAACATCATTCTACGGCTGATGGATAAAAAAAAAAGAAAGTCTCTTCAAAAGCTTTGAAAGATTTTATTTTTCCTTTTCTTAACTAAAAGAAAAAAAACAAAATCAGAGAACTGCTACTTTCCTGGAAAGCCTGTTAATTTCATTGGAAAAATCCCAAGCCAAACCATTTCAATAGGAAATTCACATATTTCTGTTTGGGTTTTCTCTCCTACCTCCCCCATTCTCAAGTTGCTAGACTCAAATTGTTCTTTTCTATATATCTAAAAATGAAGTTTCCTACCAATGGATGCTGTTAGCTTCTGTGCAAGCCTACTCAGAGGTGTTAGATGTTGATTTCTAGACCTTGCATTAGCGGGCCAGGGTAGCAAAGAGCTCAATTAAGGTGGCCATAAATTTAGAACAGTTACGAACTCTATTTCTTCCTCTCCTCATCTAGAAGCCTTTTCTCTCTTAAGTACAAGTATTTTTAAAATTTGCTTAATGAAGTTATTTTTGTTCCCTGGCCTTTTCTCAAGGTCTGATGCTGAATGAGAAATGGGCAGCTCTCTAGGAATAGTACATCATAATGGTTGCTTTGCTGCAGAGGGATTTGTGAGTTTTATGTCTGTGGTTACTTGGTTTTAACAAAGTCAGTCTCTCTGGGACCAGCAATTGTAGTGTAAGCATAATGGGCACTTGTGACATAAGGAGAATTTATGACAACAGTAATAACCTGCTTATGGTTCTTGTAATAGCCTATGAGTTCATTCACCATGACCTGCCTTTGAAATCCCATCAGATGTGGGCTCAACTCTAAAATATGGAGGTTACAGCAACCATAGCTTCTACTTCTCCCCATGACATTACAAGAGGGAGAGAGAAGTGCACCATGTTTTCTGAGCATTGATTTAATATTACAACCTGTGCATCAAGGAGCAGTTGGCTACTTTCCAAGCTCTTTATGTGGGATGGAGAGAGTTGCTTCTTCCTACCTTGAATCTATCCCATGACCAGAGACAAGAAGACAACAGATGAAAAGCCTTGCTAAGGGATGTGCTAAGCTTTTAAGAACCATATTGGTCATTGTGACTGGATGGTCACTCCAGGGAAGGCTGTCTGCTGACTCCAATTTCCATTCTATTTGATCTTAATCTATAGATTTTTCCTCCTGTTTCTCATTCCTACCCACAAGATCATTGCCTGTTAATCATGAAATGATGTCTGTGTGTTCCCTGCAATTCTTCACTCTTGGAAAATGTGTTACCACATGGAATGTTTCCAAAGCTTTAATTTCCTCAAGGATTGCCAAAATATAACTTAATAAGAAAACAGAAATATAACAATATTTTGCTTTCCCTTTCAATCTAATTCTTTGTTGTTGTTGTTTTTAAATCTAGAATTTTTAGCCCTGAGTCTCTCAACACATGTAGAAATAATTGCCAAAATGCAAATTTGCCAGATTAGAATCAGAACAGCATAAATTCAGTGGCAGGCCACAATGATCCACAGCAATCTGTGGACTAGCTCATAAGGGTGTTGAAAATCCTGGAGTAAAGCAAGTAAAGCAATAATCAATAGGCTTATGTTTGCTACATAGGGATCAGCAAATCAAAAAGATTTAAAAACCCCCCCAAACCCACTGGAGTTTATTCTGTGCTTGAGCAAAAACATGAGTCATCCTTTTAACAACCTTCTCACCACATTTTCTATGGTTCAGTGTTGCATGATGCTTTATAATAGAAAATGCCTGTCTTCCCAAAAGACCTCAAATTCTGTTTAATTTTAAAGAATAGTTCTTGCATATTATTGCCATGTTCTCACTTGTTACGAAGTACTTACTCAGGTAGGTTTCGTGAACACCTCAAAGTTTCTCCTAGGAATTTTGAACGTTATGAAAGTAGCTTTTAAGAATTTTAAACTTGGTAGCTGGGAAAAAAAAATTGAAATAAATGTCTCAAGTTCCAGTTTTCTCCAGACAAAGGCAAATATTATTCCCAGGTATGCTACCTGAGACGTTTAGGGTGATGATTTTTGCATATCTTAGGGCAAACCTGTAAGACATGGTGTAAGACCTGTAAGACATTTTTCTTGCTGGCTTTAAAATTATTTCTAAAGAGAAGGAAAAAATTCCCGACAAACAAAAACAACAAAAAAACTCAAATGTGAACTAGAACAAATACTTAATCTTTCCACTTCCTGAAGCACTGTATATTTAAAACATCATTACTTATATTCAACTGGGTCTTTTCCAATATCACTCATAGAACGTGGAAATTCTCCAGCTGACTTCACAAGATTTTGGCTTGAGGCCTGATAAGGAGAAGTGGACTGAGCATCTGCTGAGCACAGCGGAGCAGTGCCTGAGAGGAGGCAGCCTGAGCTTCAGGCAGTGCTGTCTGATGACCTCTACAGCCACACAGTGGGAAACTGATTTTCCAAGGGCTCAGCTCATATCTTTGGCTGGGTTCTGCCCCATTTGTTGATCTTTAGCCTCTTTCCTCCTTGCAAGTACTGTGGATGCTGAGTGTAGCATTTTAGGGCCATACAAACCTTCAGATCCTGCATTCTTGAACACACTAGAAACTTGGCCAATAACGGGAGTGAGCACCTACCGAGTCCTGGTGTATGGGGTGAACACTGATTTATAAGGATGATAACAGTATGGTGCATATAAAGGTCTGCTCAAGTCAAATTTTACAGTAGAAGTGATCTAAGGATAATTGCTTTTATAGCAATCCTAGCAAAGATTTTAGTGCTCTTGAACTCTTACTTGCTTAAATGCAACAAAAGTTCAGTTGTAGTCATAGCTGTTTATTTTACAAGGCAGTTATAGGTGGATTTTGCTGCTGGTCAGGTTTGTAAAAAACACATGCTTTAACCTTAACTATTGTGTTGAACAGAATAGTTTTCTCTTTTTGGGCTGTCCTTTTGTGTGTTTGATCCTGTTAGCACAGTAACAGAAAGAGATGGTTTAATTCACCTTTATTATGAATGGGAGTTGATTCATAAATTCAGCCGAAATTGATAAGAGCTTCATAGGAAATCCTAACAAACCTGCTAAATCTTTTGGCTTATTCAGTCATAACAGAAGAGATTTTTTTTTTTAATGTAGATAATTCTAAGTCTTGATGAATAATTGCCTAATGCTTTGGAATTTGGTTTTCATTTTGTTAAACTTACAAAATCTGTTGGCTGGCTGGCTGGAGACTTCCAGTGTCATGATGAAGCTGCAAGTCTGTTCCAGTTGTATTTGCATGTGAACAATGTGCACAAAATATACAAAGCACCCTAATTCAGGAATCAGTTAAATACCTTAACTAAATTTAAGGAAAATCAATGCATTTACCCAATTTGAACAGTGGAGCATTACCTAAGTATATTTCATTGGAGAATCAGATAGGAAAGAGTTAACAAGTGGAATTTGTGTCCTCTTTCCAGAGTGGCTATTGCCTTAGATTACATTCGGCAAAACAATTAAAAGTCAGTGTACAGGATGGATTTCTGTGTCCTCTGAAAGACAAATAGGTTCATTTTCAATAAATGATGTGGAAGAAGTTGCGCCTTTAATTTGTTATTCATATTACCTGTGGTCTTGCATATTTAAGCAGTTCTGCTGCTTTGGTTTGCAGTGATACAGATGCTACCATTATTTGCAATGCTTGATTTGCAGTTCTGCAATATAGCAAGAGACCTTTAGTACAAACCTTAAATATTTATTTATTTATCCCTACACCACACTTCATCTTACTGAGTGTTTTGTGGAGGAAAACATTTCACCAAAAGGAAAACTATTTTCACCCCTTTCGCCTTTCTTCAGAAGGAGACAGAAATGAAACTTAGCTAGAGGAAAGCTCTATTGAGAGGGTGAGGAGAACAGAAAAACATTCTTTTATATTGTTTGGATCAAGATATTAGTATGTGAAATCCGGTTTCACATAGACTTCAAAAACAAACAAAGACAAGTCCTTTTGAGTCTCTAGCGATGTGACTGGCTCCGTGAGATCAGAGCTCAAATTTACATGGATCTGTATTAGTTCAGGTATGAAGAGTTGCATTTTGCTGATCTTTTGAAGCAAATTCCACATAGCAGCACAAGAAAGGGCTGCCACATCGGATTTGACACCCTCCAACTGTGCCTTATGCCAATGTTTTCGTTGGTTCCCTCCTTACAAAATAGCTCTTTGCCAGTTTTCTGAGGGCTCCATCCTTTCTTTCTTTTCCTTTTTTTTTCCCGCCCTGTTTGAGAATGGTTTCGTTTGGGTTTGTTGAAGTATGTATAGAAAAAGCCATGAAGAAGGGGGAAAGGAAGAGCTGGCTTGCAATCCCCCTCTATTTTAGTTGAAAAAATAACCCTATTGGAAGGTGATCTGTTGTTTTCTTTTGATCTGTAAACCATTCTTACTCTGTGTGCATGTATTAGCCAAACATGGGTGTAATTGATTGCTTTACAATTTATAAGAATCTGCATATGTAAAGTGTAAAACACACCAAACTTTCTCAGCTCTTGGCTTGTGTTGTTTCTTAGGCTCTCCCAGGCTATGCTGGTGCATTAAGTACCTGCTTTGCCCAGTTGTTTCAAGCTTCCACGAATTGACTTCAAGCTTCCTGCCCTCTGGGCACAAGACAGCTCAGAGACATGTGGCTGCATGCTCAGGATCTGTGTTGCAATCCCCTTTTCTCATAAAGGACTGTAGAAACTGTCAGTGAACGCGAAAATTCCCATGGAGCCATGGGTTAAGCCATGGCAGCATGAGACACGGCAGAAGGCAGCCAAAGCAGCAGCAGAGAGCCCAGCACAGTCCTTGGTGCCTCTGGCTGTGCTCTGCACAGCCCCCGTGAGCAGTTCTTGCTCTGACGGTGCTTATGTGTTTGCTTGCTCTGCAGATCGCTCACAAGCAACCAAAATGTGACCTGCTGTACCCAGCAAATTGAATTACTGTTAAAATAACACAGCTAAGGCAACAGAGAGCTCTCTCTGTATTGCTGTTGTGGCTCAAAAGCTGCTCTGAGCAAATGGTAGTAACTGACAACTCCTATATTATGCTATATATGGGCCATAACAAGCTTATCTTTTGCAAGATGGGTAATATTCATAGTTACTCCCTGAATTCTGCGACTTTGTCAAAAATGTAGCATTTAGTTTTGCAGGCATGATGCACTGTATCAAGATCAGCAGTTTTCATACTGTTTTTTAGATGCTCCTGCCACACAAGCCTCCCCTCAGTAGGTGGGAAGTGGTTTGTGATCTAAGCTTTGCGAAGAGAAACAAGCAGGGTGACTTCATGGCATTCAGTGCAGGCTGTTTCTACTCCCCAGAAAAGGTTGGTAAAAAAGCCCCATTTGCGATAAATATCTTGATTTATAGGTGAGTTCATTAATGATTTAAAGTTTGGAAGGGGTGAGGTGGGTTGCACACATGTTGGTTCTTAGGTTTTCGTTTGTGAGGCTTTGAAGTTGGAGTCCATTTAGAAATTCTCTGCAAATCTTAGAAATAACATTTCTGTGAAAACGTAACGCAAAATCTGGTGGCATATGGTTGTATTTAGGTGACTAATACTCACTTGGGGCCACCTTCTTAATTTACTGCTGGCTTCACCATTCATGAGTAATGCATCCATTCCTAGCTCATGCCAATAAAGCTTTATGCCACCACACATATAATATTTCACTACATGTCTTGCCTTCTCCATTGCTATGGCACTTATGTGGTTTATGTTTACAGATAATCACCAGAATGAATAGCACAGCAAAATTATATAACTTGTAATTAGCTTTAACAATTAAAAAGTCTAAAAGCAGACTTTGTAATTCCAAGACTCCGAAGATACTATTCTGTCAAGAAATTCATTTTTAAATCACAGTAACAGCATGTAAACATACCCTACAATGAGAAGAGTTTTTCTGCAAGAAATGTTTTAAAACTAAGGTCATTTTTTGCTTTTTAAAAAGGTGTAGCTGGTGAGCTGGACATAACAAAATGTTAATTTTTCTGTCTGTTAAATTGTGAAAATTCCCAATGTTTGTTTCACTATAAATCATCCTGGGTTTCAGATATCAGCATAAACAATGTCATTAAACATTCCAGTACCTCCTTTCCCTCACACCCCCGATTTGGTTGCCTTTAACAAAAATTTCTCCAGGCTTTTTAAAGTGACTTGTACATAAGGGAGAGCCTCATCTGCCTCTGAGATTTGGTTGTCAGAATTTTTACAGATGATGTAAACTGGCACATCGTCATGTTCCTGGGATGGAGACAAAGGCAAAAATAGTTTTTTGTTGCAGTGGTGTTTGGTTTTATAGTTTTTTTTCAAGTTAGCACTGGGGAGATGAGTGTTCTCTAGAATTTAAACTGGAGAATCAGACTGCAGACCAAGGTATGGGAATGGGGAGCTATTTTTACTGAGAACAGGTTCATGAGTGGAAGAAGGGGAGATTAAAGATGGCAAAGAGAAGAAATTCACTCATTGCCCATGAGCAGCATGCTGTTGCCCTGGCTCCATCAGTTCAGCCTATGTAAGTGTCACTCATGATGGGGTCACAGAGTTATGCTTTCAGTTGTCTGTAAGCTGTAGGTCATATGAAGAACATCTCTTAAAGATCTGACAAAGTATTTTAGACAGAAGACATAATTTTTTAATTCTTCAAAAGACAAGTTAAATGTATTCATTGCATAAGAAATCTATAATTTAACAGCAGCTGTGCAGCAGCCTTTCCATGCTATAGTGCAGTCTACTATATTGATGATTTCAAATATTTATACCATCATCCCACATTCATGAAAAATATTTAAATTAAACATGCATGGGAACAGATGCCATTCTGTTCTGGCAAGAAAACCTAGTCATAAACTTCTGCTTATGAAATGTTATTTCACTTGACCCCTATCAGTAGGAACTCATGAAAATTAAACTGTGGAAGGAGAAATATTGTATGTAAGCTCTTCTCTCAGTGAAACCTTTGAGTGGGTATGTGAAGACAAGATGTTTCCATTAAAAGCAGAACACAGTTTGATTTGATAAGGTGAAGCTCACTGCTTTAACTTCTACTGCGAGAGTCAGTCCCCACTTAAAAGTTTCCTTTCACCTGCAGAAAACACTTCTTAAAGAAGTTTTCTAGTCCAAATTGCTGCTATTCATTTCAATAGTTAATCCTCCCATTAATTGTTAGAGATGATGAAAAGTAACTACATTTAGTTTTGTATTAAAAAGCAGAACTCTACTTTTGTTCTTGCTATACTAAAAAAATCCAGAGAGATATTATTCCTTACTAATTCTAACTTATGTTATGAAATAGGAAAAAGAGAAAGGAAATGTCATGTGAAGATTGCAGGCTAAGGATGTCATCAGCCCCAATCTATTCAAGTTAAACATTTACATCTCTGCATGTAGTCCTAAAAGACTACATATGCATTTGACTGGCATATTTGTAGCATGGCCTGAACAAACAATTGGTTCTATCTATTGTATCTAATCTATCTTGGCATTTATACAATCCTTTGGATCCTGTTATCTGATGGAAGTTAGAAAAATAAGTAGGTGATTTCATGGTTCTCTCCACTTCTAATAGATCCTGTTTGAGATGCTAGGATTGGATTTTCTTCTTCTGGCCTTGCATTTCAGCTGTGTTAACAGATTTTTATTGTGTATTGTGTCCTCCCTTCCCCCTCCCCAGTGGATGTAAAAAATCATGGGACTTACTGACACTGGGATAGTTGTCATCTTACTCCTGTTTTAGTTTGCAGAAGGAAAAAGGAGAGGGGATTCTTGGACTTAGACACTTGTTTTCCTTTTCCACATGATACTGTCCTGAGAATCAGAATTGGATTGATAGAAAGGTTTGATCATTCCTGGAGTTGAAATGGTCTCGGGATACTGAGCAGTGACAATGAACCAGTATTGCAAATGCATCACACCTTACATCTGTCCAGAGCACAGAGTTCTGCCTTAGTTTTAATAACAGTCTCCTGATAAAAGGATTCTTTGGCTTGTGGAGGGAGGTCTGTTAGCTCTGTTGGGATGCAGCCGAGGGCAGCTCAGTATTGCAACATTTTGGCCAAAATCATTGAGAGATGATGCCTGAGAAGTGAAGTAGATTCCCCGGTGACAGAAACCCAAATAAACTACAAGATCTTGCAACCTGTATATTAATGAAGCTCACCTTGCTAGCTGGGTACAATTTGCCTTATTCTGCTGACTCTACAGTATACTTTCTGGTATCTTTTTTATCCCCAATTTTTATTAATATCATACTAGATAAGAAAGTATTTTTACACCAACAAGATTCCAGGGTTAGGAAGTCATCAGATTCCCCCTCCACAATGAAGAAGAAAAGACAAAAGGCACAAGAGCTGACTGGTGATGTGACAAGAGGGTACCTTCATTTTTTTACTCAGAATAGTGTACAAACACTGTTCCTTTCATGGCCTCTTTACTTGCCTTTGAACTTGATACTGTGTGAGTCGGAAGTAAAAGCAAACCAAGATGCTTGACCTGCGCTATGCAGACAAATGTTAACCCAACTCTCACCATGTCCTTAATTCTCTGTTCTTTGTCCCTGTCCTCAAAAGGCTGCATTAAAAAAGATAATACTGTGCTTCGTTGAGAACAGAAGATTTGTCAAGTTATTAAAAAACCCCAGGAACAAGAGCTAATCTACTCGGGTTTAAACCTTAGCTCACTCAATGAATTGTAGCATGGGGTTTTTTTACAGGTTGCTTAATTCTGATTTTTTTTTTTTTCAGAAATATATACATGCTCACCTGTACTCTGGGAACTGAGAGAGAAGGAAATCTATTCTTGATAGCAAAGGCTCAGCAACAATAGATTGCATCTCTCAGATAGACACAGTTTATAGCCAGTAGCCTATTTCAGGTTTTAATATATGTTTGAGCATTTGTGATGTCCTCAGATTTATATATGTTTTTTTAGAATGAGTAACATAAACATTCTGGGATTGTATTCTTTTCTTTTTTTCACATCATATTCTCCTCTGCCACTTATCCTATATAACTCCTTCCCTCCAAAAAAAATTTGAAAAATTTCTAGCTTTTGGATGTTGCCAGGACAACACCATGGAACAATAAAAGGACATTTCTTGGGCATTTTGGCAACAAAGCAGTCAAAGATTAAACAACTAAAAATAATAATTTTTTTAAAATATACAAAAAATCCACCAGGATATCTGCCTTAAGGGAATACTGACCAGAATTTCTGCATATATGATATAGTTTGCAAAGCAGGAAAGTATTTACCATAACAAACCATGCTTTTTTAGGGTCAAAGAAAGTAGATCATATTTCCTATGGACTAGCCTTGGAACATTTGTTCATCCTCTGTTTTTTTTTTTTTGTTGTTTTAATATAGCAACTCATGTATCATTACTGTATATTTTTTGCTTTTAAGTAGTAAGTGGATCAGTTGGACTGAATATTTATGGAAGGTCCTGGGTTGGTAGTCTTAAAAGCTTATAAACCTCTGTTTACATATAGTTTACACATAGTACTGTTAGAGCACAGGCAATGCAGCAATCCTCTCGCCAGAACATAACACGGTGAAGGGAATGAGTTGCTTGGGTTCCCAGTCCAGCCATGGGCTCTCCAAAAAGTGTCAGAAGGGTGATTTGCTAGAGAGTACTGAATGATGGACAGGACCTGTTCTGGGACCCTCCAAAGTACTTGTAAGCAAAGTAGTTGTGGGAAAATGCCATTAAGATGCAGATAGTATCTTCCTGGCTATTTGTATCATGGAAATTAGTGAGCTATCATAATTCTTCAGCATGGGTAAACTGGCTGCAAATGTGCCCTCTATACCAGTGGCAATCTGCAGTAAGTTCATCGCTTATGACAGAGTTGCTACAGATCTCAAGAAAAGTAACTGAGGAAAGAATTGGCTTTATCTCTGGTCTTTTGATAAGTGGTATTTTACTAATATAATGTGTACACACCGATATCCTGTGAAATTCCTGCACGTCACCAGCGGTTTTTATTCGTGCCCATTAAAATGCATTACAGTGAGGAGGTTGCTGAAATGTAAATTAAAGGCTACGGCGCTCATAGTTTAACAGCTGCCATGTAGATTGACAGCCTTTGTGCGCCCAGCTGGCAGTGTCAGGTTAGTGGGTCTCTAGTCACAACATTAATCAGCTTTATTAGTGCCACTAATACCAATTTGTAAGCAGACTGCAAGGATCAGACGGCCCAGCTGTCAGGCACTGCACATAGATTATTACAGGATTTCTTTTTATTGTTTAAGATTGGAATTATAATTTAATTACAGAATTTAACTATTTTTTACACCCACTGAAAACTAGCAAAGGTTTAATAAAAAGAAATGCTAACTTCTTTACTCTGCCGTTCTACCATGTTTTCTACTTCCCGCTCCCCATCCTCCTCCCCGCCTCCACCCCAGCACGCAGGGGAGAGAAAATGAATTCGCTTCACAAAACCTGTTGTAGCATATCACTTGCTGAGATGAAGAACTTCTTACACTGCAGCAACAGCTCATATTGTGCTAGTCAGGATTTCCAACTGATTTCAACAGATTTTCCTTACTGCGTTGATGTGATATACTCAGTGCCTTGAAGGACCAAGAAATAGATGGATTGTGTTTATAATTTCCTCAAAAAAAACCTGCTAGCCGCCTGCCTAGTTCCTAGTTTCATCATAGTAATTACTAATTTTTCATCAAAATGTGTGTGTAAACTTCACGAATCTGAGGGCTTTACTAAATTAAGGTCATGTTGTACAGTAAAATCTGATTCAAGAAAAGCAGAGCAAATATAAATACATGGAGATCTCTTAAAACTTCCTCTTCTCTTTTGGCATGGGACCTCTTGTCCTTATTACATTACACATAAGTTTCAACTCAGTTTTAATTAATGATTTTAAATTAGGCTAAGAGGATATTAGCTTGCAAAGCCCAGCAATGAAGAATGGATGTTGTGGCTCAGACACAACCTTCCAAAATCTCTGCAGCTCACATCTTATAACACTTTCATGTCGGTCATACAGATTACATTTCCTGCAACATTAAAGCAGCTTTTCTAGTGGGTCAGAAACATGATAGGTTTATCCCTCAGTGTGGCCTGAAAATATACTGAGGAGGGGAAAAAAAAGCCTTTAACATCTACTTAGAGTATGGAAAGAAGTAAACTTAAAATTTCAGAGACTTCGAAGACTTATGCGGGAGATTTTTTTCAACAAGTGTTACAGAGGTTTTCTGGTATCCCAAAATGCAGGGTAAAGAGAATTCCAGCTGGGAGGTCTCTGACCCCAACAGTCTCCTACCTGTACCTGTTGTGTGGCCCATACCCCCAGTGTTGCCCTACCAGGATTGCTGCAGAAATGGGCAGGCTTTACAGGGCTGTGACTTTATGCTACTGGCTGTCCCCTGTGGTAGGGCAAGTCCCATGTTCCACATGGAGAGCCAATGAGACATGCTATTTCTTGTTCTGCTGGATTTCTGTATACCTCGGAAAGCACTGCAACACATACAGATGCAGCTGATATATATGTCTGATTGAACACTCAGTTTATATTGCCATTGCTGGGCAGGAGCAGAAATACAGTTTCTCTTTAGGAAGATTCTGATTTTAATATATGAATCCTGACAACCAAATTTAATCCCATATTTTTCAACCCAAGTGCCAGAATTATGAAGATATTCATAAGAAAAAAAAGAGGGGACAAATTTAAGTTGATTTATTTTATTTAAGATTTTTGATTTGTATCTTGAAGGAATCTTCCAACCTTGTGATTCTGTAAGTAGCATTTTGGGCAATTTCTGCATCTAAGGTATCAGGCCCAGATGGCAAGTATAGTGGAAAATACAGGGGAGCCGTTTTTAAACACGAGGTAAGAAAAAAACTCCATTACATGCAAAGACTAAGAAATGGAAGGCTTCCCATGATGAAAAGTAACAGTGACCTAATGGACCTCAGATGACCAGAACAGTAAGAAGATGGCCAACAATTGCTGCCCTGTTACATAACAGAGGCAAGTTATTAGCAGATGAAGTTGCAAAGATTACAGTGCTTACTGCTCTTTGGCAGAAAGCCACAACTTCACTAAAAGTGCCAACTTTATCCATGTTGCCATAAGTAATCGAAGGACACAAGGGCAAGACCTCATATTTCAATAAATAAAATCTGGAGAATACTTAAAAAGGGACTGCTTATGAATACTTTTATCAATTTACAGATGGTGGGAAAAGTACTAGACTGATGAAAAACCTAGTGTATACATTTAAAGTAGGAAAAAAATAATTAAGACAGTGCAGCTTAATTTCTTCAGAAAATACTGTTACAAGACATTAAGGAGATAATGGAAGCAAGGAAAGGCCACAGACTTATTAATAGCAAATAATATCAAATATGTCCAACTTCCTTCTGTAACAAAATAATAGACCCTTTTAATACGTGGGAAATTATATTCATTGTGTCTGTTGATTTGTGGGTTTGATGCTGTTTCACAGTGTTTTCTTATAAGTGTACTAGAGAAGTGTATTTCTGATGAAACCACTGTGAACAGGGTGCCATTTTAACTGGAAAATTGTAACTGTAGATTGGAGGGACCAGAGGAGACCAGGCAGAAAGGTCACAGATACAGAAACCTCGGTATGGAAGAGAAGAATGAATGAAGGTTCTGTCTGTGGAAGGCAGGATTGAGGGAAGGCAAAGTAATCTTTAAATACATGAAGGGGAGCAAATAAACTGTTTATCTTGCATAAGACAAAGTAATACACTCAGATTGTAAAGAGACGTTAGTCATTAGAAAAACCCTGACTTTATAATGGTAAGAATAGTCAAGACTTGCTGGGAAGATTAGGGAGCCTTTGGTATTGGAAGGCTTTGCAAACAAGTTGGGTGAGCATCTGTCAAAATGACGCAAGCATTGCTGATCTTGTTTTTGGACAGAGGTGAGCTAGATTTCTCTAGAGGCCTCTTCCAGCTGCCTTCTCCTATAAAATTTGATTCTGTAACATCAGCAACATAATGCATGAGTTGGCTGTGGGCCTTGCCTTGCTGATATCATCAGCAAGTGCTACTTGGTGGAAAATAGCACAGGTTGTTTTGGGGCCAGGAAGGCACTCCCTGCCGTGCCCCGGGGACCTGATCCACTTGGCTGCTCCCAGCTCTGCTTCAGCTGACTTACCTGTGAGTCCTTCTCACAGCAGCTCTCAGCTGCAGGATCAGGGCATCTCCGTGCCAAACCTTGAGTAAGGAGGAAGGATGCCCCTGGACAGAATGCTTGGCTTGTCAGGATAGGCAGCATTTCAGAAAAGCATCCTAAAGAACCAAGGTGGGCTCTGGGTAGTCCACAATGACTGCAGAAGAGGAGATGGCCCACAAGTGCAGAAATATTACTGCTGTCTTTACTGGAATAGAGGCTAATAAATCCCCTAGAAATTGTGCAGGATCACAAACAAGTACAGCTCTAGGCAATGAAAGTGCAGGATTCAAAAACCTGAAAGTATTAAGAGGTTAAACCTGTACAGGCTGCAGACTTTCTCTGTAAATTAGTCAGGCTGAATGAAAGATCATCACATTTTCACAAGCTTCTCTAGCTAAAGAGTGCTTCTGCCAAGTTTTCTTTTGAGTATTTACAGATAACTTCTCAAACTCAAAAACCTCCCTCTAAAATAAAAGTTTAGATCATTAAGTGTGCACGTTCAATATTTGATGGACTTAAATATTTTATGGAAATCTGCAGAAACAGAGGAAAGTTACTGGAACATATATGTTCTGATTATAATCCCTCTAGAAATTTGATGGGTTTATTAACCTTATGGAAGCTCAGATAAGTTGAGCGTTTTAATTAAATGTAAACAACTTTCTAATAACAACCTTGACGTCTCTTCCCAGAGAGTGATCCTAGAGGCCCAGTGCACTTAGAAATACCAAGGAGTTGCATTACAACCTGCTGAGACACTGCTGTACTGTCAAAATGATGTGGCAGTGAGCACATTCTGAACAGTCCTTACCCGATGTTCTGAGTCTCAGTCAGCTTTAAAAATGTATTGTTTCCTTCCAGCTTTATTAGTTCTTCATCTCTGTGTAAAGGGTAAGCTTTCCAAAGACTAGAAATTTAATTTGAAGTTTTAAACTAGTTCTGAATTCAACAGATATTAATAGAACAGAGACATTTTGGCTACCTGTATTTGTGGGGTTTATGCAGTGATGGTCCTGGCATTCTCAGGTGCACTGAGGAGAGTCCCAGAGGCTGTTGAGAGTCATTCTATGCTTTCTTTCATCACAGTTTTCAGAAGTTATGACCATGGCCAGCATGTATCCCTCTGCAGTCAGGGAGATCAGGATGTGGAAAATCTTTGGTCAGCAGTAGAGGTAGAAGTCAGAAGCTAATCTGTTTCTGCTGGTGAAATCACCCCGCACATCTTGCATGGCTGCTGCAGACAACTTGTCATGGCAAGGACATGGGAGTGAAGGTTGGCATGTCCTTCCCTGTACTTTCATATGTGGCTTTTACTGTGGAAGAACTTAGAGGGTTAGTGCACAACCTATAGCACTTGTTTGGGGTTTTTCTGAGCAAAGAGTTGGTCCTTTCTCAGTCATGAACCTGGCTATTGATTCTGTTCTTTAAATGCTCTGTTGCCTATTCTTGACTTGCCTACTTTGGGGCAGAAAGAAATTATATCAAGCGGCATACTTATGATCAAGTAAGAAATAGATTATATGCATCTTTGCCAGAAACTGAGAGGGGTCAGTTTTGTAATTTTTTTGCTAACATGCGTGATATGTTCAGTACTTAACAGGAGTAGCTGAGGCAGTTCAAGATTTTTTAATCAGCAAGGAAGGAGAGTTATGGAAGTGGAGGGATTTGTTTATTCAGACAAAGAAAAAATAAAAAGTTAAAAATAGCCCCAAAAAGCTTGCAGTCAAGCCATCAAGCAGCACCAAGGCCGCCTCTCTGTAAATGGGGCAGCCCTTCTGACAGTCAGAGACTGGGGTCCTGCTCTTTAAAATTGGTGGGAGAAACCTGTGAAGAGCAGGCAAGAAGCAGGTCAGTGAAGCAATTCCCACAGGCTGAGAGCTTGAGGACAAAGCACATTGATCCTTTCCTCTGTGCTGAGGGGAAAGCCCCAGGGAGCAAGAAAGCAGCATGAAGATGGAAACTATTGTTGCTTGCTATTTTAATCTGTCTCTGCATTTGGAAAAAAACCCAGCACTATTTCTCAATGAAAATGGGTTTATTCCTTTACAGAAATCAAGTCGAGGATAGGAATATTAGTTGGGAAAAACTGAGGAAGAATTAATTCTGCAGAGAAGAGGGATGAAAGTCAGCAGGGAAGTGGAGGAGAGTGAAACTCATTTTGCTCTCCATGTTTATGTCAAAGACCTGGTCTCTGGAGTCCCTTCTGTCCCAGCAATGACATGCCCATGGTTGGACCCAGCTCAAGAAGAAGCTCATTTGCTACTTGTGTGTGTAAAAGGCTGTCCTGAAGTAGGTCATAACTGTGAGTCGGGAAGGGCTGAGCACCACGACAGAGATCCTGTCTTGTGGGAACCATACAAAGACCTGAGATTATTTTAGGGAAGAAAAAATTCTACCTAGGGAGCTAGCATTCTAGTCAGGTTCCTTTTAAATGTCAGCTGCTCTGTGTGTTACCACAGTGGAGCTCAGTCTGCAATAACTGGCATTTATCAAGGCAATCTGTTTATTTTTTTTTTAACATCTCATTTATGGCAGTTTTAAGTTCTTTACATTGGACTGTAGAAAATCCTCTTACAGATTCAGAAATGATCCCCCATATATTTATATAAACAAAGCTTAGGAATGGGAAATCTAAATTGTTAATCACTTGTGCTGTTTTCTCCATGGAAATATCAAGCAGCTTTCCTTTGAGAGGGTAAAATACCCTCTTTGCACTCCATACAAAAAGGTTTTCTTTGTTACACCTGCCAGCATGAAAAAGGATTAATTTTAACAGAGCTTAACCTAGCCATCTAGGGGAAGCGGTTTAAATGACTCCATGTCTTGGTTGCTTTTAATGGCACTGCTCTAGTGACTTCATTTAGTTTTGCAAAATATAAGAGAATTTTTTGACCTGTGCCACTTAAGTTTGTTGAATTTCATCTCAATTGATATAGATAATACAGGCAAGCCTTTCCTGTACTTCAGTGTGAAAAATACTTACCTATTTCTTTAGATTTTTTTTCAAGAGCATTCATCAGGGACAGCAAATAAAAAGTGCACCTTTTTGAGCATTACTTCATTTTATAAGGCAATGAATCCAAATTTTGGTGAACATTTGCAGAAGTCTTTCAGGCTGTGTTATATAGTAAGCAAAAAATTGGTGAGTGTTTTCTGGGTTGCATTATAGGCATTTTCTTCTCTTTTAAGCTATATTAAAATGAACCTGTCTTTTGTAAAATAGGCAAGCCTAGAATTTCTTCTCAAAGGGACTGGAAAGAAAAATGTTAATTAAAGCAGGAGTTAACAATGGACATATAGTGGCTTTTTATTATCTTGACACCTTCCTTAGCCCTTACTGAAGTGAAGGAAATTCACAGGGCTACAATGAGCACTGGTGTCACACATCCAGGTTAAAAGAACTTGCTCATCAGAGAATCAGGCTGTGGAAACCTTTAGGAGGAGGTGCTGCACACCAAGAACGCTGTAGTGAGCACTGGCCTGGAGCTGCTCACCTGCATGAGGCCACAGGGACATGGGACATGCACATCTGTGAGGCTGGTACAGAGCCACAAACAGGAAAATCACAGGACGCCTGGCTTTTTTAGCTTTTGTGATTTTACTGCCTTTAATGTGCTGTTAAACGTATCAGCATAGAGAATGGATTTTCAGTTTTCACTTCTGCAAGTAGGTCTTTGGGAAAGAAATTGTGAACAAACGATACTGCAGCGGTGACAAAAATCAGAGAGAAATGCAGTCTCTTCAGTTCCCCAGCACTGAGGCACTGTAAACAGCTCTTAAACCATCCCTCTTGCATGCCTCAGAAAAAAATGCACCAAATTCAAACAAATAAGCCCTCCCCACTGAAAATTATTCAAACTTTTAGGACTAGCTGAAATATCTTAAGCACAATAGGCTTGTCTAATTGCTGACATAATTTAAATATTTGAATTGAGCTGCTGCAGGCTGTATTCAGTAAGAAAACGAGAACTGTGAAGGGTTTTTTTTTTTTGCTTAGTATCCTTCTTGCTCTCTTCTTTTCTTTTTTCTTGGTGTTAGCAGTGGTAGCGAATAGCTTATTTAGAATTTGCTTTAACCTATTTATAATGAACAACCTCACTAAGCTGAAAAGTAAATTTGTACAAAGGTCCAGGTGACATCAGCTTCTGCAAATACACTGGAGCAGATCGGTGAACAGGAAGTAATTAAACCTTTTAAAGGAAATAAATCTCACCATTTAATGGAACAAGCAAAAAGTTCTCTATTTTAGTGTTGATTTTCTTGTGAAGAAATATTTTATATCATAAAATATCCTCACTGAATCTAAGATTTAATCAAAATTTTATACATTTAGACTTTCTTCGTCTTTGTGAAATCCCTTGAATATAATGAAACATGTCACTTTGAAATGAAGTTTCCTGAGATACAAAAATTTTAGTTTAGTTTAAATATAAAAAAAGAAAAGGAATTTATAGAAACTGTTAGTCATTCCTGTACTACTAATACACTATTTTAGCTCTATTATTTTGTTTTCTAGATGCATATTTACACATAAAGCACTATACAATAAAGATTTCCAAAATTAATAGAAAATTGTAACTTGCCTTTTTGAAGGATTAAATCTTCATATACATGATATGTTCTTTCTCTTAGTATTATAGAATCGTTGTTTCTAAAATTACCACAGCAATTTAACTTTTCCCCCTTTTATTTCTGTGAAAGTGAAGGGATAGAAACTGCCTCTGGCAATAGTTCTCTGCTTCCTGACAGTGTTGACTTAGCAGTTGTTTGGAAGAAATTGTGGACAAGCTCTGTGAACCTGGTGTCGTATCAATTGCAGCCATGGGTTGGTAGATGCTTCTGTACTGGAGATGTGTGACCAACAGCAGCTCTGTGACTGTAGCATGAGACCTTTTAGGTTGTAGTGAAAACTTAAGATCTCCCTAGATCTTCCTCTTGTAGCCTGTGGGATCTGAGGGATCCCTTTTTTGCTGTGCCAGGCTTTTCAAGTCTGCTTAGCACACAGTCATTAGGAGAATAACTGCCCCAGACACATTATTTATAAATCTGGATAAACTCTGTAGCTGAATATTTTCAGCACTAGGTTTCTGAAGCCAGGAGAGCACACACCAGTCTAAAAAAGATGGTCTAAGCATTTAATGTGGTATTTGATTTAATTTAGATTAAGCCCCTTGAAAAAAGGTTGTCTACAGATCGATAAGGATTTGTCTGTACAGATCCAATAGGTCAGTGGATCAATAAGTGCAACTGTATTGCACTTAATTATGATCTGCTTTAAATGGATCATCAAGTATAAATTATTGATTATGGAGTAGTACCAATGTTAGCTGAAGATGCCACTCTTTCCTGTGACACTCTGCTGCTGTATGATTTCTAGGCAGGGGAAACCAGAAAGCTATTGCTTATGTAGGACATGTGCTTTTATTTTTTTCTCACTTGGGGTAGAGGAAAATATTAATATAAGAAATAATAAGGCACAAAACATAGCTTCCTTTACTGGTGGCACCAGATTTCAAAATCACATCAAGAAAGTAAGGTTTTTTAAAGCCAAATTTTGCCCTTAGAGTAAGCAACTTCAAAGGAGGTGCTGCTAACTTTTAGCTGCATTTTTCCAGGGTGACCTCCTGAGTTTTCTTGCATTTTTTGTCGGAGTTTTATGATAAAGTGAGAGTTTCCAGGCATCTATTTGGTTATATAAACTACATTAGCCTTAATTTTTAGAAAGTGCAATAAATCCCATAAATAGTCGTAAGTAATTTTATTTACAACTTTCTGAAATCATCTACTTATATAGGTTATAGTTAGTGTTTCTGTAAGAGTGCTTTGTTTTATTCTTTTCAATACTCTTCACATCCATTTATTCTCCTATACTGGCATATTGAATTTTACATGACAGGAAATGTTGATCTGAAGGTGATCTTAAGCATGACACAGAGGTCAAGATGAATAAAAGACATCATCTGGAAAGGAGGTGACACAACGGCAGTCAGGAAATTAGCTTTTTCTTTTTCCTGAGTTTTCATCTGTTCAACACTGATTGTTACTAGAGCAGAAATAGGAATACAACCTCACCTTAGGTAAATTTCTAAGGTTAGTACATGAAGGTTGAGATGTGATGGTGCTGGAGAACTGGCAATGAATTACCATAAATCATGGTCTTTTTATAGTCCTGTAAGTAGAGGAATGGGGTTTAGCATATTTCATCCTTTAAATCTTCCTTTGCAGGTATTTCTGATACCTCTGTCAACTGTGCCTCGGGTTGCTGTGCTGTCACTGCATATTTTTTGGTGCAATGAAGCATTTTAGCCTCTCTGAAAGAGCCTTGTACAATAATTTCAGAGGTCTGTGTATTTTGAAAACATTACTAGCCAAGTGAAGTGTTCACTGAAGAATCCAAGTGTAGTGTAATAAATGTATATGCAGTCTGACAACAACTTGTCAAAACATCCAAAATTCCAAAGACCTTGTTTTGCTCTCACCTCTGGGAGAATCTCAGTGCAGTGAAAAGAGCATGTTCATTTTGTTGAGGTTTATTTTTCTGTTATTACTTCCCCTCTGTCATTCAGTTTTATGGAGACTACAGAAAGTCTCAGACATGAGACAAACTTTTTTTTCCCATGGTTCTGAAGAATAACCTAATGCAAAGCTGTTTGATAATATAAAAATATATTCAATCTTCCATCCTATTTCATAGTTGTTTAATCTGTCTTGCAAGGCCAGCAGAACATTACAGATGAGCTGTTCAGTGAAGCTTCTATTTACCCATAGGCTTCAGCAGCATAAGAGCAGGGTAAGTTGCTTTTCTGTGAATGCATCTTGTATATGAGTTCAGGAATGGCAAAAGTGACTGGATCTTCTTGTCCACCACAAGTCTGAGTCTGTCCTTTCTGCATTCCAGGCAGGGAGGTCCCAATCTGTATAAGCCCCATGGCAGTGATGCTCACTCCCTGGCAAGGTCTCTAATACACCCCAGCCCTTAGGAGGGGATCAATATTGGGTTCAGGTGCTTGATGTGCCCCCTTTGTGTCCCCTGGGTATTCCCCGTAACCCTGCTGTAAAACAGCTGGCACTGCTGATGATTGGGAGGGCTTCCCTTCTCCCATTTGTCTTGTTTCTTTAAATGTGTTTTAAATTAGGGCAGAGAGCATTTGAAATCTGTGATTCTCCACTTGTACACTGGATTTCTTCTGCCCAATTGAGCTGTTCAGCTTCTCATCTCCCACAGACGAATTCATGTCCTTTCCTAATGGCATATTAAACCCTTTTGAGCAGCACCATATCATGGAATCATAGAATTATTAAGGTTGGAAAAGACCTCTAAGATATCATGGTATCAGTAAGATCTTGTAGGATCCAAACTATGATAAAACTTCGAAGAATTGTAGTTAATGCCCTCATGGGACAGATAATGAGATTTGCTTGATTAACGCACTTTGTGAGAATAGCAGATAAAATTTTTGTAATCATCTGTTTAAACTGCCTTACAGATTTTTATAGAGCATTCAGTACACTCTCATCCATCGTCAGTTTTCTTCATTGCTGTCCTTTAGGAATAGAAGATACATATCAACAAAGTATATTAAATGAGTTTGTGGACCTTGCTTTAGGAGTTTATGTAACCTGGTTACAGTTTTCCTGTAAACAAATCCTTTGAAATATTACCTTATAGTAATTCTATAATAGGACAACAAATGACATATATCAGGGCCTGACCTATAATTATTTACACTTCAGGTGCTTAACAAATGAGATACAGAGCATCTCCCTGACAAATGTTTACCCTCTTCTTTTCCTTGGGATGATGACAAAGGTTTTCTATCTCTGGCTGATGACAGATGAAGAATTTGGAAAGTCCCTATCTCCCATCTGGGAAAAGCAATTGCAAGCTCAGTTAGCTTCTTTTCATTTCTAGGAACAAGTGAATCAAGGCAGGGATTTGGAGGATTCCTGCTTAATCCTTTTCTCAGGGATTCTTTTCTCCTTTTCCATTGGTTTTGACCCAAGAGGGCTGACCTGTACATTTTACCTTGTGTCTAGCCTAAGAATCAGAAACACCATCTCTGCTTCCCTGCTACCCTACATTTCTGCAGTGACAAACTAGGAGGGAGGGAAGGAAGGGGGAGATGAAAAATGCTCTTCTAGCCCTTGGTGATGCTCAGGTCATGTCCTGAAGACTGATGATCCTTTGCAATCATTATCCTGATTGCTGTGGTTTATCTGCAGGGGGCTTCTTTTCTTTCCTCTCACCTCAAACTGTGTGACAATTGAGGAAAAAAAAAAGGAAAGAAATGAAAGAAAGAGAAAGGAAGATAACACACCCCACCAGAAAGCATCTCCAAGATTAGATGCTTGCCTGTGCGATGCAGGCTGAAATGCTTATCCATGCTTTTGTGATTAGCAGGCTGGATTATTACGTAACCCTGCATCACCAGGTCTCCCCGCTTCAACTCTCGCTCAGCCCTCTTTGCTTCAACTTCCCACTGCAATGGAAAGGCTGTGGAGAAATCTCGACTATAATATCCTTATGTTGACTTAAGCAAGGCTTTACGTGGCCTTGGTTCATCTTACAGCCTTGATCTGACTTCATCCTGCTCTCTAGGGATGTCAGTGTGTTCTGCTAAAGCTGCCATGGATTAGATCACACGGCTTGTGAATGAGCATTTCCTTGTTGGAGACTCAGATGGAAAGCTCCCTGTAGGAAGCAGTGAGGTTTTTCTACAGCTTAAATCAATGGTAAAGCTCTCACCGATTCCAAAGGAAGTAGGATAGTACTCAATAAATTGATTTTTCCATATATATTAATCAAATTCTACAATTCACAAGGTGCCTTACTTGTCTAATTTTTTTGGGTTAAATTTAAAACACATTTGAAGTGTGAGTGCAGTCTCAGAATGACAACTATAACAATCAAGTTCAGAATCCACTGAAACCAAAGGGAATTTTTCATTTACTTCAGTGGGATTTGAATCAGGCTCTGTAATTATATTTTGACTGTCTTCTTCCTTAACCTTTTGCATACTGTTGCGTACTAGAATCAAGGCATTTTTTGCCTTCTTCCCTATAGTGGTTTTCATTGCTGTACATTCTTCGAGTGATCTATCTCACCTTAACATACTTTGTGTTTTAATCACCCAGCAGCAACCCACACCCTGCTCAGATACACAAATGCCCTCATCACCTTCCCCATGTCCCATCAATGCAAAAACATCGATATGCCCAAACTGTCTTTATGTGACACATGTATACAGCCTGTCCTGCACAGCATACCAGAGAGAGAGCAGACCCAACTAATTGCCAGAGGGGACTGATAAATAAGGATGTGTTCCTACTTCCACTATCAGGTGTCACTACCAATGGATTGGGAATGGATCAGGTGGCTAAAGGGTCCCCCTTTTGGAAGAAATGTTTTTCAGCTAAATTTGCTCTTTGTGTTGTCAGATCCAAACCAGGGAGAAACCAGCCAACAGCCTCAGTCAAAGGTATAACAAGCATAGGATAGGAAATTTAGACAGCAGTTTTACAGAAAAATGTTGTACTTGTGGAAAAATGGAATATGAGTCAATAATATGGTACTAAAGAAGCCCTTCTTGGTCCAAGAAGAAAAAAGACCAATGTCTGAGCAGGAATGAATCTGACCTCTGTACTGGGCAGAGCCCATGCTAATAATAAAGTAGAAATACAGATAAATATGATTTATTGTGAAAACACAAGATGGTATTTATAGAGGGATTTTATCTCGCAGATTTGTTGAAGGCTTGTGTAAAGGAATTAAATACAGACAAATGAAAACCTCTGCAGTGGAGCTAATAAGGGTATATTTCTAATTTCCAGAAAGTTTCTCTAAACAATTTCTGCTTGATGGCTTTTCATAGAATCATATAATTGTGTAGGTTGGAAAAGACCTTTAAGACTGAGTCCAGTTATTCACCCAGCACTGCCAAGTCCACTTCTAAACCATGTCCTTTGGTGCCACATCCAAAGTCTGCCCTCCAGAAGTCCAAGCTTGCAATTTCTGCTGTCCCAACTCTTTACTTCTCCAAGAATCAAAAACTGTATAATTTTGTGACTGCTGTGCCCAAGACAGCCTCCAGTCATCACATCTCTCACCAGTCCTTCTCTGTTCACTAATGAGAGGCCCAGCAGGACACCTCCCCTGGGTCCCAACCAAGAACCTCCTAGGCTGTTTTCCTTCTACTGGGTTGTATTTGCAGAAGACACCTGGTAAGAAAGAAACAGCTGTCATAAAACAAGAGGGACAATCCTTTTAGGGGTTAATAACTAGCTAAAAGATGGGAGAAAAATAAGTGGGAATAAACGGTCAGCTTGCTTGGTAAAGGAAACTTAGTAGTATCCAGCTGGTAGCTGTGCTGTTCAACATATTCATAAATGAACTTAGATACTAAATTGAATAATGAGAGCATTTGGTGATAGAAAATTATTCTGGAAATCAAACTTAAGCATAAAGAGTTGCAGAAGAATCTCATAGAAGTGAGTGACAGCATGCTAGAGTGGCAGATGAAATTTACTGTCAATAGAAGAAAAGGAAAATGTAGATGGGGAAACAAGTATAATGCACACAGGAATAAAATTACAACAGATATGGCAAATTACATGTACAGAGTAAAGCCACATTTTGGATTTGGAGTGCCTTTAGTTAAAGAAATTGTCTCTGGTTCAGAGACTTTAGGAATAATGGTATATGGAGAAGTCTCAATGTGCTGGCTCTTGTTTTAATAGCAAAAAAGTTTACTTCAATCAGCATACAGCACAAGCATACAAAAGACACTTTTAGCTGTATTTTGAGTTAATGCAGCTTCAGCCACATGCAGTATTCAGGTTGAGGCAATACCTTTGAACAAAGAAGTGGTTTCACTGGACTGAGTCCCAGGGAGAAAAACAGAAAAGCATGATTTCTAGATAAAATGCTGATCTAATGAAGACAAGAACATATTATCGTGGTATCAAGAATTCTTCTAGAGTGGTGGGGATTTTTTTTTAAATTTTATTATTATTAGGACAATGAGGGAATTGGTATCCACCTAAACAACAGATCCTGGGCCTTTGGCTCCTCTGCAGTTTGCTAGACAGCAGCTTGTGTGGATGTACCTAGCAAAAACTTTTCTCCTTCGACACTCAAGTAGCTCCTGCAGCTTTGATGTAATGTCTCCCAGCTCCAGAGATAAAGCATTACCTGCTGTATATTTTGGCCCTTGAATTAGCCTTTTGTCTGGTAAAGCCTTCAGATCCAACTCCCACCATGACAGAGATGTGTTATGTCTTCACTTTTTTCAGTAAAATTTAGGAGTCAATTTAGAGTTCATGAATTCTTGCTCAGGAGTTATCAGAAGCAGTAGATGTGTGACGAGTCTTCTGGAGATCAGTATTGTAGTGTAACTAATTATTTTGAGTATTTTCTAAATTGATTCTTTTCATGTTCATCTCCTCAGTTTTTGTCATATTTGACATAGACTTGAACAAAATACTTTGTTGTCTGGTTCCAGATGGTGTCTGCAAAGAATTTTACCTCTGTGACGTGCACACTGATGGTGCCAAATACTGCCTCTTGTGCACTATGTTAACTGATGAAATTATAAAGTTAAAGAAATAATTAAAGAATAATACTATTATTAAAAGTAGTTCTTCACATCCAGTTTGATAAAAATCCATTTATAACTAAAAAAGAGGCAGACCAGGTTGGTTCTTTGTATTTTCAACACAAAAGTTTGAGCTATTTAATCTCAAAGTTAAATTAGAAAGTACAGGAAGGAGCTATATTAATATACACATAAGCCTATGGGATAATTCAGTTTCTATTTGAAAATGTTTTTGGACTGAGACTAAAAATGAATCTAACCAAACCTCACATCTGAATTTTATGAGAAGGTGAAGAACATAAAGAGGGCAAGTCTGAACTGAAGAGCAATAGCATTTGTTCAGTTTTCCCCAGACATTGTAGTAAACATGATGCTGCTTTCTAAGCTCAGTGTGGTGCAAATGCAAAAGATGTGTTGTGTCACATTTTGATTTTAACTCAGTGAAATACTTTTCAGTTTTTATGAGTTTGCAAACACGCTGTTACTTAATAACACATCATGGCTTAATTTGACTGTTAAAGTGAAATTTCAAAATGCTAATAAAAGCATACTCTAATTTTCCCCTCCTTTTCCTGATGAGCATGGAACAAAATTGAGGTATCTTAAAGTCGTACAGGTTTATTGAGTTCACTGTTTTCCATTCTCTAAAAGACTGTTTGACTTCTGTTGTTACCAAAAAATTTTAGAGGCTTAGTGGAACTGGTTGTGATTTATCTTGGGAGGGCAGCAGCAGCAATGTGAACTGACAGAGCTCTGCAAACCCAGAGAGCTAAGCCTGGTCCACTGTGGAGCATGAGCAGCCAGTCCATTGCTTAAACCTACAGAGCAGATATTGAATAAAATTATCTTTATTAAATTATTGTGTTGTTCTAAGTGAAATATTTGTAGACAGTGTTATCTCGTAACAGCTTTCTGTAAATAAAATGAGGCAAAGTTAACTTTTTCCCCATGTGAAAAAATCTCCCAAATTCCCCAGGACTTGTTAGTTGCTGCAAAATGAGCAGCACTGCACAGATAAAATGCCCATCATCTAGAAATCCAAACTGTTTTAATTCAGGATGTGATTTGCATATGGCAGAGAAACTTCTGCTGTGAATTCCTGCCGTGGAGAGAGGGATGAGGAGCTGCTGGCCATACCTCTAAGGGCAGGGTCTGGCCCAGTACCTTTATGAAAGGAATCTGACTTGTATGTTTCTTCTCTCTGCAGAGATCAAAGACAGTTTACTCAGCTAAACAGTGAGGGCTAGTGTAGATTTATGGAACCAATTTAGAGAATTAATAAACCACACCATAAATCTTGTTAAGGTCACACTGTATGTGATTGTGCCTATATGCAGACATGGAAATTTGGTATCCTTCCAAGTGAGAAGACTAGCTTTCTTGAGCTTAGTTACAGTAAGTAATTAAATTCATGCCCCTTAAATAATGGATCATTGAGGAGAGTGTTGTTGGTTGTTTGGTTTGGTTCTTTTTTAACAGAGATTTTTAAATTATGTGCCCAACCCTTCAAAGTACAGAACACTTTCAAGTGCCTCGGACTTAGGAGGGAGCTGCAAACGCTTTGCATCTTGCAGAATTAAGTGGGTCTGAATCAAAACACCTATGAACTTTGAAAAGACTTTGTCTGGATGCAAATGCTGAATCCTCAGTCCTGTTTTTAATATAAACCAATATTTACAGTTTTCATGGTCCTAAAATGTAGTGGCTAGCAAGTATGGTCTGTATAATAGATTGAAGGAACATGAATAAAAAGAATCATCTCATGAATAGAAAGGTTTAAAATAGATGGTATAAAAATAGCTTGTTACTTGGGAAATTTTCACATCCTTAAATCTTACAGAGAGCCTGAGACTTGATCTTTAGGGGTTTGTTTTGTTTGTTTGTGTTAATTCCCCTTAGGTCAAACCCTGCCCTGATAAGTAATCCATTCTCTCTGCTGCATGGATATAAATCTGCTTCTACACAGCTTTTGGCCATTAATTCCCTGTAATTGACCTTTGAGGTTTTCTATATATTCATAGTTTTGCCATGCAAAAAAAGACACAGTTTCCTCCTCAAATTTCAGTTAAGGTGGATTTTTTAATTTTTTTTTTTAATTTGGATGCATGAGAAAAGGTCAGGGAAATGACTGCAGGCCCAACCTTTCCTTATCCCTAGTAGCCTGTGAACCTTTTTAGCCACGAGGCAAGAGGAATGTTTCAAGTCTCAAACATGTGGGGTGTCTGCCAGCAGACCACCTGCTTTGTTTTTGTTGCTGTGTGTGTTTCCCCTTGTCCAGCTCCCACAGGAGCTGATGTGCTGTTTCACGTTGGTGGTGGGACACAGAGGTGTTTGGCATGAAGGTGGAGGTGCAGGGACATGCAGGAGGGGAGGAGGGACAGAGTGTGGAAAGCGGTTCTGATCTATGGATAAAATTAATCAGAAAATGGGAGTGGGCAAATCTGCTGCTCCAGAACAACCTCTCTGTATTCTTGGTCTATGTGTCAGCCTTGCTGGTGAGGTTACCATAGCTCTGGAAAGCCTGTGAAGTTGTTTTTTCATTAATCAGAAAGCAGCAAAGCTAAGAGACTGAAGGTATTGCATTAACAGTGGTACTGCATCTCATCCTAGTGACAGGGTTGGCCAAGTTCTTTTAAAATACATGTGTAAAAAAAAATGTAATCTCCTCTATAGCACCATCTCAATTTTTATATCCTGCTTGAGAGAACAGTCTCCCTCCAACAAGCCATTTCTAGCTCCGGCTCTTGGTTTGAAATGCTGCTTTGAAAATGACATGAAAGAGATATGATAGTGTGTAGGAAGAGGAGGAAATACAGTGGGAGGAGAGAGACAGCAGTGTAGCTGTATTGTCATCTGTCTTGATTATTGTTCCAAAAAAACCCCCTGTGTGTAGTCACCTGCTTTGATGTCATTTAGTTTGAAGACCTAGAGGTCCTGGCCCTGCTGAGTGAGGGTGCAGGGGTAGTTTTTCAGATAATTTTTCTCCCCTCTTTTCTCAGCCGGGTTGTGTGTGGTGAATTCTGCTTGGCCAGTTGTGGTTGCAAGCTCAGACTGTTAGCCACAAGAAAGGGTAAATATCTGAGAAGTCCCTAAAGCCATTCAGGTGGCTTTCAGGCTCTTGGAAGGATCCCTTCCCACAGAGTGGCATTGCCTGTGCAGCACAGCAGTGCCTGCTCCCAGAGCTAACCAATGTTTACAGAGTTAGGGGACTAAGATGCTAAAGACATCTAAGACCTGTTGAGGGCATTTCATCTGTCTGCCCAGTTGCATATTAATAGGGTGCACTGTAAACCAAGACTTGCAGCTGAAGGGCAGGCGGCTTAGCTCAATTCTTTCAAACTGCTGTGAATGTAATTACACCTAACAAATCAGCCTTTGAATGATGCCCACCAAAAACGAAGCACACACAGATTTATTGCCTGGTCTGTGTGTGAGAAAGGCAGAGAATGTGATTTGAAAGAAGGAGAATAAAAAATTAAAGGATCCCATACAGCGCAGAATTCTCCCTAGATGTCTAAATTGGAAAAGAGCAGCAAGGTTTTGGTTTAATTTAAAAATACATCATCAGGTGTTCTGCCTCTCAGAATGCATCATATCAAATCAGTGGCTACTGAAGAGGTACACAGCAGGGTGCAGAACCACACACTGCAGAAAATGGGAAACACACGGTGACAGCTCTGTTACTGTCAGTCATCCAGGCTGGTCCCGTACGGCAGAGCAGCTCTGACTGCCTACCTTGAAGTGCAGCACTAAACATATGCGCTTGCCTGCTTCTGACAAGGGAATAGCAGTTGTATCACTGACTCCCAAGGATCTGGAGTGATTTATTTTTCCTAAGCATTCCTGATAGGATATTATTATATGTTGGCTTATTACCAGCAGCTGGGGTGACATCCAGTATTTTAGCATTATATTCAAAATGCACACACGTATCAGAAAAAGGACTCTAGCTGGAAAAAAAAAATCCTAAGGAAAAAAAAACAAGTGACATGAAAACCTTACACTTTCTGAATGCTATGCACATACTCATCAACCAGGGATAATTAGGCCTGTTGAAGCCAGTGAATACTGAAAACGTACAGAGGGTTTATTTGTTGCACTGAAGGGGTGCAATAACAGGTTTCGTTTCTTTCGCTGTTTGCCTGTCAATCATACTTTTAATTACCTAATTGTTAGATCTGTTAACAGCCAAGACTGGTTGACAACTTTAGGGTAAAGGGCCTAATAATTTTACTGTCAACAGTACTCCAGTTTTTTCAGTGCAAGGAAAGAAAACAAATGCAGCCTTCAACACAAACAAATGGAAAAAACAGCTCCAAAAGCAGCATGAAGCAAACGACAGGCAAGCTGTAGCACACTCAAATGATCAAGCTGCTGTAAGTGGATGAGCATTGTGCATGGAGTTGCCTGCTCTGGGATTGTTGTTTGCCTTTACATAAAGTCTGAATTGAACTATAATTTGTGCTAAACATATAGAAAGTTTGAGAAATTCAGTTTTAGTTAAAAAGTGAGGTCATTTGAGCCGTGCTTTTTTTATCTGCAATAAGTTTTGTTGATTGTTTTCATTCCTCCAGACGCTTCTGATGGTAGGAAGGACCAAATCTTGACAGTGCTGCTCAAAGTAGGCATGACTGTCAGGACAAAATACTGAACTTGTACTGGCAGTGTCTGTGCCTCAGCTGCACAGCCGACAAACGTCTGGGCCATGTTAAAGGGAAACAAGAAACTTCTGAGAAATCCCCATGGTGCACACTGAGCTTTCTAGTCCAGAGTGTCATTCAGACAAAGAATCTCATTCCAGGAGACAGCATAACTGTAAAGTAATTTCTTCTTTCTTCTTAAAATAACTTCTTCTTTCATACCTTCATATATGCTTTGTGCCTAACATATTGACGTGCTGCTTCATGATTTGCTACTATTCAGTAAAGGGCACATGTTATTGCTGCCTTAGGTTATGGCAACACACAGAGGTCAGAATTATGACAGATGCTTCTCTGCAATCAGCTATCTACAAATAATTTGTAAGGCATAGTCTGGCCTAAAGATATCACACTATTTTGAAAACAACTCATTTTTGTATTTGCTTTTTATCTCTATCTTCATTTTTGTGGGATAAAACCAGAGATTTCTACTTTACTGGCAGCATTTAGATGGAGCATTTGATGTGACCAAAGGTTTACTCCTATCTCTGGAGTCACTAGTTCAGTTTTCTCCTTTTGGATCAGTGTTTAGGCTATGGGAGTTTGCGTCATGATGAGGTAATGCTTCTATTTTGTCTTTTATTGATTAGCTTTTTTCCCACATTCTTCTGGCAGAGTGCAAAGGTTTGTAAAGCATAGGACACTTTGTCTGGAGCTGTTTCGTTAGCATTACCCTTACTAAACCTAGTTACTTTTACTAATTCCATGGCAGTTTCTAAAATACTGTTAGTACAAAACCAGCAGTATAAAATACTCTTGTGTAAATGCTATGCCAGCCTTTAACCACTTTCTTCCTCAAATAGTGCCCAAGAGGAATAATGTCAGTTTATTCTAGATTTTAGCTCAGTCATGGTTACAGATTACTGTTATATTATTTGCTGTAATATATAAAGAAAATAAAAAGTAATTTCTACAAGAGGCAAGCTAGTTGCAGCTTATTTCCTGTCTTGTCTGTGGAGAAGGGGGTTTAAACTAAAATATTTACTTCTAAGGAATGTAAAAATTGCTATTCTAGACATGTTTATCATTAAAGGTTCTGATCCAGAGATTATTAAAGCCTATTATTAGACTTGCATGAATCCAAAGAGGCTTAGATCAAGCTATAACAGGCAACTTCAGCACATTTTTACAGGATCTGGTGGACTGCAAAAAAAAAGTATTTCATAAAACCTTTTCATGCTACTGCTGTTGACATCCCCACTGACAAGTCCAATGTCATAATTTCACTGTTTCCAGCTGGCATTAGATTTTGGAGCAGAATTATGGCTCTATTCCTCAGTGTGTTCACTCGTCCTGTAGCAGAAGTCAACATAACAGAAGCCAACTGAGACAAACTTGAAGTATCCTGGTAGGGTTTGCTGAGATGTACACAAGGAGAGATGATGATTTTTTTTTTTCCAGTTTTAAACTTGATGCACAGAGATAAGAAAATTACCGGGAGTTGTGTTAAATGACCCAAAAATTAACAGTATGCTATTGTTTCTCATCTTTGCTTTTTTGCTCTTTTCTTGGTATCTTAAAATATTTTATACAAATTGCTTACAGCTCATATGTCTGCACATTAGCAAAGCAGAAGGTTGCTGTTTTATAACACAACCATGGGTTGAGTGACTGGTACCAGGGTGTCCCTTGAGGGGATATTGGTCTGCTGCTGACTTTTCCATCACAATAAGGCAAACTTCAGCGGGATTGGTGTAATAGCAAGATCCAGGCCACAGATAGAGATAAGGAAAATCACTCCTCAGAAGAGGGAAAGTAATGGGGTTGTGCTGGCTGCTCAAAGCCTGGCTATAGCCAAGATCCCTCTTTCATTCTGTGTGGGGTAAGAGTGCTTGTAAAACTTCACTGCCTGTTTCTTGGTAGATATCTGATGTAAATAAACCTGTCCAAAATGACAATCCATGCTCTGTGTGTAAATCCAAGGCTTTTCCTTGGTGCCTCCTGGGACGTGCCCTGTGCCCTTCCACCTTCAAGTCTGAGAATTTTGTGGGGGGTCCCTTGCAGCCTTCCTGGGATAGGAAGTCATGGCTTCTCGCAAGGCTGGCTGCTTCTGGTAGCCAAGACCCTGTTCCTGCTCTGGCTTCTGCATGATCTTTCTCTTAAGCTTTCCTCCAGCCCTATCCTTGCCTCTGCTCTGCCAGTGACTCCCACGTTTAGGATCACTCCGGGTAACTTTGAGAGCCAGACTGAGGTGGATGCTCCTAAAAAGAGCCTCCAGTCCTTGTCCTCTCTGCTGCAGTGGACTGACTGCCTACCCACGTGTCCTGAGGTGGCTTTTCTGTACTTTCTGTGGTTACAGCAACAGGCTAAATGCTTTTTCATTTTTTTTTTTTTTAAATTTTATGAGTACTTTGGGGTGCATGGAGGTGTGCTCCATTCTTATTTTCATTTTAATTTTGACATCATGGTGCCTATGTATTTGACAAGGTTATGCCTGTTTCACCTGGATTCCTTTTGCTCCAGCCTCTGTTATGCTTGCTCTTCACTCTCAGTTCATCTAGTTTTGATGTATATTTTCAAGCAACAGTGCTTTCTGTTCAGAAACACTTATTGGGTTTGGACTGTTTCTCTCAGTTGGTCAGTCCTTTATGTTGGGATCACCTATATTATTCATTCCATGAATGATCTTCCTTGTGTTTAGTGAATCTTTCGATCTCTAAATGTAGACATGGATACCAAGGTTCTGAGCAATACATTTTAAAGAGGAATTGATGTCTTTTGCTTATTCCAACAGCTGAAATGTTATTCTCCATTCTCAGTCACTGTTTATCAAATGAATTTTTTGTCTATTCACCAAATATTTTAGATAATTGGATCTTATTCTTTTGTTGTTTGTGTTTCAAGTTAGTAGAACATCAAAGTATTCACTTTTAAATTATTTCCTTAATTTTCGTATTTTGAATATCCATGATCTGCTTGGTCATGGACTGAATTCTTCTTTCCATGCTTACACAAGGCTTGGAATTTAGTGCTCCTGTTGTTCCAAGTCCCTTCTTTGTTCCGTGCTCAGAGATGTTTTTATTGTCTTCCTGTCAACTGCAATCTCTTCTTTGCTGTTGCTCTCACTGGACTGAAAGACTTTGTACACTATTTGCCAGCTAATAATATGAGACAATGCCAGGCTTGCCAAATGTGTTTGGCTTCTTACAAAAATAACTGTATGCAGAGATTCATGACCTGATTACTAGTTATATCCTCTGTACATGGTTACTTAACTAACTTCCAGTAAATCCAGGAGCAAGCTGACTCCTCCACACTCCTTCCTCCTGTAGGCTATTCTCCCTCCCTCTCAGTTTAAAACAACTGCAGCTAAACCCCCTCCTCTCTGGAGGTACCACAGTATCTGCAGTGTCTCCCTCCCTGATCCCTCTGTGAGTGCCTGCGGTGCAGGTGGGCTGGGGGTGTTCAGTAGGGGATTAAATGCCCAGGTTTGGGAAACCCCCAAGGTAAATGGGCCGATCTGGAGAGCAGATCACACAGACACAGCCTCAGACCCACAGGGAACTCCAAGGCGTGTGACAACAAGGACATTTTCTGGTATTTACCTCAGAAATACTTGACCTGTCTGAGGACTTCACATGGTATGTTGAGGGCCAAGAGTTCTTGGCCCCAAAGCCAAACCCTGAAGGTAGATAATCAAATTTTCTGTATTCTCATGTAAAGAAACCACCCTACACAATGAAAAAATTTTTTTTAAAGTGGAGCTTTTTTACACAGCCCCATCTCCGAAATAATGCATTTTCAAGACTTTACTGGGGAAGTTGTAGAGCAAAGGGCAGATTTGAGTTGGGTCAGGTTTCTTGCAAGCTGTAAATTGTTGTACAGTGCTGAATTTGGTCTCCTGTGTTGTTTCATACTGTTATTGTTTTGATTTTTATTATCTGCATTATCCTAACACTCTAAAATCCCAATGTAGAAGAATCCCACTGTGCTGGGGTTTATACAGAGCACAAAAACAGCTCTACCTGCTGAGCTTGCTTTCTAAGAACAAACTAGGAGAAGAACATGGTCTGCCTGGGAAGCCATCATGTAAGACATGTGGTCTGTGACCAGGGGGATTCACCATGCAGAATTTTCATAGATATTTTGACAAGCTTCCAGAGATGTACACATCCTTATCATAACTGTACATAAGTCTAATGAAATCTGGAACTAATAGTACATAAGTCTTTCCACTCAAGTAATAAATAAGATGTTCTAGAGCTGTAGTATTTTAATAAAGGCTGTATTCATAGGTTGATTTTCTTATTTTCCTGTCCCATGGGAGCTCTGTTCAACTCCTCAGCTGATGTACTCCTAATCTCTGATCGTGCATTCATTACCATAAAACATACTGCATGTACTTTGAGCATGAAATAAAACAGAAATTTAATACCATGCTCTTTTTAGATCCTTATTTCAGGTTGTTTGTACAAAAAGAAAAAAAAAAGGTGGTTGATCCTTTGGTTTTTCTTTAAGAAAAATTGACAAGCTGCTTTGAAGACTTGCTTTGAGGCTAAGTTATTAGTTTTGCTGTGGTTTTAAGGAAAAGGTGAAGACAGAAGATGAAATTAGATCAGCAACAAGCTAAAAGTCCTTTCCCAGAGCACCTGGAGAGGTTAAATAAACTGCATATGGCCCACATTGAATTTACACATTGTTAAGACTTCTGGGAGTCAGGGGGTAAAGTAGGTAGACTGCTAACTTGCCATCTTAAGCAAAAAGCAGCTGGGGAAATTATTATTACAGTCTGAGATAGGCATAATATATAATGAGATATACATCAAGCTTATAAAATATAATTCCTTAATTTGACTAAAATCTCTACGAGTCTAATTAGGGTCCTGCATGCAAGACCCTGAAAGCTACTCATGCAAGGTAACTTTTTGTTTGTTTTATTTGCAGTCAGGAATTTAGGTTTGGGGGTGTTTTTCTGGGCGAAGGAGAGGGTTGCGTTTGTTTGGGGTTTTTTGCTAAAATACAAATGCCTGCTCCCTGTGGGCTTGCAACAACATCAGAGTTTGCTGATGTCCTGAAATAAATGGTAATCATGGTATGCTTTCACCCAAGCATTCAGGGTATCAGGGATGGTTCACTGAAGTACCATTGGATGCTATATGCTGACAGTGTGCTTTTGTTTGTAACAAACTCTGAAGACACAATCCTCACCCTTCTAGTGTTAATCCAAGATCTTGGCTTGCTTTCAGGCTATAGAATTAACTGAGAAAATTTGGAACTGCTTGAGGTCTCCCAGCTGCCTTGCACAACGGCTTTTCTTCCAGTACATCTCCTGAAGGCAGTCAGAAGCAATTAAATGTTTGAGGGATGAAATAATAAGGAATTTTAAAAAACTTGCAGGGATGAATTTGAAAACCACTGTCCTTTAATTGGCAAAATATAACAGGTGGTAGCATGTAATTTATATGTTTCTCCTGGGAAAAATTAACAAAGTCACATTTAACTTAGATATTTTTGTATGAGTAGCTTGGTTCTTTTCATATTGTGCTCTGGTAGTGATTCTTCTGGACCATTTTCCAGAAAATATAGACTTCCTATTGCTAAGAGTAGTCACTGAACCTGCAGAGATTTTACTGTTTTGTTGTCATGCCTTGAGCCCTTCACTGATCCCACCAAACCTGTAGCATCAGCCCATGGAAAGGCCAAAAAAGCATTAAAACAGATTCTTACACTAAAATCCTGGATCCTCATCTACACAAGGAAGCCTAAACTGTTTGTGCTGATAGATTGCAACTGACACCCCACAAAACCTCGTTGGAGGGTCATTTCTCCATAGGATAGATTGATTGCCAGTGTGTATGGCAAGGACTAGTTGAAGAGAATAACTCTATTCTGAACTGTGACTTATAACTGCCACCTTTATAAATAGAGGTACATTTGAAATATGTATTGATCTTTGGTCTATAAATGCAGGGGATGTATGCAGCTCTAAGATTGTCCTAAGTTTGGCCTTTTTCTTCTCTATTGAGAGAAAAGGTATTTTTGACTTTCATAGATGCTTCTGAAACCTATTATGAAGAGTAGGAGTGCAAGGTCTTGGCAAGCAAGCTCATAATTTTGTGCTGTGTGGCCAGGTTAGCCTTTAAGTATGCATGTCTGACAAGAGGTTATGTAAATGAGCATATTTTTGTGTTGAACTCAAGGCAATGGATGGGAGGCAGTAAACAGACATGTGGTGGCTCATGTGATATCTTTGCATCTGAATACTTAGAGGCATTGAGCAGCAGTCCAACATAAAGACGGCTGTGTGAATGGTATGTGGAGAGGAGAAGGCCGGTAAAGCTCATTGGACATGAAGATCTGTTGTGCTTGATACCACATCAACACATAGCCAGGTACAGTGACTGCCCCAAAAGGTTTCACCCTGAACAGTTAAGGGAGACACATAATGGCAGTAGAAATAAACAGTCTGAAATAATGCAGCCAAATTCAAAATCCTACATCTATGGACAGAGAATGTAGGTCACACTCAAAAGGTGAAGATCATTTCCATCAAAGCGGTGACATGAAAAGGGGATTAGGGTAATGACAGAAACCCAGGTAATTCTGGACTCCCAAATAGAGACTGTCTCTTAAAATGGCAAGTATGATTATTGGCTGTGTAAGGAGTAGGAAGATAGGGAGAAAACTCCGGGGTTACTGAGCCTCAACTTCACAGAGTGTGTGGAAAAAATAGAAACAGCATTTAGGACAGAGCTACCAGAATGAGTTGAGGAATTGGAAAGATCTTTTGATCAGTGGGAGAAGCGAGAGTGATGTTTTGTTGCCAGTGTAACAGAACGACAGATGAGATGCCCACAACTACTATTTGTGGCTTTAACTCTACTAATAGACTTCTTATGGACACAACCCTCTGGATGCCCAATCTGGTGCGTTTTATATGGTAACATGGTGTCTGAATCCTTCTTGGACAGTGCTGGAGTGGATTAGGATATATACTCTTGCATAAGACTTCTTACATCACATTTTTAAGACTGATAAGAAGATGCCAATACCTGAGCTTTGTAGGGAAGTAATATATGAATTTTAGCTTTGAAGTTTCAACCTTTCTCAACTGTATATGAAAAGAATATTAATCGTGATGGTGTAGTTTCTTACACAAAATCAGTGGTAGCTAGCTCGAAAGAGGTGCTTAAAAAAATATCATTCTCGAAAGTCAAATCTTTCTATTGTGTTTCCAGATAGGAAAATAGATGAAAGCTAAGAAGATATGCCAAGTAATTCCGAAATCAACTTTAAAGCACACGATCATGTCTTGGCAATCTGAAAGCAGTGTGTGGAGAAGAGAAAAGGGTTGGCAGAGGAATGAAGAAAAGAAGTATTCTACAAAAAAAGAAATGGCATGTCTTGGCAGAGAGACAATGTTTGCTAACCTGTTGAAGGGTTCAGTCGTAAAAGAACTGTGTTCATGAGAACTGAAATAGAGCAGAAACCATTTACCACTTGATGTTTTAAAGCAAACTGCCAAATAAAATTCTGAAAGGTTTCACTTTGCAGATCAACTCGACCTTATCATGTGATAACATAGCAGGAAAATCTGTGCTCTTGCTAGGTTCTTTAATAATGCATCTGAGAAGACAAGTCACATTCTGCTCTCAGTTACAGTGGAGTAAGCCATAATATATCTGTTGAATTCATATTTATTTTGGCATAGCTGAGAAAATGAGGTAGTCCAAAAGGTGCAGAAGGAACAAAATCAGTCATTTGGGTGATAAATCACAAATATAGACCAGGAGTCGGATGTTGAGCTGGGCAAGTATTTGTGGTGGGTGCGGTTGAATTTAAAAGGGCAGGAGATACTATCAAGCTGGTCTTGCACATCAACATCCTCAGTGTTTTTTTATTCAGACTCCTCTTTATGTGACTTTCTAGATCATCTTTTATAACAATATTTTGCATGCAATGAAATAAGTTCAAGAGAAAAGTGGAATCATGAGGAAAACCACCTGAAGTACCTGAAAGGAGGTATGGGGAAGGTGAGCCTCCAGTAGCCTGGAGAAGACCCTGCTTTGTGGGTGACTGGTTGTGGCTATCTTATGCAGACAGTCCCTGGCACCACAATCGGGCAGTGCTCCTTCTCTTTTGCAGCACCATCAGGAGTGCCAAAACACGTAACCAAGCACCTCTGATACCTTGTTAAAATTTTTATTTAGACTGAGGTTTTACTAATCAAGCAGGGAGCAGCTGAACTTTGCTCGCCCAGACAGAAGCCCTCTTACCCCTATCCAGTTCCAGATAACCCAGCTCTTTGCTCACCGAGTGGATGCGCAGGCAGCCACTGAAGAAGCTGTGTTTGGATACACAGGGGTTTTGTCCAGCTTGAAAGATGCCTATGTTTGTACTCAGCAATTAAGTTTGCTGTTATCTGTCTGCAGCGTGACGGCTCAGCTGCGGCTGCTGCTCGGGAGGGCTCTGCCGTGGACGTCAGCGCGATCCATACAGCCAGGCTGTCTCATATGGATTGGGCTTGCTATGCAAGGTGTTTCTGCAGTGACTCACGTTTTCTGAGTAGCAACTCTTGTTACACAAAGATAGGAGAAGGGTTAACGCAAGCCCTTTTCAGTCCCCCTTCTTTCCCCCCTTGCCAAACACACGCTCTCAGCAAAATCTCTAAATCATGCTCTCTTCCCGGAGCTCCAAGACTGTGAGCTACACATAGGACCTCTGTAGCTGCACAGTGCCACACTATTCTGAACGAGATGCTGAAGGCACTTGAGTTTCTTTTACTCTCTCCCCTCCCCTCCGCCCCAGATTTAACCTAGTTTTTATGGCATGAACAGCCCCAAAGAAAGTCGGAGAGAAAAGAGATGAAGGCCAGAGAGCAGAGGAGGACCAATGAAAGAAGCAGTAACCATTCTGTCATTCCTTTGGAGAGCAACACTAGACACCTTTAAATGCAGAGAGTGTCCTCTGCCTTTTTGCCAAAGCCCTTTTATCTGTGTGAATAAAAAGGGAGGCAGGTCAGCCTAGTTTCTGTTGCCAAATAAAAGCATGAATAAATTAGGCTATTCTTAGTAGGCAAGTGAAAGGGAGGGGGGGGGAAAGTCAGTATCTATTTCTAAAGCAATTTCATATTCTGCCCCAACTGTTTGCACATGATAGAAAGGGGCTGGAGCTGCCTACTATTATGATTAGTACTATTGTTATCGCTGAAGGGCCTCATTGTTCTAGAAGATGTTAGGTTTGCACGATTCACAATCTGTCTCTATTCATCCAAGAAAGGTTAGGAGAGAGGATCTGATATTCTGCAAAGGGTTTTTTCCCCCCCTCCCTCCCCTTCTCCTTTACTGGCTTAAGGCAGAAAGCAGGCAGAAGGTCTCCTATTAACTAGAATTAGGAAACAGGGATCTAGGTGCCTGGGAACAGCCGCTCCGTAGCTCTAATCCCAGTGAGGACCTTAATTGTATCTGGTTTAACAGTTATTCATGCTATTTTACTGCAGGCAGGCACGGTGATTAGGGACATTGGTTGGAAAAATCTGTTCATTAGCCTAATAAAGGCTGCCTAAGCCTGCTTGTTCAGCCACTAATAATCCAACTATTAGTGCCATGCTAGATGCCTTGGTATTAATATGTGTAGTTTACTAGTGTCACAACAGCAATATGGGTCAGTTTAGTGGCTCCTTGGTTTCACAGTCAGGCACCCTGTGCCGGTGCAGGAAAGAGAAAATTAATGAGTGAATGAGTAACAAAAGAGATCACACCATATAGCGAACCCCCAATATGTTCTTTCTTACAACTCAGAGGCAGCCCAGGAGCCTTAGGAACAAGGTTGTTTGAGGACAAGAAGATCAGCCCTTTCCAGTGATGGATGTTCTTGAAAAGCAGTTTATTTTTTCATAGGTGGTTCATTGGTTTTCTTCACAGAAGCGCTTTGGCTGTCTATCAAATATTAACAGAGAGTGGTGGTTGGGGAGAGGGGCGTTCTCCGTGCTGCAGGCACCGCGCAGTGCATGGGCAGTCACACCTCCCGGCTGTGCTGGGACCAACACCCACCCTGGCCATGTCCAGGTTGTCTTTGGAGGAGGAGAAAAGGAGGTATAATTGTATTTTTCTCTGCTTCCTGGATTTCCCTCAGATGACCTAAACTTTTCCTTTCCTGATAGAAGGAGGTAAAAATACTGCTCACACTTTAGGAGAGTCATCCGCCCTAAGCATAATCCTTGTGTTGCTAATTACAGTGTCAGTGGTTCCTTTGGTAATAAAACCCTGCCATTCATCTTTCTCTTTTACTTATGGGAATGATTTTTTTCATTTTCCACTGGAAGTTGAAAATTATGCTAAAGTAATACTATAAGTGGATTGGTGCTAGATATCTTTCCATAGAAGTTATTTCCAAAGATTTTAATGAGAGATTAGAACACTAAGAACTGGATTATTGCTTTTTCCTTCTCTATCTGATCTTTCACCTGCATATTTTCAATAGGTCTTCCTGTGAGACATTATATGTTCAAGTTTGCCTTGACTTTGAACCAAACTAGACTCCTAACCACAAGCCTACAAAATTAAGTATAAACACACACTGTGTATGTCTGTTAACAGCACTGACATTTGTGGTGAAATGAGAAAAAATAAAACCAACAGACAGATAGGTGACCTGTCACTACCTATAGCCACCCACCTAAATTCAAAGGATATACATTTTTATGTACACCCCTGATAAATACCCCTTAAAACAGAAATGGCAAAATCTCCTATCCTTATGGAGAAAAAACAGACCTCTTCATCTTCACTGAGCCTCACTTGCTCTCTTTCAAATCCAGAAAAATGCTAACCCTAACGCTCCCACAAAGTGCAAGAGCCAAAATCTGACCTTGCTGAGTTGTTTACATGAAAATGATATTGCATAACTATAAAATAAGTTGTATATTGCTCCAGAGCTTTGGGATAGGTAGATATCTTAACATATCTTTTTTCAGTTAATGATTTTATTATCTCTTCTAGGAGTGTATTTTAATTGAAATTGCTATACATTCATTTATAAAAGATATTATTTTAATCCATTTTATTGGTGTTTCATGGGTTTCATCTCAATGGTATTTATTATTTTTTGATAACGCTGCATTTCAATGGTTTGTTTAGTGGCATTAAGAATGAATATACCAGGTGGGCACGTTCACTGCTGCCTCCATATACAAATGTCTACATCTGGGATGCTGGTGGTACGCTAAGTGGTGCTGCACATTTCATAAATTTCAGTCAAGTGAAAAAGTGTATTTTTCATGCTCCTGTGATCCTCAGCTTCCTGTGTTCCAAAACTCTGCTTCCAGAACTACTGATGCAGATGCCATGTAGATTCAGGCAGCAGTGAAGGATGTACTTTTCCTTGCCTGCAATATGTTGGCTTGGAAAACAGGTGAAAAATAATCACCTTTGAAAAACAATAGTGAGAGGCCTTATGACTGATATTTTCTAATGTTTAAGTTTGGAATTATATGTCTTACTCTAAAAGCTGGAGTATTTCTAGGACTTCACTGAGAAACATCCCATGTTCTCATATTTCAGACATGACAGATTGTATCTTTTTAAGTAATTGTAATAGTATGGAAAATATTATTAAAATCAATTCCTCCTCCCTACAGAATTAATCACAGGTGGTTGTTTAATACATGGAAATCTTCAGGACTAGAAATAGCTGTCTTTGTATGATTCCTACTGTGTCTCCCTGCCTGATGAGGAAAGCTTTGTGTTGTAATACATTATAAGATTTTTTCCTACATATAACTTTGTTAGAAGTAATCAGATTGATTTCATGTGACTAAAGAGAAAGGCTGTTGAAGAGACTATTACTGACCATGGGGTAACTTTGAAAGGTCCTGTATGTTGGCTGCTACCACATTGCATTATAATAATTTTATTATTACCATGGGTTTTTTTTGCTCTCTGACATTCAGCTCTATAACTCTGTCAGCCTTACTTTTGATTTTATTTTACTTTTAAATCAACAGTGATGGACATAGCAATATGTTATAAATATTAAACTTTTGTGGGAGTCTAGCAATAAGACTGATCACAGCTTTAAATAATATTAACAAGAACTGTTGCTACAGATGCTGCTGTGTTGGAGTAGTTCTGTAATAAGGGCAGAAGAGGCAACTCTCTTGTACTCTGTTCCAAACACTAATAGTACTTTGTGAAAAGTTTAGCAAGAAAAATGAACTTTACATGACTAGTCTTCAGAATCTGTAAAATTATTATAATTGCACTAGTCTCTAGAGTGTCTCATAAGATGGAAATATCTAGGGACTTCTGAATGGAAAGCTCAGGAAAAAAACCCTTTTTTTACTGGTTGCTTGCCTTAAAAAACCAGGATATTTTTTTCATGAACTTATTGCTTTGTTTACTGCTTTATTTTGGAGACTCTGAGATATAGGGGTGCAACAGCTTTTTGGCAAAGTGAAAAAATAATTTCTCTGCTAATGCATTCAGGGGAATTAAAGTGAATAACTTTTTCTGCTGGGGTGTTGCTAGACTTTGCAATAAAAACTGCATACTCTTCAATGATTTTAAGTGGTCAGTGAAATGATTTTGCCATTGCATATTGAAATCTGGCAGTGCATTTTCCCTTCTCAGGGGTCATTCAGTAAAGAAAGGGCATCATACCTTATTTTATCTCAAGTCAGCATCTAGAGGGATGAAGGATGAGAGTAGCCAGAATGCAAAAAAATGGCTGAATTTTGGAGCAGATGTCTTAAATCTCTATATGGACTGTGACAATGCAAGAGGATGACTTTTAGGTTGCTCTAATTCTCCAGCAGGTAACCTCAACACTGGCAAAGCTGGGATACTCATAGTGTTTATGCTATAAATTCTGAAATCGTGGATATGGGTATTCAAATTCCAAAGAAAAGAAATCAAGTGTAGGACTAGTTGTCAATTGACAACTGAAAAATCTAAAAAGCTAAGCAATCATCTTTCAGTTGTATTGCATGCATGACCATCAGCTGTTATTTCATTAGATGGTATTTGTTTTGTTTCACCAGCAATAGATGCTTTCAGCAGAAGCTCAATGGAAACTTCTAATTCATGTTACCACTAGTTCCGGAAAAGATAATTCAGTCTAGACTTTGGTGCAGTTTTAATTGGATTCCATGGATTTTAGATAAGCCTATGGCTGGAAGCCTAATTCTAAGAACCCTTAAGGAGTAGGAAATGGTAACTTTTATTTCAACACCTGCTAAAGAATGGCCATGGAAATGTCTGAAACTCCACAGGTATCTGACTGGAAAAAAACCAAAGAAATCCAGTTGTGGCCTCATTTTGTGTTGTTTCTGAATACTTGGTGGTCCACATAGGGGCTTTCTGAGACATCTCTCGTCCACCTCATTGTTTGCTTTGTGTTAGTGACTTCAAGTTCACATCTTGAGATGAAAACAGAGATCAAAGACATTCGTGGTGACTTACTCTGTGACCTTATTCAGCCTCTAGTAAACCCCCTCTAAGGAAGAAATGACACTTATTCTAGCTGCTGGTAGCAGGTTGACTGCTATTTCTTAGCCACTTTCACCATAGATGAAACCTTCCAGGTTTTCCACACACTACCAGTATTTATCTCCTCCAATATATAAGGACACAGTTATCTAGAATGAAGAATGTATTTTGCAGCAGGCTGCTGGAAGGGCAGACAAACAGTGAGGGACTGTTCTATCTGATGGCTGGAACGCTGGATGGAGATTCATGAGATTTGTCATCTATTCTCTGATCTGCCTTGTGCCTGTTGAATGACCTTCAGCAAGTCACTGTCTCTCTTTTGTCTCAGCTATCATTTGACCTGCTAAAACGTGATAATGAAACACTCTTTTTTTATAAACTGCTAGGTGCTGATGCATAGCACTGATGAAAAGTACTGTACAAAAGCTAAGTGGTCTTGAATATGTGATTGAACTTACCTTCATTGAATTATGACTGATAATACAGATACTGACCAGCAAGTAGCTTTAATGGTCCAGTAGATATTATAAAACTATCAAATTTTCTGTTTGTCTGTCTTCATGAGTCTCAAAAACAATGCTTCATAGCATTGGTGTATACTGATTTCACTTTCTGCTGTAATCTCAGAGAGAAGAGATATTGGGAGCTGTTGGTATTTATTTTGTTTGCTGACCTTGGGAGGGAATGGAACTCAAGATGCCTATTTGTATTAGCTAGTTTAAGATTAGTTAAACATAGTAGGCTGAGGAGTCTGGAAGACTTGTATTCAGTGCAATTTATTGTGCTTGTGCAAACATAAGACATAGAGTTTCCTCCAGCTGTGACCCATCTGCTGTCCTGGGTTAGTAGGAGCCCAGTGCTGTACCCACAAGCTTCAGGAAGCAGAGGCAGCTGAGATGCTGTGTGGAACACCCTTGCTTAGGAATGGTAGGAAGATTTAATATACTCTTCTGTTTCTGTGTGGTCATGCCTGCTACTAGACACACATAACAGGGAGGTGGTTTACATGATTTGCCAGAGCTGAAAAACATGTAGCTAAAATTTAGGGGAATATTGTTAGTCTCTTAGTGGACCAAGAAGCCCAAGAAAACAGGCTAAGGATCCATGGTGCCACTAAACAAAAAGTTCACTACTAACCTCAAAGGCTTCTTGTTTTTAAAAGGCTTTCTCCTGATGCGGTGCTTTTCTGGCTTCTAACTTAATTTCATTCTGAGGTTCTCAGCTGTGGCTACCTTGAGGCTCTTGTTTCTCCTCGCACTGTCTGAAAGATTGGTAAATTCAGCCCTAAAATACCAACTACCTGTTAGTGTTTCTCAATACTAACACATATATTTTCAGTAGTAAAGAACTTGGTTATTTCATTTGTGGGATTTTTTTAGAAACACAGCAAACAAAAAGATTCATGTGTACTTCTTTGGTGTAAAATTTGCACTGTTATTTTTACTTGCTGAATTACAGTGTTAGTATCACCATTAAATTTTGTTAAAAACCAGTCCTTTATAGGTCTATATTTCTTTGGAGTTGATACCTTGAACTCTTGGATTCTATCTCTTGACTGGGTGGTCAGCAGCATAACTTTAATTGATAGCTTTTGGACAGGATACATGGACAAATGACCAGAGTATTCCCCAAGAAAGTCCAATAGATTTGAAAGTCATAAACTTGTCTAAAAAAAAAGATATATTCAAAAGCTTGTGTAAAAAGGAAGTGACCAGAGTCCATCTGTTCTCAGTGGCAGCTAGACATCTATCACTTGTATGTTTTAATATCAACTTTCCATCTTAGAAATTGAGGTTGTCCTAGGGGATCTGTATTTGAGTGTTTCTGTCATAGAGAAGATGAACTTGCTTCCATAGTTATGCAGTGTGCTGCAAGAACTGAAGAGAGAGATTTGCTATAATAAAAATAGCAAACCAATAAAATATGAGGCTCTGTTAATGTCAGCTCAACCATCAGAAACAGAAAATTCCATAAATCGTGCTCCTCTGTCTGTATGCTTGAAAGGTGTGGTTTAAAAATCCTTCCTACCTATGGCTAAATGATGAAAATTACTAGGATAAAGGGCTATCTAATTTCCTGTCACTCAGACTTGGAGTATCCTTACAACACAAAAGGAATTTTTATACCAGTACCTCTGTTTCAAGTTTTGTCTCTATTATGGAAAAAAACAAAACAACCCCCCCCTCCCACCCACGCACACACAATGTGTTCCACAAAGCCTAAGGGCATGAAATTTGGTCCCTAAGTTTATTGTTCACCAATGTGCAAAGATAAAATTGTCTCCCCTAAAATGTCTAGCCTAAGGAATGGGAATTCAGAAAATGAGTGACAGCTGAACAGCTAATTCCCTTGGCCTTCTCTCAGCTTTTGTCATTAAGAGTTTAATTTCCTATTTTTGGAAATATTCATTCAGAAGCTGAACTCCTTTACTTCTGTACTTCTCCATGAAAATTCTTATTTGCTTTGCTAAGCCAGCTAGTGAACTTCATAACAAGTAAGAATATAAAATCCGAAAAGTAGAGAGTGATTCATCCTCAGCTGAGTTATAGACTTGAAGCCATTGCTAAATGGTATTTTTTTAATCATTAGTGTCCCAAGATTAGGATGCCACTGAACACTGGAAGTGTTCCCTTAAACACTTAAAAAGAGATGAAGATCCCTTTCCCCAAGGGTTGGTAAACTAGTACACAGATTGAGTATGATCTTGAGAATTATTGGCAATAAGGATACTTTTAAGGAAGAATGATTTTTAATGTTACTTTTCATTTTACTACATGATTTACTACAGGGTTCTCTCCTATCTTATTTGCTGATGTTATGTATAAATTTTAAGTAATATACATTCTTCTTTCTGCTGTTTAGATTTGCAAATATGTTTAGAGCCTGTACTAATTTTGTGAAAAGGATAAAAAGAAGTGCTATTTGGATTATTTGAAATCCTTCAGCTTGCACTTATTTTCTTCCAGATAGACTCTCCCAGACAAAAATGTAGTATATCCATACAAATATATTTATATCTACATGTATCTATATTATACCAGATAACTTTTGTGCTCATTAGGATTCTATTTAGGTCTTTGCTATAATAAATTTACAGGCACACATGACTTTTTCAGGGTTACACAGATGTGCCTGTGTTACAGCATTCTGGGCACTGGTGTTCCCTCTCTCCTTCTCAAGGGCAGAGCATGGGGCTACTCCCACAGTCCTCACTCTGCAAACCTCTTAGCTTGATGCCAGAGCACTTCTGTGACATTGAATATGTGGATTCACACCAGGAAAGTCATATTTGCCTGTAGGTCACCTTCCTTCAGGTCCTCTTCCAAGGTGGGGGGGAACTGGAGCCAAATTAAGTCGAGCATTAGCCAGCAGACTAATTTGCTGTTCTGACATTGAGATGTTCTATTTCTTTAGCCTCTTGCTTCAAGCTGGGAACATTTTATGAAATAGTTACATTTTTCTCTAGAACCTCTTTTGTTTACTTTTCACTCCCAAGCTGGTGCTATAAGGAGCTGAACTTACATCTACCACAATTTCCCTACCTCAACAGAAGAGATGCACTTGGACTAGAGTGCAGCAAAGAAAATCTTTTTGCTTTGTTATTTAATGAAGCAAAGCCGATATCTTGATTAAAACATCCCTGTAACAGTAATTAATTTCTTTTATAGCTTGTCCCCCAAGGCCTGTCTGGTTTCTCTGCTCCTGTTTCCCCCGATATCTCACTTGTAGATATGGGTGCAATGCAGTGCAGATGACATGACTGCTCTTACAGTCCTGTCACCATGAGGCAGCTGCCAGTTCCAATTAACCTCTGAGAGATAAGGACTCAAATTAGTACAAGCTGACAGATACCTGGTAACGGGAGGAGGACGATGATTTTGGTTTATTTGTCGTTAGGTTATGACCCAGCATCTATTAGTGAATGATCTGGCTCACAGAGGCCATGTGTGATGGGTGACACACTCTCAGGAGGTGCCTGTGCAGGGCTCACGGTGGTGTGGGATGAGAAAAGAGTGACCAGGGCCTCCACTGGTCCTCCAGCTCCACTGGGGGAGCCAGGAAGGGCTTGCAGCACATGTGTGTGCAGGAAGAACAGGTTATGCCAAGTGGTCTTGGGAAGAAGGACGGTTACATGGATGGTGGTTTAAATGTTGCTGTGAGTTTCCAATCGGTTGAAAACTTGATTTGCGACTAGTTATAGTCTTCTGTATTGCCCTGTTTTTCTTAAAAGTATATCTTCCTCTCTCAAGAATTGTGTTATTAGAGAAAAATATAATTTCCTGGCATAGACTCGAAATGCAAATATTCACAGTTGTTGGTTCCAGGTATTTCCACATGGGAGAATGGATGTGCTTCTGTCACAAATATTAATGAACCAGCCAGAATCAATGCTATTTAAGACTTGGTTTCAGTAAACAAAGAACTTTTCTTTCAAAAATAATACTATCATAAGAAACTGTTACTGGATTAGAAAATCCTGATTTGGTCTAGTTAAAATCAGCTAAAAGTGAAAATGAAAATAGTTCTGTCACTGAAATTAGCTTCTACTTGAAAACAAATGTTGTTGAATTTAGTGAGATATTAATAAAATTCAAACAACTACAAAGACCAGAAGAATACAGGGTACAAGCAAAAACTGTCACTGATGTAAAGTCTATCTGAAACTCCTGTTTCCAGAAGAGAAGGAAAAAAAAGTATAGACAAGGGCTTCAGATGCAACCAGAAATGTAATAGGAAAAAAACCCAAAACAAACTAGAAAGCCTGAGAGTAATTTTATTGAAAGAAGTTTTGTAGTATAGAAGGTGTAGAAATAAATTGAGAGTTTCTAGTAATCAGCTGAGTTTGGCATGCAAAAGTAAGTACAACAGTGAAGATTTTTTTCAACCAGAGGAACAAAAAGACTAAGGAAAGAAGAGAGGCTTAGGGAAGAAGTACATGAAGCTGGGCATCTTCCTCCCGTCAGCCACAGTCCCCCCATCCCTCATGTGCACCACAATTCTCCTGACACTGCTGGTACCAAAATGTCTCAAAACAGAATGGGGAGAGAAAAGAAGCCTGAATTATAAGGCTACCAAACTGGGCTTTCTCATCAAACCCTCATCTTTAAATTTCTTTCTCTAAATGTGTTGTTAGTACATTCTTGGTAAAGGAGGAGCAATTGAAGCTAAAGGAAAATACTGGCTGGGAGTGAAAAAGTGGACATAGGCAAATGTAGGCTGAAAATAAGAAGGTGACTGTAACAGCAGTGACAGTCTTACAGCCTTTCTCCCCGTTTGTATTAAAGCCTGACTAACTTGAGCTGGAAATGCAGTTTTTAAAGCGGATTACATGGTGTGGCTGTTAACCACAGACTTGTGACCCAGACTGCTCCTTCCCCAGTTGTGCAGCAGAGCCTTATCTGGCAGTAAAAGTGCAAGCCCCTAATATTGATTTTTGAGTAACTGATAATCAGAATAAAACTGGAAAATGAGCTGATTGATATTTGACCTGCACCCAAATATCACAATAAAGTGAGCTAAGCTTCTTAAAGGTGACACAGACAGTATAGGAGGATGTTTGGTTCTTGCAGCAGTGGCCTGTGCAGAACATGAAGAGGAAACGAGTTTTGAGCTGTTCTGTCACCTAGCTCGTTTCATCTTCCAGCAAGTCTGAGGCCTTCTGCTTCCAAATTATGTATTCCTTACTCAGTTTTCCCCTTGCTTTAAAAAACCATGATATCCATTATCATATTGAATAACTGGACTTGTCATTTTGTCTTTATACTTTTGGCTATTTAGAAAAAAACATGGCAAACCTCTACCTGAAAACACAGGATTTAAAGAGTTTGTCATCCTCTTCATGTAAAAGCATACACTTCACTTGTACAAAAACATTTATTTTCAGTACAAGCTCTGGATCACCAAAATGACAAATAGTAAGTGGTTATTATTTTCTTCCAAAATTTGATTTTTTTTCTTCACTGTCAGTTGTTTTCTTCTAAAAAAAAGCCCACACAAACCAAGCAGTCCCAGCTTGAGTCATATGTGCTCCTTATAACAGGAAACAAAATTATGACATTGCATATCCAGCTTTTAGACATGGCCTCTGCTTTTGAGACATTCCTTCTGTGTACGCTGTGATGCTACCATGCTAATACCTAGATAAACTACAAAATCCTTATGGAAATCTGCCATCTCTACTGCAAAATGTTCTCTTTTCCAGTCTTCAGGGATGTGTCTTGTTCACTAGACTTTTTTAAAATCATATCTTTGTAGCACAAAGCCATCTACTGAAATAAGACAGTAATGTAACTTTCATGGAGATCTGTTTCCTTAGTTTGTTGAGGTTCTGTGTAATGGCACCCGTAGTTCAGGTGGGATCCCATTTGTGTTTCCCCAAATAGAATTTACTTTGTATACATCAGCAAGTGACACTGTTGAGATAGAAAAATGTAATTGAATAACAGTTCTTAAAGTTTCTAGTGTCCAGTCCATAGCAGTTTTATTTGATCTCCATAGGAAGTTTTCTTTCTTTATGAATTCAATTTTTTTCCATTTTAAAGCTATGTCTTAATGGTCTTAGAGTTTTACAATATTTTATATGAAGGAAATAATAATCTTTGCCTGCAGATAGTTTGTTGATAGGACCTCTGAAAAATGAGATATTCAGGTCTGCCTAAAACCACTGTTGGAATTCAGGCAATGTAAAAATGGGAATTCATTAATTCTGGTTAAGTTATGTTATGTTCACGTGTTTCTATAGACACAAAGAAATTGGTCCGCACAGGCCCAGATTTAATTTTTTTAAAACCAAACCCTAATTTAACAAAGCACAAACTTAGTGTACTGTTTCAATCCTCTTTTCTCATCCTCCTTGGTCAGTTTTGATATCAATAGAGTCCTCATTCCTTTCTTTTTTTTCTGCTTTTAAGGTTCATTCCACTTATGAATCTGTTCACCTGATGAGTCTATGTGCAATATCTTACTAGCCACACTTGCCAGAGACCTAGGATCAACTGCACAATAGCATAAATGCATGGAGACCAGAGGGAAATGGTGTTTAATTGACCACAGTCAATCAGATCTGACCAGTTACTTGGGATTTAGTTCACCAGAAAATGTTCAAGTTATACAAAAAGTTAGTGAAGTTCCAGAGGGATGAGAAGTTTCTATTAAAAAATCAGATAAGGACAGAGGAAACCGATTGTCTAAACAGAGCAAAGGAATTTGATGAATAACTCAGCTTGGAAGCAATTGATTTTATAATTCTCATTTTACTGGCAGTTCAAATGACCTAGTAAAGTTAGAACAACCACAGCCCTTCAGTTAAGCTCAGGGCTAACTTTAGTTACAGGACTCTGCTTTTAATCATGATCAACTTGTTAGTCATCATCATACAGTGCAGACCAATTTCCAGTTCTGGAAGATCGCTGTAGTCAGTTCATAAATACCTGCATTTGTCAGAGAAATTGAATATCAGATAATATCTGAAGTGGTGAAGACTAAAAATTAACATCTTCATCACTTCTGACAGCATCTGGCATTTAGTAACAGCTACTAATACTTATTAAATGTAGGGACTATCAGCAGCAAAAAATGCTTTAAGTGGATGTAATTTTAGTGCTATGTTTTGTACTGAAACACAACTTCAGCTCAAAGCATAACTATCACTAACAATCCTGTGTATAATTATAAACTTAAGAAAAGTGTTGAAACAGATAATTTACACATGAATGATGTTACAAAGGAATTAATTTCAATATTTTTAAACGGACAGCATAAGAGTTTTTTCGATTATGAATAATTTGTTAGGCTTTAGAAATTACTGGTTTTGTCCAGTTTTGGTGAAATGAAGTAAGTCAGCTCCTGTTCCATGCCTAATATTTCCTTTACTTATTATTTAGAAAGTGCTAAATGCTTTTGGTGGGGACCCTTTCTAAACCCAACGGACAGGAGTTTTCAAACAGCTGAGGGCTATCTTGCACAGAGATTGATTGAGCTAATTATTTTTAAATGTGCCTTTGTACATATTTTTTCACAACTATTTCTCTTCCCATTAGGCTGTATGCATATGTTGTATGTCTTGTTTTCTAAGTCATCCTTATCTCAACTATTCTGTTCTCCTTGCCTGTTTGGCTTCCTCTGACCATTGTCCTGGGACACTGCAAATCAAAGATGTTTTCCCTTGAGTCTGATATTCCAGTTTCCACATCTTCCAGTAAAGGGAGATCAAGTTTGATGGCAGTATTGTGTAATCTACTGCATGCCAGGAATATCTCACATACAGTTCTTTAGAAGGACAATCTGGTAATGCATGTCACCACACTGCTTTTTAAAGATGATTAATGGTCTTTTAAATGATTCCTCAGGTGAGCTGTAGATCTTCATTATCTTCTCTGAGGACATTGCATTAGATTTATTTGGAGAAAACGAAATTAGGGTCATGAACCTTTCTTGAAAAACTAATTTATATCTTCTGAATTATTGAGAAGCACTATACTCTAATGATGTGATACGGTTGTTGATATTATAAAGACAACTGTCAATAACATCAAGAAGATAACTATTATTTCTTATTTAACAACTTGGGAAGTTGCTGCTGTCTTTAAAGCTATTTTTAATAGCTGCCGTTCCTACTTCAGTTTCATCTGGATACACTCAAATTTTATCTGACTACCCAATAATTAGCTGCTGTCAATCCAATCACTGCTAGATTGGCTAAGCTATTTTTTTCTAAAATGCAAAAGTTGTCACAACACTGCTTGACAATATTATGTCATGATGACGTTAGGTACTTTGCCACCTCACCCACTGCATAATGGTTAATTTGAGCAATATTAAATGAATGATAGGGTTTAGGATTTTGATGAGCCAGAATTTGCCTAAAGAAGTATTGCCACATAGAATATTTGTATATCGTTTATATGGATAAAGAACATCACAAGGAGAAAATTCTGTCATTTTCTATTGATACATTAAACCCATCCAAGTAAAATACAACATCTAGATCTGAAAATAGAGGCTCTGACATATTTTGTGAGCTCCTCATTAGCTGACTTGGAGTTTATGCAGTGAGGAATCTTAGTGCTTGGGTTTTTGATGCTCTATCACTATGTGTGGCCGTATATTTAATTCTGTCAGGGGTGTATGGAAAACTTTGCACAGCAGATGCCTTGTACCTCCATGATGTTTGGGAAGTGGGTGGTTTGCATGGAAGTACAATTCTTTCTTTAAAATTTTCTGCTGATCTTCAGTTTCTCCATGGTTTCCTGTTCTACAACTATTTAAACACCTCCAAAAAAACTGTGCTAGCTTTAAGTGGTCTTTAGTCGTCTTAAACATCCTCTGTGGTGCAAAGAGGTTTTGCTATTTGAACTGTAATCTTTTTAATACCCAATAAATATGGTTTAATATATAACCGAGATTAAAGAGGGCTTTAGCTGTGGACTGCTGGTTAAACTGACATGTTCTAGAATTTCTGTGCATCACCATTCAACAGTACAGCTCCAAGCACAAGGCAGCTGCTTGAAAAGAGTGGGTGTTTTGTGACGCTCCAGTGATCCTACTCAAACTCAATGGTGATCCACAAGCACCCATGGAAGCCACTGGTGCACCCAGATTTAGCCATGTTGCCTTCTCAGGCCTGGAACTCGAGCCTGTCACACACAGGCAGTGCACAGAACGTCCTTCCTTTAGAGGCTGGCAGCTCAGGCTGTGTTCCATAAAGGGACTGTCAGCCCCACAATAGGCGTCATCCCACCAGCGTTTGGGGCAAGGAGCTCCATTGTGTGAGCACAATGTCTGCTCGAGGTAAAATGTGCTCAGCACAGTGGCTGTCAGAAGAATAACTGTTATCTCCCAGATTCTGGCAAGCACTTAAAGGTCAGAGTTTAGGTTTTCAGGTCCACAATGGTATCTTGCTAAGCACAGAGTGTCCATAGCACGTGTAATGCTTTCAGCCAGCTCTCTATGAAGATGGCTTAATGCTCTTCACACACGTAGGATAAATCTGCAGCCTCACTCCTGCACAGCAGCTTTCAAGGCTTCTCCAGGGTCTGATCCAGGCCCCCTTCCTTTACTAGGGCACACATCTTCTGTGTGATCCCCTACAAAAACAGCTGGAGCAGTGGAAGGCAGCATGGACTGTGAGCATGCTGGGGCCAGTTAGTATCTGTTCCTTTTGTTTGTACATTTCTGTTTGGTTATCAAGTTCTCCGAAATATTGATATGAACTAATCCTTTCATCTTAGACATTTCTTTCAAAACCAAATGCAGTTTGCTTCTCCAGATTACATCATTTGCTAATTAAGAAAGCTAGATAGAGTACTGCAAGAGTATGTATTTTTCACCTGAGGTATCTCTAACAGGCCTTACAAAGGGAATTACAGTGGTGAGTCTCAGCATAGTGAAAAAAGCATTTTGTGTATCTCTGAAGAATAACTGTGGTACAACAAGTGCTGAGCAACTCCCCTGTACTTTGCTGGAGATGTCATTGCTTGTGATATAATGCTCTAGAGGAACTGTGCACCCTTTGACTAAGCAGCTTGGGAGCAATAGTTAAAATACCCTTCAACTGCACTATCAATTTCCTTTTTAAAAGTCAAAACAGGTCAGCGAAGGTGACAGAAAGTTCTTTCTTCTGCTTACCTTCATTAAGCTTTTGTTTAAAAAAGAAGGGAGAAGGGATTGAAGCATGCAGAAATTGCCTCAATAACCTTGCAGCAAACTGCCAGAAAGTTTTCCAAGGCTCTCATTCAATTGAACCTGGTGAAAGGAAGCTACTCCTCTAGTCCTGCCCACAGCCCTCCTTAATAAAGTTGCTGGAGGTTAGTTTTTTTTCCTGAACACTTAGTTGTGTTGGTCTCCCAACAAACTGGTGCCAGCCTGCGAGAATCAGAGCTGATGCTGATAGTGGCGAAGGGAAAAAGCTGAGCTGAAGGGAGGACGTTCAGGGGTGTGCAGGAGAGTGGGGACCAGCAGTCTCCAGTTTCCACTGCTGGCCAGTGTACAGAAGTCACCAGTTATGATTGGGTTACAGCTCATGACTATTTAGACTTGGACATGGACTTGAAGCCACTTGGTGTCAGTACAAAGGCAGGAATGTAACACTGTCTCTCCAGTGCCAGGGGGGAGAGATTTGTAGGTTGGTATGTGACCTTCACTGCTGGCCCATGCAGGTGCTGTTCAAAGGCTCTCCCCATTCAGCTCTTGATACTGATACTAGATTAAAAAGAGAGAATGAAAAAAGTCCTTGTTAAAAACTTTCCTCTCTGTTTTTTCCCTTTATCTCTGTGAACAAGTTGTCTTTTGATTTGCTTGGGTTTGTGGGTTTAGGAGGCTGTTTTCCTTTCAAGGACTTACTCTTGTACTATGTATTTTTTCCTTTAGTGAATACCATTTAACTCAGTGAAAGATTTGTCTTGAGGCAATTCTTGGGTATTAAAAAAAAATGTTTTAGTTTGTGCCCATGATGTCTGGTCATAGTAGCTTTTTCTATTTTAAATTGTAGCTCCTTACCTGTATTCCAGTACCTCTGTTAAAAGAATCAGATGAAAAGAGGAGCATACAAAGCCAGAAAATCAAATCAGCAGGGCAATTAAAACAATAACTAGTAATAATCTTGCTGACTGCTGGTCAGGGAAGGGACCAGCATCCTCCCTGGTCTCTGGCACCATTTTCTGGGGTCAGCTGTGTTCCCTGACAGTCCCACTGGTGTGTGCACTCAGGTGTTTAAGATGTCTTCAGCGTTGTGGTGTTGGAGAATTGCTGAGGGACTGTGCTGTGCCATCCTGCAGTCAGAAGCAGAACAGAGCAGCCTTCCTCAGCCTGCAAAGCAAACAGCATCCATCAGCAAAGACTTGGCTTAGCACAGATGTTTGAAACTAACTTTTGTACTAGAAAGATCTCAGGATTTCTGAGGAGCCGGAGTGTGCAGGAGAGCAAAATTTATGTAAATGTCTTGTGCATTTAGGTAAAATTTCTTCTCACAGCCTCTTTGGAAGGCTGCAGAACTATGATGCCCACTTTTAAAGACAGTTCTTTTCCTGTATGCATGCTAAAAGGACCAAATGTGTAGAACAGAGTTGCTCTCTCTGCTTTCAAATTCCCTCCCTGGAATGCTGCGCAACCAAGCAAGCCTGCCCAGCCTTAGCAGCAATTTTTCCTTAACCCTCATAGGGTTTTTTGATTGAAGTGGTTGGTATAATTAAAAAGCAGCTTGACTACTGCTGAGTTTCTTTGTTTTATATTTACTGGAGAAAACCACTGGGCTGTTGATCTGTAAGTTTTATGTTATTATTTAATTACACTGAGGGAAGATCCAGCATTTTGGATAATTTATTTTGAGTGCTATATTTTCCAGGACTTCGTTTGGTTCTGGTATTAATCCCTTTCCTTCATGGAAGTTTGCATATTGTTTTGGATTATTTATTCTTCACTGTGCTTCCAAATCCATTATTAATCACACAGGTATTGAAATACATTTCACAGATAATACTGGACATACTGCTGTATTGTTTGCTCACATAACAGTCATGCTTTCACTCGGCAGGTTTCTCATACATCAAATTATCATTAGATAAGAAAAAATGTTACGGTGAATATTTGCCAACAACTTAATGCTGAATGCTCAAGCAAAACCCTGATGTTTCCCATTCCAGGTGATGACTCCTGGGGACAATAAATGAGCAGATGCTCTACTTAGATGAGAGCATATCACCTTCAGGGATGTGAACAGTGCAAGGTTCTGCTCAGTGGACCTAAAGGAAACCTCTTGCTCATTTTTTCTCCGGCAGCAGTCCAGATGACTAAACAAGAGAGATTTCTTTCATGGTTGCATTTTGGTCAGTATAAAAAGGGACTGTATTTTAGTTTTAAGAGTGTCCTGCAGCTATCAGTGACTGTAAGCCTGAGAATGTAGGGCTAGAAAGGACCATCTGGGTCATGGTATCCAGTTTCTGGGTCATCCAGCCGCTAGAAACCCATGCTTACCCAGGCTCCACTGCGTCACTGCAACCTCACAGCGAAACCCCAAAAACCTCAACTAAAAAGAAAGGAAAATCAAAGGAAAAAACCAAGACTGATAAGAGAGTTTTAGCAACTGTCTAGACCCTTGCAAGAGCATAAAATTTGGATAAAGCTCCTTGATGATCCCAGCAGGCAGCCCTAGCCTACTGCACAGAGGAAGACAAAGTCTCCTGTCCCGTTTTCCTTGCAGGCTTTTCCACTGAACTCTTGTATAAAAATGGGCTTAACCCTGAGAGTTTAAACAAGTGTGTCAGTCAAACCCTGGGACACTGGTGAGAGCTGCAGCATTTTCCACCCTGTGTTTAGTCTCTACCTACTGGCCACACCAGGGCCAGGTGTTTTTTAGAGCTTTGCACACTGGAGGCAGCTAATCCATGAACATATTTCCCTGCACTGTACAGAACAGCACTGTTCAGGGGAAAGGGGTGCAGCTATGCTGTGCAACACGGAGATTCAGACTGGGTCCCTGAGACAGCTTTTCCACCCTCAGTGTGGTAGAAATCTCAAGATGGGTCCCTAGCTGTGGTATAGCATGGCACTGGCCCAGGAGTCATTCTGAGCTGGCACTGGCTTAGGGAGCTTAAGTCTGGGCATAAATACAGTGCAGGGACCATGGAAGAGTACATAAAAATTGAAGATCTCAGTGCTGTTCCTGCTTCAGGGAAGAATCTTCAAATACCTCTCTTTTTCCATTTCTACATCTGTACTTGAGGGAGAGTAATAGCACTTTGACACAAAAGCATTTTTCTGGTCCTTGGATGGATGGTTAGTGCTGACATTAAGACATAAATCTGTTAAAACTGAGGATTGCTTAAATAAGTAAAATATTATTACAGAAACTCTCTTAGCTGTTCAAAATGACCTTTCTCCTTAAATTAGCACAAGTGAAAAAGGAATAATTGCTTTCTGTCTGCCCACAGAGTCAGGCACACACAAAGTCCTCTAGGTTTATTAGACTTCACAACAGAGTGGAGGACATCCACTGTGTCATCCTCAGCAGTTCCTGCAGCGTCTGGCTCTTTTCAGCACACTAAAAGGTTGCTTTCTGCAGACAAACAGCAACAGTAATAATGTCTACATCACTCAAATGGAATCTCTTCTCTGTAATTCAGAGGAGTAGCAGCACAGGTTTATAGAATTTCCTTCCAGTGATCTCAAAGGACTCTGCAAGTGGAAAGAAAAAGCTCAAAATCCCCACCCAGTCACTGGGCCCCAGTGTGACTGTTTTGCAGGTGGCAAAGACATGTCACAAGCAAGAAGTGACTCATCAGATATACACATGAGAGCTGGGGCACAGCAAAGAGCAAAAAAAATTGACTCTGTTGCCTGCCTGTACTAAGAGCTGATCTTATAAAAATGAAAACATGCTTAAAATAAAAGTGGAAATTTGTTTCTGCTGCCATTTGAACTTAATTTTAAGTCATGTGTAAATGACTGTATATCCTTCCTTTTAGTGTAATATTGGCTTTAATTTGGCTTAGCCTTTGGGAAGGATGTTTGACTGAATTAAAGAAGGAAGCTCAGTCTACAGGCAACTCTACCAAAGCCATTTTAAAGATTGACTTAAGTTCAGCCTATTTTGAGGACTCATGAAGTCTCTTTATATGGTGAGATCTATAATTTATGTGTTATGTTTTTAATATTTATCATTTATATAATTATAATACATTAATTAATTAACATCCCAATTACAGCTGGGCCAGGGTAGCATCCTCTGACCCATCAGTCTTCTAGCTCAAAAAGGCCTTGAAAGCAGCAATTTCAGCTTGCCTTTACAAGCTTCTTGGTCATAATCTTTCCTCCCAGAACTACATATGAGCTTTCCTTGTTTCACTTGCTAGTTCAAAAGCCTCTACACTCCCTGCTTTTAGACTGTTATTTCTGGGCCCAAAATAACGGGATTGCCCAGAGGAAGCACAGGGAATTTCTTGGGGTGGAACAATGTCTTCAAAGGGGGGTCGATGGAAAGCTCTCTGGGGACAGCACCACCTTTGTATTTTGTCTGTTGAGTGCCCAGCTCACTGAGGACTTGCTCTGGGACAAGTGATCTTGCCAAAAAGGCATCTGGAGGCAAAGCAAAACAGTTTTAGAGGAAAAGAGCTCAAGAGTTTGCTTTTCCTGAAAGAAGGGAAAAGGCTGTAAAAATGAAAATTTTATTTGGGAGGAGAGGGCTGCTGGATTTTTTTTTTTAAACAGCAACATCATGACCCCTTCCATGTTCATGTGTCATTACTTCTGTCAAAACTTGAACTATCTCCTCTGTGTTCAGGTTTGCAACATCAAAGGGACCATAGAATAGTATTCTTTGATGTTAAATTTTTCTGCTGATGCTGTCTGTGGTCAGGTAATACCACATGATTAATGTGAAAAGATTCAATTTGCTTATTTTCCCATGTTCACTAGCAAAGCAAAGATCCAGTACATCAGTGGGATATGAGATACAGTCAGTCAAGAAAATCCTCAGTATTAGAAAACATTTTTGGCTTTTCAAAAATTAACCCTGATGCATTTTCTTTGGTTTTCTTTTTATTTATTTTTTTTAATGTGTGTGTTTGCATAATTGCTTAATATTAAAGAGAGTGTGGTTTGGTCATTTAGGTAGTAAAATCAGGCCTTGGGACTGGGAAGAACTGGCTCCTCTCACTCAGCTGAGCTATTGGCCAGGACAAGCAAGTCACTTTGCCTTTTTATAGAATAAGGATAATGGCTCTTCCATTGTAAAGATGTGAGATCTACTGCTGAAAAGCAGTACATGAGAGTTAGGTAATATTATTTCTGGCTCTCCTACAAATGTGCTTAGTATTCAGTTTTCCCATCTGTAATGTGGGGATGTTAGAACTAATCTACCTCCCAGGGTTGTTTTGCTTAATTCCATAAAGTACTTGAAAACCTCACATGGAAAGAGTTATAGGAGCACAAGGTTTCTTAATAAAGCTCATTCATGAGTAATGTATTTTTGAAGTAAGTGACTTGAACCTTCACCCATAGTTGGAAACCAACATGAGCCAAGTCTTCTTTGTTGTTCAGTAAAGGTTGGTTGATTTTCCCCCCCCCCCCCTTACATATTTAATTCTCATACGGCTTCACATCTCTGGTTTCTGGCTATGATTGAAAGCAGAAATTCCAAATACCACAAGAGAAGACTGGGGTTTTTTACTTTTTTTCCCTGACCCTTCCAGAAGCTAGAAGTTTGAAACTTGTAAGAGTCTTCCCCACCCTCCAGTTCTCAGCATCCCCACCAAAGAGAGGCATCTGAAGGAGTTTTCTCTGGAAACTGAGCCTTACCCAGACTCAGCCCGGAGCCTGCACCGTGGGACAGACCAGTGGCCGAGGAGCAGCAGGGCTGCTCTGTGCAGGCAACCAGGGGGTGCCTTTATCAGCAGGGATCTGCCCTGCCTTCAGCGATACGAGACCGCGGCCAGCCTCATCCACGGCACTGCTGTGCTGCTGATCGCTGCACAGAGCCCGGGGAGGCTGAGATGGTCCTTACGGCAAAGGGCTGCAAGAGAAAATTGGCCAAAACTCATTTATCTCAGTGTCAAAATTCCTACTAACTGGGGAGGAAGCGAAGTTGGACCAGGCTGGAGGCTGCCAGGGAGCCTGGCCATCACACCGTGGGATGCATTACAAACCCGGATTTGCAGGATCTCTGCCTGCAAATAATCCACACTCGGAGTGCTCTGCACATATCATTTGATGTGTGTAACACGGGGAGGGTGCCAGGAGCACAGAAGCGAACTTGGTGCTTGGGAAGTTTTCGATGGGTTTTGCCAGGGTTTCCCTCGGTGGGAAGGCACGGATGGCTTTCTCCTGCCCCCTCCTGGTGCAGCCCTCAAACGTGGCTCTGGAAGCAGCAGGCTGGAAACATGGCACCTTCCTTTTCCAGCGGATTTGCACCTGGCATGTATGGCAAAGTTGGTCTATTTTCATGGCACGAAAAGGACGTGTTATCATTATTTTTACTTTTTACTTGGCGTTGTAAATCCAGTTGAGCTCTGTGAAAAGAAACCAAAGCTGGGTCTGGTCAATGCCAGTTGATTGGAAAGCAAAATTTAGAGTATTTCAGGTGTATGATCAAATGCCTTTCATCACAGCAGTACACTGCCTTGGGAAATATTTCTAGATTTTTTTTTAAGCCAGTGTGATACTTAGCCAACCGAAGAATAATGCAGTGCAAATAATGTAAAGAAGGTAGATAAGATAACATAGTCCTTGACCAAATATCAGGACTTTATTCAAGGGGATAGCTGCAAATCCAAAATTTCTTCTCAAGAGTAGAACTTGTCAGTCGGTGCAATGCTCCCATCCTCACTTGAAGAAGAGGCAGCCCCTGGGCACTGCCCTCCATGGAGGAACAGGGCTGCTGGGCAGTGCCAGACTCCTGAGGTCTGCAGCCCATCGGGTGCAACCTCAACTTTTGCAATGGTCACCCACCAGTAAAGCAGTAAGTCAATGTCTAATCAGTCACAATAGCTACTGTATGAAATCACTTCACTCTTAAACATTTCGCATTGAGCACAAGTGTGAATACAGTTGAACGCAAACTAAAACAGAGCTGCCTAAAAGTGGGCATCCTAAATCTGAGCTATCACTCTCCATATTTGCATTAACTTAGTTCACTTTGTAAAATTATTATCAATCACAAAATCAGAAAAATATATACAAGGATTTTCAGGCCTTTTGGTTACCATATTTTGAAATAAATCTAAGATCTTTCTGTCTGTGGACTCAAAACTGTGTTCTGGTCTTGATGTAAGTTCTCTGGACGTGAACATGTTTCTGAAAAAAGAAAGCTCACAAACTGAGAGTTTTTTAATCACAGAAACAGAACTGGTGAGTTTCTGACTGTTAAGTATCTGTTCCCTTATCATGCCTAACACTTGCCTAACATTTGAAGAGGTTGAGTCTTCTGAATTTTCTAATAATGTGGAAACAGCTTTATATATATATATCTATATATGTATATATATGTGTGTGTGTGTGTAAGTATCAGCCAGCTGTGATTGTGCAGCATTTTCAGAGGCTGTTTGTATTTCCTGGAAGTGGTTGTCCAAACTGTTGACAGCACTCTTTCTGCACAGCCATATCCCAAGCTGAGTTGAAGTTGGTGCTCAAGAGGGTGTTATCTTTCTCCAATATACGTGTTTGAAAAGCACATCTTGCAGCACAAATGATTTCGATTTGTCTCTTTATAAATAATACTTTTTTCTGTAATGTATTGTGTCTGCGGAGTTTCCATGTGAAATCGAGCAACTTGGCTTCCTCTGGGTACCAGGCTTTCTGCACAGAGCTGGAGGAAGGTGGGTGATGCTTTTGTGCTGCTCATGGCTGTGTAGCTGCAGCACTGGGAGAGGGGAGGCACAGAAAACCACATCATTTCTGCTGAATGGACAGTAATCAGAGACAGGGAAAAAAAGCAGGACTTTCCATTTTCTTTTACTAATGTCCAGTAGATTTAAGGAGAAAGTCTGGTTGCACAAAGCTTTTCTGCCTGAATGTTTTGGGTTTTTTTTAGGGAATTTTCCAGAAAGTTATTCCTTTCAATGTGTTTCTCTGGACTTTTCCACTGCAGCTTGCATCTGGCCAGTTTTTGAAGTACTGTGACTCTCTGATCCATTTTGATACTATCTGGATGCATCAGTGTATCTGTTGAAACTGAAACGCACAGAAAGGTCTGAACAAAGCCACAAAAATTTTGGGAGGTGAATCATTTGTTCACCACTCAAAAATTCTGTTATGGGTGGACTTTTGAAGAAAAATTTTCCATAAATTTATGTTTATATGCAACAGACCACAAAGACAAAACAATTTCAAATCAAACAAAACAGTTTAGTCAGACTGATGAAAATAACTTTTTTTTCCCCCCATAGTTCTTTCCATCAACAAACAGACATGAACTTCACTTCAGGGCAGTGTGAATGTTTTTTCTCCCTTTAAGTTCACCTGGCAAACTGAAAAATTAGTTATTTGTACAGGCCTGGTTGTGAATCATCTTGACTCACATGTGTCCCTCCTGGGGAGGACACGTTAGCCCCTGCCACCTTTGTGTGGTGCTTTGAATTTCAAGTTCACCATAATCCAATTTGGCCTCAGATGACCTGAAAAATACCATTTCTCAAAAAGCACTTGAACTGCTACAGGGCTCCGGGGCAGGTAAGTACTGAGATAGGTATTAGATAACCAGAACCTCAGTTTCTGATCTCTCTCAGACACTGGGATAACAAAAAGCAGGCAGAGATACCTCCTAGAGTGACTGAAATATAGAAGTTTTGTAACATCATATAATGTACTGTTCCAATTTTCATTCTCTTCTGCATAAGAGAGGTCCTATCTATCCTCATTACTTTTTGCATCACAACCATGACACTTGAACCATAACACAGAAATGATACCAATAGTTGGGACCTCAGGAGGTAATCTAGTCCCATCCCTCGCTAAGCAGAACCAGTGGAATGGAATGGAATGGAATGGAATGGAATGGAATGGAATGGAATGGAATGGAATGGAATGGAATGGAATGGAATGGAATGGAATGGAATAGAATAGAATAGAATAGAATAGAATAGAATAGAATAGAATAGAATAGAATAGAATAGAATAGAATAGAATAGAATAGAATAGAATAGAATATCCCAGTTGAAAGGGGCCTACAATGATCATCTAGTCCAGCTTTCCAACCAATTTGGAGCTGATCCTTGTGAGTCTTTCCCAGCTCAGAATACTCTGTGATTCTTTGACCAAAAGTTAAAGCCTGTTAAGGACATGGTCCAAATACCCCTTAAACGCTGACAGGTGGCATCGACCACCTCCCTAAGAAGCCTGTTCCAGGGTTTAACCTCTGCCTTGATAAAGAATTGATTCATAATGTCCTGTCTAATCGTCCTCTTTGAATAGTATTGAAGCATTCCTATCACTGGGAATATCCAATAGGATATCAGTGATATCCTATCACTGGATCTCAGGGAGAAGGGATCAGCACCTCTCTCTCTGCTTCCCTTCCTCAGGACATTCTATGGAGCTATGAGGTTGCTCCTTGGCCCCCTTTTTGCCAAGAAACTGAAAGTGTTTGTGTAAAGAAGTCTTTAAAACTTCAAGGATTTTGGAGCTTCCCCAGAAAATTAATCACAATGCTTAAAACTAGAAACAATTATTTCTCTGTCTCACATTTGGGTGTTTTTTTGTTTGTTTGTTTTTGGGTTGGGTTTTTTTCAGTTTAAAACAATTTATTTAAAAAATCCAACCTAGATGTACAGGTGTTGGAGTTGTAGTACTATCAGGATGTCCAATGGTTAATTGGAGTCACTTTATTAATAATTTTTTGCTCACTTTCAAGTTTGGTTTAAAACCTTTTCCTCTACTAGATTGCATTGCTCTGCCAGATTAGGGGTAACTTTTTTGCAGACATCCAGAGATTCTGCACTCAGAGAAGACCATGCAGTCATCACATTTTCTCTCCCACATGTCATAGACTTTTATATTTTGTGCTGTTACCCAATACTTTGCATTTGAATTAAGCGTAGCTTTTATTTTGGCTAAAATATATTTTCTGGAAAAGCATCTAATTTTGATATGAATACATCAGGAAATGGATAATCAATCATTTCCTTTAGAAGTTTGTTGCAGTGGTTAATCGCTGTCACTGTTTGAAAAATTGTGACCGTTTTGAATTTCTGATTTCAACTTCCAGTTACCGGTTCTCATTATGCTTTTCTCTGCCAGATGTAAGAACCCTTTAGTATCCAGTATGTTCTTTTCTGGAAGTAACTACGCAGTGTAATCAAGACATCACTCATCTTTTTCTTCACAATAAACTCAGTAGATGGGTCTTTAAATCTCTCACAGTCAGGTGTCTCCTTCATTCATCAGGTCAGTCTAACACTTGTTCTTTCTTGCCATTTCAGTTGTTTACAGAGGTTGGTAAAAACTGGAGCAGAGTTCTGTGAGATGTTGTATTGTGAGAAGATAAAAACATATTCCTGCTCACTGCTCCCTTGTTTGTAGGTACATGGATCATGGGAGCAACTTGTCCTTTCTTAGTCTTTCTGAAATTACTATTTTCATGGGGTGTTACTTGCCTACTGTGATTCCCAAACCATTCTCCAGAATCACAGCTTTCCAGCATCCAGGTTCCTATCAGGTTTATTTTTCTCTCTGCCTTATAGATCACCTTTGTACTTGACTGCATTTCATTCAAATGGGCTCCCTTTAACAAGTGACCCAAAATCCTCTCAGCATTAGTATTTTCTCCTCATCGTTATTTACCAGGCTGCTAATATTTGTGTCAGCCATCTGTCTATCAGTGCTGACTTTATATTCCCTTGCAGAGCATCAGTGAAAACGCTGAATAGCACCGAGTATACTTCAAAGCCCTGTGGAAAGCCAGTAAAGAATCCTCATTTGATGATGATCTGATTGACGCAGCTGGGTTTTGAGTTATGCTAAATAGCCATGTCTTAGCCATTTAACATAAGTTTCCTTCATGTTATATAGTGTTTATCTAGTAAGTATGTCATGCACTAAGTCTAAAGCCTCGAGAAAGCCTGCTACATCTGTACAGTTGGCTTTTTTTTGCAGGCAGAACATGAAACCAGTTTTATTTGAGCTATTTTCCATAAGCCCACACTGACTGGCAGTAATTAAAATCTTGTTCTTTCATGTTTTAGCAGTTCAGTCCTGTCTCAGTTTTCCCACTTTTTTTACCTGGGATTGATGTGAGGTTAGCTGCTCAATAACTCCCCTGTAATTGCACTTGGTTTCCTGTTCTCCCTCTCTCCCCTTTTCTCTCTTTATCTCTCACTTTTTTCTTTTTTTCCCCCAGGTTACTACCCTGCTTCCAGTCACCTGGAATCCCTCTGATATTAAAATGTATTAAAAATTAACATTAGCAAGCCAGAGTTCTCCTCAGTCAAATATTTTAGGACCCCTGGGTGTTATTTATCCAGGCTTGCTGATTTAAAAGTGTTTATCTCCACTGGACAATGTTTAACATCCTGCTTATTTCCTAATGGGCTGGAAAGTACTTACTCAACCTTGGTCTCATATAAACACCATCAAGATATTACTTTTCAAAATACCAAATGGAAACATTCATTGAACAAGTCTGGCTTTTCGTATTCTTGTTCACAATTCTACTGTATGCAATTCAAACACACCTCACAAAATCCTGCTCAGCATTGCCATGGGCCAGTTTTTTATATCTTTGTTTTCCAATATAAGTTTTTCTTTGCTTCAGACAGTTGCTCTATTTTCCCTATTTGTTGAATATTTTAAACACTTTTAGTTTACCACTGGAGTGGTAAACTTAAAGTGTTTTAAATATTCAACAAATATTTAGCCTTAGCCAGTCTGTCCTTGATGATGCTGATGGACTGACTATTCTGAAAGAACTTCTGATTTCCATTCATGTTTTCCTCTCTGATTTCTTCCTCCCACTCACTGTTTTCTCATAATTTTCCTCAGCTGGAGGATATTAGCCATTGGGAAGTACCAGCTACAATTGTCTTAATTTTGTCCACTTTTAATTACCAGCTCTTAGGATAATGTCACTTGCCAGCTGTATGACTGCTACATTCTCTGTTAATCAGAATGAGTTGCAAAATGAGTAGTTGATGTTGGATGCAGCATCTTTTCCTGATGTAAATGCGTAAGCACAGGTTGTCATCCCATCACTTCCTCACTCTCATTTGGATGAACTGCATTGCACCAGGATAAACGAGATCATTAAGATTTCTCCAGAAACATGGGTTAGGTCTGGGAATCATGCACTGGATTCAGGCCTGAACCTCACCTCACCAGAGGATAACAGACACCAGGCTTTGCTTTTCGTTTTGGCCTTATCTCACATTCGGTTCATTCCTCTCTGCCTAAATTGCTCCATATTCTGATGCCTTCCTCAGGGCTCCCTGCTGCAGATGGTGTATTTATATTAACTTAAAGATTGCATTCCATTCCATCTTTCAAATGAGATTAATATATTTTTCAGGCCATTGTGGTTACCCGACCTGACCTCCCATAAATGCAGCCTATAATTCTTCACCCGGATTCCAGCATCTGGTCCTATAACTCATACTTGAAACACGGCATGTCTTTTTTAGAAATGCATCTCGTGGACATATAAAGCCTCTGTCACTTGGATATTTTTCCTTATTTAGAATGAAATCCAGTCCCTTGATGATGTATAAACATCGCACTACCTATAGCTGTTTATAAGTGTGCAACAGTGTCACACTTCTGTGTTTCAATACCTGCCTTCTACCTACCTAAAATACTGCCCTTAGTCTTTTCCAAGTGGATATTGTTCTAGCCATGAAAATGAGATCTGGAAGTCACTGAGAGTTACAGATGTTTAATGAAAGATGCATAATAACAACCAAAATAATCCAATTATTTATGGTGCCAAACTTCTTAGACACATGTGCAGGGGTTGACTGTCTGTAGCTCTGATTGCTATGTTTTACATTTCTGTAATGTCTTTCAAATGACGATGGAGATACATCTGCTGAAATTAGGAGGGCACAGTCATTTGCTCTGTGAAATGGACGCACGTTTTTGTATGTATGATTTGTGTCAGAAAGCAAGAACTGGAGTAGAGTGTTCAACATCTCTGCTAGTACTCTTGGGGTTTACACTTATTTTTTATTTCATTTAATTTCTTTTTCTGTAGTGAGATTTTACACTGAACCCTAATATACTCCTGCAGAATGGCATTCTCCTGGGCCTATTTGAAATTCTTGATCTTTTCTGCATCTGTTTAAATCCTGCGTTCATGCACGTACAGTACAAGGTCAACCCTTTTGTTTGTTATTTTTATGGAGTTTAAAGAAAGTCCAAATACCTGACCGAGGTACCTGTCTAGTGCAGCCTTGTGACAGTTGCAAAATCTTCAGGCTTGGAGAGTCACATGATTAAGTGTTTTTTGAGGAACAGAGGGAACCATAAAATCAGGGGTGCACTTTGCAGCTAATGGGTGGCTGCTCCAAACCCTGCGTACAGGGAGGTTAAGAGCTCACAAACAAACCACAGAGTTTAGCTCTTCCTTAGGTTTATCACCTTCAAATTCAATCTTACCCCACAGCATAGCTGACCAGCTTCAGAAGACCAAAGCATATGCAAGTAAAGATGATCTGCCAAGAATGTTTGGGGTTATTACTGCAGAACTTACACTTGATTCTGGGACTGGCACTTTCCAACTCAATATTCAACCGAGACTCCACTATTATTAGAGGTGTCAAACTCCTAGGGGCTTGTTGCTGATCTCAAACACAAAGCTGAGCTGCCTGTTGTGCAACTGTCTGCACTGCTAAAATCCCAAGAACTTGCTCATGAAAGGTCTAGTTTTGGAATGGCTACAGTTAGCCCTGAAATTATAATTACTTTCAATTTTTATCTGCTTGTTTTTGTTTTTCTTCCCAAAAGATAAACTCCCTTCAGACGTTTGAAGGATTTTTGTTATATTTCTGCTACATTTTATTGGTGTGAATCTTTAGGGAGAGGCTGATGTCTAAAGGAAATTTATTATTAAGAACTAGCTATACTGTTTCCCAGCAGTGAACTTGTTACTGACACATCTTCATCTAAACTCTGTAATTGGTAATTATGTTTGTCTGACCTACATTCTTCTGTGTAATTGTACTGAGATATGGTATCTTTCAATTCCAGAGTAAAAATGTCCACACCATTTGTGAAGTGTTGCTGGGTGGAAGCTTTCACCCTCAAAAGGCAGTAGTATTTTTGTGGTGGAAGATGCATTTTTTTTAAATGTATGTAGCACTAGAATCCCATGGGGGTAAAAAGCAATGTTGAAATAAGTTAGATATAATGACATGATTTTTCAGAACCTAGGAAACTAATGGTCAATTAAGTCCCAGTGGAGGGTGTGTATTAGCTTCCTAATTTGTTTTGGATCCATGACTGGAATGTGTATGCACATGCTATTCAGTCCGGAGCATTCATGTGAAAGATCCTTTGGGTAATTTAACAGCTACAAATGGTACTTCCATCTAAAATTGTTATTGTGTTGTGTTTCTGCACCAATTGAGCCTTCAGTAACAGATCTGATGATCGGGTTAGAAAATTCCCCTTCCTATTGATTTTATCATTAAAAAAGGAAAATTCAGATTCCTTATAAGGTTCTTCAGAGAATAAAAAGCCTTCCTTTCCACTTAACAAAAAATTTTATTTTCCATAAATAACATAGGAAATATCTTTCCTGCTGCTTCACCTCAGAAGTTTTCAATGTTTTGCACCCATGAAGACTGGAGGAGCCAGTGGATTATTAGCATTTCCCAGTATGTGGACCAGATAATTCGACCAAAAACCTTGTTTCTGAGCCTTTCACTCTCTGGCTTATTGACCCAAAAGTTTTTCATCTGTTCCTTGGGGGCTGCTGAGAATTCTGATATTTTCTCCATCTGTTTCTCGAAATTTCCCTTGTGAGCACTCGGCATGTTTCCCTGTTCCTTCCAGATGACCCTCTCTTGCTGTTCCCACTGGGTGTCATAAACTCCATGACTCCTTCCAAGAAACGTTAAGGTGAGTCGCGTTTTATTTATTGTGCTGAGTAATGCCATTAACGCATTCCAAATTGATCCATCAAAGAAATCAGCCTGGAGAGCCTGCTCAGCGAGCAACTTCAGGTCAAAAATTTAGGTGGGGCACTGCCTCTCACCTGAGCACTCTGTGAAGTTGTTATTGAAGTGTATCACCCAAAATACCCCTTTGGACTCTGCTGGAGTTACTGGTCCATTCCATGAAGTCAACCAGCTGCTTCTTTTAGAGCACCCCTCTGAAATGTGAGCACAGGACAGGGAAATTGTTGTCCCACTGGATCATTCATCTGGAAGAGACATTATTCATAAAGGGTGATAGACTTCTCATTGATTTGGGATGAAGGGATGTTCATTTTATGGGTGATTTTTCTCATGTTTTGGTCCCAGTGCTGAGCCCCTGAGCACAGCCTGGCAGAGGCTGAATCTTGCTCTAGGGGAAGTGCACAATGTTGACACTTCCAATGGCTGCAATGAATACAATCTCTTAGTCTGAGGGAAACTAAAGAAGTAAAAAAAACCAACCCAGAATCAGATCGTTCCTTGTGATGTATTACAATTATGAAAGCTGCCGTCTGGAGCTTTTCATAAATTGCTTATTTGTCCTCCAGCTGTCTATGGGGGACAAGAGACAGATATTTGTTCTCTAAAAACCCAAAGAGGTTAATTTAAATAAAAAGTTATACTAAACCTATTTCTCCTTACATATTTTGCTAGGTGACTTCACTGAAACTCTGTTGTTCCTCTTGATCCTGTTCTCTGCCAGCTATGCATCCACCTTGGTCTGCACATACCATAATGTGTCATGATCCAGCCTTTGGGAGAGTGGGGAGCGACCTTAACAGGACTCCCAGCCACAGGAGTGCTGGGCAAGCTGGAAGCCTGGCACACGGGGGAGAATGGGAAGAACAAGTCCACAGAATGACAGTGTTCCTGGTTACCAGGGAAACAATCCTAAATTGGAGCTTTTTTTTTCAATCAGAATATTTGTTTTAATTTGAAATATTTTGATAAGGGGTTTAGTTTTTGATCTAAAACGAATAATTTTCACGGGAATGTCTGTTTTTAAATTCTTACCTTTTTTTTTTTTAAATCAGTATTTATAACATGCAGATTTCATTTAGAAAAAATATGGTGAGCTAAGTCATCGTCATCTTTTCATAAACATCTAACCTTGCACACAACTTCATAGAAACACAGAGATCATTGATGCAGTTGGAGGGACTTAGAGGGGTCCACTGGTACAGAACAGGATCAACAACACCTGAATTTCCCCGACCAGGTATTTGTTTAACATGCTCGCAGGAAAGCTCCCATTGTGGAGATTCCTCAGTCATCCTAGGCTTCCCTACCCCCACAGTTAGTAAGTTTTTTCTGATATCAATCTAATCTTTGTCACAATTTTAAAACAGTTAAACACAAATGTTGATTTCACTCTGCAAAGAAACCTTTTGCATGTTTGCAGAGCATTATGTATCCTCTGCCTCTTCCAAATACAGTAATGTCAACATTACTTTCTTGGTCAGAGGTCTATAAAACCATGACCTCTCATGCTTGTTCTCTTCATGCTCTGTATCTTTCTGGAAGTGTCGTGCCCACGGCTCACATCAATGCTTTTATCCCAGCATGCACACTTCTTATTGCAGAAAGGATCCTACTTTTTAAGCAATATCTGCATCTTTTCCTTTGAGCTGAACAGATATCTCACTATATCCAAAACTGTGTGTTTAAACATATTTTACCCTTCATGCCTATATAACAACAATATTTTGACAATGTAATTCGTCAGTAGCATCCTCCTGTTAAGAGCTATCATCTATAATCTGAAGAAGTGATACAAATCTTAAGTACTCATAACCCTCTTGACTTGTTCATCGAAGATGATCTTACGTAGCCTTCACACCTGCCATTTCTCTGGCATTTTCCTCCACAGTATCCATTTGATGCTCATTAGGTTTTCAAGTTATTTTCCCAGCTTTTTAACTATGTGTGCAATCTTGTATTCTAAATAGGGTTGTTTATGCCCCATGTGTTTCAGTGAGTATTTTGGTAACAGTACACAAGCAGGCGATATATTTGTCCTACACATCTTTGTCCCAGCATTCTGCAGTTCCTTCCCACTCGTGCCTGAAAATTGGAGTACACTGGTTTTTTTCCTTCATCTCATCATTGTTGTTGTATTTTTTTTACCCTCTAGCATTTTTAGAACATAACATATTTTCATGTAAGTAGTGTTAATTATGTAACAGTAATTTATCTCAGATAAGATCTTTTATTTTTGTTTCAATTTGGCAATTAGAATGCAGAAAATTTCAGGCTTTGAACCCTGCCTTTTATGTCAAGTTGTCTGCCCACAACTGATGAGTATAAGTATCTTATTTGCTTGAGAAAAGGAAGTGAAAAAAGTACCATCTGCAAATTTATTGGGAATTTAAATATCTTGGAGGTATGGCTGAAGAAATAGATCACGGATTAGTCAAAGAGTTGTTCTGTAATAGTGACCATAGAGTACTTTGATTCAGCATCCTAAGAACCATTATCAAAGGGCACCAGTAATAATTGTAGGTATTGTTTCAGACATATGAGGTTAAAGCAACTGGCTAGTGTCTGATACACAGAGAACTGCATGGGGGGACCTAAATGAACCTTTTTTTGCTCAGGCATCACAGTTTACTGGGGTTCTTTGAAGAGGTCAGCAAGCGTATGGATAAGGGAAAGCCAATACATACAGGCTACCTGGATGTCTAAAAACTATTTATAATGCTTTTGTAGGAACTGAATAGTGGTTGGAGAAGAGGAAGGACTGTTGCATGAATTAAAATAGCTTGAAATGTGTAAAATAGCATAGTAAATGGCAACTCTCAAAGTGGACTGCTACAGGGATATGTAGAAATGTGAATGGCAAGTCTCACAGTTGAATACTACAGAGACCTATTTAAACCTCTGATCTATAACCATCCCTGTGTTCTAATTAGTCCTTGATCCAGGACTCTTGACTGAATGGTAAGTCTTACCTCATATATTCTAAATATGTTGCTTGGCATGAACTCCTTCTTTAACATGACTTCATAGAGATGGTGTTTGTTAGGGAACCAAAACCAGGGGGGACTCAGTGCTCTACTGCTTCATTAGGAAGTTCAAATTCTAACTTCGGTATCAATTATAGCAGACGATGTAGTGCTGGGTACACAGACAAATTTGATCCAATATTCCCTGGCTGCTTTCCTGCAAATCCAGATATTGGTGTTGTGTCATCTTTAGGACATGGATGTTGTATTATCCTTAGGAGATCTTACTGTGGTGGTACAGAGCAAGCACACTAGGTCTCCCAGTAATGCTGGGATGATCTGTACTGCTCTGCTTTATTCTTTTAATCTTATGGAAAGGATCTCTAGATATTCTTCTATCTCTCACCATCCCTCAGAATACCTTAGTGACAGAATTATCACAATCACAGACCCTGATTTAGGAATTCTTTCCATGTTGGTAGAACACTATGAGTCCCATGTTCTCTATGAACTGCCACAGCACTGCTATGCTATGGAGGATGTTACTCATTGCACTGTATCTATTGCTGGCAGATTTGACTGTCCTCATCAAACCAATCAGCTGACAAATAGAATGTATTGCCTTGAACGTCAGAGTAGATTTTTCTAACTAGGTCTAGCTACTGAGCATATGCAGGAGCCAGAATAGCAGTTGCCTGCCTTTATTTCATCCTCCTCCTCTGACAAAGCTAAACTAGCTGATGCTCCCTACCCAACATGATCTTTCAGGCCTTTTAGCATCCTCTATTCAAACAACTCTAACTCTCATAAAGAGAAATTGTAGCTTCCTCAAGCCTGCTGGGAGGGGATGGTGGAGAGGAATTTCCCAGGGTGGGAAGACCCTTGCACATATACGACTCAATAGGTATCATGCATTACCAAGAAATATAGCCTCTAGATATCTTCAAATATGTAACTTTCTGACCTTGAACAATCACAGAACAGCATTCTCATGACAGTCTAGGCTGCACATCTCGAAAGGAGTATAACTTCATCAGTGTCCACTAAGCAGAGTATTTTAAACTGTTACTCTGAAATGCTAGCATTGCTGGGTCTCTGCTGATCTGCAGCAAAGCTCCTTGGTGTACAGAAAGTCCCAATGACACAGAGCATGATGACCATCACTCTTACACCCAGGCAGTGGCAGATCTAGTTCCACAGGGCAAAGTTTTGTTTTGGGACCTGGGTGTTTCAGAGAGGGGGACACTTCCCAGGGATACACGGTGCTGAGGGACATGAGAGCACCATAATGCTGTGAGTAATGCATCTATTTGGTATGTTTTCTTCACATGGCCAGACTTAAATCAGTCACCAGATTTGGGCTGAGTGAAGAGCATTTCTACAGCAGGTACCAACACCTGTCTCTGCTTCCTATAGTTTTGTCCTTTTCTGCAGCACGGTGCATGGTCCATTTCCCATGGACTGTATGTTCCAAATCTTGTCCACTGTATCCCCCTATATTAAGTGGCCAAATAACAGTTATCAGCATTACTAATCTGAGATCACCCACACAGTTTTACCTACAAATGCCCATGAGTCACAGTGAACCACCCCCCACCCCCAACAAGCTGTGTCATTAACTTATCCTGTATTTGTCATTTTGCATGGTCCAGTCTTGAAGTTTTAGATCTTCGATGAGAAAGTTTAAGTTGGGTTTTGAGAGCTGGTTTGTGATTAGAGATACCTAGGGCTGGGGAGGAAGGTAAAGGAGAAATGTATTTCTTTCCTTACTTGCCTTTTGTATACCGTGGCAGGGACTGTAGAAACTTGGTCCTGATGACCCAGCTATAATGTTCCAATTCACTTTTTCCGCTTCCTTGAAGGACTGTACCTCTTCAGCAAAAGGTAAATAACCCTTTTTCCTCTGACCCAGAAATACTTATATGAGTCATAATGTTCTAAATGTGCCTGTTGGTGTAAAACTACATGCTGATGTGAAATCCTTCTTTGGTTTTCAAGGTTGTTTCAGAACAAAGTGGATTATAATTCTTCACAAATGTTTTACTTTATTGTCCTTAAAACTGGGGATGTAGGGACCTATATGTGATTTCATTAACAGACAGCAAATACCTGACTGTTTACTTCCAGTCTCGTAACTGCACCCTGATGAGGAAAGGAAGGGGAGATGAGGAAAGGAGACCGCAGAGATTTAAACAATTCTGGCAAGGACAGGAAAGAAATCAGTGCTTCTAGAGAATCTGTGTCTCCTAAATTTCTCTGTAGTGCCTACTGGACCATCTATAATCCCCACAGAGCAAGATCTTCAGAATTATTGGAGAGACCACCGAGATTTGAAGTCTTTTATAATTTGCCTTCCTGAGCCAAAGAGATTCCCCTCAAGTACCTACGTGTTATTCAAAATAAAGTTATTCTGACTCAGTTAAGCAAAGAGAACTCACCTTCTAATGAACTCAAGTGGACACAACACCATAGCTAAAACTTATCTTAAAACTTCAAGTTCCTTGAAACAAACTCCTTTGTGAGTGGAATTGGAGTAGGAGAGAAGGGGGCAGACCAAACTGAACAATTGCTGGGAATAGGAAAATTATATAGGGCCAATTATGTGTTTATCATAAAGAAGAGCTGGCTAAAAGCTGTAGGAGGACAGTGACAGCTTGCCAGGTTTTCTTGTGGTTTTTTTATCACTATTTTAAAGTTTCAGAAAAATTATCTGTTCTACAGAAATAATGCTTTGATATACTTTAAAATATATGGTAGCCAGCATAGTCTCTTGCAACTCTGGAGGTGTTGTTCTTTCTGTTTCTGGAGAAACTGTGACCCTGCAGGTCTCAGGTGAAACCCCTCTGTAAGTGCAAACAGTCTGCCCCATGTGGGCTTTACAGATTTGGGAGCTGCTTAACAAGCTTGGCAGCCTAGATCTGAACCTTGAGGGAGGGGGGGGAGTAGAGATACCAAATGGTTCTGTCATAATTATTCAGGAGGTATTTAAGGTAGTGCCATTGTCTCTATTGCTTTGTGTTCCACATTTTTTAACAGAGCCGTGGAAGACAAGAATTCCTCGTCCTGCTGCAGATGTAAACTGGAGTTGTGAGTTGGAGTTGGATCATGACAGACCTCAAAAATTGCAGGCAACCATGTTAACATACATGAAGGTTTTAAAGGTCTATATGTGCCTCTTTCTCCTGTATCACAATCCACATTAGAGGCTATAAAATACTGACAGAAACTTAAGAGCAATAGCAAAGGGCGTGAAGCAAACTATAATATGTTTCTGGATAAGAGCAAGAAAGAGACAATTCTGCTGATGTCCAAGGAGCCTGTGATAGCCAGAAAGCTCCATTGGAGAAAACTCACCAATGGCTCCTGGGAAGCAGATTATGGTCCAGAGTACAGAGAGGGAGGGGAACCAACAGCAACCCTCCCAAAGAAGTTCCCTCCACATTCAAATATGGTTGTCAGCTTGAAATTTGGGTCTGTGCATGGATACCCTGACTATGAACGAGATTTAGCAGTTAGGAAGAGAGCAGTACAGGATGTTAACGATCTGCTACAGGCATGAAGCAGAGATGAAGAGATCCTGCTTCCTAATTCTTGTGCTGATTTTATAGAATGGTGAATTGAAGAAGAAAAGAGAAAAACTGATCACAGAGAGCCTTGAATTGTGCTTACACCTGAAGGTGCAGGGATCTGTGTTTTGCTATGGAAAAATGATCTTTAGAAAAGATGTTTTTGAGCCAAGATCAACAGAAAGGCTGTAAACAGTAAGAGCAGTGTGTTTTTTAATTTTTTTTCCTTATAACTGTTTTTGTGCATACTGTAACTGCTGTACATTGGTGCCATCTACTGCCTGGCCTGGGGCTGTCCCTGCTTGGCTCTCTGAGGGCATCACTAGAGATAGGTGTAGCAAAAGTGCAACAAAGGTGGAAAAATCTGTTGATGCCCTGACATAACAAGAAAAATCCTAACTCCCTGTCCTGATGAAAGCTGATTTAAAGAGAACAAAGCTGTCAACCAGTGATACAGCTCATTTGCCTTGGAGATAGGACAGAAACCATGGGTGAGTATCCCTTTGGCCTGAAGCAAACATGAAGGAATCAGCTGGATTCCTTAACTATGTCCATGTACTATGGCACAATAAGTCTCATCTGATCCCATACAGATGCCAAAGCAGTGAGACACTCTGAGAGACAGGGGAGGAGATCCTTGTGCAATGCTGGTGGTCTGTGGCTGCTTCCTTGGGGTAAAAACAGAGGTTCATGTGGCATCTGTGCCAGGAGACTGGCTCTAGAGCATAGCCCCCAGCTCACACCCTGCAGCCACTGTGATTGTCACCGTGAGCAGGCTGCTGTGCACTTCTGAAACTCCTCTTTGCATGCCAGGGCTTCTCTGTAGCCATATCTCTCTTTTAATGTCATTACCATAACCCACCCATAAAGCTTTCATGGTGATCCATTAAGCTGTTGTTCACAGTTGCTGTAAAAATAATACATGCAGGGGGTGTTTTCATCAGCTGGTCTGAGCTGATGGCACAGTTCACACCATCACAGCTAACTCAGCTGAAGCTGCTCCAGAAAACTTTGTCCATAGTGAAGATGAGAGAATGATCAAATGTGAGAGAGGTTTTGGTTGTACATAGGGTTATGCTATCAGGGGACTAAATAATGAAGCAGCTCCTCACAAATGGCAGAGATCGACTCCTTACGTAACCACGGAAATTGAAAAATCTCTCTTAATCTAGCAAAATTATTCAGATTAAACTCCAGTAATCTGCATGTATCTTGACCTATAGGATCGTTATTAAGAGCCTCTTTGATGCCTCACATTCAGCAGCAGTGATGTTTTCAGTGAGCAGTGGCATCTGACAAAAAATCCAAAAATTCTGGCAAGGACAGAGAGAAGCAAAATGAGAAGTTAAAAGTTTCCAGGACAAGAAGGGTCTGACCTAAGAGAATGGAAATCCAACTGGGTTTGCTTTGTGTCTTGTATCCTCAGAAAATCTTAAAGAGCAATGCTTCATAAACTTCAAGGACTGTAAATTTAAAATCTGAAATTAAATGTCTTTATGTCACATATTAGTGATGTCTTTCACTGTTTAAAGAAGTGTCTGAGAGGATGAAAGGGTATGATTGACTGTCAAATTACTCAGACACTCAGGTGTGCACTGCAGCATCCAAATCCTCAGGAATTGCTCAGGCTGGTAAAAGTGCTCTCTTCAGGTGGGACAGCCACAGGGATCAGGAGCAGGACCTGCCATCCTTCCCTGGTAGAACAGGAATAGGGTTAATGTTCCTCTCAGTCCAAGGCATTTGTTCTTATTACCCATCAAACTGAACATTTAGGGGGCCCTTAGCACCACTGTGGTTAAGGGTTTCATCAATACACTGTGCCCTCTTTGTCAGTGTGCACTCCTCTTTTCACAGGCAACAGCTGCCAAAATCTCGAATCCCAGGTTTGTGACCAGCCACCAAGCCAGTGCCCAGGCAGCAAGAGCACAACCAGCAGCAGCAGAAAAATGCCATTTTCCAAGAGACCAGCCTAGAGGAAAAGGGGGAAGAGTACTTGAAGACAGACATGGTATTTGCCTGACTTGCAGTTCAAGGTAAAGTCTCATTTAATGAAATATGTGACTATTTACTCTGTGACAGAGATTGTCTCAAATATTTTCAATCTGTGAGTAAATGCTGACTTTTCTAACATGTCATTCTGAAGCCTCGTTTGATCATTATGTTTACAAGGTAATCTCATAACCAAAGACTCTTTTAAGTGCTTATGGAGTGCCTGAGTTCAAAAGGATCTGTCTTCATTTCCTCTGCTTCAAATGAAAATCAATACCCATCATAAATATCCCAAAGCCAGTTCCTATCCAAGGATAAAAACTTCTGTAGGTAAGAATGTATATATTTGTTATTATGGAAATCATAATTTAAAACCACAAAAATAAAAGGGGTTTCATTCTCTTCTTTGGAAGTTATGGAAAATTATCTTTCTTAATAATTCAGTTTTATACAAACTGAACATAAACTCTTTCTGAGAACGTGAGTAAAATGAACGAACATTTTCTCAGAGTTGCAAATCAGTGGAGACTGCCTTTCAGGAGAAGAAACTTGAGTTTCCCACTGGGAGCTGATCCCACATATGACTTTTAGGAAGACCAGCCATGGCCACCAACAGATACACCATCAGAGCCAAACATGAGCCTTTAGGGGAATGTGATCTGACAAGCAGCTGCCACTGCTTAAAACTTTCTTTGTAGACCCTGACATCTGGCTTCCTCAGCTGCCAAGCTTGGCCTCCTCCAAGGTGCTGCAGGAGACACATTGCTGCAGCAGGTAGGAAACTGGGAGGACAAGTTCACAATCTGATGTGACTGGGAAGTAGGAGATGAGCTTAGTTGGCTGTAATGCACTAATTTGCAAGGCCTTTGTGACACCTTTCATTTTCTACAGGTTTGTTCATGAGTTTGCAGTTCCATATGCATAAATTATTTTAGTAGAAGATGGGAAAGGGGAAGAAAGGAATGGGAAGGGTCACACCAGAACTTTCAATCTATGTTAGTGTATTCAAAAGATTGATATAATTTGATGTGGCTTCAAACCAGAGCTCCAAATCCAGTGCCTTACTACATCAAAAAGGATGTGCACACCAGTATTAAAGGTATCAGCAGAACAAAATTAGATGGAACAAATGCATTAGTGGTGAGGGTTGACAAGGTGATGGTCTCTTGAACCACTCTGAATACTGTGGACTGCTGACTGGAGACTCCCCTGAGCTCAACACAGCAGTGTTCTGCTCCATGGCTGGAGCTGAGCTCCCTGCCAGTCTGCAGTGGTTTCCTTTGACACACAGACCATGAGCACTTTAATCCTTTATAAGGTGTGGGTGAGACCAAGCTGAGGCTTTTTCAGATTCTGAGTAAGCCTATTTCATTTCAAGAGGGGGTCACTTGAGACCTGAATGGTGAGACAGGGTGAAGGGAAGTTCATGTTGCTATACTAGGTGTGACTACAACGTCACAGTGAGAACAAGGTGTTTGTTTTCCCTGGCTTGCCAACTGCTAGCTGTACAGGGAAGGAGGAAAAGACCAAGATGAGTCACTCTTTGAAAGTAGGATTTCTTACTCCTTCCTCTGAAGTGTCTGTTCCCGGTGTGGGAGACAGGCTAGGTCACTGCTTTCAGAGAGGAAACTACTTTGAGTTGAGTCTTGGCAGTGTGCAAATATCAGTTTTCCAAAAAGGTTTAAATGGTTCTTTGCTTTATAATAATTTTTGCGTATAATTGACTGAACTGCTTTGTTCAAAACTTGGCTCCTGCCTAGACCTCAGTGAGAAGGAAAAGTAATTGCCTGAGTTTAAATAGTCCCCTGTTTATAATCCAAACACTGCATCATGGAACCATTGCATGAGAACTGGGAAGTAAACCTGACTACAAGCCAGCTCTTTACAAATGTGAAACAAATGTCAGCCTTTCATTATCCAAGACAAAACATAAAGCAAACAGCTTCTGAGATAATTCACTTTTTAACCTATCTCATTGAAGGATAGAGGTTTTCCTTGCAATGCAGAGGAGAATATTTATTGTAAATACTTTATAATGGTGAAATCATAGAACAGTTTGGGGATGGAAAGGACCTCAAAGATAATCTAGTTTTAAGCCCCGTGCTTGGACAGGGACGCCTTCCACTAGACCAGTTTGTTACGTGCCCCATCCAGTCTGGCCTTGAACACTTCCATAGATGGGGAATCCACAACTTTTCTAGGCAATTTGTGCCAGTGTCTCACGACACTCAGAGTGAATTTATTCCTTTTATCTAATTTAAACCTGCCCTGTTTCAGTTTAATGCCATTACAGTCCTATCACTGCATGACCTTGTAAAAATCTCTCTCCATCTTTCTTTTAGGTCTCCTTTGGTTACTAGAAGGTTAGTATAATGGGTCTTCAGCAAACATATTTTATATCCAGTACACAGAGCTATCGCCAGGAATTAAGGTTAAACAGAACCTTTTTAGACCTACCACAAGATGGCAGAGTTGGACTTAGAACAATTAAATTTTTGCGTGGACTAATAACTGAAACTTCAGGCTAAAAAAAGTCTTTGTGTCCTGTAGAAAAACAAACAAACAAGAGCCAGTTATTAAAGAAACATCTTCCCATGGCATGGAATTGCATGTATAAAACCAACAATAGCAAACAAACTGATCAGATCTGACTAGACCTGAAGTTGGACAATGAAATGCGAGCTTCCTCCTGAATAGCCTGGCCATAGTGGAGGGAATTGCCTGGACAGTGACATGTAAGAGAACCGAGGAGTGATTTGATGGTACCTCTTTGTTTTCCAGGGTCAGGCAAAAGCCTGACCAGCAGCAACTGAAAGTCAATTCCAAGGATGCCAGAAATGCACATGATGCAAACAGCCAGTGTTACCATTAAACTTCTACAAATACATTTACCATAAACAAAAAGTTGCTCACTTCTTGAGAAGTGAGCATCCCCTTACAGATTGTCTCTCCTAAGCTGCTCCCTCCAAAATACTGTTATCCTATGGCTCCAGTACTGTCTCCCAACACAAAAAACGTTGCTGTCTTCAGGGGTATCCTGAGAATCAGATTTCCTGTACTTCAAAATGATGGTATGATCCCCAGGATGCTAATCACCAACAGAAAGATACAGGATCCTATGGGAAAATCTGGCTCTGTATACATATCTTAGGACTGCTCTGAATCCATGTGCAGTCTCCCTCAGCTGTGTGAAATTTTGTTGCTGGATTGCTAGAGGTGACTTGGGCTCTGCTCAATTATCACATCGACAGGATGCTACTTGGTGACTTTTAACCAAGTTCTTTCTGGTTCTGATGTAAATATGCAAGAGCACACACACACACACACAAGGTTATGAGCATCATATATGGAATAAACATGTTATATGTTCATGTTATACATTTATAGCCAGATTCACTGTCCTTGGGAGGCTAAAATGCCAGCCGAGGGTTGCTTATCCATAGGGAGCCTTGTCTGTGTAACTCCCACTTTTCTAAAATAGGTCGTTGCACTCTCGCCAGGCTTCACAAAGTTTTTTTTAGCCATCTAAATGCCTGGTTAAGGTGTGAATTTCATTTTCCCGCTAGGTGGCAGATTGTCATAGTTGAAATCCTCGTTCAGGTCCATTAATTGAGCATCGTCTACTTGCCGGCTTTGTAGTTGAATGGTTTCATGTACGAATACATCAGAACCAGAATAGATATGAAGATGTGCTCTTTACCAATTTTTTAAGAATTCAACAAGTTCGTTTTCTTCCTGAAGGATCTCACCTGAGCTCAATCTGACATTGCAGTACCTACACAGCAGGACACATGGTTCCTGAGAAACGATGGGCATACATCAGATGCACTTTGCATCTCCACAGGACCTACACAGCTCCTCTGGGGCTCTGCAGGAAGAAGTGTGTTGGCCAAACCACTCTCCTACAGATCTAGGACGAGTGTTGTGGCTCTTTGGGATTTCTGGACACAGGGCATCTCAAAAAGCCCAGCACTATGACACAAAACAATTTTTTTCCTCTCTGAATGCTAAGGAATTGAATGTACTTTCTAAGAGCTGGTAGCTCTCCTGATTCTATACTCCAGAATTTTTCAATGCCCTTTTGCTTTGCAAGTGATGAGCTCCTTTCATTTGGGCAGGTCCAGGACTTCAAAAAGCCCCAGCAATAAAATCTGCAGTCCTGATGCTCCTGTGCTTGCCTGAGGTTCTCCAGGTTCCAGTTCTGGCTTCAAAATTCAAAGCAAACTCTTCTGTAACTACCAGATTTTTCTTGTTTCACTCTGACCCATAAATTGTTTTAGACCCCTGGAGAGATAATCTTGACTCACAGGACACTTCATCTAGGTGAGGATTTTCTCCCCTGGAACTTGTTATTTATAACCTTAAGAAATTCTACTGGAGCTTCTGCCAGTGTCACTCACTGAGTTTAATGGCTTTTTTTCCTGCTTTACTTTGGTGCAACATCGATGGCTGTTGGTCCTGGTGACTTCTCCCTTACCCACGACTAAGTTTGCTACAGTGCTCTCCTGGCTCTGCAGTCTGTGCTGAGGAAATAGATGAGCTGGTTAAGGATCAAGGTCTCTCCAGCTAAAAACTGCAGCAGACTTTCCCAACAGTGTTGGGGATTTAAGGTCCATTAGCCACAAAGTAGGCACTGGCACCTGAAATTTCACTTCTGAAGGAACATGTGTGAGCTTTGCATACAACAGCAAATAACAAATTACACTTCTGGATGTGTTAACTTTGTCACGTGCTGTTGCTTCAGCAGTGGGAGCCTTTTAACAGTCCCAGAGAGGTGTGAGGTACTCATACCTATCTGTATCTGTTTTTCCTAAGTCTATTGCAAGTCTTTCGAACTTTCATTTGAGAGGATCAATGCTTCCTAATAGGTTTTCAAGGGCATGGAACAATCTCCCACTTTCCTGTGACCTAGGTAAGGACCTTGGCATCTCACAGAGTTGTCTGTAGCCTGTTACAGCTGGACTGATCTGTTCAACTGTGGTAGCACAGACACATAAAGGTCTTTTTTCAATCTCTTTTTGAGAGGGGGAATGATGCCCCAAACTGGCTATGTCCTGGAAGGAGGTGATCTCACTTCTTCACACATCTAATTTGAATTACTCCTCTTGTGGTGGATTAGCACTGACTGGACACAATAATCAGGAAACTTCTGGTGCCCAATGCTGCTGGGAGCTTCCTTGTCCTTGTTACATGGTAATCTTTTCTATGCATTTTGCAGATGTCAAGTTGCCAAAGCAATTCTTGGGTTGGTTTGTTCTTTCCCTGCCCCTGGATCCTACTAGTTTTTCAGTGTTAAAGGTGGATTTGCAGATCCATCTCTGGGGAAGGGTTTGGCTCTTCAGAGAGCTGTACAAGTCCAGAAAATACAGCGTGTGGAAATACTTCATTTCCCCCAGATGTAGCCCTTCCTTCAGGCTCCCAGCCTGCTTTAAGCCCATTCCCATTTGTGTCCATCTGCAATTTGCTGCAAGTCTTTTGTTGCCAAGTATTTTTGACTGCTTACAAACAGAAGGTCCCTAGAAACTATCTGAATTGATCTAATGGAAATCTGAAGACTGTGGCAATGAAAAGCCCAGTTATATGGCAGTGACGGGTTTTCTGTGCATAAAAAGCTTGTGACTAAAAGTCCAATACTTCATAGACTGCAGAAGTGGGAGCTTTATATCATTTCCAGCTCACTAATAGTGTTGCCAACTCTCATGATTTTATCATGAGTCTCATGATATTCTTCTTAAAAGCTTAGTTTCTGAAGTCAGGCAATTACATGAGAATCTTTCTCTCTCTCTCTCTCTCTTTTTTTAACATTCTTTTCTTAGCATCAAGTTTCTAGCCCTGATGCTTCCAAGGGGGGAAAAAAAAGAGGAAAGAAAAAAAAACTACTCCAAAACAGAGAAAGCTTTAAAAGATGACCAAGGTTTGTCCTGAAGACTCAAAAATACCAAGAATGCAAACCAAAAGAGGTACATAGATATTACTGTTTGCTTGTTTCTTTTTAATCTTGTGGGCTTTTTAAAAGCCAGCCTTATGTCCAACTCATGATTTTTGAATGCCTAGGATTGGCAACTCTATTTTGACAGACCTAATGCCTATGTGTAGCACTGGAAGTCCTGTTATGGTATTTATTTTTAGAAAAGCTATTTTAGCTCATTTGGCACATTCTTTACAGCTTCATCTACCTCGTGTAGTTAGACTCATGGGGCCAGATCCTTTGCTGGAGCAAATTAGAGCAAGACCCGTGATTTAAACCATCTGGAGATCTAGCTCATGGTGCAGTCATCTGGCTTTACTGGCAAAGGGATACAAAATATAGTCCCAATAACATTTTTAAAAACTCCATAAACTGTGCCTAAAATAGTCTTCCGTGGTTCTGGAGCAGATGTGGTACATACAAAGAACACAGGACGCAAAACTTCAGAGGATTTCCTTGCTGCTTGTGTGAATGCATCCCCATAGCTCACTCCATCAGATCTGCCTGGCATGGGTTTTGTACTCTCCCCATGCACTGCACCACAACTGAGCTTCTCCTTAAGCATGTCTGTGCTGGGTGCTGTAAAATCATCTTCACAAATGTGATTTCCATACAGGGAGATACCTACTGTGCTTTCTTCTCTTCATAACCTTTTACCCACTGCAGTGGAACCATGTAGCTTAGCATGAATGAAGGAGTCCCTGAGAGTAGCTCACATGGAAATTTCTTTGTGCTGGGCTCCCAAAACCCTCTGAGGTCAGACAAGATCAGTGCCACTCCAGGGATGGATACCTCAAGGGCCACAGAGGAGCTGCAGGAAGTGGTCTTGGTGACTCAGCAATTGATGGCAATCCTCCTGCTGGGTCAGCATTGAGACGATGCCCAGCATGACGTGAGAAGGCAATGTTTGCTTGGACATCCTTCAGAGAAAGTGCAAGGTGGGGTCCCTGACCATTTGTTTCCAAAAGATCTTACAAACTGTTTTGTAGAAACAAAAATTGGCATACCCTTTCAGGAGACTGAAGTAGTCAAAGAAATATGATAGCTAATTCAAATCTAGGAAAATGGATTAAAAAAAAATGCAACTGATTTCCAGCCCTTTTTCCAGATGTTCTACAGTAAAAGTCCCCACAGCACCATGCGGACCTCCTGAATGTCACTAAATCCTTTCCCTCTACTGGCAGCACTTCATGAGGCTGAGCTCCCCTTGCTGAGCTGTTACCAGTGCTGACTGGAGTTGTTTAAAGCTGCTCTTCAGTTTCTGTGACTATCTTATTGGCACTGCACTAGAAGCATGTGAGCCCCTCTCCTGCTATGCAGTGATTCCAGTGATGATCGCTGAGAAAATGAAACATCAGTGCTCAGAGTCTCTGCTGTTACCTCCTGCTCCCTGTCCCCAGTGGCTCTGTGGAACAGTTTCACAGCACACAGGAGCTCGTTTCAATGGTGGTGCTGGGAAAGAGAAGAGGCCACAGCTCAGCAGCTCAGTTGCAAATTGTGCAATTCCTGAACCCCACTTGTGATTAGAGCTCTTTGCTCCCAGGAAAGCGTTGTATCTAGGATGACCCATTTCCTCAGGGACTGTACCATGTAAGGCCCAGGGCTCCCTGTGGTCTTCTGAGCTGCTGGGTTTGTTTATTGTGGGATTTCTCGTGGTTCTGCTTGCGTCACTCCTTGATTGAGTTATTCTCCTACAATACATTTTGAGCTTTCCGCCTTTGGACTACAGGGTGTGCACTGTCTCAGGTTACATCAGCTCCAGCCTTTTTCTGTGTTTGCTTTGCATTTTTCTCTGGACTCATCCAGAACCTGATAAAATAACTTTGTCCTGGGCAGTTAACTCTTTAGAAAAGCTGGAGAGAAAGGGCATTGGCTAGAGAGCATTTGGAAAGGAACTGAGGAGGGCTGTACCTAACACCCATGGGAGAGTGAGGGACCTAACCCAGGCTGGTGGAAAGGGCTCTGCTGTAACACTCTGTAGATAAACCCGCTTTTTGTCATGGTCTTCCAGTGTCGCACACTTCACACAGCAGCTGTGATGTTCTATGAAAGTTGAGGAAAAGGCTGGGCAAGGACAATCCTTCACTACCTGAAGACCCTTACCATGATTTATTCTTCTGTGGTCAGAAAGGGAAAATGTAATTTAATGGTGTAAGAAAATGTTGACTGGGTGAAGTGTGTTCACTTCAGAACATTGAGGTTTTCAGACAATTTGAGGAGAGTGTGCTGAGAGAAATCTCAGGATGTAACAAACTCTTGGGCTGCACTAGGATCCCATGAGTCACCATCCCAGTTCTGGGGGACCCTGCTGTTGCTTAGGGGTGCTGCAAACAAATGACAGAAAGACCCTTAACAGTATTCTTGCTGGTATTTAGAATATATTCATAAATTGGGACTACTGGGCTGGATTCAGTGTTTGTCAACTTCTTTAGATGATTTTTGAAGTGAGGACTGCTGTTCTCTGCACTGATTAGAATCTGCAGGGTCAGTATGGATGTGTTCATGCCATAAGCTCTTAGGTGGGGGAAGCTCTGCTCTCCTTGGGGCTGCCTGGATGAGTCATTCTCACCATGTTACATTTAGCATTTGGGTTATGTCATATCAGCTCTGCCAGCTGGAATTGAGAAATTTGCAGTGATACCAGAAGATTAATTGTCCTATTAAGAGGTCATATTATCAAAGAACCAGATTTGCCCCACATTTTTATATCAACATAATACAGTGGAGTTTTTTTCTCCATATTTTATGCCAAATAATTATTTGATTGCTGATCCTGAGGAAATTAAAGATTAACAAACTAAACATTAGTAGCATAACCTCTCTTTTTGTGTGTAAAATTGCTACTAGTATATTTTTTAGGATTTATTCACTCCAAATTTTGGAAGTCTTTAGGGATGGAATTTATTTCACCTTGGTTCGTGTATTAGTATAAATATTGTAATTTTCATTCTGCTTTGGAAAACTTCATTTAAATCCATGCATCAGAAACAATGGATTGAAATGAATGGATGGTGGAATAGGAGATGGTAGAAATTAATTTCAGACTTTTGGTTAATTTTATATGGTCCTTGCTAGTCACCTTCTGCTAATGCCATTGTTCTGTAAATGTATTAACAGATCTAAATTGTTTTGGATAATTAAATAGCAACTGCATTTAAGAGAAAGACATTAACATTGTAGTGTGATTCCAATATAGTATAGAAGTTGCATGTTTATCCTGTGTATGGTTATGTGACCTAGTGTATATATTATGTTCCACTGAGGACTTTATCCAATCTTCTTAGTCCATGAGACATGCACAGATCACCTCCTGTGTGTGAAGTCAGGGGGATCTAGGCTGTTTTGGAAACGTTTGGGATGTTTCTGAAAGAAAGAACTCATATTAGTATTATAGAGCTCCCTTTCTGTGCATATTATCCTAAAAATCAGTAACTGAGAGAGAGGTGCTTTAATTCTGTGGAAAGGTTTGATGCTGTGTGCGTTTCAATGGAAATAACTTCTGTCTCTGCGGATGTGTTGCTTTATAGCATCAGTCCCCTAAGTATATGTAAAATGTATTCTGCCAGTAAACCACTCCTCGTGTAGTCAATATGCATATTTATTGGTAAAACATATGCACACTGTCATCTGTCCAATGTTTCACGTGTTACCCAATTTCAAATTAATAGAATAAAACAACTGCATTGGGCTGCAGTACATTGGTAAAAAATATTTATTCTCATCACAGGGAGCTCTGAAGCTCACGAGTGACTGTGGTTCCTAACACCAAGCCCAATTAAATAGGGTATAGAATCTTGCCACGGTGGCAGGTTGGGTTGTGTTCCCTCCATGCAGAGCACAAAGTAACACATTAAGTTCAGCAGCAAATCCAGAGAAAAGGGGCATCCAAGCATTAATCATTCATTGCAATGCTTCATGAAAGAAATTGCAGTGAAAACAAAAGCAGGAAACTCAACTATTCTGAGAAGCACTTTGAGATAGCACTAGTTTCAGCTGCCAGGTATTTGCACTATCAATCAAAATATATTTATTTATCAGTTGAATCATATATTAAAACTCCCAGCTATGCAGAATAAGAGGCAGAAGAGAAATATTGAATGTATACATACAAAAATACTGAAGCCTACTCTTTCTAGAAATAATACATAAATGTCATTTGCTGACAAGAAAAACAGATTGTTGTAAAAGGAACTCCAGCAATGACCTGACATCAGAATCACAATTTCCTGTGTCACAGGTTAGTGAGAAATTGCTTCTTTACAGCCTAACAATTCAAGGAATAATGACCTAACATTGTTCCACTGTGAATTGGGGCCAAGATATATATTTTTGCAGGTAGCAACAAATAAGAACAAACCTTTCAAAGAACTAGAATACATAAATCCTAAAGCACACCAGAGAATTCACCAGTTTTGACATAAGCAATCTATAAACAATATAACCAATTTGAAATATATTAGGTATGATTGCAAATGTTCCTTGTCTCTTCAGCAAAACTGGCCTGGACCTCTGTGGGCAGTACATAGGAGGGCTATCATTTAGGGATTTGGGGTACCTCTGATTCCAGATGTTTGTGCCACTCATTTATTCAACAAATGTAATGGAAATTCACATTGGCTTGATAGAGTTTTCAGAAACCTCCTTCTGTTCAGTCAGGAGTCTCATATATCTGTGTCCACATTCTTTGCTCATTACCATAAGATGCTAGTCAAGATTTACAGCAAAGGATGGATATTTTGGATGCTTGACTTGAGATAACTCACAGACAACTCATTTCTGAAGAAGGCAGACTACCCCTGAAAATCTGAGTACTGAAGAATTGGAGCCCTTTCCAGATCTCTTAGTATTTATACAACTTTGGCTGTTGTTCTGCAACACCTGGAGGTGTTATCTGGAGAAAGGGGCCCTTAGTACACAAGAACTCTGAGATGTCAGTGATGTGGCCATATTCTTATTTCTAATCCTTTTATTCCTTTATAGCCTCCTAAAACTAGGACTAGCACAAGAGTTCATGCTTTTGCTGAAATGCCATCCAGCATGGACGATTTGTAATTCCTCCAAAAGACTTAGAAAAAGTGATTTACAAAAGTAAGTAAGATGAGATAATTTTGAATGCTTTATATGCCCTTAAAGTCAGGGCAGAATAAAGCAGACTGAGCTCTGGCAAAATATTTCTTTGAGAGACAGCATTATCTAGTAGCCTGAATTTGGGTCTATGAATTGGGATTTCCTTTCCAGCTGTATCAGGGATTCTTTATCTGGCCTTGGATTAGATAAGCATTAGAGATTCTAATTAATGGTTATACAACTATGAAGTTTAAATGGATAAAGTTTTTTTGGCTCAGGGAAAGCACAAACTTTAATACAGACACTGGCCACAGCAGATAATGTTTCAGCAGTCCAACATCAGGGTAAATCAGTGCAAATTATTCATCAGTATATACACACTGTGTATATGGAATATGGTATAATGTGTATAGCACCAGGTTATACATTTTGAACTGACAAGGATTTCTATTTTTCTGCAAAACCTAACAATTTTTCTCTTCCTGGAGTAGAATGAAAAGTCTTCTTGTTAGTTTTCCCTCATGAAATATAAATATAGCTTCCAACAAATCTCATTGACTTTATATCAATGTCCGAGTTTTGCTTTCTGTTCATTGCCAATTCCAGTTGTTTGCAGTTCTTCACACAATGCCATTTACAGGTATCCCAGTTACTATTCTGTGCATTCCTGTGCCTGCTCTCTTCCCCTCCTCCCTATAAGGAGACAACAGAATTCGAGTAACCCAATCAACCCCAAGCAAGAGAGAATTGTTATCTGGGCCCTCATCAAATCAAGCATTTTGCTGGGGACAGATGAAGCCCAAAGGAGCCCTGCAAGGCTGCTGTGCTGCCCTGCTCCCTCCTCAACCCCCAGGCAGGCAGAGCCCATCTCCTGGCTGGCAGAGGGGCTGCAGTTAGAGGCACAGGGAGAAGAGGAATAAAGAATGAGAAACTCCAAAGTATTATGAGAAAAGACAATCCCTCAGAAGCTGTACATTTTGTTTTTACATCCATGCTAAAGAGCAGTGCTTTTGCAGGGTCACTTGTTTTCCTTTTCCCACATAAGTACAATGCACTGCTGCTTTTCTACAACTGGAAACACTGTGAGAGACATAACTTATCCCTGAGCTTTTCATATTAAACTTTCTGTAGTTTGAGCTTGGAGTTGCCAGTCTTAGAGGAAACTGTACTTCCTTTTTCAGACCTGAGTGAGAAGGGACCTCTCACCATGTGACAACAGGCTGGGTCTGGCAAGAGCATCCACAAGTGCTGCATTTCTTGAAAACCATGCAGACATGTTGGGCTCTGTACATTTTGAAGAAGCTTCTGTGTCCTTCTGCTAAGACAGGTAAGAATGGTGTGTGTATCCCTAGTCCATTGTGAATGCCCATTCAAATTGTTTATTTATCGTTTTACAAGCAGAAATTTCCGTGTATATAGTCATGTGAATAAGGTCTCATCACAGCAGGGCATTTCAGTTTGAAGTTGAATAAGATCTTGCATGCTCTCTGAAATGACAGGCAGGATTCCAGGCCAATTTTGCAGTAAATAGAAGTACCACCTTCTTTGCTGATATAGCATAGAAGTATCATTTCATAGTCACAGAAAACCCTTACAAGAGTTTATGGTATTAGTTCAATATTCATGATCCAATATAGATTAAGCCTGGCAAAAATGGATCCTTCCAATGCAGCAAAAAACCTCCCAATCCTCTCCCCCAAACCAAACCAAACATGAAAACAAACAAACAAAACCAATGCACGTACTATCAGAAAATTAGCATTGAAGTTATAAGTTGAGAGGAAAAAGAAAATAAGGCTTAGTCAAAATGTAGAATGTAGGAAGATGGCACCTGCCTTGAGAAACTTAACACTGAAGCTTTTAACAAGAGACAACACATACGTGGAGGCAGATAGGAATCAGAGCTGCATATCATCCCCATGAGTATTGTCTCATTGTCTACCCACAGTTACAATTTCCCCCAGGTAACAGGGCAACTTGAAAAAAAGGAAGGAATTTACTGTGCCAAAAAATCTTTCCCATTCTCTTAGTAAAATTCTGAGCCAGCATTGCGTATGACATTGTTAATTCATTAAATATCATTGTGATTAATTACATTCGGTAGATACGAGGTGCATTCAGGTTCAATGCAACTTCATTGACCCCAGAGCTGGTACAGCTGTTTAAATCAGGGCAGAGCTGGTCATGTACTGCTTCCCACTTGGACTTAAACCAGACATCATATAGATATGAGTTGCATGAAACATGGTTTTAGGCCTCTATCTCCTAGTGATCATCCCACATGTAATTATTTTCTACATTCTAAAAGAGAACCATATTTAAATGTGATTTTTTTTTTCCTTGTAGCTTCTACCTGTGAATATCCTTTGGAATACTCAAATGGACCTTTTAATTTACCATAAGGATTTATGAAGATTTATAGAAATAAATTCTGTAGACACGCAGAACAGAGTGGAGCATTCCCCATTGGTTTTTCAACAATTTTCTTTTAAGACGTACTTTAATAAGGAATTACAGTCCCTTTTCAGAACTATATCAAACACTTTTAACAGCTACATTTGTGCCTTTTGAGGTTAGTCTAACTTCCAGATTTTTTACATTGACCTAACAGAAATGGGACAGATCCCAGATTAGCAATCCTGGACCTGGTGGTATGTCAGTCTTTTATCATTGTGAGAGGTTTTTTTTTTTTAAATTGTGATTAAAAAACCCTCTTTCCTTAGTCCTGAACATTTTGGAACGTATCTTCTATATCCACATGATCGTGCTACAGCAAGTAAGTGCACGTTGTCATGTATCTTTACATCCCTACTTGGTTTCATCCCTATCAAGTTGTATAAGAGCAGGAGGGAAGACCAGAGGGAAGGTTTGCACTTTGACCCGTTGTTCATATTTTGGTTCTTTTATGTGTACCAAATGTCAGTCTTTCTGTCGTCTATTTAATCTCGGACACCTATGGAAGATTAAGAGAGGGCAGTTCAATGAGCAGAGCAGGAGAGGGAAGGACAGATGAGCTACAGCAGGCAGATAATGTAAAAGCCAACTCAAAGTTCTCAAAAAACTCCAGCCGTCACCAGCCATCATCCTTCAGACAAAAAGGAGGAGTTTCCATTCAGGCTTTAAAATCTCCTCTTCTAAAAGATTGGCATGTGAGAATTCTAGAAGGGAAAACTGTCCTTCTTTATATAACTCTGAATTAATCCTTTAATTCTTCCTTCTTTTGATTTTAAATATGTTCTTGGCCAACAGTCTGGATATACACATATTTATAACTGTGCAGCAAGAATTTAGAACATATCTAGTGTTAATGTTTTGCCAGCTTGTTTTGATCCATCCAAAACCCCATTATTCTAATCTATCTCCCAAGCTGCCGGGTCATCTTTCCCAAGTAAAGTATAAAATACTTTACTGGGAATAAATGTGGGCTTTGTTTTTGGAGATCAAAGACTTTTTTTGATCCTTCTTTTGGTAACCAAAGGCCCCTCTCCCTTGCATGGTGCTCATCAGTAGTAGGTGCAATGAAACTCCTCTCAGCACAAAATTGTCCACTTGGATGGGGTAAGGTTGTGCTGCTGTGCCAGCACTGACTGCATGTGTGCCACGGAGAGAGGAGGGAATTTCTTTAGATAAAACAGTGAGTGCATATTAATACAAGACTTTGACCAAAAAAAACCAAAACAAACAAAAACCCGTTGCAGTATTGGTGGTCGGCAAAATAACCTGCCTCACAGTCCTTCCCAGGCTATCTGAATGGAATAAATGGGATTTGGGATTTCATGGTGAGTCAGTTGCCACCCTCAGATACCAGCCTTCTAATGACATCCAAGAAAGAAAGGAAAAAAAAAAAAAAGAAAAAGAAAAAAGTGTAAAAAAGGTATGTGTGCAAAATTTCAGACAGAAGGCACCCAAATTGGTAGCTGGTTTTTAGGATTAAAACTGTAATATGGAGCAGTCCAGCCAGGTTGCTTTGCACAGGCTAGAAGAGGAAGGTTTCTGAGTGGTTTGTGCTCATTTTCCACTTGCCCGGACCTGGGCTGCGTGTCGGGCAAATCCGCTGGCAAATGTTAACACTGCCCAAGGGACTGAAAGTGAAGCTGGGGGCTGATGTGGCATGCGGTTGCCATGGTACTGGCCATAATCCTGCCGGAGTCAGATACCCTGATGATACGGCGAGTTTGAGCTTGCTCTGGGGTACAGCGCAGTGACCCTTCCCAACAGCATCTGGTTGTGTTTTAAACTTTTGATAAATTCCATAGTCAAAGAAATCAAAACAAATCAAATAACAAGCCCAGCCTGGCCAAAGTCCAAGTTCAGGCTGCTGCGTTTCTCGTTGGTACTGCTGTTTAATGTAGATCGGAGCAAAAGCTAACATATTCAGGATGGCAGCGAGGCACTTTTTGGTGATTCTTTTTCCCTCCTCGTAGCCTCAGTCCCAAAACACGAGGATGAAACTAGATTATCGTGCTCCGGTGAGGTTGCTTATCGCGTTTAGGGCGCAGTCTTTAATGAACGCGTTCCTCCCCCTGGATGTTCCTGGCGGGTAAAGCCGCCCGTGTGCGGGGATGTTCCGCGGAGCTCGGCTGCCTCCAGCCCTGCCGCGGCGGGGGCTTGAAAAAGTGGCGCAAACTCGCGGGGAAAAAGCAACCACCAAAGTTGGAGGAAAACCACCCCCAGCTCCATCCCCGCCTCTGCGCGAGCGAATCTGCACAGGCCAAACTTGTGCTGCTCGGGGAGGAGGGGGCGGCTTTCCCCGAGCAAGGGGGATCGTGTGGGTTCGCTGCAGATGCGCTCCAGCTGAGCGGGGCGTGCGGGGGCTCCCGGCGGGGCCGGGCTGGCGCAGCGGATCCCACCGCGCCCCACGGAAAGCCCCGCACCCCAAATGGTGCGGTTCGCCGAGGCGAGGGGGTGATCCGGGATGAAAGGGGCTGGGGGGAGGAGGGAGACGATCCGGAGCGGTGCGCTACTCCCGCGCCAAAAGGGTGGGAAGGTTTAGATTTCCCTTTTTTTTTTTTTTTCTTAAAGGGCGGGTGGAAGGGAAAACAGACCCTAGAGCCAGTTTTCCTCTTGTGTCAGGGCTTGAAAGCGCTCCAGCGTCTTCCTGCAGGCTGCTCAACTTCATCCATCGTGTGCATGCATGCGTGTATGTTATCTATTATATACATAAAGTGGGTGTACGTGTGCGCGCCGTGTCCCGCCGGCGGCCCGGGCGGATGGGCAGCAGGAGCCCCGCACCTCTGCACGCCGCCCCCGGCCCTCCCAGCCCTCCCTCGCTCCCCGCCCGCCTCCGCGGAGCTGCTCCGCGGCAGCAGCCCCAGAGCACCGCGCCGCCGCCGGCATCCGCGGCAGCTTTTGGCGAGGAGCGGAGCGGAGCGGGGGAGAGGCACAAAAGGGAAGGACGGAGGGAAAGTCCCTCCCACGCCCCCCTCCCCCAAGTTTATGATGGGGGTCCGGAGGAGCAGCGCTGCTCCGCGGCAACCGCTCGTCTGCTGAAAACTTGCTGCTCCGCTTTTTGGGTAAAGTTGATGCTTATTGTGTCTTTTCATTGTGCTTTTTATTCTTTTTTTTTCTCCTCCTCTTCTCCCGCTTTGGTTGGAGCTGCCCTGCGCCGGTGGGGGGTGTGTGTGAGGGAGGGTTCAGATTTGGTGAGGGTCTCTCCTCGCAGCGGGTGCCCGAGGGGGGCCCGTCCCGTGTGTCCCCCCCCAGCTCGCAGGTGAGCGGGGAGGATGGGGCCGCGAGTGTGTCCGCTGTGTCCCCCCCTTTCCCCGTCCAGACCCCTCCGGGACCGTGCCTCCATGGCCATTGTTTTTCCCGGGGGCTGCGGTGACAGTCCCAGCCCCGGGCTGCTGCCGGGACCGCCTTGCCCTGGGTCCCGAAGAGACGGCAGGGCTCCCCCAAAGCCAGCATTGAGTTTGTCTTTCTTTCAGAAGAAAAATGAAGTTGCCCCCTCTCCTCCTTGTCATCCCCCCATCCGGGAGGGGCAATCTTTCGACAAATATATTTGCTGAGGAATTTAAAAAATTCCCTGCTGCAACTTGATCCCTGTGTGATGAGGAGCGGCTTGGAGAGACCCGAACTCCAATCCTATTAAGGACTTAGAGAGTTGAGAGTTTTTCCCCCGGACTCGGTGGCTTTAAAACAATCAGGGAGGAGGGGAGGGAGATAGGCTCATCTAGATGCCTTTTCTGCCTCAAGTGATTGCCATCATTTCCTGGGAAACCTGACTTTTCCAGCGCGGGGGCTTAGGGTGATTTATCGGTGGTCCTGCTGCCGGCTTTTCCGAGGTTTACGGGCTTATTTATTTATTTATTCATTTAGCTAACCTGCAGCCAGGGCTTCAAAACTTCCCGGGCCGGGGCTGTGGCTTAGGCGCGGTGCGCGCCGAGCGGCGCCCCTAGGCGGAACCGGGACCGGACCGGCTCGGCCCCCGCTCCATGGCCCGGGTGACCAAATGTCCAGGCGCGGGGGGTCACCGCCGGCCGGGCCAGCCCAGCGAAACTTGTGTCTTCCTATAGCTGCCCTCGCATTTCATACTGCCCCAGGTGCTGGAAAACTTCGTGCGTACAGAAATTAGCATTTTATTGGCGTATGGCGTTTATATTTTTACGGCCACAGATAAAGACACTGGTTGTAAAACCTTGTCCACCCCCTACCAGTCCCCTTCTTTTTTCTTTTTCTTTTTTTTTTTTTTTTTTCCCAACTGAGGCTCTTGGGATGTACAAGAATTTGAAAGTAAGCGTTACTAGCATGTGCATAAAACAGCATTTAAACAAATATTGTATTGGCATGTGCTGTGGAGTTGGTGCCAAAAAAGTTAAGTAAATAAGCCATGAAATTCAAAATACACACAAGTGGAATAGACTGATTTGTTATAAGACTGCTGATTTTATCTGTTTGTTTTAGCTACCTTGCTTTAAGAAAAACTTCGGAGGTCTTTTTGGGTTTGGTTTTGTTTTGGTTCTTTTTTAGTTCTAAACCTAATAAAATTAGCTTCATTAGAAAAGAAACTACATTCATCTGGAAAAGAGGATCTTGCTAAATAATTAAATAATTGTTTATGCTGCTGGGATGTTTGCATTACATGATAATTGCTGCATACAGCAACTACGGTTGGTGAATTGGTTTGGTTCAGCTTTTCTGATGGGTGGATATGGTAATTTGTATTTTGGCTGGAACTTCAGGAAATGGTGACACCTGTCAAACTTTGAATTGCAATAAAAATGTGGTATTGAATGTTATTGCAAAACTGACAACTTTTAAGAAGCAAATGAAATTCATTACGGCTTTTCCACTGTAAACAACTCTTGGAAATTTGTCATTTGATTGAAAGCATGACCTATCTGTAGCACTGAAAAGTGCCTGATTCACTGAAGATGAATTTGTTAATCTATAGGTATGTGTATATCCAGCCTCTGGTGTGTGTTTGTGAAAGAGTTGATTTTTAAAGCAAGTTGAGGTAAGATTCAGTTCATCTCGAATCTTGCTGTTGCTTAAAGTATGTGACTTTGAAGTGCCCAGAAATGCAACTGCTGTTCTTCAAAGGAAAACAGATCTCGAGGACTGTTTCCAACTTCCTTTCAATGTCTTTCTTTTTTTTCCCCCAGTGTGTCAAAGGGGATGTATACAGATGGACAAATACTATTTGTGTTAGGTCATTCAATTAGAGAAAAATTAGAGCCGTAGAAGAATTTGAAGTAGATGCATATGTCAATATAAATCTAGCATAATTTCATTGAAGCTGCTCCAGGTTATACTTGGGTAAAAGAGAACAGAACTTGACCTCCAATACATAGCAGCTTGCATTCCCAAATGTCACACTGAAGTCACATTTAGAAAAGGCAGCCTTCTGGCTGCATATCTATAATGAGCAGTATTTTTGTCATTGTTTTAAAAACCAGTTTGAATTTCTATGTCAGAGAACCAATTTTGGTTATGATTTCTGCGATTCTCATGATCTTACAAGTTTATACCACAACTTCCCTTTTAGTGGCACAGTTGTATAGAAGCTGCACAGGGTTTGGGGCTGTGTGATCAGCTGTATACAGAAAGGGTTATGTGGTCCCTACAGTTTTGTCTGACTTGAGAATATATTTTTCATGATCTCGATACTTTATTTCTATTTAGAACGTTTGAATTTTCAGTCCTCTGGACCCATTTTTTTTTTTTTAATTTTTTTTTTTAATTTAAGAATAAGGTAGAGCATATGGCCTAATAGTACTTGCATTATTCTCATTCTCTGTTTGCAAGTACGGAAGACACTTGGTTAACTGCCTGCCCCTGTTTTTGGTGGCCTACTGTAAGCCAGTTGTTTGCCCTGTAGTCTGAAAGGTACACAGATACTTCATGCTTTTGTACTCTGAGAAGTGCTCTGTTCATAGTGAAGTTTCCAGTGCAGATTAGTGAAGGCAGTGGATTCAGTAAGCAGTCACCAAAATCTGTATGCATTTGTGGAGCAAACACCTATCTATTGCCCCATCACAAAGCCTCCACTTAATAATCTGGCCAAGGATTTCAAGGCAGTGAGTTTTTTTCAAAGAAGCTTCTTAGGAACATTAGATGTGACTATAGCATCAAACTAATTAGTTGCCACTCCATTTCTATGAAGCTTCTAGGGCTTTATAGAAATGCAATATTTGCACTTCTCACTTGCTGCTAAGGCATTGAGGTTAAGCGGTCTCTGCTTTTTGTCCGCTTTCTTACTGATGGGAAAGATTCCAGGGCATTGTTCGAGAGCTGCACAACCCCCTTATGTACCTGGGTAAATATTTTAAACAGTTGCACATTTGGACAACTTGCCACAAAGCATTAAGTGGTATTTAGAGTTTGCTTCAGCTCTGTTGCCAGGACCCTTTTAAAGAAAACCGAAATAACTGTAGGTGTTTGGGAATTAATTAATGCAACACTAAATAAAATAACAGCAAAGACTGAGTCCTCGTATGAATGACAGCAAGAAGGGGTTGTGTTAGGCAAATAATACATGTGTGCCTGTGCATATCTACATATACGTACACACATTTGTGTGTATGCATGGAGTATGCACAATTCATGACCTGTGTATACAGCAGATCCCATATATATGCATCTTCTAGAAACTAACTGGTGTTTGGTGTAAAAGGAACGAGAATTGTGTCTTGCATGGCAGTCTTGATAGTTCAAGAGGCAAAATTGCAGGCTTCCCTTGTGAACAAGTGTCTGGAATGGAAATAGTGGGTAATCAGGTCAAATTTTCTACAGACCAGTTCCAGTTGAGAGTGAATACATGTTAGATGTGTGTAGTCCAGGAGAGGCCACAGAACTTTTGTTCATTCACTCCTGGCTACTGTAAAACCACACCCTATATTAACTTCTTGTAAACAAAGTGAACCCAAATACACTGAAGCTGAAATGTGTTGCACAAAGGGAACAGGAAAATTGTCCTTTAATTCAGAAGGGCAGAGCTGTAAAAATTGTTTGAGATTTGTGAATGTTCAGTACCACAGCAAAAAGAGGCCTCGGTGCCTGGAAGTGGACACTCAAATTAGAAAAAAATTGAAAATAGGCTCCCTTGGGCTTCTATTGTAATGAGTGGAAGCGTTTCTGATACTGTCATGGGCATGACTGCCCAAATACATTAGTCACTGGTGAATCTTTTCTCATCGTTTCACAATTATTTGTGATTGGCTGTCACCTTTCTGCAATTATAAATATTCTAAGAGGAAACAATACAAATTAGAACTGTAGGTACCAGGATCTTTGTACTGGATGTATTTCTTTTTACTTTCTAAGTGTTCTTTTTCATATGAAAAGAGTCTTGCAGCTTTATCCTTATTCAAGTCTTTTCTTTTTGTATCTACTGGGGAGAAAACCATTAATTTTGAGGAATGGTGAGAGTAAGCCTTAAGCTGTCTTTGACATTTTAGTTTAACTTGAATAGGTTAATTTTTTTTTTTTTTAAAGAAAACAAGTTGGTGGGAAGTGTGTTTTAACTGTGAGCACCCGATTCCGACCATTAGCATAAGAAAAAAAGTTTTAGTGCATTTACTATTGTATTGAATGAAGAGTTCCAACAGTCAGGGAAAAGAAAGTAAAAGGCTGTAAAGAAATGATGGTCTATTCAGATTATTCAGCAGCCCAGAGCTCTGGTCATCTGCCTCTGAAATCTGTGATCGGGATATCACTTTTATCTTCCTGTGCCTTTCTCTCGCCTTTTTCACATGTTCACTTTTGTCAAGGTTTATTGATCACGTTTTCTTCTGTGTAAATCTGTGGAAAATTTAATGAACCAAAAACAGCTGAGAAATAAAAGGAACTTTTTATTCATTAGCCACTAGATTGAATTTTGTTCTATAGTCACTACCCTCTTGCCTCCCATGTGCCTCATTGTGTCACTCCTGGAGCAGTTACAGTATGTACAGTGAGATGGCCACATTATTAATTCTCTTCCAGGGAAAAGTTTGTTTAAAGTTGTGAACTCGTGGCAGCCCCACCTCTGCTCCTTGGCTTTTCTCTGCCTTCCTGGCATTTGGATTCTTTACTGTGGTGCCTCTGTCACTAAATACCTTTAAGTGTGTATTCCGCAGAGCATTTACCTCTTCAAGAATTAAACGTATTTGCTGCCTAGCAATTAAATCCAAATTTAAATGATTGCAGATTAGCAGTAGTTATTTACAGTCCTGATTGTTTTGGTGCTGTGATCCTTGTTCATTACACATCTGCTTTGCCGTGGTGCTGCCCCAGAGCGCTTTGTGATGCAAATGCTTTTGTTAACTTACAAATAGTTTCAGTATCTAGATCATCTCAGGTGACATATTTAAGTCGCTTCTTTTTTCCCAGATGGACTTAAAAAGCTGTAATTAAATGTGGCTTCCAGTATGATTAAGCTTTGCTAACATTTTCCATGGAACGATTTACTTGAACTCTGGCACTTTCTGAACCTGTCACTGGAAGATTTTTCAATAAACGCCCCTTTTAACATTAATTTCATTTCATTTAGTGCAGCTTGTAAGTGTAGGGAAATGAGTTAAAATGAAGCATATATCTACCTGAGAGATTACTCGGATGTTTCTTGATTCTAAAGAACTTTACAGCTACCCCATGTTAAATGCTAAGCCTAAATCCCAGGGGAAGCAAAACCATAGAGTTTTGTAGAATAGTCCTAAATACTCTCCTAATGACTAGTAACATCAATCCCGATACTTTTAAGGGATGATCTAAAAGCCACAAAAGGGACTCTGGGCTTGAGCTTGTAATTTCAACTACAGTGATGGCACATCTGTGACTGCATCTGGTTTTCTGTGAATGGAGTGACTTTGTGTTCTGTAGGAGAAGACACTTGCAAGCTTGAACTGCCTGCAAATCTAGAGAGGACTTGGTGCCCAGCAGAATGAACCATGCTGGAAAAATCTGGGCTTCTGGGGGGGTGGGGGCAGAAATAGTAATAAAAAATCTTCTATCCCCTGTGAAATGTAGGATTTTAGTCTAGATGACTCATTCACATGAAACTAATGAAATCTCTCCAGAGGAAGATACCTTCTCTGGGATGCTTCACTGTACAGTGGAAGCCAGTGTGGGTCCAGCCCCTCTGAGACCAGCACCCTGTGGTCACAGCCCCTCACCCCTGCTATGGGGTGGCAAATACCCCCAGCAGGGGACCAGCTGGTCCTTTGCAGAATCTGCCAGGGATGGTCAGCTGCACAGCTTAATTCCTGCGATGGCAGTGCAAAAACTTCCCGTGTTACAAATGCAGTTGTGGAGTGGCGATGCTGTAATATTAGTGTTGTGGCTTATATTCATAATTAAGAACTTAAAATATACAGTCTCTGGAAGTTAAATCCTGTTTCGTTTAAATGTCCTGTATATTTAGTTATTATATTCTATTCAAACAAACGGATCACCTGGAAATAGTTTAGCATTGCGTTAAGCAGTTGAGTCTGTCGCTTAAAATTAACTGAAAACCCCTTGAAAATATCTCACCATTTAGTTTTTTTCAGCTTGGAAAGTGGCATTCCTAGCTAGAATCAGTGTGTTGCTCCCCTCCATGCTGACCTGAGGAGCTCTATTAGAGCCCTTTATCACGCTGTCTTTAAAAGCAAGGTCTTGTTGATTGCAGCGGTGTTAAAAGAGCATCAGCTCCCAACGCCAAGATCGCTCCTTTTCACAGCAATGCTCAGCAATGCCCCTTTGTGCGGGGGACAATGCAATAAGTCAGACAGGACTTTCTGAGCCACCTCTATAAGGAACTGTAAGGGCTGCTGAAGTACACTTGTGTTAAGTTGAATTGATTGAAATTTAATGGCTGTTAGTAGCTATGAATGGTAATGATTTTCTAGAGTATCTTCACCATGCTTGACATTAATAACTGTAGAGTGTGTATGTGTGATGCTAGTATGTTATTCATTTTTAAAGATGCTTTCTTCCAGCCCTCTTTCCCATAATTTAGTTGTTTTGATGCTTCAGAAAAAAAAAAAAATTTTGTGCTTCCAAGAGCACGTACATCTTGTCAACATAATTTTGTGCTCAAGATTTTTATTTTTTCCAATTCTAACATAAATCAGACTACAATATAGTGAGAGTGATGAATTTGTTTTACATGCCATCATGAATTAATGTTATGCAAATAAAAGCTTTACAGGTGCCATGATTTACTTAATAATTTCAAGTTCTAATATTTAAGCTCATTCATTATGTTCGAGTAAAAAAAAACCAACACAGCATGTTCATATTTTAAAATGTGAAATGTGAGATTTGTGTGCATTTGCTGTGTATAGTTGCTGTGTAAGCACATTTGATGGCTAAGAAAGAATCAATCAGTGTTTGCATTCGGCATCCTATGCCTGTAGATGTTACAGAGACATTTCAAAGAGAATAATCAAATATTTGTATCTAAGGAGAGGAAGATGGTGGTAAAATATCCTTCACAGATACAAAGAAGCAGAACACTGCCGAAGAAAAGTTTTTTGCCTTCAGAATTTGAGCAGAATTTTGCTATGCAGAGTGGCCTTTATTTCATCCTGAGCAGTTTTCTCCCAGACCTGCTGCCTTTGCTGCACGGTGAGGATGAACTGAGGAGCTGGTGAGAGCTGGAGGCATCCTGGGTCAAAGGTGAATGCGAATGTGATCGCAGGGTTTCCAGACTTTGATATAATTTTTAGTGTGCTTCCCAAAGGCTAAGGACAAGGGGGAGAAAGTTTGACACATAAATACGTCTTGAATCTCTGAAGATAAGAATAGATTTTGACTTTATTTCTCAAAAATTGAGGTCACAGTGGTCTGATGACAGGCTGAAAGCCCATCACTCAATTTTTTTCCTGTTCCTTACTTTTCTTTATTTTTTTTTTCCAAATGAACAGACAGATTCTTATTTTTGATACATTGTACACATTGAGTTAGTGACAGCATATTCGGGTTTTGAAGTTTGTGGCCCTGGGATCAAGGTTTAGCAGCAGCATTCAGGCCTCCCCGTGTGAGAGGGAGTAATTTTACTGATAATGCCATAAAAGAATCAAACCTCTTAAATTTGGTAACAGTGAATTAAAAGTGAATCTTTACAAAATGCAAGTTTTTCTGTGATTCCTGCAGTTCGTAGTTGTGGGAGTAGGCTCAAGAATTGCTCCTTGACCTCTTCAAGCCCAGGGGACCATTGGCCAGGGAGCAGAGTGGTACTTGGCTCCTTCTTCTTGGCTTCTCCTTTTTGCTCTGTGTTCTTGAGGAACTCAGAGGAGAAGTTCATTCGGATGCGCCATTCAAGCCAAGGATTTAGCTGGGTGTTAAAGGGCCATTTGGGAAGTGGCACACAGTGTATGGACCGTGATCAAGTTAATTATGTTGCTTTGGCAACCCCAGCTTTGGTATTTCCTGACTAGGACTCGTTGATGGACTCATATTCCAATATCTGCCGTCATCAACACTAAAATCTTCTACAAAACCAAGTCAGTGTTGTAAAAAAATAGCAGAAAAAAGAGATGGAGGATTTTTCTGAGAGTGTAATTCATTGTTTTACAGGCTTTGTGTTGAAGTAAGTTTCTGTTTAGAATTTTAAAGTATAAATTCCATTGTAGGAAATACAGTAGCAATATAATTATTTTCCAGTGGACTCCAAGTGATTGTTTTAGAATTCCTTTTGTGGAGAATTTCAGCATTTTGAGGTTTTATTTCAATTCACAATAAGTCAGATTTGGAAACCTTAAATTTCTTTGTAACTGCAGTAACTGGATTCTTAACTTTGCTCTCTGCTTCTGAGGGCTGTCAGGGAACACAGGGCTGAGCACAGCACATGTGTTACTGAACCATGTCCATGGCCAGTTTTTTTCTTTGATTTATTGTGTGTGCTGTTGGGGTCTTTTTCCCATTTTTTTCAGAGAAAGGGGAATGAGGAGGGAAAACATTGTGCATATTGGGGTTGCATTATCTCAGCAAAGCTTGGACTTCTTTGGAGACCCTGCAGCATTCTAAATCTCCATTCTCTATTTGAGAAAATGTTTCTACTACTGTATTTTACTCCAAGGCCTCTAGCAGGGCTTTGTAAAATTTAAACTATGTGTTGGACTTCTTCTGAGAAATTCAGTGATGCTGGAGGTGAGTTTATCCCTCTGGGACAAAGCACATGGGGGAAGTGGGCGGTGAAAGGCAGGTCTAGATCTGCGTCGAGAGGATGGGGATGAAACAGGGCAGTGCTGGCAGCTGCTGGAGGTTGCACCATTCTCCCAGGAGTATGCAGGGTGAGGGATCTTCCTCTTCTCCGTTCCAGAGGGCATTCCAAAGTGCAGATGGCAGGGGGATCTTTGCCAATGCATTTGTTTCCTTCAATCTCTTCTCAGGGTAGAGAGACACCCAAAAATCAGACTCCATCCAAGCTGTTGAAGGTGAGAGATGAGATGGACTTTCTTGGTAGAGAGGAACTCACTGCTTGTGAGTTGGTGTTGCTTTCTGCTGCCCGCTTTGGGCTGGCCCATTTCTGGCCACTGTGGATTTCTCAGTTGGTGGCTTTCCAGGGAGGCACTGCCTCAGATCAGGCTGGGAACTTTCAGTGCATTGGTGCAGTCAGGTGATGACATGCTCCAGCTGTCAGGCTGGAGGAAGGGGACACAAAACAACTTGGGACCCCTAACCCTGGTTATTTTGGTGTCTTCTTCCTTCTGTTGAAGATGCAACTTTTCAGCTTAAGGGGGCCTCCTGGCATCATCCCACTCCCTCCTCCTGTTACTGCATATGGAATAGCTAGTGCATTCATGGAGTGTACCAGAATCAGATCTCCAGTGAAGTGTAGGATGCTCCAGTGGAAGTGAAGAAGGCACCCACTCAGGATGTCTCCTTCAAAATGACTTCTCTCTCCTTTCCTCAGTCACTCCTTTCTCCCGGTGTGGTGCAGCCCAGGGGCTCCCACCTGGGACTAGCAGGCTGTTAGCCCTGCTCTAACGGAGGGGGAGCAGTTGGGGGGTTCTGATCTGGTTTATTTTTTCCTCTCTTGCCATGTGTTGTTGGGTTGCTAGGATGAGGTCTGTTGTCCTGGTGTGCTTTCTGGTTGTGCTAAACCACTCATCCCACAAACCTCCCATGTAGGTTGGACTGGGAGTCCTTGGTGCAGCAGTTCAAACAGAGTGCAGTGCTGCAGGTGCTCTTTTGCTGGCTGATTGCTTCAAATGTCACACCTATCCTCGGCTTAATGTCTGTGCTGTTTCAACATCTCATATGAGCTAATGCAGTTTAGGCATCACCCATTTCTCTCTCTCTCTCTCCCTGGAGGTTACAGATTTCCAGACATCCTTGAGATGGAGTTGTAAGGTCATCAGTGGCATTTTTAGGTCACAGAACTGCAGGACCTTGTCTTCTTGCCAGCTAATCAAATGACTAATTAGTTCATATATCGCTGCTGTTATCTTTCTCTCTAGCTTTGGTTCAGCTCTGCAGGATGAAGCCTGCTAGGAGACGACATCTGAGAATTATTTGATTGGAAACTTAGAGGCAGATATGGTCAAGAGACTCTGTATGAGCAATCACTGGTGCCTGTGTTAGTCTCTGTACCATGTACTAATTCATCCGTGTGTATTAATGTATCTGTCAAAGCAAGGTATTTAAAAACAGCCTTGCTCTAAGCCTTTCTATGATTATGGCAGTGAATACTCAAAATATGCAGCACTTTTAATTCCATTGTAATTTGAGTAATTTCCCCAAGACTGTATTTTTAGCAGAGGTAGCTGTATACATATATTCTAATTTATTTTGATCTATGAGCAGTTTTACATCTGGGCATTTTATCCTGCACCCTCTTAAATGCTCACAAATAGGGACTTGGGCAGTGCAAGCTTTTGTGCGTATCACAGCTACATTAACCCACTTTATTTCACACTTTTCTCAGGTGTTGATGGCATCTGGTTGTGACAGATGCTTTCTGATAAAGCCTTCAGATCAACATGCCTTTGGAGACATCAGTGCTCTGTGTTGGTACTTGCAGACTGCTGTATCCAAATACTCTTCTTTAATTGTCTTATTAAGTAGAGAATTAAGCTGTGTGCTTTGACTGTTTTGGTGCCAGTGATTCTTACTGCAGGCTTTGGCACGGCACCACGTTGTGTTTTAAAGAGACAGCATCACTTTAATGATGTGGGAATTGAGTTGGAGGATAAAAATCCGCTGAGAAAATGGCTGACTGAAAGTACAGTACGTAAAATCTGATTTTATGTTCTTCCCCTCCGACTATTAGGTGGGAGGTTTAGTTCAAATGCCTGCGATGATTTAAGAAATAAAAAGCAGAAATTCTCTCTGCTGCCAGACCACAGGCTCCTCAGCGCCAGACTTGCAGACGAATGTCACATGTTGCTGTATGTTTTGAAAGCATACCATGTGTTATTCTTTAGCTGTCTCAGTCTTCCCCCCCAGCTATATCATCTTCCCCCTAGCCATTCTCACAGAAAAACTTTTAATGAAATAAACTTTCCTCTTCCCCCTGTCCGGTGCAGACCCCAGGATGTGTTCCCCTGTACCTGTCACTCCATGTGAAGGTCTCTGCCAGCAAACTTGCAGAAGTGATTTTAACTTGACTTCATGTAACTCTGCCTCTTATGCTTTAAATCAGGCACTTTTGACACTGCTATTGCAGCTTATGTTGTGCGTTAGGATCAAGAGCTCACAAATGACTAAACATATGGTTAAAACTTTTTTCATGAAATATAATATGTTTCAGTTTAACTCGGCTGTGGGTCTAGATAACAAACCTCCACAGTTCGCCATGAGAATAATTGCATTTCCAGAAACAATTTTTTACTCCTCCTTTTCTACTGTCTTGGATTAATGTTTCCTCCAGCTAATGACAGGACTGGACATGCAAACTGGATTAGAGCATAGTGTGAGTAGTATGAGCTGAACATGCTGGCATCTCACTTTATTGCCTACGAGGTTAAGCAGTTTACTGTGAGGTGGCAAAAAGTAAACTGAAAGCAAAAAGGGAAATTAGTCCAGATCTCTTGGGTTCCGTCAGCGAGGAGCGTGGCTCCCAAGGCATTTGCATCTGAAATGTTGTTTTGCCCATCCCCCCAACCTGCAGCCCTGGAGTTTCCCACTGATGGCCAGCTTGTGCTTAGATGGGAGGTCAGAGTGCAGCCACCCCTCGGGTACCTGGGTGTCACTCCGGCAGTGCGGCCACGGGATGCCGCTCCTCCTCCTATCTGCAGTGCCAGCATGAGCGTGGCAGAAAAGTTGGCAGCAGCCGCCTGGCGCTGGGGCTCTCCTGAATGGTGAAGGCTGCTTTGCATTAGAGCTGCTCCCTGGGGCTGCCTCCTTGCAGGAGGTCTGCTCCCAATTTCAGCAGGGGTAGGAAGCAGCCAGCACTTGTGCTCGACATCTCTATTAAGTTCACCGTACCAGGAAAAAAAAAAAACAACGGCTGCTTGGGAAAGCCACTGCTTGCTTGGGTTTCTGCAGAAAAGAGCGTCGAGTTGGTCCAGTGGCAGAACTTCAGATCACATCTCTGATAAATAAGAAACTGCTGAGGAGTAATGTTAGGATAAAGGATAGGGCTGGGAAGACCAGAGCAGATGGTGCAAGGGATCATACATGCATCACACCTATGTGTGTTAGTTAGACCACCACTGAAAATTCATCATACTTAATTTGTATTTTTCCTTGTTTTGTTTTTTGGTTTTTTTTTTTTTTTTGTTTGTTTTGTTTGGGTTTTTTTTGTTTGGTTGGTTTTTTTTAACACTGCCATGAACGGGATTTGTGCAAAAACACCTGCATTCAGCTGTAGTTTGTAATTGCAGGTGGTATTTCCACCAACCTATGAGCTTAGGTGCTGGGTGTGCCATCTATTGTCCCAGTTTGCAAGTGGACTGGTCATACTGGGGTCTGAATGAGTCTCTTCACTTATTGTACACAAAAGCTTAGATTTGAATCCATGTTGAAAGGCTGGATCACAGCCTGTGTCTTGAGCATGTTGGGCTTGTAATTCTCTTTTCAGTAGAAGTGAAAGATTTATTGGTTTTCTATGAAAACATTAATAGAAAGTTTGTGTTTCACGTTTAGGTATAATTATGAGTGTGATGCTTGAATGATGAGGTGTACTGTATTCAGAAAGAAACCTGGCACCATCCCACGTGAGTGCAGGGTTTCCACCAGACTGTGTCTGTGACAGATCAATTTGGCAGCTCCTGCTTTACTGGGACCTCCTCCCTCACCAGTCTCTCGTGTTTCCTGGGGAGCTGCAGTGCTCAGCTGGACTCAGCAACCCAGCTGTGTTGTAGTGGTAGAAGTATTGCAGGGACATGGCAAGTGCCTGTGCTGGGACCACCAGCCTAAGGCAGAGTGTCTCCTGTGTACTGAGCTGACTCTATAGTTTATGCCTGTGGGGAGGAAAAATGGGTGCTATGTTTCCCCTTTTAAAGTCAGTGGGAGCTTCGCCCACTGCTCAAATATGGTGGATGGTGGCTTAGTAACTTCATCCACCAGCTCCTTCAGGATCCAGAGCTCAGTCCCTTAGAAATACCAGGAAATGTTGCAGCTCTGGCCCCCTCACCAAAGGCACATGGCTGCTCTTTGTATCCCAGGTTCATGGCCAAGAGCTAGTGAGTGATGACTGCTTTGTGAGACCAGGAGGTCACTTCCAGCCTTGTGTTACCAGTTCCCTCTCACGTGGACCCCTGTGACCTTTTTGTACTAATGTGTTAGATCTGGAGCTATGCCTTGAAACCATCCAGAGGCTGTGCTGGAACAGAATGGTGACTTACACAGCCAGTGATACACACTGTGCTTCCCTGTGCTTTAGCTGCATAGTAGGCAGGACCTTTTCAAGATAATTGCTATTAACTGGAAATGTCCACCATGCTTGGGATTTGCATAGTTGGGACAGACCTTTCCTTTGTAACACTGTCATGGTGGCACATGAGAAGCTACCTCGAACTTGATCCCCTTGATTTATGAAAGAACTGGTTGTAAGTTTGATTATTTCCCATGAGGCTTCTCAGAAAGCAATGCTTTCCCTGCCCTTTCCTTATCTGAGGGAGCCTTTCCTGTGGCCTGCCAAGATCACCTTACTTTCAGTGCATGTGTGGGACATGCATATATTACAATTCTAGTTGGTAACAATGCCTGTGGATTATCTTATAAAAACTATTGCATTACTATGTAGGAAGTTCATAGAACTTTCACTGTCTATTTTTATAAGGGAGATCTTTGCCTTAAATTCATTGCTCTTTAGCAGAAGAGCCAATGCCCCAATAGAAGAGGAGGCTGAAATGTGAAGTTATCATCTCTCTGCTCTGCTAGACCTGCGGGCTGGTACAAAACCACATTTAGCTCCCAAGCAGCCACTTGGCTCACGAGTAGTTAAAGGCCATGGAGGAGTCCCCAAGGAGACAGATGCACAGATAACCTGGTGGCAGCTGGGAAAATGCTGTGGGGGAAAGAAGGGATGTAAGACACCAAACCTGTAGGAAACCAGTCTTCATTAGTTCTGCAACTTGTCTGACTACTTGTGCTCTTTTATTAACTTCTTATTATGGTAAAAGTGACTAGAATAAAAATAGTCTAGGTGCCAAGGGGATAAACAGTGAATTAAAAGGATTAAGTTCTGAACACTTTACTGCTTTTAGAAAGATGTTATTTGATTTACTAGCTTAAGTTAAATGTTCATGGCCAAATTACTTCTTAACTTAATAATGACTTTTGTGGGGTAAAAAACTCCATCTGTTTAGGTGTTTTAGAAGGACTTAATCCAGAATACATCATAACTCTTTAGGCCATTATGGAAGAGTAGAGCAGTTATCCTTTGTGTCAGAAGCTAAATGAGTGCTGACTGGGATTTGAGTCTTCTGGAAGTCAGCATGACCTGCACGTGGTGTAGGAATTGATAACAACTCAACATGTGAGATAGCAAGGGAACTATTCTCAGTGTTACCTTAGTTATGTTGCCAATTGTGATATTTTTGATTGTTTCATTTTTCATAATCTCTTGAGATACTTTAAGATAACTTTTTGGGGTTTTTTAAAATATAAAAGTTTTTGTTTTCTAAAGACAGCTCAGGGGAAGCTGACAGTGGCAATTCTGTTTGAGATCATCTGCAATAAACTTCTCTCCTGATACCCGTCAGTGTAGTCGAGCCAAGCTCCTGCCCTTTATAAGGGTTCAGAGTTGCTGGCAGTTTGTGTTGGTTTCCTCTGAATCCACAGTGCTTGTTTGTGGCTCTTTCTTCCCCCCACAGCTCCTCACACAGCACACTTGCATGTTGGACAGAGTCCAAATTTCCTCCCTCCTGGGGATTCCTTTGCTGTTAATTTAAGTGATGGCAAATGCAAACTTCTTGCCAGAGCTTGCTGTGTGTTTTTTGGATGCTTTTTATAGCTGTTCCCTGAGGGGTCAGCTTTTGTCCTTCCCCACCATGCTTTCTGCTCTGGGGAGAGAGGCCTTGAACTGGAGCTGATCGGTCCCACCTGGCTTTGAATGCATCTCTGACATGGCTTCAGGACCTCACTGTCTTTCACCGTTCTCAAAGACTTTTGCTTTGTTGTTGTTTGTACAAAGCTAATCTTTATAATAACTTGAGTGTATATGTAATCTTAAAAGCAGAATGAATCATTCATGCCTATAATAGAGTGTGTCTCAGTTCTTACTAGATGGTTTTCTGCAGCACTGTGACCTGATGATTTTAGGTGCTACATGAAAGTTACAGTTAGGGAGGAAAATCACTATTTTTAATAGGTATGCAAAATAGCTTTTCTCTTAAAAAAATCATGTGGTGAAGACATGGTGTTAATAAGAGACAGAGTGAATGTGTTGAAGAGAAGTGAGTGCCCATCTGCTGTAAGCCTGAACTGTAGATTTATGGGATATCTTCTCAAACTGAGGATGTTCACACAAATCAGAGCACAGTCTAGAAAAGCACTCGGTCTCCTTCCAGGTAGACCAGCAGTAGCCAGGAAAGCTGAAAGGCAGCTCTTCAGTTGGAAGTCATATGTGCTCATTTCCCTTCAAGAGGTCTGCCCTTGTCACCAGAGGGGACTTGAGCACCTCTGCCAGCCACAAGTTCTGCTTCCCAGGGTTATTCTCCAGGGCCTTTGTCCTGCTGTGAGGTTTGTGCTTGCACAGCTGAGAACCCGTTTAGTTGTGGTTTTCACCCCTGTCAGCTGTTTTCAGCTGTCTTCCTCTGATTTGTCCAGACAGTTTTGTTGAAGGAGCTGTGCAGCAGGACAAGTTCACAGGACAGAGAGGAACAACGCTGGCTTTATGGAGATGCACATGTTGGAGGAATGTCATCTGTTTATGCTTCATTTTGCACTGGGGTCCTGCAGGGCACTGTGTTTTCTGTGATCATCTGGGCTGTTGTAGAAGGCAGAACAATTGGTTTAGCACAGAGGTTTGTAACACCAGTCACTGCATAGGTTTGGCGTCACATTTCGTGTTGAACTGAAAGTCTCTGGTGGAATCAGAAAATCACAGGAATGCTCTGTGATGGCACCTGGTAAACTGGTGGAAATGATGGTGAAGGAGTTCTCCATCCTGGACGGAGAAATAAACCCTTGAGTCTGGAAGCAGTGTGGTGGGCAGACTCTGTTTGGTGAAGGTGACTTGTGCAGACCATACAAGAAGCAGCACAGCACTTCAGAATGGGATTCAAGTAGGAAGAACACCTAGATTATCTGGGGGAAAAAGTCCAGAGGAGTGTGTCTTGGTTGTGGACATCCAGGATGCAGCATGTATTGGGATACCTAGGTCTTCTGGAATTAATAACTGAGCATGAAGATCTTGCAAATTTGCTGCTTTTGGTAACCTAGAAAGACCTCTCCAAAAAAAGGTTTGGTTGCTTGTCCTGCGCTGAGGCAGCAGATGGGACTGAGGACACAGCACTGGCAACTGCAGAAAGTTAATGCATTCAGGTCTGCTTCACTCCATTACAATAGAGATTGACAAATTGGAGAGAGTTCAGGAGAAAAAAAGAAGTAACAAGAGAGTTTGAGGGATTGACTTACAAGAGAAGACCGAAAGAGCTGAATATAGATAACTTGGCTAAAGGATGACAAATGGGGTGGTTGAGATATAAATCTACAAATATCTGAAGGGTGTAAACACCAAGGCTATGAAGAATTATTTAGAATGGTACAATGGGGTGTAACTAGAAGTAATGGGATGAAATTTAAGAGAAGGCAAATTTCAGTTGAATAATGGGAGAAGCTTTTTGACAGTGTGATGTATTAAGCCATGGGCTGCTTTTCCAGCAGTAGTCCTGTTGCTCACTGTTTAGGGTACAACCCTGTTTGCTTAAGAAGCCGGAGTTTTCCAGAGTCTTTATTAAGGACAGTTTCAAATCATGCTTTTTGTGTTTTATGTATTTGATGCAGAGGCATGCAAACCGTACACCAAAGCTGCTGTGCCTCTCCACACATGCACCATGTCTGGGTGTGACACAGCAGCTCCTGGTGCTGTGGCGAGGTGAGGGCAGGGGTGTGAGCATCCTCTTGAGCCACAGCTCAGCCCAGGTTGCCCTGATGGCATGGCAGGCTTGGCCAGGTCGTTACTATCTGCTCTTTGATCAGGACCTTCTTTTACCTCCCACACTTCTCCCATCCAGGTGCTGTAGTGTTACCTTTTGGGGGTTAGTTCACTTATGGAATATATATGAAACTTATGCTGCAGCTCTGCACCAAGAAATCTCCCACTTTGGTGAAAAGAAATCAGGACAAACAAGATCCCATTGATGCACATGGTCTATGATCTTTTATAAATCTACAGTACTATACCTTAACTTTTTCGTTAGAAACTCCCATTTCTTCTGCTTTTCTCTTCACTTGAAATGCAAACTAAGGTCAGAGGATCACTTTCCTACTGGCAGAACACACTGCATTGTCTCTGATTTTAAAATGTCCTCCACAGTAAATGAGGAGAGGTTCATTTCTCTGCTCTTTACACTTAATAGTGACTCTGGAATGCATTTTCCTTTTCCTAATCTACAACGGCTAGATTAGAAAATTGTTTAAATCAAGTTAGGTATCTCAACTAAAATGGTAGCATGGGGAAGATGGCAGATTCATGTAAATAGAGAAACAAATGCAGCTGTAGCACTTAGCACGCACTGGCAACTTGGCTATTTTGTTGAAGAGAGGGAGGACAGAAAACTTTAAAGCACTGACATTCTTGGAGCATAAATGAGACGAGCTGAAAGTGTCTTTTGTAATTGTTCTTAAATGCGTTTTGTATTGCTCGTGCTGTCCCTGAAGAGGTCTGTGTCCATACGCTTCAGGGAGATTTCTGAATTATATCCTCTCTCAGTCTGTGGGAAGAATGAACTGCTGAAGGGTTTCATTCTCCTCTGCGTGGGGATGAATATTTTTCTTGCTGAAAAATGCAGTTTTGGTCTCCTCAGAACTGGATTAATTTGGTGGATTATTTTCATGGGCAATTTTGTATGTGGGGAAATGTCAAAACAATTGTGTCTTCATTGCATTCCCATTACTGAGGGCTGTGGTGAGAGTACACTCCTGGAGAGGAGAGCTTTGCTTTGAACCACTTTTCACATCCAGACCAAGAGTGGATGTGTGCTCAGGCCCCATAGTCTCAGGAGAGCAGCATAACCACTAAGCTACCTCAAGTTTGCCACCTTAATCTAAGTGGTTTCCATCCAGCAGAAATAAATCATTTATGTCAGTATGACTCCAGAATTATTTTTTAAAAATTGTATGGTTTCACTGCTGTATGGGAGTATCAGTTATCCACCCTACCTTATTTCTGAGGCCACTTTAAGCAGGAATTTTAATTATGCAGCTGGGGGTCTCTAATAGCATTTGCAGGAGACATCACTGGAGTTTTTTTTTCCTGGAGGCTGATTGATGATACTTTTGCACCTCTATTAGTAATGGCCCAACCCATTTACAAGGCAGACTTTCCAGGCAGGCACTCCTCAAGAGGACAGTGTAAACCTGGTCAGGTTTCTTTTAACTGTTGCTGCAAACTCCTCTGAACCTTGCTGGTGAAAGACATCTTTGCAAAGCCAAGCCTGGAGCACCTGGAGGGAAGTGTATGGGGAGAAAGGGTACCTCAGAATAAGCTGCAGCAAATTTTGGGGTCACCATAGCAGTCCAGGCTAGTTTTTACTTCACAGCAGGGCTGGATTACGATCTGGAGCATTTGGATATTCCCAGCCTTATTGGTCTGAGTTGATAACGTGCAGCTGAAGGGCCAGGGAGATGGGTGGGAGCCGTGAAGTTCCAGCAGGAGCAGCAGAAATCCAGCTCCCAGAAGCCCTGGCTTGCAAGAGCCAGCCTGTGCAGCATGGTAGACTATAAAGTGCAGTAAGCAGACTGTAAGGTGCAGTAAGCATACTTCTTTATCAGTCTAAGAAAGGAAAAGGCTGCCCTCCCTCCTTATCTGTTGAGGGCAATGAAAAATCTTGAGCCAGCTTGTGCAGTGGAAGGATTAATTTGCTGTGGATGTTTGATTAATAAAGCAGTAGTTTATCTCATTACATTTCCCCATAGGAAGTGCAAAGGAGTTTCAGATGTGCGTGGCCTTTGCCGCTCTCCCCCTGCTGTGAAACAGATGTCTCACTGACTGCCCCTGAAAAGGACAGATCAGCACCCAAACCCTCCTTCTGGCAGGATATGAGGAGAAGCCAAAACTGAGGGAGGGAGTCAGCCCAAGTGCAAGGAACATGCCTTTCTTTTCCTTCTACAATATGAGAAAACATAAACGTGTGTGCGTGAAAGCCAAGCAATGGAATCAGATTATTTTGACTTAAAACACAGTGTTCGTTTTCTTCAGCAGCATTTAAAGGCCGGAAAGTTTTTTACTAATTTTACTGGACAGTTGAAGAGTTTCTTTACTGCCTTTTGACATTTTCTATCTATCCTTCATTACTCCATAATACTGCCCTGCCTTTATCTCTTGCAAGTCCTGCTCCTCAGCCCAGCACTGTGGGCCTCTGAGAGTAAATGTTTATAATGTTCATTTAGCTTTCAGTGAAATCTCTTCCAGCTTTCAAAGAAAGCTCTTTCGTTTGGTCTGCACAGATGTAAGCTTTCCATAGGAGAAATTCCCTGTGTTCAGCTAATGGCTTCAGGACTCCCAAGTGCTGCTGACGTGCTATAGTTCAGTGTCCTTGTAACTTCATGTAAAAACTATGTGCTACCTCTGATTTTGAGTTTAAGCATTCCATAAGAGTGGATTTAGGCCTTCTATACATGCAGTATATGCTAACAGTACTTTATTTTTGTTTATGTATAAATAAGATGTCTTTCCGCAAGATCTGTTGGAAGCCAAGTATGGGGTTTTAAAAAGGAATAAATAAGCAATGGAACAGTAATTCTGTCATAAGGTGCATTGTGTCAACAGAAGTTTATTTTATTTACCTCTTAGAGTAGGAAGTGCTCTGACTTGTTAGAGTTTGTTGTTGCTTTCTGATGTGTTGGGTTCTAACATGGTTCTCAGTAACTTTTGTGTTCTGTTTTCCCAAGAAAAGCCTTATATCACAGTTTCAGTTACTTTCCTTGGCAAAACTTAGTATTTTATTTATTGTTAGCTGCCATAGGTTACAGATGAACTAGCTTATGCTTAGAGCTACATAGTTCATTAACTTACTTTGCACATTAATTTTGAAAACTGAGGAGATGGTACCAGCCATAGGTGATGGAAATTTTTCCCTTATGCATTCTCATTTCACAACAAATCTAGCAGTGACTGAAGGGCTAAGGGATGTTTTTTCTTTCCATCAATACCCATACAAGTATTTTTCTCCCATGTGTCTCAAAGTGCTTTAGAGAAATGCTTGAATATTATGTACCAGATGCTTGTGTTAAGAAGCTGAGTCACAGATGGACAGTCAGGGGTATCAGGACACCTGATAATGGTGTCAGAGGATGTTTTGCTCCCTGTCATGGGAATTACACCACTGCTTCATGGTCCCCACTTTTGTCCCACTGCAGAAGTGGCTTAAGGTCTGCCAGAATTTCAGGATCCTATATTCTAATGCAGAACAAATTTTCCAGGATTTATTAGGATGTCCACAAAATCAGCTGTCTTTGCAGTATGTCCACTCTGGATGAATCATTTCTTGTCACTTTTCTCTGACAAGATGGGAAACTGAGTGGCTGTAATTCTGAGCTGTGTCCTCCACGTCTCTCCTGAGGGCCAGGAGGAAAGGGCAGTGCTGGGAATGGGTTCCCTTGGTGTGTGCTGTGGGCTGAGGTGCAACTCCAGCACCTCTGAGCAAGTACTAAGGCAGGTTTAGCAGTGTCCCGGCAGCTCACCCATGAGGTTGAGCAGCCCAGTACTGGCTTGCCTTAGACTGGCCAGCCCCAGCCTAGAGGTGCCTTAACCTGCTCCACACACAGATTAACTGTGTCTGCAAATGACTTCCAGAGCTAGCAGGCTGGGAACTTATACTAGACTAAAACTCCCGTTAGAATGTAGAAATAGAAGTAGAATAATTACCAACCAACCAGTGCTGGACCCCTGAATTGGTCTACCTCTGTTATGGTTTAACCCATAAATTCTGATAGCTGTTGTAGGGCCATGTGTGTATGGGAGCAGGGAGAGGAGGAGAGAACTTCTGGTAGTGATCAAACTGGATCTTAAACTCTGGTTTGTGTTGAGCCAGAAGGGTTTAATTATATATATGTAACATGCAATGAAAAGCAACATGGGTCTTGGTTAGACCATATGGCTTAAGTGCTGCTTGGGAAGATTGAGAGCTGCAGAACCAAGCTTTAGATTTTGGAGGTGTGGTTCAGACACAGAATTATGCTGGTGTCCCTAAACTTTCCTGGTTTTGAATAACATTTTTGTAGCTGAGGTTTTGCAAGTATGAAGCCTGAAGCCAGCTTAAGGGAGGTTTATGATGTGAAAATTAAGTTTTCTCTAGTAAGCTGCAGTTTGTCAAAACAACTGCACATATTCCTGTTGGGCTAGAGTTTGGCAGGATGCAAAGATTGCATCTCTCCCTTTGAATATCCAAAGAAAATGGAAACCTGGCATTTTAATCTTGCATGGATTTCTACACATCCCTTTCAACAGCTGGGATAAGCTCCTCTGCTTTATCACACATTTTCCCTTGTGTTATGAATCACCACCTTCTCTTCAGGCAGTTCACATCCAGGATTCTTCAGTCTTTGGAACTTCTTGTGTTTGACTAAGGGGAGGAGAAAAAGGTTGTAAAGGGACTTGCCCAAGGATAAGATGGATCTCAAATTTGGTTGTCTGACAAGAAATGAATTGTCATATAATTAGAGCTAACTGACATTTCTGCTTTTGGGGGAAATATTTTGAGAAAATTCACTCAGTTTTCCAACAGAGCTCTTACGAGGGTCTCACAGAGAGGAAATTCCATACGTTTTTTTCCTCTGGAAGGAAAAAAAACAAAACCCAAAACTGGTTTTAGCTGATTACTCTGAAATGAAAGAGAACAGCTGTCTGCTCCAATTCCCCACTCCCAGGGAAGAAGGGCTTAAAGCCCTCCTTAACCTTCATGTGGAGCTTGGATTCCTGGAGCTCTCACAAGCTCTGTGCTCCTGCCAGCAGCCTGGGATGGGCATCCCAGCTCCCAGGCACAGAAGGCAGCATGAGGTGGAGTTTCCTGGGAGCAGAAGCTGGGGAGTTTGAGTGTCTTCCTGGACAGCTGCTGAGGAAAGAAGCCGTGTTCTGACCCACCCCATGAGCAGTTACCTCTAACTGATGCACAGCCACAGACATTTCCAGTGTGGACCAACCAGTGATGGTTTCCATGGGAAATCTCTTGTGACGGGAGCTCCTCACCTCTTTTACACATATTGCTGATAAAGATGTATAGTGCCATTAAAATTTGGAGTATTGCTGGAGGAGATCTCAGTTAGGGAATCTGCTTTGGAAGGTCACTGTTTGGATAGGAGCTTAATGGTGGTACCCAAGCATTGTAAGCAGGTGATCAATAAACCAGAAATGTCTGAGTTATTCCCTTTCTGCTTTAGTGACCTCACTATTTTAGAGCTTTCCCTTTTATGAAACTCGCCCCGTGTGAATTTGCTCACAGCTGTAAGAGCGATTTAGTTCCACTCATTAGCGATGAAGCAAAGGTCCATAATAAAAAAGAAAGGATAATACATCACCTAATGTATTTTCTTCCCGGGCTTGATGCATATGGAGTACTTTAAAGTATTAGCTGTTTTCAGATACAGTAGAAGTATTGTGTGTTTTGGAAAACTTAACTGTGTAAGTAACAGGAGACCTCGGCCATACACTTCACTATTAAATCTTTTCTGAGAAGTATGGAGAAACGTGTTTGCTGTGCGTGTGTTTGTGTGAGTTATGGGCTGTGCAGATCAGCGAAACGCAAATTAGCAGTCCTCTACTGTCCTGTCATATCTCGACTCGCAATGGCAGAGTTCAGAAGTTCATTGCTTGGGGGAGGCAAAAAAGAGAGAGAGAGAGGAAAAAAAAAAAGAAAGTTTGCTCTGACTTACTTGTGCTTTTATGAAGACTGTCTGGAGCTAAATAACCCCTGGTGAACTTGTATCCTCCAGCCCAGCTGCAGCCTTTCAGCTCCAACAAAGACCACTCACTAAATGCAGGAAATGGAGCGGCGCGTGGGTGAGTGGCTGACTCCGCATTCACACCCTGCCTGTGTTCCGGGGGAGCCCAGCCCTGCCTGCACAGCCCTCTGCATGTGCGCCTGGAAAAAATAATTCCAGCCGCAGAAAGCTGCGCTTTCCATTGAGTTTTCCCAGCAGTGCAGCTTTGTAGAAACCACAACAAAAACATGGGGCTGCAGGATTTTTATTCTTCACATTCCTCGCTGCACAAAAAGCAGCACCAAATGTTTTTCTGGAAGCAGGATTTCCAGCCATGGAGCAGTGATTTAGGAGAGTGAGAATATCAGTTTCCAAGAATGTTTAGTTTGGAAAACTTGGAGATTTACTTGAGACGTCACCAATCTATCTCCTCCGCTTTGATTACTCCTTTTCCACATACATTTATTTAGCCACCGGCTGTTGTTCTTTTACCCTCGAAAAATCTGTTTTGATGCCCCTAAACATCGTCTTCTTTGTTATGCTAAGGCGGGAGATAGAGCAGCGTGCAGAGTGAGAGATAAAAGCAGTGTTGTTTTATGGATCCTACGCAGTGTACTTTGCAGGAACTTTAAAAATAATTTGCACAGTGCTCCTCAGTGGGACAAATGTTCTGTAATATCATTTACAAAACACGAACAAAAGAATATTAACAAAGACGAGTAAGCACAGATTTCCTCATTTCACAGGTGAAGAAACAAAGCTCTGTAAAACTTATTTGTTGATACAGGGCCTGGTCAGGGTTAAAAAGGGTGAGGCTCAGCCTGCAGGGCCATCATGTCCATATATCATGGTAGTTGCAGTGAGATGGGAATTTGAAGTGGCTGAGGAAAGACGTGGCTGTTTAGCAGTTTAGTCATTAGACTTTGCTGCTTGTGGAACATGATATGTTGGAGATGTGTTTAGGTGACGTGGATTTCTATCATTGGAGTGTAAAAACAACCCAGAACCTCAACTGCCCCTGCCAGATGCTGTAATATTTTGTATTAGGGTACTTAATATTTTAAACAAAAAATTAAATTTTGTGGTTTTCAAAGAGCAGAAGTTTCCTTGGGATCTTCAGCCCTGCAGCCTGAAATGAAGCAAGAGGGCTGTTGTGCCAAGGGGGAGAAGGTCCCCAAAGGAGCAGCTGTAGAGGAATGCCTGACTGGCAGTGGCACTATCCATTTGCACTTTTTATTAAAACTAGAGATTGGTGGTTTAAAAATAGTTACAATAAAGCTTGTGAGAAGAGGTTAATGCACAGTAGTTAGAGCTTTGCACATCTCCTGGCTCTGCTGTTCTCCAGCTGCTGCCTGCTGGCCTCTCTTGGGAGGCAGACGATTTTCAGGCTCACTGTACACGGGGCAGTGCTCTTGGTCAGTGGCAGGGTCACAGGAATGCTGTCAGGATAGGACTTGGAGCCCACATGTCCTGCCTGGACACCATCACGGGTCCCCCCAGTGCAAATGCCTGCCTTTGAGAGGCTGAAAAATATGTCCAAGGTGCCTTGTGGAGCCACATTCATGGATTTTTCTGGCCCCTCCACTTGCACCAGGATGCCCCAGTCTCTGCTACATGTGAGAGAATGCATTCAGAATTTTTCCTCTGCAAAGTATTGGTCAAAGGCAACTTAAAATGATCCAGGTGTTACAATGGTGTTCCTGTCTTTACCTCTGGCACCCTTGTGGTCATACATTGTACACATTCGGATGCTGAAAACAGATTTTTTTTTTTTTTTTTTTTTTAAATTCCTCCCAGAATCATATTTTTTGGCTGGATCAGTTCCCTGAACTGACTGACACTGTGATTGCATTAATGTGAGCACAGGAGAAGATGGGGGCAGGCAGGACAATGGGATGACAGCATCCCAGGCTCAGTTTGGTGTAGGCTGTCTCCTCGGTTGCTGGAACAGGCTGTATCTGTGGTGGCTGGTGAGACATAAATTTGAAGATAATTTGTGCAGGAGAGTACAGCAAACAAATCCACTGATAGACTTCCCAAGCCAGTGGAGGTAATCCTGTATCTCAGCTACTACACAGCCTAAGTAAAACTGTCTCTTAGATTTTTGAATTTATTTTTAATCAGTTGGTTATACAGTGGTTTCACTCTGTGTCATCCATGCTTAGTTGTGCTTCTGCAGTGTAATCCTGTTTATCAGTAACTGGGATTATTCTGTAGCTGGAGCTGAATCTCTCATTGAGCAGCTCCAGGAGGAGGGCTGGTCCCCAGAGGCTGGTCTGAGCAGATGTACACCAAGAGTTTTGCAGCCTGCACATGGCAGGCTGATGTTTTTTCCTTTTCTCACTGGACGTTTCTATGTCCTCATAACTGTAGATACAGCTGCCTTTTCTTCAGTGCCTACAGCATCAAGACAAAAATTAATTTGGCTTTCAGTGCTTCTAGCTGGTTTGCTTTTCTCCCCACTGTCTGCAGGAACATCCTGGGACACAGATTGACTGTCCTGGCCTAGCCTGTCTACGAGGTGCTCTCTTGTAGCTGCGCTTCAGTCGTGTCTCCCAATGGGCTTGACAGTAAACTGGAATCATCTGTCTTGCAAATGGCCTTGTCTTTAATTAGAAAATCTTTAATGTCTGCAGAGTCACACATGGGTGCCAGAGTTTGCAGCTCTGTAATCTAAGTTCTGTTGACTTGCTGGTTTTAGGTGTAAAGTTTTAAAAAATTATCTGTTGAGCCTCAGGATAGCAATATTCATTGAACCCTGTTAGCAGATTTTCAGGAGTTAATTCTGGCCAAAAACCCACCCCCTCTAATTCGTATTTTTCCACCAGTGAAACACTAAAAAGGTCTTCAATTCATTTTCTCATCTTCATCCCCAATGGCCAGCAGACTGTTTTCACAGTCTCTGTACAAGTGCTAATGCGTTTTTTGTTCTGTGTTGTGCTTTTCTGGTTTTGTCCAGTAGTTAGGTATCCTGAGCCTGTGTCATTAGCTTGTTTCCTATTAATGCTGTGCTCTTCCTGGCTGTAGTTTTTGTGGTCTGGCTGTTGCTGCCAGGTTTTGTGCATATTGTATGCTGGGCGGCACTGAGAGCAGTATGTGACTCCAAATTGCAGCCTCTTTCTGCTGAGGGGTTCTGTGGGAATGCTGTGACTGGAGCCAGAGCAGAAACCATGTAGGCTTCTTGGTGTACCCTCCCATTCCCTCTCATCCATGTCCATCCTGTGTTATGGGAACTACCTTGCTTCAGGCTTCGAAGGAGCTGTGTCAAAGGGCAGGACCTTGGGTGAGTTCTTTACCAATAAAACCCTTGAACTTTTTTCTAGTGTTGGAGAAAACGAGAAAAGCATAACCATGACCTAGCTTATGGGGTTGTGGAGGGGAGACATAGCCCAAGCCTAGATGGACCAGAGGTCTCCTGTCTTTTTCCTTTTTCATTTCTATAAGTTGTTCCTATATATTATAGCATGAGGAAAGGATGCTGCTTCTTTCCAGAGGATAATATTCCCAACTTTGGGAAGCATTTCATGGACAAAGCTTGTTGAGTTGTGCAGCGAAAACTATTAATGAAATAAAACAGCTTCATGAGAAGCAACACTTAGTGCTTTGTCTGTGAAGGAATCAGTCTTTTATGAAAGACTTTGAGTTCCCTGATTTATTTATTTATTTATTTATTTTATTGAATGAGCAGGATTGTTTAAAAAGGGTAGTGGGGAATGTCACTCGGGAAAAGCCCCCTCCTCTACTCACTCATCGATTCTTATAACATTAAAAAAATTAATTTAAATTGCCACTTTCCTCAAAATGAAGTGTAAAGCTTCCATAGTTCTGTTGTTTAATTTCCCAACTGGATATGAAATTAAGGAAATTGTAATTGTTTGACCTCTCGCATCAGGGAGTCTAGGTATTTTTTCATCTGTTTCACCGGAGTACATCTATATGAGAATAATGGCTTCCCTAGAGACTCCATTTCTTGCAAAATACAATCTAATGAATTAAAATACAATCTAATGAATTAAAATATATCTCCTCTTCTTGGTGCTTTTTCACGCTGTGATCTGCCTTGGGTTTGAGTGTGGGGTTGAATTGTCTGAAGGCTCTCAGAATACTTCCTCCTACTGAATTGTTCTTCCCGAAGTTTGCCCATGGATTGCATCCTCTGGCTTGGGTCGGTTGTCTTTCTTACACAGTTCACTAATTTTTCCTCACTAAGCATTGCTAATGTGCCTTCCACAAACTTGCAGCTTTTTGAGCTTTGATCCAGGAACCTTTCCAAAATCAGCAAAAACAACTAAAAAAACGGGACTCTTTTTTCCCCTCCTCCTTTCTTTGTGTCCTTTGTTACGGAGGAGGACCGCAGATATTTAGGACCATTTAAAGCCAGACAAAAAAAAAACCAACCCCTCTCATTTGGTGATTTCTCCAAAACACCAGTTGATTATTGTTGGCAGGGATATCACACTGGAAAGGACTAGCTGTTCTGTGTGGTTTTGAGGCCAGAATGCTGCTGGGATTATCCCTGGTGGCTGGGTGGAGCTCGCTGGGTACCTGCCTGAGAGCCACAGCGTTCTCATGCAGCAGATGGACCTCTCTTGGAGGCAGAGAATAAGCTGACACCAAAGAACAAAGTTCTTCTCCCCCAAAAGGTAAAAAACTATTTTGAATATCACTGAAAAAGCAGCAAATACTGGTCTTGAGATCTCTGTGCTCTGTATGGCTGATGAGATGGACGCAAGATTTTTCAGAGGATCTAATGTACTGTCTTTTAGAAAACAGCTGGGTATGTCAGAGTGTGAAGTAAGGGAAAATTCAGTTCAAAATTCAAAAAATACATTCATTTTGAGGACTCTTACAGAGACATTTTTGTCCCCAAAATCAGTGCTAGGATAGATGGGAATGGAGGCTGAGCTGACTTGCCAGCAGAATAAGTGTTCAAGAGCAAAACTGCTCTTGAAGAGAAAAGATGAGCAAATATCAACTTCATTGATATATTTATCTGTCAGGGATTGCAAGGATGAGTTCAACTGGAGCTATAATCCCTTGCTTAGCTCTTATTTCCCAAACAGGCCACACAAGTGGCCTCATGCACACCCATAGCAGCTGGTAAAACAGCTCCATTTGCGCAATGGAAGAAGTTGGCAGGAGAAGTCTGTCAGGAAGGTTTTGCCAGGATTTCATGGCAGAGAGGTGACTTTGTCAATACCACACAAATCTGGTCCAGATCCGATCAGAAGTCAGGACCTGCTCTGTCTCACTTCAGGTATTAGCAGCTCTGGTTTATGTAGCATATGTATCTGAGCTCTTAATATGTAAAAATACTTGAATTTATTTCCCTTTCTCCAATCCCTTTAAAAGGAGAGGAACATTTCAGCGTGCCCCAAAGAAGTTAGCGACAAAATGGCAGTCTGTGGTTCAGGGCAAGCCTCTCCATACCAGGCTGGCAGAGGAGGCTCCCAGGAGCAGGGTGATGGCCGGGGTGCTCCGTGTGCTGCCAGACCACATAGGTGTGAGCCGAGCTGAGCTGAGCCGAGCCGAGCTGAGCCGAGCCGAGCAGCAGGAGCAGAGCCCTGCCCGAGCTGAGCCGAGCCGGGCAGCAGGAGCAGAGCCCTGCCCGAGCTGAGCCGAGCCGGGCAGCAGGAGCAGAGCCCTGCCCGAGCTGAGCCGAGCCGGGCAGCAGGAGCAGAGCCCTGCCCGAGCTGAGCCGGGCAGCAGGAGCAGAGCCCTGCCCGAGCCGAGCCGGGCAGCAGGAGCAGAGCCCTGCCCGAGCTGAGCCGAGCCGGACAGCAGGAGCAGTGCCCTGCCCGAGCTGAGCCGAGCCGGACAGCAGGAGCAGAGCCCTGCCCGAGCTGAGCCGAGCAGCAGGAGCAGAGCCCTGCCCGAGCTGAGCCGAGCAGCAGGAGCAGAGCCCTGCCCGAGCTGAGCCGAGCCGGGCAGCAGGAGCAGAGCCCTGCCCGAGCTGAGCCGAGCCGGACAGCAGGAGCAGTGCCCTGCCCGAGCTGAGCCGAGCCGAGCCGGGCAGCAGGAGCAGAGCCCTGCCCGAGCTGAGCCGAGCAGCAGGAGCAGAGCCCTGCCTGTGGCCCACGGGCAGCTGCAAGGCAGCAGCAGCAGCAGCCAGCTCGCTCTGGCACCGCAGAGAATCGAGCCCTTTGTATCTAACCATCCAGACCTAATACACTGACATGGTCGTCATCAGATACACCCTTTAAACATGTGTCAACTGTATCTGGCTGCTTTGAACAAGTGGGAAAGTGTTCTTGGACTGCTTTGCTCTCCGCATTTCTACGGAGTTTCCCACTGTCCATTTTCCATAGTTACTTACAGCAATTAACTGGAATTCAGGGCTGCAGCGGCTGCACGCAAAGTCTCTCAAACCACACCTGTGGCTTTTTTGTGTCACATATAATTCATGGCTGAGTGATGCTTCCTGCCTTGTCATCTTTAGTCCTGGATGAATGAATGGTGTAGCTAAATCAGCTTAGTGCCGAACTGAAGTGGTGGTTCATGTTTAGCTGTGGCTCTTGCACAAGTCGTGCAGAAACTTATTTGTGTTGGTATGGCTGGGTGTTCACTGGAGGCTCCAGCTCTTTTGATATCGGATCCACTCACAGCTTGCATGTCCTGCCTCAGCTTTATTTTCCCTTCCAGAGGCATAGATACTACATGAATCACTGTGTCTTTGCAGAGGCTCCAATGGGCAAAGGTATTTGTGCTGAAACCTCACCAGGCTGTAATTAATCTGTAGACGAGAGGAAATGGTTTTGTGACAGCTAAATGAAGACCAAATAATGTGATGTGATGAAAGGTATGCTCAGTAGTCAGATTCAAGATCTGAAGTTATATGAGTTTAGCTTTATGGTGAGCTGAAAAGTGTTTGAAAAAAGAATTGCCTCAAGTCCCACTTAGCAGCAGACAAAAGCAGAGGAAAACCTGCATGTAATTATATATTAATATGCAGAAAAGTGAGAAGAGATTTTAAAAATTACACCCTGTTACTCTGCGTATTTGAAAACATTTGGGAAACTTACACATAAACTATATGTGAGTGCTGTACACAAAGGCATGTGCTTTCTGCATTAGATCTGTGAGATCAGCACATGTGCCAGTGAACAGGCTGTCTTTTCTTTGGGCTTTAGTTATGCTGAGATAGAAGACATCTGATAACCTTAACAAAAATATTGCAGACTTTTGTAAATTAGGCTGCTTTTTCCTCCCCCCCCCCCCATTCGAAATGTTTTGCAAAAGGAAAGAAGTTGCTGATCATCTTGTTTGAAAGTTAAATATTTCTCCAGTGAAAAGTTTGGGGATTATGTTTTTGTTTGTTTTTAAAGAAGGATGTAATATTTTAAAGTCTTGTTTCAGCTTGTTCATCATAAATTACACCTTTGATGCAAGTTCTCTCACATTACTTCATGTGTAGCTGGGATTGGTTTTAGCAAAAAGCCCAGTGGTAAACATGGCAGCTTCCCTGTAGTTTGCTGACTCTGACCTGTGGAGTAGGCACTCAGACTGGTTGATGCTGAACATTTCAAGCAGCAGCAGCAGTTAATCCTTAGCTAACTGGATGACCTTCCACAGCATTGAGATTTCCCATCTCCACTTCTGTAGGATCAGAGAATCCCAGAAATTTCAGATGACAGAAAGCTGAGGGGAGCTGTTTGTCCCCAGTCTCCAGCCCCAATGGGGCTTGCCACCAGCACTAGGCTAAATTGGGCATGGCTTGTCCAGTGGAATCTTGCAAACCTCTTTGGAAAGAGGTGCCTCAGCCTCCTGTGGGTGACCTGGTCCAAAACTGCGTGGTCTTCCTGGAGAAGACTTTCCAGAACACCCAGCCTGAACTCTCTAGGGAGTGTTATGTTATTTGCCACTACCAGAAAATGTTTGGCTTTTTTAGAGTTATAACTGCAGACTCTTATATTAGTCATGTATACATGCTTATTTTCTGTTTTATCCTAAGACTTTGATAATGAAACTGCAATTAGACTGTATTTAAGATAAAACCAGATTAGGACTACCAAATTCAATGAAATCTTAATTTCACTATGGCTGTATCGTAACTATACCTTAGTAACATCGTAAGACTGTGACAGTATTGTTATTAGGACTGTGATTATTTTCATCACTATCTATCTCTATACTCAACAGGAACATACCATTTCAGCCTGCTATCCCTAATTTTGATAGCACAAAGCAATGATTTTTATGACTGGGCAGAGTTGCATACTGGTAGGAGAATAAGTTTGATTCTCTTATGACTTCAGCATCATCAACAAAATGATCAAGCCCTGTAAATTTACCTTATAATTATGATGTCAGAAACAATATAACTTGGTTTTCAGGTTGACTGAGAATGTGCCCTGGGAATTTGAAGGAAATATATTTTTCTCATTTGGAAGCTGAATAACTCCTAACAGAAGTATTTCAAGAATATTTATGTAGTTCTGTGATGTTACACTCAGCAAGTATTTTATAAATAGCTGAAGTTTTAAGACCAGAGCATCTCATTTTTAGTTCCCATTTTATTTACTTGTCATAAACGAACTCAGGACTCTGCACCTTTTGTTTTTTTGTTTCAATATGATTTGCATCTTACACACCTCCAGCAATACTCACTTTTCTCTGAGATGGAAATTACTAATTTAAGTAAGTGGGTTGTAGATAACTTGAATCTTGAGAAATGAATGTTGAAGGAAAAGCTATGTTTCAGTACTTTGGTTAAGACATAGGACAGTATTTTCAAATCAGTGTAGAGAATTGGCTGCTGGAATCTTAGGGACACTTTGGAATACCTTGTATGTGCAGAGATGGGCCAGGTATCGTAACTCATTCTGGCTATATAATTTCTTTAAAGCATCTTGTCGTAGACATCCAGAATGCTCCAGAAGTGAATGAAGGCAGTTCCTGGGTCACTTTGATAGAGAGGAAAATCCAGAGCTGTACAGGATGCTGGCTGCTTCTCCAAGTCACATGAAGGGGACTATTCTTTGTACCTCTAGTGAATTAGAGTGTCAGAAGGGCTTTGTCTTCCAGATCTTCCTTAAGGAAGGCCCCTCTCAGTCCTGCTTTAAGGGGTTTTCCAGACTGATCTGGAGGAGGTGGTGAAAGCAAAGGGCACAGGGGTGTGGGGAATGATGCCATCTCATACAACAGTGGGTATGTGAGCTCGTCTGCTGTGATGGGAAGCAATAGCCCTTCCAGCAGCAGCTGGCTTTGCTCCTGTTGGTGCTAGTGTCCAATACCAGTCACCTGCTTTGGAAACAAACAGCCCCCGCTGGAGCTGTGCATCCTGGCTGTGCAGCAGCACAGCTCTGTGGGTTTGCTTTCTTACCTTCACGCCTCTCTCCTCCCCTTCCCCCACAGCTTCTACTATGCTTTCTCTTGTAGACAGCAGTATAGGATCAGACTGCTTTTCATTTCCATCACTTTTCCCTGCTGTGACTGAATCTGTTGCAATTAAATTTTAATTGAGATGCACACTGCTTAAATAGACACAAGACAGCTACAGCTATCGCTAATTAATTTTCTTCCAAAATGACAACATTTAATAATTATATTCCTTGTCACTTACATTATTTATACAAGTTTAACTCTGGGAATTTTTTTAAAGACATGTCAGCTGTGAAAGTGCTTTATGGTGTTAATCTCCTGTAAGGCAATTGTGATTAACTTCAGAAGTGGAAGTATGTTTATGTTGCATTTATTAAAAGAACATGTAGCTCTGCAAGTTTCAGGAAAAATTGAGGTATTTCTGTAATTGGCAATAGTGTTTCTGGTTGCAATATTCAAATCTAGAGAGGCCCTAATGGTAATAATTTGTGCTTCTGTATCATCTCTGATCTGACAGTCTCTAAGCACTTTCTGACTATGACTGAACAAGCTCACACCTTCTGCAGAAATCCCTCCCCAGTTTCTTACTTCACCTGACATAGCACAAAGAGATCATCTGCTGCCCCAGCTTGCAAAAGTCCTTGCCCTCTGCTCCCTTGCTCTAATACTGGGCAAAGAAAATGACCTTTTTGCATTTTAGCCTGAGGAATCCATCACTGGTTGCTGTCAGACAGGGTGTTGGATGAGTGGGACCATTTGTCTGTTGCAGAGTGACAGTCCTTAGGCAGTGCTGTGACACTTTGGGGGTTCTGTCTGTGCTTAAATACATCTGTGCTGCATCATGGCATAACTTTGGTGTTTGCAGAGAGGTGCATCATCATCAACCTCCAAACTTCAAACATTCACAAAACAGGCAGAAATTTCTCGGGACAGCTGTGAGGAGAATTTTTCCAGCCTCTCCTGTGGGGATGTATGGCTGTGACGTTCCCTCTGCAGAACAAAGGAGCTGGCTATTGAAGGTGAGATGCATCAGCCCTGGCATTTTACTGGCAGATCAGGAAACTTTGGGAATGACTGAAGAATTGGAGGGCCTTTTTTTTCTCAGTGAGGATCCTGTCTGGGGTGAAAGTTTAAGCTGGAAGCTGCAGCAGAGGATTTTTCTGGGTCAGAGAAATAAATGTGGGAGGGTGGGACAGGCAGGACTTGGATCTCTCGGAGAACTCAAGACCAGTAAAATTCAAAACTAGATGTGAAAAGTGACTGCAAGTACCTGGGTGTGCATATTTTCTCTACTAGCATCGAATAACTCTTTCGAAATCTTCACACCTTTCTGGTCACTAGCACAGTAAGCTACTCTGGGAACAGAGCTCTGGCAAAGTGTGTGTTTGCATTTATTAAGGATGTTGGGGATTAGTACTGATGTTGCAGAGCAGAATGAGTTGGATGATGAAACCCCATTCCAGGAAGGCTCAACAGAGAAGTTTTCCAATGATGGATGAAAAGCAATTGTACTGTGTGCTGTTGTGATCAGAGTAGGTTAAGATGTGGCTCTAGAAGGCTGATCAACTGGACATTTGAAATTATTCAGCCAAAGTAAATTTAATTAACTATGTTAAATGTATATATAAGGAAACTCTTTTGTTGGACATTTGGGAGAATCATAATTATTACATAAATTTCCTGCATTTTCTTGAAGTTATTTTGATGTATCTTCTAGTGAATATATAGCAAAAAAAAATCCAAAACCTCTGTTTTAAGATGGATTTTAATGAAAAACTGTCTGATCATCTCTATCCTCATGTACTGTCACAGCAGCAAAATGGCATTACAAAAGCTTTTCACTGTCATTTCACTTTATTTTCCCCCTCAACTTTGATAATAGCAAAAGACACTGGGCAATATTTAGTGCTATTTTGGTATCTGTAGTGCTATTTTGGTATCTGTTTGGTTTCTTGTGCAATGTTGCTCTGTGGCAGGTAAGCCAGGAAAGTGCATAGAGGACTTTTTAGAAGCAATGGAACCTTTTTGCACCTTTATTTTACAGCATTTCTCAGTAGGCTGTAGTTCACTACACTCTTCCTAAGAAGGTAGTGCAGTTAATGATTTTTGTGCTTATTGGTAATACAGTCACAATTCTTGGCAGAGACACAAGGTCTACGTAGCACACTCTGAAGTGTGCTCTGGTTCTGGGGGCCAAGGTCTGTTCCATTGCACCTGAAGAGGCAGGAATCATTTATTCCTCCAACAAATAGATCTCTTCCTATGTGTGTTTTCCCTGAAGTTGTTTACACACGATGTTGTTTGCTTTGAGGTCTTGCATGCTCTGTAATTTGCATGTGGTGCTGGGGTTGTGGATGGTCCTTCCTTTGACTGCCAATTCTCACGGTCTCAGACAGCCTTTGGCTGCCACCGCCCCTGGGTGGCTGTGGGGGCTGGAACCCAAAATGCCTTTAGAGATTTGGGAAAAGCTGTAAGTTCTCTGCATGGCACTCAGTGTCAGTGTCCCGGTCCCAGCCAAAGGGCTGGGCAGCAGCCCCGTGGCCTCGGGGCTGTGTTGTGTCATTACTGATCAGCAAAAGGGAAGGACTAAACATTAAGGAAAGTTCACAGCTCCCAGTCTTGTGTTCTAAAAATCTCAGCAGGCTGCAGCAATGCAAGACAACCCAGCCCGTGCTTCAGGTCTGTTTCTCTGAAGGCATCTGCCTGGACATATTCTCTAAATAAAGAACAATCTTTGGTTACAACAGTGCTACGGGAAGACATCTACTGTTTTCTCAGTGTGCCACTAATGATTGGGGGATGTCCAGTAATTCTTATTTTCAAAAGATATATTTTCTCTCTTTTTTAAAAAAAATTAACATTTATAAGGATTTATTAGCAATAAACCTGTGAAACGCTGAATTTGCAGTGAAGATACTGTCTCCAAAACAGAAATTATGTTAAGCTGTCTCACTTATAATACATGAAAGGCTGGGAAATGCCCAAGAGGACAAGGTGGTACAGAATGTTGGGTAGTTATGGATATAGTTTAGAAACAATTGTGTGGTCATCTGTAGCTGGTGACAAATCCTCCATCCTAGTGCCTTCAGTTCTGTGAAAGTCTGGATTCAAAAGGACGACTGCAGAGAAGGGAAAAAACAGATGTTTAATTTCTTCACTAGAGAAAAAGAACTGGCTTTTCAGTCAAGTGCTAGGTTATGACAGCAATTAAAATGCATACTTGAATGGGTTTTTCAGTATTTGTAGTGTATAATTTTGAATTTCAAGGTTCCCTGATACTGTGTGTTATGCAGAGAGCAAGGAGATATAAGAAGTATAATCCTTTTTGTGAGGGACAAGCGAGTTACAATAAATGAGTTACGCAAGTGATTATTCCCTTACAGGAGGAAAAATAGAGTTAACTGTGGAACCTAGTACTTCTAAAACCAGAACAAGTGTATTCACTAGTTACTGATTTTCTGAGGGGATCTGATTCTTTTCTTGGAGACCTGTAGTGAAACAGAAAGCAGCCCAAGTTAGTAGTGTTCAGTTATGAAAACTAGTTATGAATGAGAGTGGGAGTGGGCAGATATCTCTGGCCCGTATGACCAAACCCACTCAAAGAACACATATTTAGGCCCTGATGGAAGAAAGTGCATATGCATTTGCTGAAGTCTTCCTGAAGCCAATGAGATTGAAAGCATAGTGTGGTAGGCTTTGATAGGCTTTGAAAGAGGAGACAATGGCTGAGGCAAAACAAAAGAGCATGCCATCAAAGGATGTAAAGCAAAGTGACAGGAAAAAAGTGACAAGCTAGGAAAATGTGCTTTGTTCCCACATTCTGAATGGCTGTGAAATCAGCTTTGTACTCATTAGAGCCAATGTAAAGGAATTTGCTGTAAATGGAAATGAATGGGTTAGAGCTGGTGTTTTGAGTTCAGATGTGTAGGTGAGTGGCAGGAAGCTCAGGGAAATGCCAAACTCTGAGACACTGTGCAGAAGGAAGAAGCAGGAGTCAGAGGTGGCCTAGAGGCAAAAATCCTACAGTGAGGTTGGAGGAATCTGAGGACCACCCCTGGTTTCAAACTTGGATAACAAACAAGATGCTATCCACTTCTACAGCGATTGGCATCCTTTGCTAACTTCTAACCACGGCCAGACTGCTGTGAGAGAGATTTGAGAGACAGTTCTGTGTGGTTGGAGGGAATTAGGTCCAAACTAGGTCAATCTGACAGTAAAATGTAGGTAAGATTGAGTGGAGAGAAAGCCCAGAGGCAACTGGGCTTTGAATACAGCTTAGCTGTAGTGAACAAGAAGGAAGATGGAATGAGTTATAGACACAAGTGGGATTTTGGGTTTAAAGGGAGGCAGACCAACGCAGACCAGGAAAAAGAGAAAAAAAAAAAAAAAAAAAAAAAAAAGCAAGGAGAGCAAGAAAAGTAGTTGTGGCATGGTTAAGAAGATGATTGTAGAGGAGTGAGATGATTAAAGGAAAGAATAGATGAAACTTCAGGAGCAGGGAGGGAGTTGTAGAGAGGAGGTAAAAGAGCTTGTTTTGACTGTTTTCTTGAGGAAGAACTCAACAAGCTTGCATGCAGAAAAAGATAGGGATATAGAGTATAATTATGTGCATTAATATGCAAGAGAAATAATGTACAGTAACCGCAAGGTAAATTGCAACTGTTTTAGTAAATAGTTCTATATTAACCATGACTGGTTTAGTTATAACTAAATAATAACTATAACTAAAACTAGATGTATGTGTGTAAACACACATGCTCTTGTACAAGAGTTCTGTTCTGAAGAATTGATACAAATCCTTTGCGTTTTGTCTTAAATTAGAAAGCATAAAGATCAAAAGCAAGTAAGGAAGCCGTATTTACAGAATATCAGGCTAGCCTTAATGATTTGAGTCTTATGTAATGAAATAGTTAACAGAGTCTTCTTGTGTCTAGTGGCCACATCAGTTGCTGTGCCCTGAAGTCTGGCATAGCCTCTGAAAATCTATGGAGGCTCAACAGGTGCAAATGCAGTTTCCAGTGCTCAGGCCCTGACCACCAAACATGGTTCTTCTGCTTCACTTGTTTCAGGTGCACAGTCCTGTATGCACAACGTGGTCCCTAAACCTTTCCCCTGAGCCATAGCAACCTGCTGGCATTTGCTGAAAGTTCACTGCTGGCCTGTGTTCCGTTCCAGTGAGTTTTGGGACATGAGAAGTTCCAGCTTGTCAGCCCAGCTTGTTTTGTATGTGAAGCAGACACTGCAGGGCTGTGGAGGACCAGACCTCCTTGTATTCCCAGTCTTCTTCTGTGGAGACACCACTACTGGGGTTGAGAAGAGAGGTCTTCCCCTTAGCTTTTTAAACAAGAGAATTAAGTAAATGACAATGTTGTTTCTTTCCTTTTTTTTTTTTTTTTTTATGCTGGCAGCTGCTTACTAGATTAAAAAATGAAGTGAGTTCTTACAGGCTACAAAGTGAAGATTGTATGATACTCTGTTGGTTAATGGTTTTATAATTTTTTTATCATTTTTGTGCTACAAAATATTTGTAGCACAGTAGACATAACTGCATAGTGAAGGAATATATTCTACAACATTGCCATTGGCAGGACATAGACACCTGTCCTAAGTCCTAACACAAAAGAAAAAGATAGCGAACTTGGAAGGTAGACGCTAGTTGTCAGCAGAGTCTCTGGTTGTCAGCAGAGACAGACATGCTAAAATTTAATCATAATAAATGCAGATGTTTTGATGTGTGAAGGTATGGTAAACCAACCATTAATAATACCCTGATACATAGGTGCACAGAGGATCAAGGTGCTGATACAATCTAACTTTCTCTTTAATACCATCAGAGGACTTTCCTGTACATAAACCCATCCTGTGCTTAAAACCCATGTCCTGTGATAAGTCTTAGACTACAGCAGACCTCCTGGAAAAATACCGAACAAAATGTCAACTCTGCCATGCTAGAAAATCTGGCACCAGCCTGAATCTAGTGTTCTAGTGTTGTAGCTGGGAGCCTGGTTTCTAGTCGGAATTTCTCTAGTTTAATTTCAGTCTCTTAGCCTTTGCAATTGTGTATGTATTAATATTACTGATCAAGTAATTCTGCAAGTGCCTCTCTGTTGACCTCTCTTTCATTTTTCTCATGTGTGGAACAGGAGCCTTTACAATTTTCATCTCTCTGTTTGGACTGTGGGCACCAGAACTGCACATACTGTCAATTCAGGGTTAGGCAGAGAGGCATTACAGCCTCCCAAACTCTGTGTAAACAAACACATATTGCTTTAATCATTTTAATATTGATACCCTCCATAGAGCTTCTCAGCCACTGTCTGCCCACTATAAACTTCAAGTCATCTCCAGTCAGTGTTTCTCAGTTTTCATTTAAATCAATTATTTTCCAGATGTGTGGCCTTGTATGTGGTTGCTTTAGAACCTATAATCTTTATCTAGGCCATCTAGGCATGGAGACCATCTCACTGGTATAAAGCAATCATCTTTATTTACCATGTCAACAATCATTTGTCACTGACAGGCTTCATGACTGTATTTGTTTCCAGTCCCTGATACACAAAATGATTGTAACTCTCCATTCATATGAATGTTTCCACCAGATTCAGAAATACCAGTCAGGATTAATTTATATATTAAAGGAGCTATTCCACTTCTTGTTTATTACTCGTGTTCGTAGTGTTACAGTCTACACAATTAAGGAACCTCTTCTCTTTGAGTCCCTTGGTACCTTGATTAATTTTAATCTTGACATCTTGATTTCTGGCTAAATGAGTGCTCATTTTCACCCTTGTCTTTTGTCATTAGCTTAATACCCTCCTGAATACTTCAGCCTGTCTCCTGAAAGACTTATTCCTATCCCCTGTAATGACAGCCAGCCACATTGTACAGTTTCTTTTCTCAGTAGAAGATGGACCTGCTCTGCTGAAAACTTAGGGGCTCTGTCATTCACCACTTACTCAACTGTTAATTTCTGGAAATATATATAGCCTTGTAACTTGAGTCACAGCTCACAGAAACTGAATACTCTTCAAAGTATTGATTTCATTCTTTCTCATATAAAATTCCTTGCAAGGATTCTTGGTTGTTCTTGAATTTTTCACCAGCATGCTTGTATCCTTGCAGATTAGGCTTTGTTGTGGTTCATGGGTACATCCCATATAGCTCTGACCTGTCCTACTGAAGCAGCTGTCAGGTATTTCAACAGTTTTGAGGTTTTCAAATGCTGGTTGTGAGCATAATGCTGACCTTGATGACCTGCATGGGTCCTTTCCAACCCTAGATACTCTGTGTTCCTCTGAGAAACTCTTCTCCCATTCTCATCTGGATGATTTTTTCTCCATTCTCCTGTTTATGAACTGCCAACCATTTTATGTGGTCTGCATCCTGCCTTCAGCTGGCAACTGGAGTCTTATAAATACAATATGTGGAGTGGAATAAAGTGTGGAATAGCAGCCTGTGTGGTGTATGTGTTCAGCAGAGGAAAATAAGCCAACTGAAGTGTTGCTTTTTTGTTTTTAATTACATTCTTGTCTCCTTCCCAGGCTTCTCTCTTCTGCATGCTTACACATGTGCCTCTGGAGGGAGAATTCAATAGGCTGATGAACAGTACTGTAATGTTTAAAAATAAACCAAAATTTTGTAATGAAACATGTTCTGAAAGAACCTAGTTGCTATAGGGATTTTTGCAAGGATGCAGTCCTTCATCTTCCATTGCTCAAAATAAAGATTTTCATTTCTTGAGCCAAATGAGGGGTTTCTTATCCAAGCTTTGGAGGCTGTTCAATGTCATCTGGATGGACAAGTCACTACAAGACATCCCACCCCTACATAAAGCAAACCCATTAAACTTCAGTGCATGTGGTTTGTATTTGGGGTTTCATTCATGAGAGTTGAAAGCGCCCAAACTACTCCAGCACAGAAGTGAAACCCTGAGAGGATTCTCCTTCAGTCACCACTAAGCCAACAAAACATTCACTTTTCAAAAAAAATGCAGTGCTTTTCCTGTTGGCCAGATCTCCTGCACTGCCCCTTCTCAGCTCAGTGGAATCTGCATAAACATCTGTCCAGAATCAGTTTCTGTTCCTCTTGTAGTATGTGCAATTTACTTTTGTAGTATCTTTTACTCATAAACCTGATGAAAAGTCAATATGTTATTAGTGATTTGCAATTAGAGTCTAATTTTGTTGTAAACAGTTTAATGGTCCTCCACCCTGGTGTTCATACAGTCTGTCACCCACCCTGTTTAGCTGTAACCCACCCTGGTATAGCTGCCAAGCACCACAGATGTTTTCTCTGACATGTTAGTTATTCGAAGTTTCTGCTCTTATTGAAGCATGAAGACTCGATGAAGGGAGTTTTTGGGGGATTCTATATTGCTTATTTTTTTTTTCTTTTTCTATTCTGGTGTGTAAAGGTTTCCTAAAATAAAAACAATACTACTTCATTAGATACATGTGTGCCCACAGAGGTAGTATTTGTCTTTTTGGTTCTGTTTTTGGAAAAAACCCAGACAGTTGTGTAACAGGAAATTGAAAACTTCTTTGGATTTACATCAAAAACACGAACTTAGACGATGCTTTGCCACAATTCTCTCACTCTCTTACAACAAAAGCAAACAAATAAACAAAACCCAAGTGAAGATTCATGGACCAGTTATAATGGTGACGCATCACTTTTGAGCAATTTTTGTTTACCTGGTGGCATCCTCCCATATTTTCTGCAGCATGTTAATGCAGAGTCTGAATGCAGGAGTGTTTTGAGTATCTCCTTTGACGGTTTTTCGCATGTCAGAATTTGCTTAATGGAAATTTTCTCATGATAAAACATGTAGGATTGGTTTTGTAAAATTACAAGCATGACTTTGTTTTCCTGTTTTGCCACAAAAGACTCTTCCCTCCAGCCCCCACTCCTACATCTTCTTGGTTCTTCCAAAGTGAGAAGCAAAGATAACTTCTGAGGGAAAGGAGGGAAAGTTAGGTACCCCAGCCTGCATGTCTCGGCATGGACCAGTGCTGATTCTGTGTCTGGCTTTGAGCTTTTATGTCTGTTCCTATGTTTTGATGATGTATTGTGATTGTTTATTACCCAGCATCTGAAAGATAATTTTTGTTCAGGGCTCTAAAGTTGGAAAATTGAAAATATACTGGAAGTGGGAAAACGATTCAGATGTTCTGCTATTTTATAAATCAGACTTGTTTGTAATGAAGCAGCAATATTAAAGTGACATTAGTGTTTGTGAAAAATAGGAACACCAGGCTAAAAATGAAAATGGCTGAAAAATGGCTGAAATGTTAGTTCCTCTATTCAATATCATCTCCTTTCCAATAAATGCAGCACAGAAAGTAAACGGCTTTAGAAAGGGAAGAATCATTTATGTTGCAATGCAGTAGCCCCAGTGTTGTCATTTGGTGCCACAGTGTCCTAGAACAGCCTGGCCTATGGTTGACATTCCTGAAGGACTTGTGCATCTCTCCCACAAGTGCTATGCCACCTCTGTCAGCCTGGCCAGGACCGGGGGTCCCAGGGGCTGGCTGCCCTTTTGGGACACTGGCATTGCACCCTTGCTGTCCAGGACTCATCAGTCACTGCTGGAAGGTCTCCCAGGAGCTGCTGAAGGCTGCTTCTTGAGCAGGGAGCTGAATATTTACAGACAGTCCGTATGGTGATAATTTCTGAGTGCCACCACTAACTTCACTGTTCTTGTTTGATACAAATGGAAGGCTGCTGTGGTCAGTGTAAGCAGGGAGGACAGCACTTGTGACTCTTTCTGAGATGGTTTCCTTTCACATGGCTGGCACCACCTGAAGCAGGAAATTCTTTTTGTGCCTAGACACAAAGTCTTAGGAAGTCCATGTACAAAGAGTGATGGAGCAGGCTGCATTCTTTGAAGCTCTTTGTAGGGCATATTTCTTCTCTCAGAGACCCTTCCATGTCACCTTCCTTCCCTGTATCTCTCTTCCCTCTGTGCCCTGCTTCCCTGCCATTAAACATATCATGTTGTGCCTTCCCCTGCCCCAGCAGTACATGTATCTCTATCTCTTGGGGAATCAGGTCTGCCTGCAGTCTCTTGCTTCTTCTTTTCCATGCTTCTGTGTTTCCACAGGATTTGCCATTGTCTGTGCTTCATTCGCTCATATTCTTCAGTAAGTCTTTAAGGTCATCCCCCTATTCCCTTATTTCTTGTTTTCCAGGATCTTGTCCATCCTCAGGAACTTGGTGCTCTTTCCACATCCATCCAGTCATCCCTGCAAACATCCATCTTTCCCTCATGCCTCCTTGCATTTTTCCTTTTTTTTACTCTCTCGGACGGAGTTGTGCCTGAAATATCCCAGGACTTCTGGAGCTGGTGGGAGGTGATGTTACTGCAGTACAGAGAGACATTACTAAGCACCAGTTAGTTCTGGGTGCACTTTGACCCCTCTCAGTATTGCAGGGCAGCTTCTTCCTCGTGCTTTTGGTTTGCTGTTGCCATATGGAAATGGCAGATGGTGTTGATCAGGAAGTTAATCTAGAAGCGTATCCGTTTCATGCCGTACGCGAAGGATTTGTTCATTAAACTTAGAACTCTAATTTAAAGCCAATTAACGGAGTGATTTGAAGAGACATGTTGTTTTTGAAGTTCAAAAGAGATGCTAAGTCTCTGATTTCAGCCTTTGTACATTCCAGAACCTGTATAACTATTGCAGTTTTGCCAACTCTACTGGGGGTATTTTTGTCTCATTTTTCCCCCTCTCCTTTTCAATTTTTTTTCTTTTTTCATTTTTTTGAGTGATACAACTTTTGCCATAGGCTGAAATTGTTTGGTGAAGCTTTGTGAACACACAGATTTCTCAGCAATTTTAGCCTTACCTTTTTAGGCAGGCAGAAGCTGTGTGTCTTCCTATCCTGTTTGCTACTAGCACAGTTCCCTCCTCCCTCCCTTTGGCAGCCTGGTATTACTCTTCTCTGAGCAAGAGTCAGGGTAGGGGGTAAAAAAACAGAATAAGTCTTGAGCAGCTCTGTTCTCTCCTAGCACTGCTTCTGCCAGAATGAGTTTGTCTCTGCTTCCTTTCTTCCCAGAAGAAGGTAGGGACCCACCACTGAAGGTTTCTTGAGGGGAAAGGGCAGGAGCAGCCCCCAGACAGAGAGCTACTGCCCCAGTGTACAACTCTAATATCCAGGTGTAATCAACCCTGCAGGAGTGGTCCAAGAAGACCATTCCGAAGAAATGTCAAGATGGGAAACCTTGTGTCAGGAAGACCTCAAAAGTGATTAGTTTTGAATTAACATTTGTGCTGTTTTTACCTGAGATTGATACTCTGTAAATAGTTGTGGGTCCTTCAGCAGCAGACAGCATGTTTGGATAGTCCCAAGATTTAGTAGTGGCGTTTAGACAGAAAAACTTTCTTTAGTAATTTGAAGCTGTTGCTGATATAAAAGAAAATAGAGAGGTCAAGTTTTGCTGTGGTACTGAGCCTATGACTTCACCGGGTTAACTGCTGCTACTTCCATGTAATTGAGAACATAATTTGGCTCAAACCCTGGGAGACTGAAAAGGATCACAGCAGCCACTGTATTAAGCCAATGTTCAGAGCAGCTGGCTCACGCTGAATTTCATAAGTAGATCATGTATTCAGAAGTCTTTAGCTGTATGACATAGTCATTGCAAAAGAAGACATGGTGGGAGTAGGTCCCTGTTTATCTTAACTAAAGCAGCACACCAGGAAAAGCTGGACTGTGCCTACACGAGGGTGATGTGGCAGGATTGATTGTCTCCCTGTGGGTACCTGAGCACAAACCTGGCCAGAGCTGTGCAGAGGCTGCCCTTGCTTATCCCAGCTCCCATCAGTCTTGCCAGGAGCCAGCAGCAGTGGAGCTGCACACTGGCTGTGGTGCTGGTGTCAGCAGCCAGCACACCTCCAGCCTGTCCCCTGCAGGTGATGCCACTTCACTGGCACTGCTAGGGCTGTCTGTGGGGTTCGGTGGAGATGAACTCAGAATGAAGAGAGAACACACACTGGTCTGAGAAAGCCCAAAATATTCCCAAAAGTGAAATGGCTTCTGGAAGCATGCTTTGAAAATCCCTTTTTGCCCCTACCATGGGGCTACCAGGCTTGAAGGTGGCATTCAGGATTGGATCTGTGTCACAGTGTCTCTGGCAGTGCCTGCCCTCTACCAGAGGATCACTCCTATGGTAGCACTTAATCTTTGAGCACAAATAGGCAAAATTGGCCATTCATTTTTCACAGAGAAGAAAAAAAAAGTTTTCTGCCCTGTCTAGGGGTGGAGAAGGGGATTTCCTGATGATAGAACAATCCTGAAGAAGGAAATAATTGCCTTAAAAAAAAAAAGGATGTGCAGAGGGTATTGCTGATGAGTATCTGTTCATTCCTGAGTTTGCCAGCAGTCCTACTCAGGCTGTTGCCCTCCAAAAGAGAGACATTTTCGGACAGCACTTCAGACCATTCCTCAAGCACTTAGCGGGAGGGATTGTTTTATTAGGAAAGTTTACGGCTTCTTGTTTTCCCTCAAAGGCAAATGTGACTTTGTTGTTTTTAATTCTGTTGGGATTTCTCCCTTTTAATATACAACGCAGCTGTTAAAATAGCTGGGGTTGTCTAGGGCAAATCATATAGCACTTTCCTTGTTCAGATCTCAGATGGCTGCCTTTTTAGTGTCACTGCAGAATTATATTACAGGGCATATGAATAGTGTTGGTATTAGTGTCAAAATCAATTACCCAGCCCTCCTCCTGCAGAGAAAGCTACAAACCTTAGGAAAAATCTGAGTAATCCATTCTGGTTTTTTAATTCTGAGTAATGACGGAGGGCAGAGAGTTGTGCTTGAATAAGTGCATAGGGTCTTTCTCTGTATAGTCACTCCTAAATGCATGCTCTTTACAGGAAAAAGCAGGCTCCCTGTGAAACCCTTTTTCATGCCAAATGGCTCGCTGCTAAGATTAATCTGTCATTGAATTTATAAATTCTGTGTGGCACAGAGCGGCGGAAAAAGTTTAGCATCGAACAGAAAGCAAAGTATGCATTGCTTAAAAAATGAATGTTGTGCTCCTGGATAGTGTGGATTGACTGCCTCCACCAATATATCTTCTTATACTGGTAATAAAAACACTTCCATAGCCTTGTGCCTCAAAGGATCTCAAAGCACTTTGCAAATAGGGCAAAGTACTATTTCCTATTTTATAGCTGTGGAAACCGGCTGCAAGAGAGAAGTTAAGCTTTTCGCCCAGGGACACTGAGGAGACTGTAGCAGGTCCGTGATGGGGACCTAAATCTCAGTGCTATGTCCTGGTCACACATTGCACCACTAAAAGGGTGCTGGTCACCGGCTCTTGGCCACTGTCTGTGAACCCTCAGAAGGTGGGATATGAAATCAGTGTTCGTGCTCCTTTGCTCACTGGTCTCCTGATCTGTGGGCAGAGGTGCTGAGCAGAGCCGGATCTGGCAGGAAGGATGCTTGTGTCTTCATGAGCTGGGAAGATCAGCTCTGGCTGTGGGGTGCTGTGAAAGGAAAATGACTTTTAGTTGCTGCTGACTTGGGGAAAAGCTCGGAACCTCATAGTCAGCCTACTCTGCCCCAGGCACCTTTATGAAGCAAAAATAATTATAGACTTATTACCCTAAATCCTGTGAGATTAGAGTAGTTGCATTATTTTTTTTTTCTAATCTGATATTTGAGGATTTACCTGTTTAATAAAACCACTTATTACAAACACTTGAATATTGTTTTTTAATTCATAATTCATCTGAAAAGAGAGCATTACAGCTGCAAAGACCAGGTTTTCAAATACAGGCATGATCTCCTGTCACATTCCAGTTGGATAAATGACACATCTGAAAAACTGAGTCCCTACTGAGGTGTCTGTGGCAGGGATGTAGAGATTTTGCTTCAGGCGTTTCTGGAAAAAAAATATGGCTCTAACCTGCACGTTTCACAGAACAAGTCCTGTTACCAGTTCTTTCCTGCCCCTCGCTGGCTGCTGAGCCCTGCAGTGCCTGAGGATGCTCCCTCACCCCCAGGGCTGCCCCCAGGGTCAGGGTACCCGGAGAAGGGGGGCGGGGGTGCGAGGCCAGCGTCTGGTTTCAAACAAAAGTGCAAAGTCTTGAAAGGAGGGACTAAGAAGAAACAGGTGAGGGGTTAGTAATAGAGCCTCTGAAGTTTATTTGCTTAACGAACAGAAGCCCAGGCTGTCAGACCTAGGTCAAATACTCCTGCAGCTCGGGTGTATTTATTTCATACGTGGTCTGTAACCTAACCTGATGCCTGGATTAAACCACTGTAAAGTCCTGGCCCCCAGGAACCCATCCCATGTTTGCCATCAAGCCCAGCACATGCCGGGGCAGGACCTTGAGGGGCCACCTCAGTATTCACTGGAGCCTTGTGTCATCAGTAATGCCTGTAATTGTGGGTCCTGTCATTTCCAGTGCGAGCTTTGCAGTTTACAGCTGCAGACTGGGACCACAGATCCATCACTTCGTTGTCCCATTAATGTGAGCCATGCCTGAAGGCTCCTGGGCTGAGCTGCTGGGGCTGCAACACACAGAACTCAGGCAGTGGGGACAGTCCTCCACAGCCACCATGCACCAGGTCCCTTGAAGGGTGCAAATTCCTGAAATCTTTGTGCTTTAAAGTTTTTAGAAGAGTTTACCTTTTAGTCCAGTATGTTCAGGAGTCAGTCAGCCTCCAGAGCAGAGGGGGAAGGGAAGTTTTGAATTGGTACAACAATGATAAAACTACCCGTGCAGACACAAAAAAGTTTTCTGGTTTCCCAGATATTCCCCTGATATCATTAATTCCAGTAAGGTAAACAGCCAATGTGCTCCGGAGTATTTCAGGAGCTGAAAAATTTGCATTTGAAAATTTGCATGTGAAAAATTGCATATCTGCATTAAAATTAGAAAGGAAAGAGGAATTAGCAGTGGGTTTTCCCAAGACCAGCCTGAGGCTGGTAGTGCCAGGTAACTGTGCTGGTTATGTGCAAGCAGGAGTCAGGTGGAGATGTGTGAAATCAAACAAGTTAAAATGAAGGGAACAAAAGTATTTGCATTCAGAAACAAAGTATGCCTCTTCATTTAAGAGAAACCCTGTTTTTACACTAAGTTTGGGTTATCCATATGTTTGCTTTTTAAGTCTGAATTATGTAGAAAAAATGGTCAAGCTGAAAATAAGTTCAGGAGCTGCTATGTTTTATCAACCTGTTTAAAAACCCAGGTTATTTGTACTTTGGCATCTTCTTGTTTTGTGGCTATTTCCTGGCATTTAATTCACCATTTGTAGTAGGGGTAAAGCTGTAGCTGATTTTCAGATGTAATTGGTCAGGATAGAAGAACTTTTTTGGGAGAGAGAGGGATTGATGTTTGTTAGACCAGTGAGAACTTGACAAGATGTGGCAGACCTGCTGTGGCTTATCTGTAAGCCTTGCTGAAAAGTTCTGATCGTGACACTGGTTCCAAAACAGCACACAGCATAAGCACCCACCGTGGGAAAGATAAAAAAAACAACCACTTTAAATATATGTTTATCTGTACTTTATTGGAATTTTTTAGCTGAGTTTTTTCTTAGGATGGTCTAGGTTACGTATAGGATGAGTAAATCCGTTTTATGTGTGCTCAGTATTTGCATCTCACCTATCCTGTAATCTTGGAAAGCCTTCTGGACCTGTAAACTTTACTGTGTAGCCCAGGTTTAGCTGGGGATTGTTTTTTGGTCCTGATCTTTGTAGGTCTGTGAGAACACCCAGTCCTTTGCATGGTTGTGGCCTTTGTGCCTATGACTGCTGGGACTGGCTGTACTGCTGGAGTTAGGAACCCAGGAATTCTTTGCTGCTTGCCATTTGCTTTTGAACTCTGCCAAACCATCTTCTGCCTCTTGGAGCTGATTTTGCCTGTGTTGTGAGTGGTGACTAGAACCTGGTTTTGTTTTATGTCCTGTAGGATTCCTGAGCTGGAAGATGCCCGTCTAAGATGGAAACTTCTGCTTCAACAGCTGCTGGGAAAAAAGAAGGGAAAGGGGCTGTTCTGGAGGGGAATGGCTTTACAGAGACGGGGAAGAAACCCACTCCTTTAGCAGCAGTGGGAGCAGCAGTGGCACAAGGAGGTACTTTATGTTTTCCACAATTTGAAAGCAGCAGGGGTGTTTTTCATTAGACTGTAAGAATTTAATAAGTATGGTGGCATCTGTCTTCCTGTGAACATGCTGAGTTTATTGGGGTTCTTGGCTGTCAGGGAAACTGGAAGCTGTGTCACTGCATGGCATCTAAACATGACTGTAGTGTGATGGGTCACCACCACTCCCAGAGAGCTGGACTGGGGTGAGGGAGGGGATGACTTGTGAGGGGTGGATGTGGGGGAGTTGAGGCATCCCATAAATGCTTGCCACCATCTGACTGGTGCTGCAAAGTGTTGGCAGCACTGTGCTCTCCACTCCTCCATGGTGGAGTTAAAGAATGGCTGGCGAGGCTGGCTGGAGATGGGGAGCCCCTCGTTATCCTGGTGAGGAAGGGGTGTCCTGTGATCCTGCTAATGAGCTAAACAGACTGCATGGTCTGCAGTCATTGCTGCTGGGATTTCACAGTTAGGGAGGTATTTGGGAATGTCCAGACCCAGTGCAAGAGTGTTCATAAAGAAACCCCTCCACTTGGCACCGTTCCTGTTCAAGTCAATGTGTTAAGCAAGATTTTGGTCTTGCTACTGTTGAAGTCAACTGGGAAGCTCTTGTGGACACCGACAGACATGGAGCTATTACTGGTGGCTGTAACTCTGGTGAACGTGCAGGGATGTTGCTCCTGCATCCTCCTGCTTGCTGTGGCAGGCAAGACCCACACCCGTCTCTGGCACAGGTGTGCTGGTGGATGTCCAGAGGAGTGCCAGGGCCCATCGTGGTGGCACAGCTGTGGGCAAGGATGGGCCACCATAGCTGCCCTCACTGGGTACTGGGTGTCCTCTCTGGACGAGGTATAACGAGACAAACTTAGAAGGGACTACACCAGTTCAGATGTGACAAGAGACATCCCAGCTAAAGTGTAAACTTTGCAGGCAGCTTTTTTTTTCCTTTTTTAAATACACGTTATTGCCACCACAGTTTACCTCAAAATGAACCTGTCCCTTCCCCTTCCTTCGCTGCAGGGTGGTTTTTCATCACCCCAGGACAACAGAACGACTCTTCTGTGAGCTCCTCTCTTTCTTACCTAGACTGGCTGGAGAGTTTGAGATTTTTGTTGCCTGATTTTTGAAGATAGTTTCCGACCAAAAAGACTTAAATCTGCTTTATCTCTCCTTTTTTGTAAACTTTGCTACTCAGGTTTCTTTTTCCAATTGACGTGTGAAGATTCATATGCACAGAATAAAGTAGGAGTGGCTAGATTATAGTCTATCAGATTAGTTCATGCATTTGATAAACTTTTTTTTAAAAGAAACCAGAAAGTCTTTTACAAAATTGTTTGGAGGGAAACACAGTTTTGTAGTCCTGGATGGGTCTGAGCCACTTTCCTTGTGAGTACTGCACAAAGTGGGAGAAAGGAAGGCTTGCCAGAAAGCAGAAGTTTGGCAGACCCAGCAGATCCCTGAAGAAGCAAAGGCTACAGGAACTACTGAGACTGCTCGCTTGAGGTATCATCTCAGTGACTGGCAGACATGAAAGGTTGGTTGGCCCCAACATAGTCCAAGCATATGCTAAAATTTGCAACCCATAGATGTGCTGTTATGAATGAGCACCTTCTCCCCACTTGGCACTTGCCTTGGGAGTGCCTCTACTGAGGAAGTAGTCACAACCTTTCCAGAGATCCAAATGAGGATGCCCCGAGGTGGTGTGTCCATCAGCCCATTTGGCATCCCTGGAGACCTAATTGGTTTTTAAGCATCCAGTATAATATGTTCTGTTAGCAGTGTGCTCTCACCTTTGGAAAAAAAATTATTTATGGGCTCAATATTTCTCCTTTTATTAGGAGGAAGTGGAGAAGTAAGTTGAGGATTGTTTGAAGATGTCAGGAGAATTGTGATGAAAGCGTTGTGTAATGAGATGTAAAGAGTGAAATCTATGTCATGCTGTGAAGAAAAGTGCTCATAAATGACCCAAAATGGGCAGCAGTGGAGCAGCGTGTGGTCAGATGCTGGCCTTGGCACTCTGCAGGTGATGCACGTGCTCCTGTGGTTCGAAGGGCTTTGCTTTGAACTTCGGATAGACATAGCACAGGCTCCTGAAAGTGAGCAGCGTGCTTGTGTGTGTGCTTGGAGGTAGAAAAATTAATACAATATTGTCTTCTAACATGAGTTTAATGCAAGGTGTGATTTAGCAGGTGATAACAAAAAAGGCTGAGTAGAGATGAGACTCTACTTACATGGTATTCATGCTAATATAACATGTTTGGTTCCCTAAACTAGAGTAACTACTTACAACAGGCCAGAAGTATGAGTATTTATGCTCATATTTTTACAGAAGAAAGCAAACGAGGCTTGGAGATTAATTAGGAAGTTCAGCTTGAGGAGGGGATCAGCTTTAAAGGGTGGGCCTCTGAGCTCCCCACCCTGCTTTGGGGCCATAGGGGCAAGTCTTTATTCTTATCCAAGACAAGCTCTTGATTTCATTTATTGCAGAGGTTTTACTCTTTGTACTACCATGTGAGAAAGGGGCAGTGAGGCTCAGCCAGTGCTGCAGATCACCAAGCTGCTCTCCAGAGTCAAACAAATGTAATTCACAACACATTTCTTCTCCTGTATTCTACTGAGTCACACAGAAGGAGTGCCATCATATCATGTCTTGCATGTTTCTCAGAGCATAAGGATTTCTTTTTCACTTGTAGGAATTAATAGATTCATAAGGTTTTATTTCTAATTAATTGAAGGAATAAACTGAATCATAGTTAAATCATTGAAGAATAACTATTTAATTATATTCTTACTTAGACTGTATTATTATAAGATAGTATGTTCAGTCTGCATTTCTAGTTCCCTTGCTTTGGATACTTGTCCCAAATGTTTCCAGCCTCTAACAAATTAAGCTATGGCTGTAGGAAAAGAGATCGATATTGTTGATGCTGGCAGTAGAGAAGAGTCCTTTTGTACTAAAAATTTGCATCCCATATTTTTAGTCTTCTGAAGCTGCCATTTTAAACATCATCTGCAACAGTTTTTTATAGTAGCTCATTGATCAGATGTTCAGAAATTGGCCTCACAGATACGACATCAGAGTAGTCTCTCCTAATTTTCTATTTTTCCATAAATCATGTTGGCCAAGGAGTCAAAGCTCCTCTTTTCTCTTGCAGTAGGGACACGTGTGTGTGACTGAGATGGAAACTGTTTATAATGACAGTGTGTAGGAACTATGGCCTGGTTAGATCTGCAGAAGAGACTCTTGGTTTTATTGTCTCTAATTCTAGAAGGGCAACTTGTAACAATTTGAGTTCAGGAAACCCTTGTGTTGAATGCAGAATTCGATATTGGTGTGTAGGGTTAGGAGGGTTTGGTGCACAGCCCCATGAGTGAGGCTGGGTTGTGTCCTCCAGGCGGGCACTGACACATCCTCTGTACCTGCAGGCATGAGGAAGCCCAGGCACATGGCTGTACGGGAATTTTAAATGAGCCACTCTTTCAAATGGAGAGATATTTAAGAAGATAGGTTTCTCATCTCATAATAAAAATTAAATACAAATTCTCCTAAATGCTAACTGCCTGACTTTAACGAGGCCCAGAATGCACCTTTCCCTCTCCACCCCACCCTCTGCATGACACAAACTCCAAGTTCCCAAATTGATGGTGTTTATGTTTGAAACATTTTTCTGATGTCTGGCTCTGTCAAGACTAATTTTAGCATTTCTAAAGCTGGGTAAAAATACAGCCTCATTACTTTGATGTCAGAGCATAGTTTACTATTAGTATATTCTGGGGTTTATCATTTTAGTCATGTTTAACACAGCTACAGCAGGCATGCACTATTAAATCTGGCTTATTTTACATTCCTGTCCGAAATTATTTATTTGGAACAATTTCCTCTCTATCAAAAGACACGGCTAATGCTGAGTTTTAATGTGTTATTTACACACAAAATAACCTATTTACAACTCAGTATCTGCCGTAGGGAGAATGAATGGGGCAGTGCTCCCTTCATCCTGTTGTATCTGAGTTTAACAATCTGGATTGCTAATAGAACCATTTATCACGGGGTGGTAATTTATTTTATGTTAGCTGCACAGGTCTCCCTGCCTCTGATCTATGGAAATACTTTGTATATAATGAAGTTCAACAAGTCATTTGGTGTAAACATGGGGAAGCCAAGCTGCAGAACTAGTAAGACTCGGGCTGTGCTTTTTTTTTTTTCCAGGAGGTAACGACTCTCCTCTGATATTAAGGCTTCAGTTGATGAAATACAGCTCTTTGCCCTGTGTGTGCTGTAAAGGCAAAGTATGGGGCTTTTCTGCAGTGGATCAGAGATTGGGATGGAGTTTGGTCACTTGATTTATGGGCTGGCAGGAATGCTTACTTCTGCAGAAGTAGCACACTCAGCCCTTTCATAGGCAGAGGAGAAGGGCAGGGAGCACCTCCCATCGCTCTCCAGAGGTCTTCCGTAAGCAAGCCCCAAGTGGCATTGGCAGGGAGTCCTTATGCAGCTCTGCTTGTCTCAGTGCTAGATTATGGGAAGACCATGTAAATGAGGGGGAGGAAATGCCAGCATCCCAGCAGACCTCAGCACACTGAAAAAATATATAGTTTGTGTGGCCCAAGACTCAGACTAATTAGAATGAGAACAGCCCCAGTGAAGTCATCTCCTCTGTCCACCCTGGAGGGGCAGGGATCTTCTTAAAGAATGTTTTTCATTCAGTTCACATTTTCCAGGAAAAGGAACATAACCAGTACAAGCACATTCTTAGCTTCCCTGCCCTGCACTGCTTTGCTGTGTACAGCTTAAAATGCTGAGAGATGTGTTCAACAGAAAAGCTGGGATTGGCTCCAGAGGGAAAGGGGGCAAGTGGTTAAAACTGAATGATGGGAAAATCCTGTAATTCAGACTGAGAAATTCTCCTGACAGCCACTGTCTATCCTCGTGCTTCTCCTGTATGGAGTTCAGTGGCCTCCACCTTGGGTAGAGCTTCAGTGCACTGCTGCCACAAGAGCAACTGCAGTCAAGAATTGTATTTCTCTGTTTCTGCCAGCCTTTCATGAAACTAATTCTGTTGGGTCCTAAAGTGTATTTCTTTGCTACTGTAGCCTTTCTGAGTGAATTGATTGCCTACAGTCTCTTGTGTACCCACCCATGTCCCTTTGGGCAGCTGGATGTCTCAGATGCTCAGACTGGTGCAGTGCTGAGACTGGATATCAAGGACAGTGACAAGTTTGCCAGCTTTGTCTCATGCTGGTCACCTGGCACCTGCTCTTTGGGATAGTTTAGAAGGATTCATGTAGAGATGGATGAAGTTAAAGCCATGCTGCACCATTTTTATGTTTCATGAGCAGTATCTGGTGTGGGCCTGGCAGAGAACACTTTGGGAGCAGCAGGTTTAGTTCTTCAGTTACAGTGGCAGAGTTTTGATAATTGAGATTGCCACAAACTGTGCTACAAAACACAGCTTTCCTTCTGCCTGCCCTTTCTCTTCTATCTGTGGCTTGCAATGCTGTCTCCCTAATTTCTTCTTCAAAAGAGTTAGCCCAGGTAATCCTTTACTTTGCTTAAATGAGTGATTTGAGTCTGACTTCTTGGTTTGTTTTTTTTCCCCGTGGGGGAAACTCCTTGCCCAAGCCTCTCTACTGACTTTGTGTGGCAGCCAACCCTGTGGGCAAAGGTGTGACCTCAGAGTGGATAACCATTAATGTTTACAGACTTTTTGGTTCAAATTGTGTATCCCTTACATGATGCAACAGCTTTATGGTTGGACTTGATGATCTTAAGGGTCTCTTCCAACCTAAATGATTCTATGATTCGTAACATCAGCTAGCATTCCCTGATTGTATACTGCTCCCCCACACTTCTAGAGCAAAAGTTCCTATCATTTCAGCTTGTTACAGATGCAAAAGTACTTTTGAAGACAGTAATTTTATCTCATCTCTAATCACACTGCAGGTTTGCAAGCCAAGTTCAAATGCTTTTATGATTTAAAAAAAAAAAGTTATTCTTTAGAGGCTGATTATGGCATTGGTTATCCCAACCATTAAGTACCACCTGGAAGACCTTTGCATTTTGTGAGTGTATTATCATTAATAATAGTTGTCATGATCATCACTTCTACATTTCTATTATTTTGTTTGCTCCATAAGTTTATTCTGGCAAATACTGATAAGTCTTCTTTTCTGGGGACCCAGCTTAGACTTCATTAAAGTGCCCCTCAGAGGGTGGCTAAACACAACCTTTTTAACCAATACTAAACTTACCTATTGTGGATTGGTCAATAGTAGTCAAGTAAGAAAAGCCAGTGGTGATAATGGATTATCTCCTGGATTGTGTCCTCTGCCAGCATGCCCCCACAGTTTGAATTTTTAGTATCTCTGGCAGCTTTTTGCCTGAACATCTGTGAATTTGCATGGGTTTTATACATCAATTCTCCCAACACCACCCATTAGCTATGGGGTTTGAGCCTACCATAATCATGAGAGGACAAAGGATGGGAAGTTATTTTGTCTAAAGTTGGCTGCCTAAGTGTTAGGTGTCTAGTTTGGGATGCTTTTGCATTAGGGTGGAGTGAATCCCGTTGTGCAGATGCCTGCTTTATTCTCTTGAGAGCTTCGTGCCTGATTTAATGTTAGGTGGAAAAGTCCCAGTCTTCCTAACTTTGCCAAAATTGCAGAGTAAGGTTAAAGCGAGGAGCCAAGGTGGACCTAGATTCATACTTTAAAGCCTTTCATTCATGTCTATCAGTCCACTGCCTAATGAGCAGTCTGGGAGCCCTGACTGCCAGCTCTGAACTGAAATCTCACTCCATGGCTTCTCAAGTTAGAGGCAAACTCAACACCCAGATGTCAACACATCCAGGGGAGCTGCTTTCCAGAACATTAAACCAGCATTGGCCAAACTAATGTTTTAACAGCCCATTCAGAGAGATGGGAAATTTTAAATCCCCACTAAAATACAAAGGAAAAAAACATAGTAAATTCTCAAGGCTACAAAAAGCTCCTAAAAATAACCCAAATGGAGGAAGGCTATTAATGCAAAAGTAAATAATTATGTTAAGGGAAGCAACTAGAGAGGCCAGTTGTGTAAATCACTTTTAAGGGAACAAGTCTTAGATAAAATCCATCCTTTTATCACACAGATTAAGTCTACCTTTGGATGCTAAATAATTGATAGGGTTTGGCAGAGCATTCCATGGCTGCCTGCACAGAGCAGTGGGACTGCTCCTGAGGTCAGACGAGTGGCAAAGAAAAATGTTCCTAGAAATGCTGTGCATCCAATACCAACACCAAGAATCAGGGCTTGTATTCCCAGCACCTCCTAAAGAATTTCTTCATGGCCTTGAGAAGGCATCCATAGACCTCGCAGTGAAAAGAGGACTTGGCATTGTTCCTCACCTTGTTAAACTGCCCCCATGAAATCAGGTTACCTGTTTTCATGGTTTCATTGGTGATCAGTGAGGTGCAGAGGCCTGAGAGGACACAACCAGTTCCACTGTGCTATTATTATTATTTTTTATAATTAGAGAAGATGAATTGTGCTGTCTGGTGGCTTCTGGGGAGCCCAGGGCTTGTGGGGGGATTTCTTGCTTTGTGCAACCCTCGCGCTGCCTCAAGCATCTGTCTGCATATGAACATCCTGACAGGACAGGAGATATCATTGCTCCCATTCTGTAGACTGGCAGCGCAGGGGATTTTTTTTCCAGGGCCAAAGCGGCTGAAATGGGTTGAGCTGTTTCAGAGGGATGCCAAGAAGTGATCATCTCTGGGACTTCAGGAGTTCAGATGTGGTGTACGTGGGATATCGATGATAGTACAGAGGTCTTAGCCCAGGTTCCTTGGTTCACCATTTCCACTAGCAAGCCCTTCCTCTCAATGATATGCCATGTAATCATGGTCAGATGACTCAAATCCTCATGCCCATCTGCCAAACGGAGGCGTTGTTTCTTTCCCTTCAGGAGAGCTGAACACAAGTTGTCTATGCATCATCCAGAGCCTCTGAGAACATCACGATGCAGCAGTCAGCTTCATTCCTCTTGGTTGCATAAGGGTATGAAAATGCTCAGTAGCACAAATAGGTTATCACTGAATTTAAACTAATTCAGCAGTGCCTTTGTTCAGTACCTAGCACAGTGGGCTCATAATTTGGGGCTACAATTTTTTCCAGAACCAAGTGAGACAAAAATTGCAGAAAACTTAAAATCTGAAATAAATCAATATCCCATGAATTCTGTGTAGGGACTGTGCTTGACAGGATGAGTTCTCTGATCTTAATGGTAATGACAGAGAAGAAAATCTCAGCCAAGATTGTAAATTTAGCTCTTGAAGGAATGAAGGGGATATAGTATTTTCATGCAAACTTCTTCAGGTTTATGTTAAACTCGTGACTTTATGTGTATTGGAAAATGACCTAAACTGGGTGTTCTGTGACTCTCATAGTGGTGTTGGGTTGAAATCAGGCAAACCTTGCTGGAAAGAACTGAGCAAAACTTTGGGCACATAGGCGGAGTCCAAAATGAAAATAAATTTTTAAAATTGAATGTGATCCCATATGATCACAAACTTGACTGAAATAAATTCTGTCTTTTCAGTAATTTGTTCGAGAGCTCCGTGGGGGTTTCTCTCCTCTTTTTCTTATACCTCTTCCCCTCTCCTGGAATTCCAGATCTTTTTAAGACCATCCCATTGAATATGCTTCCAATTGTAAGTAAATCATAAATAGGAACAGGAGTATTGTAAGCAAAATATTTATATTTACTGCCACCAGTATCTGATTTTTAAAATACAGTGACATTTGCAGGGATTGAATGGTGCCATTTTAGCCAGAAAGCTGTTCTATTCTGTTCTCTTCTCTTACAGTGATCAGCTCCTGACTGACAGATTTTCAGAAAAAATCGCAGCTTGCAACAGATGCATCCTTAAGTAAACAGTTAAAATAGATGTTTTGATGGCTTCAGTTGTATTGATATAAAAGATCAGAGTCTGACATTCCTGAAAACTATCCAATAGAGGAGGTATCTTTTTCTAAGCCCCTGGTCCTGTGTGTGCTGCTTCAACAATAGTTTAATAGTTTAAAGAAAGCAGAGATTTTATGTACCTAACAAGGTACTCTGACAATAGACATTCAGCACCACTGACCCTGGAGCCAGAATGTTGGGTAATATTTAGATTTTACCAAAATGAAATTTTTGTTCTGTTAGTGAGGTGATAAAGTTATCTTTTTCACTCACTTTTTCTACCTGAGGCTCAGACTGGTTTGTGGCTGCTCTTTGTGGGATGGACCAGCAGTGATGGGGGCAATTTCCTACATCCTGGCTGGAGTGACTATCCCTGTCCTGTGTTAATGTGTGCAAGTGCCCTCTTGCAAGTGAGGCTTGAGGTTAAGCCAAATCAGTTTGTGTCGGTTTGCAGGTACAGCTGGTGATGTTCTTTCAGAGGCATTTACAGCCACACTATAAAGTAAAACCAGAGAAACACAAAGGTGAGGACTTTAGGCATTGGTTTGCACGTCCCGTTTTAACGAGAGGAATTATTATGTGTTGTGGGAAGCTGATCCGACTCCCAGAGGCTGCTTGTGTGAAGATACCCAATTTTTTGGTGGCTCCCTACAGTGAGAGCACAGAACTGAGCCTGGAGAAAATTAGTTTCAGTTCCTGATGAAGTCCCAAACTTCCTTCATGATTTTGGGAAAGCTGCTTGACTTCCCTTCGCTCCCTCATTTATATAATGAGCTTGAGTTGTTCTTTGGGCCTCCAGGCCCATCCATCAGCATCTGGTTAGCATGTTTATGGCATTGGTCACACGGAAACACTTAACAGGTCAGACTGTGGGGAGATTGCCATTTCACACTCCCCACTGCCTGCAAGAGGGTGCTGCTGCCCCTGGGTGCTGCCTTACAAGGGTGACCTTGTTCGTATGTCTTAGGTGTCAGCCTGCTGCTGCCAAAGGCGACAATGAAACAGTTTTGCAGGGTCGGGGAAGGTAAGTTTAAATTCTTACAGTGAAGGTGTTTTCAGTATCTGTAGTGGAGAGACCGTTTGGGGGTATGGAGATTAAGTATTCCAGAGGGCTGTGCTTGCTCTGAAGTGAGAAAGTTTTTCAAGTGGTCTTACCTGGAACTCAGCTGGAGAACATCAAGTTGTTACTAACAATGTGAATATTCTGTATCAAAACAAGAGAAAATTATTTTTCTTAGTTCAAACCAGTTACCTACATACATAGTCTATGGGTGAGCTCCAAGTACCTGGGTGGGGTTTTGGACACACCTGGATGAATTTACAGAAGCCATGGAAAGCTTCAGGGTTTATCCTGACCCAAGCAATAAGTATCCAATAGGCATGTATATTCACCCAGTCTAGCAAGAGACAGTGGTCTTAGCAAAGTCCTTTGTAATTAGACTCTTGGATGCCAGGTGATGGAAGGATAAAATCATTGTCATGGGGTAATGGCTTTGGAGAGAAATTTTGTTTCAGCTTACCGTCCCATTAGTCTGCTGTGCACATGCACACTCAAATACTGTAATCAACTGCAGAGGAGCTGGCAGTACTCTTGTTTGGTGCAATTTTTTCCCTTGGAAAACTCCAAAGGAACTTTTCTGTGCTGTTACAAAGACGTCCTTAAAACATCTTTACTGCAGGGTCCTGTGTTTCAACTGCTGGAGCAGCAACTCTTAAAATAGATAGGAGATGCCTGAATGTGTGAAAAACATTTGCATCTCTTTTTCTTAGCTCTGTGCATTCTGCATCACTTCTGCGAGCAAGTTAAAAGGGTTGAGAGTTTTGCAAATTTTTTTGCTGCTTTTAATTCCACTCAGAACAATGTCTTTGCAGATGAAATAAGATCCAAGGCTATCTTTTGGTCACATAGAGTCACTGACACTTGAAACAGGCTGGATTTATATGTAGTTACTAAAAAATATATAGCAAAATTAAAGTTTCAGACACTGAGTTCACATGCATTGCCCATTGTAAAGATAAGTAACGGCTGTTATAAGAACACTTAAATGGTTACCTTTGGGACATAAAAGGGATCTTTGAAGACAGTAAGTCTTAATACAGAAATGTTTACTCATAAAAAATACATTTGGAATGGAGGAGGGGAACACATTTCCTATTAATGTGGGGTTTGCCTTTTATGGCAGGTTGTAGCAGGTCTTTAACCTCTGTAGCATTTGAGTGAGGATAGAAATGAGCTTCTCTAAGTACCAGCCCAAAGGGCCTTTCCTCAGTGCCAGTATCTGCAGTGGTTTTAGTTTATTCCTCCTTTCTGTGACCATAATGAAAAATTATTCTTTTCCAACCTCAAAACCTTCCCATAGTTAAGTCCTGAGGGCAGAATAGAAATGTCCTCCAGAATTTGCTTCACTTAACCTTGTGTTTTGTGAGATACTGGGCTGGTGGCCCAAACCAGTGGGGATTTGAAGGCAGTGTCAGCTGAATAAGGCACAAGAAGAGAAGAAGGAATTGACCCTTGAAAGCCATGGTTATGGTTATGAATACCACAAAGAAGGGTTGATGTCTCTCTAGACACTTACAAAGGGGTGCAGCTGTGCCCAGCATTCCCAGTCTGCCTCTGGGTGCACATGAACTGCAAGGTGACTCATGTCACCTGTGAGTTTTCTGGTAACAGATCTGTGGGTAGTTTTGAAATTCTTTTCCAATGTTGAGTGAAGCAGAAGAAAATGCCAGGAGTATTTGATCAGTGTGAACCCCATAACTAGGGAGGATGTGATTTCTGTTCCAAGGTTTTGCAAAATTATTGCTTGATGGGGTAGGACATAAGGTGCCAGTAATCTCAGAGTAGTAGAGAGAAGCTGAGAGTCCTTTATGGAAATCATGGTGGACTATAGTCAAAAGGCTTCACTCAGATAAAATGATATACAGAGCAGCAGAAGTAGCCTGGACAAGTTGTGTGGGAGGAGGGCTGAGCTGTGCAGAGGGATCCAAAGGCCTTTAACCAGCTGCTATACAGAGATGTGACAAACAAGAATCTAAGAGAGTTTGAGCCAAAATACACCATTTTGTGGGATCCTCAAGAGGAGAACTTGGTAGCAAAGGGAAAAGTTAGGAAATATTACACAGTCTGAAGTGTAAGAAGAAACTGGCTGTGTGTAGAAAAAGACAAAAGGCAGATAAACTGGAAAAAAAGTACACGTTGTTGTGAAGATGAGGTTACCAAGGTGAGACGACTGGATTTCAGATCAACCTTTTCTCTAAGCCTATGGCCCAGTGCAAAATTAGTTCTTCACATGCCAGTGACAGGGCAGAACGATTGGTGGGCTTTGTTATTCTTATTCCAAAACGTCATGCTCATCCAGGCAGTAATCATTTAGGTAAGTAACAGAAATTAGGTTTTGAGTCACATACTGACCTGTCTTTGTAGTTAGTACAGCATGTTCTGGTCACGTAATGAGAGAGAAGACAGATTAAATGAAAGACAGGCAGGATTTTCATTCAGGAAATTGGTATGGTAATGACAGATATGGGGTCTTGGCATGTTTCAGATAGGCTTCATCTAGCCTCTTCAGGTAGCAGATACAAGCACGGCGCTCACTTATATTCACCCAGTCAAGCATGAGGAGGTAACAAGTTCTCTGGGGAGGCTGGTATTTAATATCTGCCAGATGCCTGCTGGAGAATACTAATACAGATCCCAGATTTAGTGTGCCCTGGGAATGCAGATGGTTGGTAGCAGCGTGCCTGGCCCAACAGCCACATCTCCCTTAGCTCCATGGCAGAGCTGCCTGGATTTTTATCCCCTGCTATTTGGATTGTAAAAGTGGTGGCTTGGTCAAAGAAGCCTTTTACTGAGCTCCCTGGGAGGAGGGTTAGCAGGCAAGAGAGGGAATGACACTGGAGTTTCTGTCGAGGTATCACTCTTGAGCAGGAGGAGCAGCCACATCGATCACCCTGGATGTCACTTGGACCATTCTCTTGGGCAGGACCAGCCAAGTGCTGAGAGGCAGTGAGGGCCACAGGGAGGATTTGTGCTCGAGGAGAAGCTTCAGCCAGCTCCTCCAGTGTGTGTATGCCCACAACAAGGGCAGAGGGAGGGTGGCAGCCCTGTGGAGATCCTGCAGGTTGTCCTCAGGCTGCAGCAAGGAAGGAACTGCTGTGAGTTTCACTTTCTTACCAAATAAAGGGAAAAAAATCCCCAAACCCCTGCAAGGCTGCATATAAATCAGGGCAATAAAACTGCCTGTGGTCACGATCAAATTATACGGTCTAAATCTATATAAAAGAACTGGAGCAGGTTCAGTCCAGCGCTAATGTCCTTCTTGCTGTAAACAGTGAATGGGGGGTGAGGAGGAGGAGGGAGGGCAGGCACTGGGCTCCCAGCACCAACTCACCGGGGAAAATTTGCTGAGGTGGTTGAACTACGTGTTTTCAAAATCTGTTTGTGTCCATAAGGGTTTAAGAAAAGGATGTCGTCTGCTTACTCGGTAACTTGTGTGTGGCCTGTGAGTGGTTTCAGATGCTGGGCCAAAACCAAATAATCTCTCCTTTTAGGAAATTTGAAAAGTATGCGTGTGTCTCAAAAAAGAACAGAGATTTTCCCTGATGTCCCATGCTCCTGCCACAACGCCTTGTGTAATTGTGGCACTGTGTGCTGTTGAGATGGGGAGAGAAAGGTTGCTGAGCTGTCTCTGCTAGAAACAGAGACCAGATATGATTTGGGCTTTCATGAGACCGAGTTAATAGGCTATTTTTAATGGGAGAAAGGGCTACCAGGGTACATTGTATAACTTCAGAATTTAGCTGAATGCTGCAAAAATGTCCATATTAGGACACAGTCCTTACTAGAAGTGAAATAACAGAACTAGTGAACTTTCACAGTACGAAGAACTTGTAGGTGAAGTTGAAATTTCTGATGGTGTAAGACAATTTTAAATTGAAGAGTTTTGCTTCTTTTCTGAGTATCTTGGTCATGCTGATGAGTTCATAAATCTCTGTGGGGTTTGACTAATATCCCGAGGATCTGCACTGTCCTACTCAAAAGTGGTAGTAGCCTTCAGTATTAATTAAGGGCTGTATTTGGGAAGAGCAGGGGAGCAGGAGGGGTCTTTCAAGTCCAGCAGCCACCGCTTTCAGAGGAAATGAGCAGAGACTGCACGCATGCAGCCAAAAGCCAGTGGGACTCCCCTTGTCTGCACAGCAGCTCCGTGGGGCCACCAGAAGGTGTGAAAGACTCCTTGGTGGGAGCGAGAAACTTAGAATCTTCTGGGGCAAGGGGGTAAAAAAAAGCCAGGAAGCTAAAAGCAGTAGCAGGTTTAGGCACAATCCATCGAAGACCACTGCAGGCACCAAGAAATTTAATAACCTGTTATATTTATGTAGCACATTTCATCCTCAAAGCGTTTTGCGAACTTAATGATGTGCAAACTATGTGCACACGTATCCTTTCATCTGCCAACGACTGTAGCCTCCTTCAGGGTGACGCCTGATGATGGCTGCTTTGCCATCACAACAGTACAGAACAGCAAGGGGAAAATGCCTGAAGTGCAGGCAGATTTAGGGAGGGAAAACATTACCTTTGGGCAAGACTGAGGGATTGAGAACACTTGTGCTGGCAAAGTGCACATATCTTCTGTGACTACAGTCAATCAGATCTTTTAGCAATCCCATCAGATAGAGCTTTCTTTCGGGAAAGCTGGAAAATTCACCTTAGCTGTCTGGAAATCTGGTGTGAGCTCTCTTTTATGCCAGTTGGCAGTCTCCCATCTCAAAAAGTAGTTGCTGACTCTGACTCACATGAGCTGCTTTTCCACCTGAGATCCAGTGGAATCAGATGACAACGTTTTGCAGATGGCCTTGAGATGTTGTCCATTTCTTAAATTCCACTTAATGGCATTCTCATCTCAAAGGAAGGGTGTTTATTTTTCAGAAGGGTCAGTAAATGAGCATTAGAGATCCTGGGAGATGTACAAGTTGATAGCATGTCAAAGTTACCAGGAAAGGAAAAAAAAGTGCCACACTAGCAGTTTTGCCCATTATCATCCCAAGGAAGTTCTGTATTTTCAGGCATGATAGTTTTCAATGTCACCCGCCCTGTAAGAGTTTTGGTGTGCCATCTAATCCCCCAACTTAATGAGTTCTGCAGGGATGCACCATGATAACTAAAGATCATTTACCTGAATTGCTTTTTAATTTCTGGAATGGGAAGCTGCTTGTGCAGCAGGATAATTACATTATAATTTACAGCAATCCAAAATCAATAAATTTAGTCATATTGGGATAGAGAAGGAGGATGAAAATCTCCCCACCATTAAATTATTTCACACTTTGTACTTGATGTTCCAAGAACTCAACAATAAACTTTGGGGGATGGTAGAGAGGGTTGGAGAATCACTGGCTTCCTGAGGTTGGCCAGTAAATCAGCTTTGTCTGGCGATTTCTATAGTGAAATAACACATGATGTGTTTGCAGAGGAGGACAAATACAGCAGATAACGTCCTTTTTCTGATTTACTTTAATTATGGAATATTGAAGGAGAGAAAATACTTTGTGCTCTCTGGCCCCTTACTCCAGTGGGGAAAAGCTGATGAGCCATCACCAGCTGCAAGCTAAATTTGGGTGTCTACCTGAGCTCTGCTTCCTGCCTCAATGTGACAGTGGAGTTGAATAATTATTGGGATGAGCCACTAAGGGAGCTGGTGGGATATCTTCATCAAGATGAGATTGGAAGCTTTCCTCCAAGTTAGTATTTTTGCCACATATGAGCTATTTTGCTCATTGACTCATCTCCCACACGGAGAGTGGGCTGTGCAACATCAGTGCACCCTGAGCTTCCCTGTCCACGAAGGGTCACTTGAGGGATGGGTTTTTCTTTTGGAGTGTTCAAAACACAGCAGTGGTCTGGTCACTGGAACACTGAGGAGGAGGGATGACTTCCAGTGAGAAGACTGGTCTCAGCTGGTCCTTGCACCTGCTGCCAGCACCCCTTTGGTGCAAGCCAAGCCCAGTGCTAATGCAGCCCCTCCCTGTCCACAGTGCTCCGTGTTTTCAAGGGTCCACCCTAGACTCAGGTTTGGTTCTGGCAGGTGAGAGGAATGGCAAATAGACACAGGTAGCCCAAACACACTCCTCCCTGATGTAAGAGAAATATTATTGGAGCAGACAGTTCAAAAGAGTTGCGATTGGAGCTGTGGTTTTGGTTTGGATTTTTTTCCTTCTATTTTCTTTAAAATAAAGTTTCCTGGTTGTATTAGATCCCACCCATGTCTTCACTGAGGTATGGACTGCTGAATTCATCTCACAGGAAGATGTATTAGGTGTTTCTGGACTTCCCCCATTCAGACTGACTCAATTTTATTTTTCCTTTGAAACCACAGAAAAGCTGTCGATGCTGCACCCAAAAAAGGATGTTGTATGAAAAGGAAATCACTTTGTCTCTTGTATTTGAGGAGGATTATGATCTGGCATGACCTCATTATGGGTTAGGCGAGGATATTTCTGGAAATACTAATTAAATACTTTTTCCATCCCTTGTGCCCTTGCAGCGAGTGTAGACTTTATAACAAGAAAAAGAGGGGAAAAAAACTGTCTGCAAGGAATTTTTTCAAGCTCTTTCTCCACTCAATTGAAGGAAGTACAGTTACAGTCATGATAGCAATATTAGAAGCTATTAAACAAAGTTCTCCTAGTTGTGATGAACTAGAGGAAAATAATTATCTGAAAGAAGACAGTAAATGTGGGATTCTTTCAGTGCTTTTGTCTATGCCTGACTTCAGGCGTCTGAATTGATCTTGTTTTTTCAGCAAAATCACTCTGGATTGCTGAAAACATCCTACCTTGTGCAGGTTTTTTTGCTTTAGTTGCCCTTCCCCAGTCAGGTTCAGTGATGAGCACAAGCAGTAGTGCACAGCCCACAAAGGATCCCATTGGCAGCAGATGTGAGCTGTGAGCTGTGGCATGGGCTGCAAATCTGTTGCTCTGGCACAGCCAGAGAAGAAATTCCATGGTACCATGTATTAATGTATTTATTAATGGATATTCTTTATTTATTAATGGATGTTACTTCTCATGGTGGTGTTTTTTCCTCCTGGGCTTGCCCATTTTGCTCTCAGAGATCTGTTCTCAACTTGTGTCATTTCAGTGAGTTACAACAGCTCCAAATTCTGCCCCGACTGTCTGAGCTGTTTCCTATTGAGGTCAGTGGGAGTCTTCCACTTAATTTCAATGGAAGTTGGACTTGGCCACTGACAAAATGTCTTCAAAAATTGCCTTCAGCAAATAAGCTTGTAAATGTTAGCACTAAAATAGCGACATGCAGGCCCAAATATGTCTGTATTGAAAACACATGCTATCAGATAATTTGCATTCATACAAAACCTTCCGACATCAAGATGCAGAGGCTGTAAAGATTTTTAATTTTCTTTTTTAAATAATATATTTAGTGCTTTGGTTTGCTAGTCTATTGTGTGGCATATAGGGTTGAGTCTAAAGAGGCAAACACCAGACTTGTTTGAACGAGCGGTCGGTGGCTTTTGTTTCTGGTTATTGTTCTAAGTCTAGAGATGTGGTTCTTCTTTTCCATGTGAATGTGAGATTTTGTCCAAATTTCAGAATTCCACTGGTATGTAACAATATCCAGTCCTGCATGTTGTTTAAAGTCTGGTTGCCTCCATGGAAATGAAACAGGACTACTATATTGTAGCCAAAGGAGGGAAATGGATGCTTTCCCCACCATAACTTCAGGAATTGCTTCTTGACCTGCAAAAGCACAACCTTACATTGGAACATAGCAAATAGAGAGAAGATGTGGGGGAATTGCTTTTTCTCTCTGTACTTCACAGTGGCTAAGGTAAATGAAAGCTGTGGTTGGAGTGGCTTGGGGCAGCTGATGAGTTCACCATGGCTTGTCTGTCATCAGCATTCTCAAGTGCTGCGCTTGAGTGATGGTTAAGGCAAGTGGAGCTGGGTGATGGCTTAAATGCTATTAAATGTAAATTGTCAAGTCCCAGGAGTGGATTGATAATGAATAACTTGTTTTAGAGTAACGCAGGGGCAGCTGTGGAAGTGGTAACTTCATCAGCCATCCCAAACCCTGCTGCCTCTGCCTGTCAGAGAACCAGAGACACTTGGCCTTCAGCAGAGGAAAATGAAAAGATTTTATCCTGGCTCATCTGAGATGATTGGTCTAACCATCTCCATCCTCCAGATTCAAGTCAGTAATGTTTGAAAACTCCACCCAGCCACATGGGTGATGCAAATGCTGTTGTTTCCTTTGTTTCTGGTTATCTTACAGAAGTAGGTCTTTGTAGGGATCAAAATCAAAGCTCTTTCACTAAAGTCTATTAAAAATGAGTTTTACCTGATTGCCTGGAACAGGGAAACATTTGTCAGGGTAAACCTTCTTGAGGAGCTAATGGAAGCTGGAGCTCAGTGGATAAAACATTGAGATGAGCTGGACTTTGCCAGGACAAACACCTGGACTTTTCCAGACCATGTCCTTGCCTCCAGTGGGTCATACTCATATATTCATATCAAGGTGCTTGATAGGTCCCTCTGTGTGTGTGTGGTGGCAGAAGCAGCCTTTTGTTGTAGCTTTTTTATTTTTGGCCAACACATCTGTCTGTGCTCAGGACTTCAGGAAGGTGGAGCAGGATATGCAGGAAAGGTAGCAGGACCCATCCCACTGCAAGGGAGCTGAAGATATTCAGAGTGCTTTTGCAAATTGGATGTGGTGTGTCTGGTCCAGTGTGGGCCCATTATCTCGAGAGGAAGAGCACCAAGAGGCACTGTAGAGATTTAACCATGCCACAACATTTTTCCCTTTGCAAGAGGAGGGATTCCATTCTTCCCTTTAGCCTAGGAAGCTTTTGAGAAGCTCCGACCTTCTTCCTCTCCAGCTCTTGAGCTGAAGTAGGGCTGTTCCTTTGGGTAAATGCACTTGTAGGATAAAGGTGCAGATGGTTCAGGTCCTGGTCACTGCTGTTACAACATGCTGTGAGACTAAAGCAGAGCTTGACACAGCCACTGAGCCCAAGCTGATTATGCAAAAACGTAACACATGAGCAAATTCAGGGTGAGGCAGAAGAACAGTATGGGATTTAAAAATCTCAGCCCTGTTATTAATTTCTCTGGAAAAGGTGAACTAATGATACTGCTTTTAATTCATTAGTATTTAGGCTAAAAATATGTTGGCTCTGAAAGAAAATTATAAAGTAAGGGAAGATGTAATAAAATCTCCCTCCTCCTCCTCTTGAAAAAATGTTTTGCACAAAGACAATTCACTGATTAGAAATGAAAGTTGTAGTCCCATGGGACCAGGTTGGAATTACTGCATACCACTTGTCTTTGAAATCAAGGCCTCCAACCTTAATGTCCAGGTGGGGAATTCCGGTGGCTTTACTTTAATCCAGGCAAATCTGAAATCCAACCCTGTTGGGAGGAAACAATGTGGGAAACAGATTCATCTTGATCTCAGCTTTGTGCCTTGGAAAACGATTAGGACCAACTGTTAAGCAGCTCTGATAGAGTTCACAAACCTGCCGGCCTCTGTGTGGCACAGATTTCTCAGTTCAGGCTTCACCCCTTAAAATAACAGATGGAACTGATATGGTTAAGCTACAAAGTGGATTTCTGTTATTCCCCAGTTGTTTAATTATTACTTCTGTTGTTGAAAATTATTTCTTCTCTGATTGCTTTGCTGCAATTAATTTTTTTCCACTTTCTATCGCTACTTTAACAGAATCAAACACAATTTAATGCTACTGACAGGCAGCCACTATGACTTCTGTGAGAGTGATGTCCTGAGACACTAAATCCTGTGCAGCATTGCAGAGGTCACACACATGGTCCTGTCAAACTCACACAGTGGGGTTCCTTCTGTACTCTTTTTCCTGTCCCGATCTCAGTCAAGATAACTGGTTTTATAGCAGCTTTTGAGGATTTCAAAGTGATTTAGAAAATCAAGTCCTTTGAGGTAGGAAAGTATTCATGTTCTGCACGTAAATAGAAGCGGGGAGCAGAAAAGCTGCTCTTTGTTAAAGCTTATTTTGGCAAATCCATGAAGAAAACCAGGGACTCGCAAGTCCATTTACTGACACAGTTGTTAAGCAAGTGTCCTCCAGAGAACCTGCTTCTATAAAATTTTAGAGACCTGGTGAATGTTGGAAGAACATCTTGGCCTTTCAGAAGCCTCCTGAAAGCAAAACTTAGACAGTTTGGAGGTCTTCATGTTCCTGCAACACTGGTTAAGGGAGAGTGTTAAGAAAATAGTAACAAAACATTAATGTAATCTTTGTTATTATTATTTTTCTTATATTTATTGGATGTGGTTACAATCAACACCCATTGGTAGCAAAACTTGTTACTGGTTTGATTCTCCAGTAATTTTGCAAGTAGTTACTAGCAGATTTGTGAAGTTTGGCACCCAACTATGCTATTTAAGGGTGGGATTTCAAAAGCTTCCAGTGGAATTTGGAGCACAGATCCCTCCGTTTCTCCCCTGCGAATAGACATTTTATTCTTTATAGTGGATTTATCATTATTGCAGTTTTGGCAAGAATGTATCAGCAAATTTTGTTTAACACCATTCCTCAGCATTCCATTACTTAAAAGGCACGGATTGCTTTGTTCTCCCTTTTTAGACAGCTCATCCAGTAGGTGATTTTTAAAAGTGCAATTAAATGTGCAGTATTATGCACCTCTTTTACACCATGTCAAGGATAAAGGGATTGATTCTGCTTTTCTTTTTCTTTTTATACTGAAGGTATTTTGCTAAAGCCCCGTGTGTGTGTGTGTATGTGCATGTGGTGGCCACTAGTCCAGCTCCATGCATAGGCATAGGCACAGGTCACTTGCTAGGACCAGGAGGATCCAAGAAACCAGAAGAATCATTGAATGGTTTGGTTTTGAAGGGACCTTAAAAATCATTGTGTTCCAAACCACTGCCATGGACAGACATAATTTGCACTACACCAGGTTGCTCAAAGCCCCATCCAGCTTGGCCTTGAACACTTCAAGAGATGGGGTAGGCACCACTTCTCTGCAGGTCCCTTTCAGTCTTAAAATTGGGGCAGAAAGTTTTGTCAGTTTATCATGGGGGAATGTTTCTCCCATTAGTGAGGTTCTCAAGGTCAGGTTTGCTTTCGTCTTTACCAGCCCCTTTTTCTCCAGCAATTGCCCCATTTCAGCCCTTGGAGGCTGCCCAGACACCACACATCTGAGCTGAAGCTGGAGCTTTCTGGGTGTGCACGGTGGCTTGAAGACTCCTCCTCAGCCCCACTCCCGGTGTCCAGCAGGGATGAGCAGGTAAAGCCTCCCACTGATCTGTTTCAGGGTGGAGGCTGGACTATGCTCTGCTTGCCTGCAGGTTGTCCTGATTCTCCTTGCAGGGTTCCAAGCCCCTTTTTCACCAAATAGCAATCCCTATCCCACGAGTGTCAGTGCTCTGCTTCCAGTGTGCTTTGCTGCTGAATTCAGAGATATCTAAGTTGAGCGCAAAAGTTGGACTGAATGGGGATGTCAATGTGAAAGGTTCTGCCTGGTTTTGCCTTTCACTTTTGCAATTTTGTACAGTTGCTTGCAGTTAAGAATAGGCCTTTCCTTCTTCTTACATGCTGGGAACACAGTAAAAAACTAGAGAGCGTAAAAGGGAGCTCTGTTAGCACTGAGCCAGAAGTCCAGCCCAGGAGAAGCTGGAAGGAGTTCGAGAAAAATTCACATCTGTAACTGAGTAGGTTTTTATGTAGCAATATACATACTTAATTTATGCTTGCAGCGACAGCAGTTGTATATGCAAAAGCAGGCGTGCAGTTACATGTGCACTTCTGCTTGGGATTCCAGGACTTAAGAAAGAAGCGATTATGATCATGGATGAGTTATACTGTAACGGCTCTTAGCGTTGTATAAGCAGCATCTGTATGCTGTATCATGCACATGTGAAACTGTTTTTATTATATTAATTTGATTTCCCTGGGAGATTGCATAGTAACCGTTTGTGTTTCATGGCTGCACAGAAACTTGTCTTGCAAAGAGTTTATGTACATGGCTCTTGAAAAGGCAGAATGTACCGAGATGGTTGACATTTACACACTTAGTATTTTTTTACAATGAAAAATCCAGTTTGTTTGCCCCAGAGAAGTTGCCTCGTGGGATTTTCATTGTAATTCCATAAATCTTGCCAATTATTCTATTCAGGTACACTTCTTAATGAATAACAAATTTTTTTTTATAGAATTAGTCCTCTGTTCAATAATTATGAGGGAATGGTTGGAGAAGATTGGCTCTGAAGGAGCTTTTGCAGTTGTCTGTGTGAGATCTCTGTTTCTATTTATTTATTTACTTATTTTATTTATTTATATGTTTTGAGCAATCATTTCCTCTTAGACTTCTCCCCATGATAAAACTCATTTTTCACAGGATGCAATTTCCTCTTTCTCCTGGTTCTTCTAAGGCTTAGGAAAGTATGGTTCAGCAGTTCAACCTGCTATATTGAGCTACCTCCTTAAAAAAGCAGATGCACAAGACCATGCCTCGGAAGCAGTGGAGTATTTAAACTTCTCTCTTTCCCAAATCCCTACCCTATCTTGATTATTTACTGTCAATGGTGTTATCCATACAGATGTGCTCAGGTATTTGGAGACTTTTCCTGAAGTTTTGTCCACACTAATTTCTTTCTTCTTAAAGGTTCCCCTGGGGAGCCACATGCTAAAATCTCTTCCATTTGCAGGCAGTGGTGAGTGGTGTGTTACAGCTGACCATCTTGAGTGCAGACTTCAGGGTTGCATTTGAACAGCCACCTTTGCTTTTGAGTATGCTTTTTCTGAGGCTGACAGCTTCCAGTTTTGCAACTACCTCTGTCAAAACCAGGAATTTTTTAACTACAAGAAAAAAAAAACTCAGGAGGGGAGGGTGCTTGGATGATCAGCTCTTCATGGTTTTCATTCTTTGCAACACAATAGCAGGATAAAGAAATTACACGCAGAGAGATTCTAAATAATTATGTTGATTCAGTATACAGAGATATGCCAAGCCTTGCCGCAGAGGTACTGATGCTCTGTTTTATGTGGCTTTTACACAGTATAGAGGAAGCCTCATGAACACCACAACAGGCTTCTGAAATCTTCCAAGGGCTGTTCCAGTATCCTGCTAGTCCCCTTCCACAAGAAGTACTCAGGCAGAATGGTGAAAACAGGAGGTTGCTCAGGACTGCAAAGAAAATTCATGTACTTTAACAGAGTGTAAAATTTTTTACAGAGGTTAAGGTTATTTTTGGCACTGGTAAAATAAATATTCATCTCTGAGTTTTGTTAAAAGAATATTTAAAGTGTAGAGGCTGTCAACTGTTGATGTATATCTCCTTGGTGGGGCTCTTCCCATTCTTTTTCAAGCTCTGGGTTTAATAATAGTAATGTTCTTGTCTTATATTTTAGATAATGGTCATCGTATTTTCTTGTCTCCTTAGAGACACTGTGGAAATTAATTAGCTAGTGTTTATAAAGGAGGACACTCAGATTCTGTTATTCTGACTAATTACTCTCTGAATACCTGTATTGATTTATAGGAGGAATGTCCCCAGGATGGGATGATATTTTGCAGGGAGAAGAGCATCTGTGTCTGGCCAGAAGTTCCCTGGTTTGACACATGCTCCTAGTTACCCAGCCAGCTCTGATATTGACAAACATATGGCACCTTACCTTCTCTGGGCTCTGCAGGATGCATTTATTCAATGATTATCTCCCATGGTTTGTTAAATCACATAAAACATGACTTGAGGGGGAAGTTCTCAGGTTTCAGGCTCTGACCATTGGGGGAGGCAGTATCTATTGTAGGCCAACGTATTTATGAGTGCGTGTGATTGGGTGCATAGATGTTTGTATCTGTCAGATCAGGAGAAACTTATTTCAATATGTATATTTTTCTTCCTGATCTAACAAGTACAAACTTCAGCTGGTGGTGAGAGCACCACTTTGTAATTGTATTTAATAAGGAAATGGCCTGGAGCCAAGCACCCGGAGATCCCTGTACTGCTGGGTTTGGCAATGAGGCAGGTCATGGTCAAACTCTGTGGTGCAGACACATCCTTTCCCTGCAGTCCATCCTGGCAAGGGCTCTGGGACTCCAGCTAGATTTTCTCACCAGAGAAACCAGGGCTTCAGGCAAAAACTAGGCCTGAAGAGCATGAGCTGGAAAAATCTGATGACTAAACAACCACCAGGTTCAGTGGATCCCTGAGTTTAGCAGGTAAACCTATTGTTCAGATAGCAGCAGCAGCTGAACTTTAGTAGCCCAGACTGCAAAATCCATGCAAGCCCTGTGCAGAATTATCCTGTCCTGAGGCCAAGCTCCCACACTAGCTTGGTACAGATGAGCAGCTTTCCCTAATAAAGGATGAAAGCCATGCATTGGTACCAAGTGGCTGGAGAGCAAGCAGAAGTCAGTGGTGTAAAGAGCTGTTAGCCCTGAGCAGCCCCAGTTTCATGGCTTGCAGTGCTCCAGGTCATGGTGCACAAAGTGTACAGAGCAAATCCAGCTCCTCTACATGACTTACACCCTTTTATTTTCCTATGACCAGTCTCAGCTGAAGGAGAGTGTATCCCAGCTTAGATATGTAGAGAAGGATGAGTATTTCAGTCTGCTATGACTCAGAAGCAAAGTAACAGCCTTGGTCTGGCAGAGGGGGAGCGGGGTATATGTTGCAGCCCAAGCATAATAAAGATCTGGAGGCTATAAGTGGGGAAAACCATTCAGTCCTGACTTGGCAAAGCTCTTTTAAAAAGAGCTCTTTGCCCCAAGCCACAGAGCCTCCCAAATCTCAGTTGGTTCCCAGAATTCAGACACCAGTGTTCCTACAAGAAATGAACACACACAGTTCTTTTTAATAACGGTTGAATTGGCAGCTGCATGGAGTATTAGTTACAAGAACATAATAGATGCAGTAGAGGGAATCTTTAAGCCACTAAAAGTGACTACAGGGAATATCCTGTCACTCCTGGAGTCATTTTCCTTTGGCTTCTTCCAGTCATGCAGCAGAAGTGTGCAATTTCAAGAAGGTGAACACATGAATACCTTGTCACTGGGACACTGCTGCTCTTGAGGCTTTCACCACTTCCTAGATTGCATTAAGGGCTGTGCTTTGCTGCAGCTTTTAGAGATATCTCTGCTTTTGTCAGCCTTTTCCATGTCTGAATGTATTCTGGGTGTTGTGACCTCTCAGCACAGCATGGTTTTTGTGTGACTCTTGCGATACTGCCTCATTTAACAGTAATGTGGCATCATCTCAGTTTTGCAGCCTCAAGGGTCAGATGTTGTGATGACTCAGTTTCTGCAGGGACAGAGATTATATTCACTGTTATGGAAGTTTGTTCCTGCAGAAACTCTGAGTGTGTGTGTCTATACATATATTTTCATGGTTTATTCTTCTTTAAGCAACCTGAAATCTTTGTGGATTCCAGACTAGATGCAGTGAAAATGTAAATGTGACTCAGTTCTAATTTTCTTTGGGACTTAATGGCTTTCCTTGTTGGAGGAAGATGTATATTGTAGAAGAAAGGCCTTGGATGAGATACTACTTCTGTGAAGCTGAACAGAGAAGCTTTCCTGAAACCACATAAAATCTGTTTAGGGCATGCTGGTGGTGGTGTACAAATGAGCAAACTTAAGTCTGGAAAGATTAAGATCATGGCATCAGGGCAAGAACATGAAAAGTACAAGTTTCAGCCCATTTGACAGCATGTAAGAGAAGAAACCAAACTTACTGTTTCTCCTGATTTGGCCACTATGTACAGCTGCTCGTGTACTGCTGCAGCAAAGTGTCTTCATCTGAGGCAGTCCCCTGCATTTCCTGGATAAACCACTGAGGGTTAAGCCACAACAAAATATCCTCGTCACTAAGTCTGCAGATCTGGAGGGGAAAGAAGTGAGGGATAGAAACAATGGATGTTTTTGCTGGTTGCCAAGATTTATAATGATGATTACGATGATGATGAGTAGCTGAAGGAATGTTGCTCGCATTGTAAACCACTGATCTCCTGACGCTCATCAGCAGAATTTCAGCTCTCAGATATTTTAGTGCTGGGGTGTTTTCTATCCTTATCCAAGTGGTTTATTTAATACAGCTGCAGCCAAACCCCCAGCATGGTGGCTTCCAGCTGCAGAGCCTGTGAACCCCCTCCCCAGGCCCCCCCGAGCGGCTGCTGTGCTGGGAGCCCAGCACAGAGAGGCAGAGGCAGATGTCGCCAAGCAACATATCTTGTTTATCTTTTATTTATTGCAGGTATTTATACAGGGCAGGTCTCTCTGCTCCCGGCTCACAACTTTGCACCAGTGGCGGCTGCCGCTTGCCAGGCAGAGGCAGGGGGAAGGCAAGGGAAGGGGCATGAATAATGCAGCGCAACATATTTATCGACATTGTCAAGTTGAGCCTCAGATCAAGTTTAGTGGGTAAAGAAGAGGCTTTGAATTCCTGCCATACTACACATTAAGATTCAGATAACTTGATTTCGTAAAATAAGTGAGTCCAAGAGGCTGAGACACAGGAATGCTGTGTACAAAATGCACCTAGTTTTCTTCTTTCCTTTCTTTCACCCCCTTCTTGTGTTACTAGTGTGGGATTTGATATGGGGTGTAAATTGCCTGAAAAAGATTAGCTGGCCATGGACATGCTTCTCCTTTCTCCATCACACATCTCTCCCACCCTGCAGGACTGCTGCTATGTGTGCTGAAAGCTTGTTCCTGTGCCTTCCAAATCCTCATATAAATTTTGGCACTTCTTTGATATGTGCCATCATTTGTAATTGTCAAGGCAGAAGTAATGAACTATTCCAGTAAGTGTGTGCAGGGTGCAGTGCAGCTCCTGGGAATGGCCATTGTGCTGCAGCGGTGGTGGAGCAGCCCTGCCTGCATCCCTGCATCCCTGCATCCCTGTGCTCCCAGCAGCCTGGGCTTCCCTCCCTGCCCCAGGCAGCTGCAGGAACGGTACAGACTGCTCAGGCTTAGAGAACAGTGATTTATGTATTTATTTATCTATCTATTATTTATTAGAACACTGGACTAGGCCTCAAGAGTTATGTTCTGTCACAAACTACTCCAGTTGTTTTGAACGTGTCATTAGGGCTGGGATTTCCTTAAAGCAGGTGGCAGCAGTTCAACTTTTCTGCTGTTTGAAAAGAATGACAGCAAGTCATGGAGAACATCAAGGGGTGGGGAGGAAAAAGAAGTGAAGAGCAAGTTAAATTAGCACTGAGTACTTCAGAACCCCCCCACCCTTCATGTTCCTATTTTCATCCCTGTGTGACATTTCCTTTCAGCACAGAGAGCCCGAAACATAAACCATTCTTAGCTGCAGTGACTTTGCAGCACTGTGGACACAACTTATTTCAGCAAAAATTTGGCATGTTTTTATGTACATAAGAGTGCATGTAATTTAATTTTAATATGAGTTGCCAGTTACATAAACTGCCCTTGTGTTTTGAGTCCTGGACACCAACATCTCTATGCCCCAGCTTTTGTCATTACACCTTGGTTTGTCCCCTCCTTTCGGGCAAACAGATGCTGGTCCTGAGCTCTGAGGTTAGGAATTCATCAGCAGCTGCTCCCCCACAGGTAGTCAGTAATTCCGTAAGGCACAGTTCAGGGGACATTTATTGATTGATACTCCTTTTGGCTGAAAATAGTAATTGCAGGTGAAAAAAAACCCAACCAAACTAGTAAAGGTAGGTAGAAGCCAGACTGGCCCTTGCATAGTGTGAGGTACTTTACGGGCTTATAGCCTCTGGTTTTTAAATGTCTGTGCAAGGACACCCTGTTGTGTGTATGTGTGTGTGAAATTAAAATGGGATTGTTATTCAGCTTGCATTTTAAGTGCCTAACCTCTCAATTTTGAAGACATCCTTCTGCTTTGTGGGAAAGCTCATACTCTTTAAATTGTATTTTTTATTGAGGGTGGGGGGAAGAATTCTACAGGGAATATCGTGAACAGTTCACACTGTCAACTCAGCATTTCTGCACACTAGAAAAACATAAGTCTTCTCAGTTTAAAAAAAAAAAAAAAAAAAAGAGCCCTTGAAGAAAGGGTCTTAGTTCCACACAATTTTTTAAAATTTAAATGTGAAGGGTCTGGGATTTTTTTTTTTTAATTCAAACAAATAAATATTTTCCAGAAAGCAAACATAATTTCACTCTGTCTACAGCACACAAGGGAAAGAAATAAATGATTACTTGACCCCTGGACAACACGATGCTCTTTTTTTCTCCGTTGTCTGTTTGTGGTGCAGGAATGTGCAATCTGCAATCAGAACTGGCAGATGCACAACTTTTGTTTGTAAAACTGACTTCATTATTCCTGCTTTAGGGGTGGGCTGGCCAAAGACGTTTGGGATGCTGATGGTTTCTGGCCTTCCTGTTGAATCATCCCTATGTTAGGCCTGGACTGAAGGAGCAGTAGCATTGCAAAGCTGGATCCAGTGTCTTGGGAATCAGGGAGCAGCTAGCATGTTTTAACCATAGCTTTTTAGCACTAGTTCACATTATCTCAGCATTATCATGGTTTTACTCCGCCCTGTCCCTCAGTTTTGTTTTGGCAACTGCTGAGACTACAGACTTTGGATCAGGGTCATCTTCTCACATCACATGCAAAGAGTAGAGCAGAGGTGGTTTTTACTGCAGCTTTACATAGCACTTTCACATTACAAATAACTATGATCTAATGTTATATATCACCCTGGAGCTAAAAATCCCAGCCACCCACCAGTACTTAGCTATATTTTACTCCTGATGGTTTGTGCAGTGCTGCACCTCCTGCTTCTATCACTCTAATGACTGTCTTCCCTTATTTACCTTCTCAGATGTCTGCCCTAGTCTGGAGTGATTCCCTTAAGGTTAAGACAAACACATTGGGGACAAAAATGATGTGCGATTATGTAATTAAAGCCTGTATTAATTTATGCAATTTATTTAAGCAGCCCAAACTTCTGCATTTCTTTTGGAGTTCTTGATTCAATCCTCCTATTTGTCTAGTATAAAAGACCTTTTTTTTTTATAGTTTTCCAAAGTGAAATTTCTTTGTTTTCTTAACAGAAAATACCAGTTCCACTATGCCCAAAAATGATATTTCTGTTTCCTTTGCAACCACCCATGGGGTTTGAACCACAGACCTACAGCACTGTAACAGAGGTCTCTATCATGTGCTAATTGAAAGGATTCAAACCAAAGTCACACAGAGGGGGAAAGCAGCAGCTTGGGCCAGGTGTTAAAACGGGGGTTTGATTTCAGGACACATTGCATCCCCTCTGTGGCAATCCCCAGCTGATCATACTGCTGCTGACTTCCTCTTTTTTTGCCTGTCCCTTTCCAAGTCTCATTTGGAAACTTTCCCTTCCCAATGCTATGGGACTGCCCTTCTCTCCCACTCTCTCTGTTGTTATTCATCCCTCTAATTGGGTAAAACGTTTTGGGCTGTAGTTTCCATAAAGGATGCTATGCAGACTAAAGTTGGTGCTGTGTATATGAAATAGTGATCCGTAATTTATATTTTCTTCGCTGTATAACTCAACTGTATTAAATAAGGATGTGGCTGGATGTAGTTTCTTAATATCAAGTAGACAATACAATTTGGTTTTACCATTTCCTTTTGTTGATCTGTCTTTATTACTTTTCATCTCACTTAGAAGCACAGAACATTTAAATTGTGGCTTTGTCAGCATCATAACAGTGGGTCAGAGATGCCATAGATGGAGAGGAGGTCAGCAGGAGTGACTTGAGTGTCTGTGACTCAAAGTGACCAGCAAACCCCCTGGGAAGAGTTCAGTGTCTGTGAATCTCATCAATCTGTTTATTTTATTTTACCTTCCTAGTATTTGATTATTGCTAGCACTTAGAAATCCTGCACTTAGGAATCATGTTGACTTGGGACCTAAAGTACTGAGCAACTCATTACTATAGCAAAGCTCAACTCCTTTGTGTCTCGTGACACTTCTGCAGCTCAATGACCTGGCTGGTGGCCCTAGCAAGGCCTCTGATCCTACCTTTTTGTTAGTATAGAGAGAAAAAGAAAAAAAGGGGAAAAAAAGGCATTAAAATTAAAGTCTCATGACTGTAATGAAAAGGTTATTTTCTCCTCTCTCTCAAGTTAAGTTCTGTGCAATTGCAGCTCACTTTGTCCTGTCCATCTTGTTAGTCTCATTAGCTGCTGGGCCACAGAGGAATTGAGGAGAGAGAGTTGGGGGTTTTATCTGCATGCCGTACCAGTGTGGAAGATTCAATGAGATGATGGCTTGTCATTTTTTATTAATGAGTTGGAGCCTGATTCATTATAGATGTGTGGAATGAGCTCGGTGTGGCTGCAGGGGGAGGGGAGGGACTCTGCCAGTGAAGAGGTGCCCCCACCATGGGTCTTCTCCTGCACAGCCCCGAGCAAAGTTGCCCATCAGTGCAGCTTTGCCATTGTGCTGCACAGCCCTGGGCGAGCGCAGGCTCCGCTTTCCCACCGCCCAAACCCGCAGCTCCCAGCGTGTGACAAGTGGCCTCAGAGGACAAACGACTATTTAGTGATGCTCAGCAATTAGGAGTTACTAAGAAGGCACTGTCCCTCAGAGTTTGTCTCTCTGGCAGGTTGGTTGGTGGCTGAGAAGGTCTTCCAGAGTTTCTGTTTCAGTGGTAGACTGGCATGGTGGATTAAATCGTGTTCTCACCGATGCAAGCAAATAGCTGTGTGTCCTCTGTGCTTCCTTGCATGCTGCTGGCATGAGTCACATGTATGTGGGATATGTGTGCATATAAATACATATGTGTATATACAAAGAAAAAGAAATTAAATATATATTTTTATCAAAAGCCATGTGGTCAGAAGAAACCATTTGTGTTCAGAAGGAGGCATGCCAAGTGCTGGGGAGGTTGAGAGCAAGTGACCTCGTGCCCTGGGCAAATCTAAATTCCTTTGAGTAGAAGTGGTCACTGACACTCTGAGGACACTCTGAGGGCTCTCCAGCCACACCACCAGAGGAAACACCTCTTGGTGGGCACAGGTAGAGGTTGGGTTGTGCCCTGGCACTGCTGGCTTTGGATGGCTGCTGCTGGCTCCGGCCACGTGGGCAAGCTGTGCCCACAGTGTGCCTCTCCCTCACTGACCACATGCCTCTGTGAGATGCTTCCTTGGGGGGAGGAATTTGGATAGTAAGAGCTATTGAATGTTGGAAAACAGGATTAAATACTTAAGGAGTATTTAAGATCAGTTTAAGGAGTGTTTAAGCCAGATTTAAAAGCCCACTGTAGGCTCTTCTCCTTGCACAAACTTAATTAATTCCATTGTTGTTGCTTCTGTGTTTCTGCCTGAAAATCTGCAAGAGGGGCTCTTCTCTCTCACTTTTTGTGCTATTTCTATGGATCAAAGAAGTGCAAGTAAATATCCCAGCTTTTGGAAGTGTCTCTGACAATAATCTGGCCTTTTGGAGAGTCATAAAGTTGTAGCTAGGGGCAGAATAGGCATCATTTAGCTTGCCTGTTGCATTTTGTTTATTGTGTGTTTAAATTTGTAAGCTCTGTGCTCTTTTCAGAGATAGGTGACAATTGAGCATTAATCTCAGTGGAGACTGTCAGAGTCATGCAGTTGCCGTTGTCTCTTCTTAATCTGCAGTGAAGGTCATGCAGGTGGAAGTTATCTGGCTGCTCTTTGTACACAGAAAAGTGTAAATTCTGCATGTTTGGCAGTGGTCTCCCGCTGGGAAGGTGTGGTGTGTCCCCCGTGCCATGCTGGTGCACCCACTGGCATACAGGTTTCTTCTCTGTATCAAAACACCCAGAGCAAATAAGGAAATATTCTTGAGCATCTTGGAGGATCGTTAATTTAATAGCTCTTGTTGAATAAGGGAAATTTTTCCTACTTTGCATTTACACTTGCCCTCAGATAAATTCTGGCTGAGGTTACCTTCTGGTGATCTGCAGAGGACAGAATGTGCTATCTTCCATTCTTGTTATTTATAATCATGCAGTGTGGCTCAAATATTATAGAGGTAGCTGCACAACTGGGTACACAGAGAAATAAAGATATGCTGTTCCTGTCTTTGGTGAGAGCTTTCTTTTCCAACATTTTTTCAGGACCCACAAGTATTTTGAAGTGGTTAGGTGTACTGTATAGAAACTTAAATAAAAACTCAGGGTGCTGTTTGTTATTCTCTGTTTGCAAGAAAAATAAAAGATCAAACTGTCCCTGCAGTAGAAGTGCAGGCTTGAAAGGGTTAATCCAACAAACAGACCTAAAGAAATCTTTTCCCCTTGTAAAATATGCAGCCGTAGTGACAGCAGTATTCCCAGAGTCAAGTTATCTTTTACATTAGTGAATGTTGTTCCTAAAGCTTTAGCTGGGGTAATAAATGATTCATGGTAACCACACCTTTGTGCACAGCCGTCCACTTGATGTTCAGTCCACATGCGACTTCAAGAAGCCTTGTGCAGGAGCTCCACAGCTCCAGTTCAGCAGCTTTCTCCCACTAACTGTGACAGGGAGAAAAGCATTTCAGTAACAAATGGTAAGTCGAAGGGAAAGGTTTCTCTTCTGCCTCTTAAAGTGTAAATTAGCAGTGTTTGCTTGTGCTTTCTGTGCAATCTAAGTTTGATGCACATTCCTGAGAGTCTGGATGTGGAAAGGAGGCAGCTGAGTCTCTTCTCTTTGGAAAAAAGGAAAATAGGAAGGGAACTTGAAAAGTTCTGTGTGTCAGTTCTCCAAGCACATGCCCAACATACAACTAATGAGACCTCCCAGTGCATTGGTGCTGTAAGACCCCCTTGCAGAGGAGCTCCAAGTCAGATGACATTCAGAGGTGGGCTGGAGAGCAGATCTCCCATTCCCTGACCTTCTGCTGATGCTGCTAAATGTCCAAGTCTCTGGGCTTCTCTCAGACCCTTTGTGCCCATAAGGAATGGTGGACCCAGGTTGCTTCTCCTAGGAGAAGGTGGCTGACCCAGCTGGGATCTCAGCTCTGGGTTTTGAAAGCCAAGGTTCAATCCCTGCAATCTCTGTGGTTTGTCCTGCTGGGTTAGTAATATGATGATTAGTTGTGTCTCCTGATTGAACATGTCAGATGTATTAACTTAACCTGACCCAAGAGCACACAGTTTATGATAAACCAGTTAAGCCACTGGCACAGTTATAGATGCACATCTGCAGAGTTCTTCATCTGATTTAGAGGATGGATTTCTGAAATGATTGAGAAAATTGCTTTTGGAAGCCTCCATCCACAGATGAAAGGGAACTAACAAAAAGTTGCACATACAAGAGATGGACCCTATCTTTCTTCTTCCTAGTTACATTTACACAGCTGAAGAGATCAAGGGCAAGACATCATCTCTGGTCCTGCAGTCCAGTAGTTCCCTGGTGGGACTGTAGCTTCACTGATCCTGCTCCAATGGAAATGACTGAGAAGGTAACCACTAGATGTTGAGACCCTGTGATTACTGAAGATAGATCTGTCTAAGCAGACTTCTGCAAGATTTTAAAAAATCTTAGAGTCTTCTTATTGGGAGAAACGAACTAGGTAGAAGGTTGACCCAGTTTGAAAGTGGATATTGTTAACAGATCATCATGTCAGGACACTGGAAAATGATTTATAATACTCACTTGTGTTCTGAGATCAGTGAGAGGTGAGTAGAAAGAGGAGATATTAAAAAGCAGGCTTGGACTAGCCTGAGAAGTTTTTCAGCAGTTCAGAGAAGAGCCCAGAATTAATGACAGCAGACATTCTGGAATGACAAATACTATTGAAGGGAATTTGTCCCAGTTATTATAGTTTTTTTCTGCGAAAAGGTGTGAGAGAGGTTTTTGGTTTTGATCTTGAGTCGACTTCCAAAGGGGTAGGCCATATGTCATTCCCTTATGACTGTCCCCTGCGCGATCAGGACACGTTGTGCCAAGTGTGCTGCTGACTTTCCCTCCCAGAGCTGTGTTTCAGAGTGCCACACTCTTCAGAGCAGCACAAGGTATTGGAGACTGTGTTTTATGTAGCTCTCTCTCCTGCAGTTCATGAATAGTAAGCACAGTGGTTTTACAAGGACAGATATGGAATGGCCTCCCTGGCATTTGAGTAGAAAGTACAGCAAGCAATTGATATAGCTCAGTCTTGGGCATTTGCTGGTTTAAAAGAAAAAACAATTTCCAACAATTGAGGGGTCTTTTTTTTTTAGCAGACCAATCACAAACTTTTGAAGCATGAAATGAATTTCACTGGTCCTTGCCAATAAGCTTCTTTCTCTCATATTGGTTTTTATGAAATGGCTATAATCTTTGCAGGTAATGAATGAAAGCTACACTATGAAGTCCCACCTAACATTCTTCTTCTTGATTTATGATGTATTGGTCAAAATAGTAAACTGATAATGATGGCAAAATAGTGATAAATCACTATGGGATGATGTATCAGAAACAATAGAAAATGTTCTGGAGGAAGAAACTTGGAGCCATTTGGGGAACAGCTGGGTGTTCTGCAGATATGAAAGATATCAGGGAGTCCTCAAAAATACAAATTAAAAGACTCTCTCCCTTTGTTTCTGTCAAGACTGGGCTGTTCCTTGCTTCTGTGTGAAATAAACTCAAGGCATTTATGATGAATTAAGGTTCCCACACCCCCAGTGTATCAAATCTAATTAGAAAGTGCTGGTGGAAATCAATTTAGGCCAAAATCCTGTCTGGATCTGAAGTTGAGATCTGGACGTGATCATTCCAGTTTGTACAATTCTGCAGAACACTGGTATTTAGAGCTCGTTCCTGCCAAAAAAAAATGACCCTTCTAGAAAAATGAACGCATTTAATAGTTTTCTAAAGGTGAAGCAAAGTGATGTTGTTGTCTTGTGTTGCCTCAGCTTCAAGATAATGCACCTTTCTTTTGTCCATCAGGTATGTTTTCAGACAGTCTGTATTTTTTTGTTGGCATCATAAAATCGTAATACATTCTGACGCAGATGTGCTTTGTCTAATGATGTGCCAATAGATAAAATAACAGATGGAGCAAAATCACCCCTGCCTAAATGCAGTTTGAAGACACCATGCTGTCTCCTGAGAACCAAAAAGTTACCCAATCTTGTGGGGACTTGATCTATCCCAAACAGATCTTCCAAGAAAGATTTTGGGCTATATTTTCCCTCTTGTCTTGTCTCGTAATGGGAACTTTCTTTGGACTTGGTGCTAATCATACCAATGAGCTAGCTCTGATTGGTACTAGCTTGCAAAAGGCCTCTTTTGTTCTTGTTAGAGTATCTAACCTCTAAATCTATTTAATACCCTTTCCCTGGTTGTCCATCATTATGACACATGATTTTCCAAAGGATTTACTATTAGTTAGTAGCACAGGGCTTTCTCCCTGGGGTAGCAGCTACTTGCAGTGAAGAAAATGCATGTTCGATGTAGCAATTTGTCTTTTTTTATATATTTATTATAAGAATAAATGAGTTATTGTGGGGGACTTCAATATTATTGCAAATTAGGTGCTACAAGCCAAGCCATGCACATTTGTTATGTTTCCAGGCATACACAGCATGCATAGCAGTTCAAAAATCAGCAGTCATATTATATCTAGGCCTTTTCCTGGGCAGCTTCTACTTTGCAGGTATTTTTGCAGTGTGACTGTTCCATAACTCTGTTTACTTCAAATGAAGGGAGGGGGGAATCTGTCACAAAAGTGATTGCTATAAAAAATGTTTTGATGAGCATGAAGGCATGAATTATAAAATCTCTCAAGATTTAGTTTCTAAAGTAGGTATGGGCTAATGAATATATAGAGAGCATTGTTTGTCATATATTTCTTCTATAATAGTAATTTATTAACTGGTTGGGTAGGGCTTTTTTTTTCACTTGTGCCTTTCTGGATGTACCTGTAAGTGGAAACTTATCGAAATTATAAATTGCTCCTCTATTCACAAAAGTGTGCAGATTCAAGCAGAGCACACAGAATCAAATCCTATCTGGCATCTGTTTCAACAAGGGACATAATTTAATTGAACTTTAAATCAGAATTTAAAAAATTTAAATCAGCAGAATTAGTCAAATGTTTTGGTTTCAGCAGCTCACCACAGCTGAGGTATCTGTTTTGAGAAGGGAGTTCTGTCCTGGGTCAAGCTTCTGAGTTTCTGGTGTGGGGAAAAACAGACTCTGACCAGAAAAATCCCTTTTTGTGTAATTTCATCTCACAAGGATGCAGAAATGGACAACCAGGCAGGAGCCTCATGTTCAGATCTGCTTCCCAAATTGAGCCCTTTTTTCTAGTTTAGCCATCAGCTTAATCCTGGATTTAGAAACTAATCTGGATTCAAACTCGGTTTCTTTTGATGTTCCTGCAGGACGGGTGGTGTCTGGTGGGAGGGGAAAGCACCCTGTGTACAAAACAGTAAGGAAAAGAATTCTGAAAATTTCCCTGGCTCTAACAGATTTCAAAAGAGAGAAATTGATAAGAATGTGGAACCCTTCTGCATCTTTTCTACTTTTCCTTTTTTTTTTTTCTTCAAAAGAGAGCTCAATGTGTTATGTTTTCTGTAACACTGGTAATATTCATCATAGGTGACCTGGATCATTTGTACTTGTGGTTTATAGTCTCTCGACATGCATTGTTTTCTCTAGCTTGAAATATAGCACATTAATGAGGAATGTATCTATTCAGATGTATACAGTCAGCTCATGAAAGATGCTTTGGTAGCACTTAGACTAGTTTGTCAACAGCGAGTATTTTGGCAGCTGCAGAGAAAAAAGCATCCAAAATTCATACAAGAGACTAAGAAAATCTGACATTAAACTTTTGTGAGTCATGTTTACTCATGCTGAAGCTAACTTTGTAATTAGGCACGTTGTAACCTCCCTGATCCAAGCTCTAGTGAAGCAGCTGTCATTTTACAGTTAAATGCACATCCACTTCTGATGGGTCTGTATTGATACTTCTGTTCCCCCTGTGTTGGGAGTGGACTGCAACTGGGGTAGCCAACAGCCTGAAAAGGTACAGTAGCACTGGAAAATAGCACCGGGATTGCTCACAGTGGTTCATGTCAAGGAATCAAGGATGAGCATATTTGGTGAGAGCAGCCAAGGATGCTGTCAGCATGGTGGGAAGCCAGGGGAGCTGGTGCCTGCATGGATACTCACACTAGCTTTTGGTCTGCGTGGGGTGGCCCATGCAAGCAGCCTGTTCCTCTTGCTCTGTGGGCCCCCCAGTTTGTGCTGTCCTGTTGAGCACAAGCAGCTGGTTCTTAGCAGTGCCCAGCAGTGGCTCCCTGCTTGCTGGTTGCTCCCTATTCCTGATATTTGTGATGACTGCAGTGACATCTTTGCTCTTCCTTATTACAAAAGGGGGTCACCTCTTACTATTTTCCTGTATAAAATCTGGAGTTGTTTGGTGGTGAGAACAGAATTACTGAGAAGTGTTGGGAGTCCTAAATTTAGCTCTTTATTTGGCCCCAGGTTATTACTCTTAGAGTACATGCTTTAGCAGTGCTTTGGAAAGCTGTTAGTGTACCAGTTTATAGCTGTTGACTTCAGTAAGCATTGGACTAGGACCTATTTGCAACATGATATTAGATCTACAGGAATATTGGGAACAGTTTGGATTGTGTTCCCAGTTACCAAGGCGAGCTGGAGAGACAGATTCAGACAAATCTGGGAAGGGAAAAACATAATTGCTATTTCTCCATCAGACAAAGAGAAGAAAAAGAACTTCCTTACTAAGAACTCGTGAGGTTTAAGCAGTTGTGGAGTAAAGTCCTATCACTGCAGATGAATGCAGCTTTTTCTTATCAGTATACAATCATCCTGAAAGTTGTCTCAGTTTGGCAGAAATTATTTTATTTGCATGCTGGTGTATTAATGGATTATGGGTACCAATCTGGAGTGGCATCCTAAGGACAAAGAACATGACAAACTATATCTTGAACTCCATCTAAACTTGAATAGTTCAAATCTCAAGAGACAAAATTCTGTTATAAGTATTCCTGTTGAGTAGTAACAAGTCGTCCCATTAAGCAGGAGCTAGAAATCAGCATGTCTCTGAGACAGCACAGCAACATTTATTCAGAGACTGAATTGTGGGCGAGATGAGCGGCGCTGCCTTTGTACTTTGCTCTGAAATACTTATCCTCCTAACATCCCTCTGAGCTCCCAGGCTTCCAGAGGCCAGGGCTGCCTCTTAATCTTTGTTTGCATTCACCTCTCCAAGATCAGTATTTTCTCATTACAAATGGCTGTGCTTTTTAAATGACAATAAAGGTAACTTTTAGCCCAGAGACTGAGGCAGTTGTTTGGTTTAACAGAACGAGGGGTATATATTTAGGGGCTTTCTGATTCACAGGATTTGTGTGTGTACATTCTTAGGAGAATCTTTGCTGTCAGGGACCTTTCTTTCTTTGTACAGAGATTCTATCAGAGCTCGTGAAGCACACTTTGTAGGAGCTGAGACCATAAGGAGTTTCTCCCAGCTGTACAGAAATCTTTATTGCCTTTAATCATTTAGTATTCCACAGAAATAGTATTGTCGTCATCTTTTTTTTTCCCACGTTCCACTCTAATATAAATGCATCTTTTATGTTCACAGATTTGACCAAGCCAGTATGTTATTTCAGCTACTTTTCATTAACAACTTGAGGTATTTTAACTATGCTGCAGCTTTTTCATTGTGTTTCTGTGCTACTTTACTGTTGAATGAAATTTAATACGTTGCTTATAATTAGCAGTGAGGAATGTTACCCTCTCATCAGTTTGCTGCTATGAGGCTTGCTTAAAGATTTTAACAAAGAAAATATTCTTTACTCTTGAAATGCTTCGCAGTTCTGCTCAGGCTGCTGAAAATAAACATTGTTTTTGAACCAAACTCTTCCCTCCTACCTCCCCCCCTTCCAAAACAAACAAAATATCTTCAGTGGCCATCAGATAGAAATTTGACCCTAATTACATGCTTTGTCTATTCATGCCATGTAGTAGGGGTCCAGAGACTGATAGTTTGAAACTGAATGCACTTTAACATACCATCAGGTGCTGGCAGAAATACACAGCATGTGTATTGAAAGGTTTAATGAGAGTTATGTGCTCTTGTAAGCTTAAATTTGCATATGTGAAGTGAGGTGGATTTTTCTTCTATAGTGATTAGCTTTTCTGAACCAAGCCCAGAAATCCTTACTCAGCTGTAACTCCTGATGCTCAGTCATTGTTCATATACTCGTAGTATAAATGAACTTTTACATTAGTTGAATTTCCAAAGACCATCCCATTTCCTGCATTTCTGTGGGTTTCAGTTGTCTCTGTGGCAAATATCCAGTGCTCAGCTCTGCAGTTTTACTTGTCACCTCCTGCTCCAGAATCAGGATGCTGAATTTCAGGGATGGGGAGGCATCCCTTGGAGCAGCTTGGAGCACCCACACCACTGCTTACACTCCTGGGCACTTCCCTGGGAAGTCTGGGAAAGCAGGTGGCTTCTGCTGATCATAGCAAAGGTACCCCATCAGTGGCTGGGTACCTGCAGCCCTGAAAGCACCTGGAAAGGGATCTGCCCAGTCCAGACTCTGCTCAGTGGGAATTTTTACAATCGCTGTAAAAATGGGAAAGCATCAAGTGCAGTGGTGGTTCCCTTGGGGTTAGCTGGAGGAGCAGCTTAGTAGATACAAACATAAACAGCAGCAGTGAGGATAGTAATTGCCTACAACTTTGCTTATGTCTGTGTACACCCAAGTGAGGTTGGTTGGTGTCACAATCCTGAAAGGTGCTGCCGGTTGGTGCTGGTGTGGAAGTGCCCACATGAAGACCTGATTCACTCAGCAGAAGGAATTCTTGCTCTTCCCTGGGTTTTATGGGCTTGTTGCACTGTCTCAGTTGTTATGTCCCCACTTCTCTTACTAAGCCCAGTAAGCCATGCTGAGGTGCTGTCCTTCCCACACTCAGTGCCTCTTCTTGAACACAGATAAAAAGCAGTAACGTTAATGTTGTTTCACTTTCTTTGGTGGTTCTTTTTTGTTTATTTACTTGGTTTGAATTCAGTTTATGACTTTGGTTTCTCTGATGTGTAGGAAATGGTTGTGGTAGTTCTGCACAGACATTACTTCTAGTCAGTGACCTAAAACAAAGTAAGAGGGAGAGAGAAAAAGGAGGAGATTGTCTCTTAGTTACAGAACAGCTAGTTTGTATTGAGAAGACTAACTCTTAAAGAATGCACTGTAATTTGTATTGTAGATCTAATTTGTGTGAGTCTTAAGTGCAACCATGCATTAGTGTGTTTGCAAAAATTAAAACTTATAGATGTGGGTAGAGATAGAATTTCGTTTCTAATTTGTGCAAACATTTTAATCTCTCTCTCACATAAGATTTGTGAAGTCTCTTCAAGCCCAGAATGTTTAATTGTTCAGACAGGAGTTTTTCAATAGGCCCAAGGAAAGCAGGGACAAATTCGCAAATGAAAATCACACCCTTGGCCTCCTTTTTGACCAAACCTGCACAACAAGAAGCATGGCCAGCAGGTTGAGAGGGTGATTCTGCCCCTCTGCTCTGCCCTTGTAAGACCCCAGCTGGAGTTCTGGCTGCATCCAACTTTGGGGCCTCCAGCACAAGAGAGCACAGAGGAAGCCACAAAAGTGACCAGAGGGCTGGAGCACCTCTCCTGTGAAGACAGGCTGAGAGAGTTTGGGTTGTTCAGTGTGCAGAAGAGAAGGCTCAGAGGACACCTCAGTTGCAGCCACTAAATACTTAAAGTGGGCCTATAAAGAAGATGGAGAAAGACTTTCTACCAAGGACAGGGTGTACTGGTTTAAAGTGAAAGAGAGTGTATTTAGAATGAACATTAGGAGGAAGTGTTGTACTGTAGGGCGGTGAGGCACTGCAGCAAGTTGCCCAGAGCTGTGAATGCCCCATCACTGGAAATGTCCAAGGCCAAGTTGGATGGGGCTTTGTGCAACCTGGTCTAGTAAAGATGGCAGGGGTGTGGGATTAGTTGATCTTTGAAGGTTTGTTCCAGCCGAAAACAGTCTATGGATCTGTGATTATAGGTTTTCAGGCTTGAAGCATGAATGATGAATGTTTCGCCAGCATGAGACACAAGCTGTCTGAAAGCAACACAGAGTCTCAAACTGGAGTTTCAAAATCTCTTAAAATGCTCTTGAAATAATTCTGTGAGTGTGCTGAGGCTCATTACACCCTCTTCAACCTGCTCTTAAGAGGGTAGAGATTTGGAGTGTGGCTTGCCCTAAAAGCTCTCTCCCAGACAATTTGGATACTGTGCTCCTGGTAATACTGAATGGTGTGCCATAAACAGGCTATTTTCTATTTTGCACACGCCCTGTCATCAATGGCTTCCTGCTTGGGAACTGTGGTATTCAGGCACTTCAGCAGCAGCAAAGAGATGTAAACACATTTACCCCCTTTAAGTCAAGGCCAGTAGAATGTTGGCCCATCCCAGCTAACAACATCATAACTCACTAGCACAGGTCCAGCTTATGTACTAAGGAGTTTTCTGACGTAGCCCAGACTGGTGGCCACATCCTAAGGAAGCTCCCTGATGCTGGAGATGAGTGAAGTAAGGGCCAATTGCAAAGCCATTGCTATTCTCTTATTTCCTCTGCTCTGTTGTGTGCTTGGGGGATGATGGCCATTTTGGCCATTTTTTATTCCAGCGTAGTGTTTATTTCCCAAAGTAACCATTGGGTTGCCAACTCCATTTCATAAAGGAAAGATGCGCAGAAATTACGTTGAAACCCACCATCAGGATCTGCTTGGGCAAAACCCTGTTATTTCATAATCAGCTCTGATGCTTTTGGCCCAGCTGTTTGGGAATCAGTTCTCATCATGTTAAGAAGCCAAATTTCTCTTTTTTTCTTGGTTCTGGCACTGCTCCTGCAGTGCTGTTATGATGTCTGGCTCCAGTGGTGCTTACAGTGAGTTTGTATGGCCGAATGCTCAGGATGGAGCAATTGTACCTACACTGTACTTAAGCAGAGGCTACAGTGGAGTACATCACTGTGCCTTTGGCTGACACCACAGAGTGACAGTTCTGTGTCTGCAGCATGGCAGTCTTGCTTTGTATGGGAGTCAGTATTTTTGTACCTTCATGTTTGTAAGTGCCAGCAGACAGCACTTTACAGGCACTTTACTGTAGTATCAGTGCTCACCACTGAAGATTAGAGTGCTCCAGAATAAGCTCCAAATGGCTGAGAATATGGGCAGTGAAACCTGACTCTGTGCGCTTATTAGTTGATCTACTGATTGATTTTTAGTGCATTTTGAGGGTATGTGTGGTTCTTTTACAAGAGGCAACTTGCTATTACAACTCCAGTCTCAGTGGCCTTAGAGGACTTCTGCACACATTTTACAATGGGTCTTTGAAGGCAGTGACTCATAAGTGGGTTTGGCCTGACTCCATGGAAAAGTGATTTTGATCCCTTCCAACAAGGGGCACCAGTCTGTGTCAGCCAGTACACACTCTTTTCTCCTTCTGTATGTTCATACATGAATCCTGTGAACCCATGACAAATCTGAGCATGTGTGTGGCAGTGTTTTTCTTTTCTAAGCTAAAAAATGTAGTAGCGATGATCCAAGTCAAGCCAAACCTAAGCACTTAGACACTTTGGGAATGTTCCCACTATAACAGATAGGAAAACTTTAACTGCATAGAAGGTATTTTGCAAATGCAAGTGAAAAACTAGAAATAGAAAGCTCATTAGAATATAGTCATGAATTCTTAGTTAAATTAACAAGGTTAAATATAATTTAGAGAGTATCTCAGTGTAGGTCTGCTCAATTCATTAACAGGAGTTTAAAACAAGCGCTGTGATAACCACATTTCTTAAGAGCTGCATCAAAAGTGCTTTGGCAGAAGGTCAGCCCTGGATCTGTGATATTTTGGGCTACCCCATGCTCATGGGACCACTTTCAGTGTTTAACATGCACTGAATAAATAAGCACTATGGATTTCTCTTTTTTTCATTGTTTTTTATTTCCCCTGAATGTGAAAGGCTCTGAGAAATTGTACTGGCAGCAGGAACACCTTGTGCAGATCAGAAGAAAAAGCTGCTCTTCTGACTTGAGCTGACTCCTGCTAATTATATAGCTGGAGATGGACTTTAGGGAAGCTGCCCCAGGGCATCGTCCTGGACAATCCCCACCAAATTAGGGCCGGTCAAGCCAAATGTAAAGAGAGTGGTGATTACTGAGATTATTTTCTTTTCAAACTTGCTCCTTAGCTCTACTTTGCTGGGTGTTGGTTTTCAAAAGGGCCTTATAATAAATGTGCACCATCTATATATAGCCCAACTTTTGTTCGTTTGCACAGTTCAGAAAGCCTACTGTTTGAGGTTAGCCTTGAGTAAACTTGTACCATTTACTTTGGAGCATTTCAAAGGGAACAAAAACACAAATCATGATGAGGCTAATAAGAAGTTTGGGTGTTTAGTTTAAATGTGTACACAGCAATCATTGTAGAGGAAGTCCTTCTCTTTGGGAGTACATTATTATTAAGCAGCATTGCTGTTTGCCTGGTTTTGTCTGGTCCGCAATTTGCATTCACTTGATGGATTGCCAGGGTCGGAGGTGCACTACTTGGGAAACACTGAAGTGCCGTCTCAGCAAACTCTTAAGAGGAAAGGAACACTAATACAAGCATTTGCCCAAACTCCTTGAGTCTTCTTAGGCTTCCTTAGGCTGTGCTAGATCAATATGACAGTTTGCTAAGAAGCTTTGGACATGCATTCACAAACTCTCTCTATTGGCTTTCTTGGCATGTTATTCAGGAGGTAGTTGCTAGTGAAACATGTCTGCTACCAGCACAGAAGATTTATATGTGCATTTTCTTCTCCTGCTAAGTGATTTATTTACTAGCAATAATGCCTTGCAGAGCTGCTTCGTCCAGTTTGCAAGACTCATTATGTTGACCCTCAACAATCTATAGATGAATGGGATCACTATCGTGTTCTCCCTCTCTCTCTCTCTCTCTCTCTCTCTCTCTCTCTCTGGTTTCCCCTCCCCCTCTCGCCTTTTCCCTTTCTTAAAACAGTGGTCACATGGTTCCAACACTCCTGTTAGTGGAGGTGATCCCAAGCTGATGAACATTTCTTTCCATACTATGCACAGAGGTAAGTTCTCTTGTGCCACCTATCTCAGAGCAATGAGGGGTTTGCTTACTTGCTTGAATTGTAGTAATTTGCTTTCTGACTGCTTGCTGTCAGTTGCTTGCAAATGGATGGGTTTTTATGGGAGACCAGTTATATGGCTTATTTCCTGTGATCTACAATCCCTGCAAAATACAGCAAAAACGTAATTCTGTGGAAGTTTTTAATGGCAAGCACTTTGTACTGGCCTTTACTCCCAGAGCACTAAAATCTCTTGTTCTTGGGCCACCAGAATCTCATGCTGGTGCTTTTCAGCCTTTCCACTCATTGTCTGGTTTTAATTCCTGCCTCTCCTGAGCACTTGGTGAGATTTGGCTCTCTTCCCACTGGTGAAGGATGGGAAATTGGTTGCTCCAATAGCTCTCACTGTCCATCCCTCTGCTGGGAAGATGATGCAAAGGTGAAAGGTGACCAGGTTATTGAGGTTTCTATCTGTGAAACACTTGTGGTGCTCCTCATATCATGTACAGGAGCAGTGGAGCTCCCTGTGCACCAGGTGTTTACCTTCCCCCTAAATCCCTGGCCCACATGCCAGGGAAATACTGGCCCAGCTGTGACAGGGCAGAATTCCCAGCACCTGCCATGGCTGTGAGCAGTGGGACTTCTCCATCCACCACACTCTTAAGTTTTCAGTTGGTAGTGCAAAGTGCAGTTCAAGATTTGGGTCTTCCCATCCTTTTGGGGCATGGGGTCTTTCCACTTCACACGAGTCTTTGTTTAGAGAGCTCCCCAGCACTTTTGGCACCATCTCTTCTCCAGATGCCTCAACAGATATATGATTCCTTGGACATGTGATGTAAAAATGTTCCAGGGCATCATAAACTATTCCACGTTTTATTAGCCCTGCCAATTTCTAAGCACACCTTGAATAAATTCATAGTTGGTGGTTGTGGCGTATGTACCTTGGCTACCGTGGGTGGATAAAAAACGTTTTATACCCCCGAGGAGCAGCAAAAGTGCGAGTGAGCTCCATGCAGCAAAGGGAGTGAAAAAGTTGGATTGAATCATGTCTGTCTGCCTGTGGTTGAACTAGCAATGAGGCATTTTCAATCAGAGGTCAGGGTTGTGGTCACATTTGTGCTCCAGTTTTTGCTTGCTGTAATTTTCCCTTATACCAGATTCTCTGTGAAACACCAGAAGAACCGAGACACTCTGCGTCTGACCTTTTGGGGCAGGATTTTTCAGACAGTCCTGTTTCAATTGAACTCACTGCCAGAGCATGCAGGAAGGAAGCGACATGTGTTAGTCATACGCCCTGGTGTGTGTTTAGCATCCAGTTTGTGTACAGTCCAGGAATAACCCAGCATAATTCTGTGAAGCTGGACTCACGCTTAGATGTTTTGATGTTTGGGCTAGGAGGTTTCTTCATACATGAAACAGGCTTTTGGTGCTCGGGAAGGATCAATACCTCTCCTGGGGAGCCCAGGCAATGAAAATATTTTTGTAAAAGATGCCGGAGCTCATCCTGCACACAAGCATCTCGTGCTGTGTGAGTGTATTTCAAAGGTGAAGTTTACCTGTCCTTACCCACCCAAGCCCACCACGTGGGCACCCTGTCCCGGCTCCACGGGCACGTCCCAGCCCAGGACAGCTGATGTGTGCCAGCTCAGGGGAGCGTGTGCCACAAAAGGCAGACTGTGAGAAGTGTGGGAAGAGCCTGAAGCACGCTCGCCTTGCTCACCAGCTTTGGAAACAGCGCTGGGGGCAGTCGAGCCAGGCTTGACATCTTGAAACAACATTAATTAAAAGTAACTTTTTAATCCTTGAGGGAAGAGAAACTAGAAGTGACAGTCTCCTGGCTACAGCCCTTCAGTTTTAATCCCAGTTTTGACTTTTTGCCGGGGATCAACAAGCCACAGAGAACAAAACCATATTTTAAAAGTTCCTTTCAAGGCAGACGAATGTTAATCACGAGGGTGGGATTTTTGGTTAGGGATTTTTTGTGTGTTTTAGGGTGATTTTTTTTCTTTTTTCCCTTTGGTGTTTGATTTTTTGTTTGTTTTTTGGGGGGTTTTTTGCTTTTTTTTCTGTTTTGTTTTGGTGGGAGGTTTTTTTGGGGTTTTTTGATTTTTTTTTTTACTGCTGCTGGTCTGAAGGAATTGTAATAGCAGAGTGCCTCACTTCAAATAGGTATCATTCTACTCCTTTATCTAGGACAACATTTCTGCTCTTCAACATTCACAGTAGTACATTCTGTCTGGCTATTTTTGGAACATCAGGCTGCAGTGCAGATTGGCCAGGACTTCGTATCTCATGAGCATGGTGCTGGGACAGTCTGTGTGAATTGTCCTTGACTGTGGCACTTTGTGGTGGGAGGAATTGGGATGAGCCAGTATTTGGATCCAGGCGCTTGTTGTCATTGAAAATGGGTTCTGAAGCCAAGCTGGAAGGAGAGTGATGTAAGAGAGGTTGAAGACGCTGCTTCTCTTCTTGCTGCAAAATCCCATACTGTTTTCCCTCTGACACACCATGCTAGTCAGTACATTTGCTCCGTCACAAGGCTTTGGCCCGTTAGTAACTGGAAACACTTCAGCCAACCTTCTCTTCTCAGCTACCTGTTACAGCAGCAAGCCCAGAATTTCTAAATAATCCATTGATCCAAAAATGTGTGTGTGCAGTACTGCAATTAACATTCCTTCTGAGTGCCTTGCATTAAGCATCTCTATATGTGTCTTGAAGGAAACCTCTGAGAGATTGTCTTTTATGGAGGAGTTATAAGAGATTTCTTATGGCTGAGTTCACCTATAGAAAATACAGAATTGTAAGTCTATGTAGTTCAAGAAAGAAACTGAATTAGCCAGACCCAGACAAGAATAAGTTAACAGTACTCACTAAGGAGCCTTGAGTGGAATTAGAAAAGAGAAAAATGGCATGCTGATAAAAACAAAAGCTTAAAAACTTGAAAACCTTCCTTCCCCCTATCCCCATCTAATCAGTCCAGGACAGAGCTGGAGAAGGGGTGGGGGAATGCAGGATTTACTGGATGTCGGTGGTGTATCTCCTCCTTCCCTTCTTTATTTGACCCTCTTTTAGAGGAATGTTTAGCAAAGCTGTTTATTTTGCATAAACCCAAGTAATAATGTGGCCCCGGGTGACAGGACCTGAATGAAGATGACAGCAGTTTGATTTAACGATTAGCCACCTGACCCGATAGCACCTCTGGAATCTCAACTGCAGAATAAATTCCCATTCTTCCCACATGGGCTGCATGTTAATCACGGGAAGAAAAGCAAAGGGTGGTTGCAATAGGGCTATTGTTCCTGGAGGCGAAGGCTTGAAAAGAAATTGCCCGTTCCTGCCTGCTTTGTGCTGGCTTCACGCTGAGTCTTGGACACTCAAGTTTCTTTTACTGCTTCTGTATCCCCCCTCCGCCAAAATACTGGCTTCCAATGGGGTAGATTCAGTTGAGTTCATTCAGCGAGGACTTGCCTTCCCCCTGAATTATCAGTATGCAGTTTCTAGTGTTTGTTTCAGCTGAAAATCAGTGCTTGCAGCACAGGAGTCTATTTGCAGAGTTAGCAGAGCCAGTCGCTAAGGAATCCCTGCTTTTTCCAAACGTTCCCTAAAGCTGCTTAGCAAAGTGGTAGGGCTTTGTTTTGAGGGAAACCAATTTGGGGAAAATCTTGCTGTGCTTTTTGTTTCCTCCCTCCCCTCCCCCTGCCCTCCAAACTCTTTCAAAGCCCTCGCATTAAGCACGGCTGCAATGGTACAGCCCCTGCCTTAGCAGGCTAATACTCACAGTTCAGCCTTCCAGCTTGGTAGCACAGGGAGAGATGTGGCAAATGGGAATTAAAAAATGATTGCAAAGTCAATGGTTTAAAGAGTAATTACAGAGTCATTAAAGGTTATTATGGGGAAATGTTCAGCTGAGCAGCGATTAGCATTCCTGATACCTCAGGTTCACCATGGTTTGAGGACACCAGTGAGACGAGTTGTTGAGGTCTCTGCTGCAAGGGGATGGAGGTGGCAGTGAGCCCTGCAGCTCCTCTGGGGCTAGCAGGATGCTGCCACGGCTGGGCACTCACTGCTGGCCTCCTGCCTCCCCCAGGCCACCAGCCTGGCCAGCAGCTGCCCCAAACCAGTCACACCAGCTCCAAACAGCACACAGCTGTGCTCTGCCCCAGAGCAAACCTTGCTCACCTTGGATTGTGGCTGCTGATTCCAGACAACCAGTGCTGCTCCAATTCCTTCTCATGCAAAAACCTTCAGGTGCATCAGGATTCTGCTATCGCTCAACATGGGTCTTAGAGGGTTTCATGCTGCCATTTACACCTGCAAATAATTTTGGAGGTTAAAACTCCCAGCAGGCAAATGCTTAATCCCAGCACCTGAACATTGTCCTTGCATGCTCACTGCAGTGTACTTCTGAGGCTGTGTCACCCCAGTGCCCAGAGCTGCTGGAGTCTGGGATGCTGTCCCTGACATGGATGGGCCTTGCTCTGCCCCTGTGGGAAGCTGGGAAAGCCTGGTGTCCCTCCATACTGTAATTGTGAAAGTCTTGAGGTGCAGCAAGAGCAAACGGTGTTGTCTTTTGCATGTTTGCATTTGTTCATAGGCAGTGAAAAAAACCCTACAAATCAAAGTCAGGTCTGTTGTGTCAGTGTGAGAAGAGTGAATCACTGGCCAAAGCCCCTGATGTTTTATCATGGGGAAGGCCAAGTAACTATTTAAACAGATAAAACACATAAGTAAAATAAAACTAAGTATTAATGGCAGTATTAGCAAATTATAAATATTTAGTTACAAAGCAGGTACCATTTTTCCTGCTCAGGCGCTTGGCTTCTGGTCTGTGCTGCAGTTTGGATTTTCTTCTGAGCCTTGAAAAGGGCATTAATATGTTGCCAGGAAATATGATTTCCAAGGCAAATTTTAAAAAAAGAAACAGGGAGAGTAACTCAGCTGGAGCCCTGGGATAAGCAGAGGCAGACCCCGCTGGAACTCGGTGCTGGGGCAGGAATGTGCTTGTGCTTGAAGGGGAGCAAAGGATGAGTGCATCCTAAACAGGTCTCTGGGGCAGTGAGGAAGACTCAGACTTTCTTCTTGGGGAACATAAAATGGGATTTGTTTTCAATGTTTAAAAGAAATGTATTTTAAAAAAAGAATCAGGGATGATAAAAAACTGTATTTTCCCCTCTGAGGGGAAAAAGCAGTTAGTGTGCTTACCAAGTGACACCTCAGGAGGAAAACACTGACGCCCTTTCACCACACCAGTGCCTGTGTGTCTCCCTGGGATGGAGAGACAAGGCACGTCCTGCCAGCCCAGCCGGCTTCCCCAGGGACCACAGCCCATCCAAGGAGGGCGGCTGCGCTCTGAGCCTGTCCCGACAGCTGGTATTCATTTATGTTTTACAAGTAAGCCTCTCACTGCAAATAGCTTTTGCAGATCTCTAAGATGTCGGAGCAGCACAGGGAGGGAGGCCTCACTTTCAACTGCACGGGGCTCACTTCTGCAGCACTGCTCCACACCAGGAGCAGTGTTCCCCCCATTGGATCCATCCCAGTCTGCTGCCAGTGGGGGAATTTTCACACTGACATAGCCAAAGCTCATCCAGACACATTCAGTTGCTTTAATTATTCTTGTAGACCACTTCTACCATGTCTTTGTAAATGCTGTGACATCTGAGATGTGGAGTGATGAAGGCAAAGGTTTGTATCCTGAGCTTTTGAGACCCAGCAGTGGCAGAGAGATAGACAGGCATTGTAGGTGGAGCATGGTGGATGAAAACTGCTCTGCATCTGAGCTAGTGGCACATCTGAGGCCAACAGCTCTGCCAAAGTAACAGGGATTGAAGTGTAGCCTCCTGTTGATGCAGAAGAGCCAGCTCCCAGACCTAAAGTTGATTTGGGGCTGGGAGGTGGGGATTGCAAGAGGCCACCCTTTAACACCCAAAATAGCAAAACTGAAACATCCCCAGTTGCTGCAGGCATTTGGAAATACTCCTCACCATTTTTTTCCCCCACTGATGGAAATGTGGGCAGCTGTAAATTACATTGAATGTTTAGCTGCACAAAATACATCGGGGGTAAGGAAGACCTGACTCAAGCAGGCATTGCCATTAATGCCAGGCTGGTCAGTTGCCAGCCTCCCCCTTGCTTCCACGTGCTGCCAGGCTGTGTCAGAGAGGGGTGTCCATGAAACTTGGCTCAGGAGCAGCAGCAGCAGCTCAGGTTGAGGTCAGTGTCTGTCTACCTGTGACAGCTTCAGAGAGGCAGGAGTGTTCAGTTGCAGTGCAGGTGTGGAAGCAGCTTCCCAGTGGTGTTCTCACTGCCTCGCAAATGTTGCAGTTCAAGGACCAGCTGATTTCCAGGTGGCATCACGGGATTTTTCTTCCGTGAATTTATAGTCATTTTCTGAAATGATATGTCCTTTTAGTGTGAGCACCATCCTACAGCGAGCAGTGCCACAGACAGGCTTTGAACTGTGCAAGGGAATGCCTTTGATCATTGTCACCTGCATCCTCTCTGTGTTACTTGGTGGCTTGCAGGTCTTCCATGGGAAGAGACTGTGAACTAGCAACCTGTAGTGTAGTCTTCATCCCAGCCACAACCTACTGAACTTCTTTAGTTGCTTGTTGTTTTTTTTAACTGATGGGCGTAGGTTTGATGACTCTCTGCATTGAACCTCATTGCAGGGGCAGAGCTTTGGGATGCTGGTCTACTCTGAGAATCCAGGATATACTGTCTTCTCTGTTGGCTGCTAATGGCATGGAGTCCTGTATTCATAGTGATCCGAATGTATAGCTTCATGATGGGTGTCCTGTGTGGTTTACCCCTTCGTTGTATTTTGGTTGCAGGGGACTTGCAGTCCCTCTCTCAAACCTATCCTCTGTGGAGCAGTATGTTTTACCTTACATACAAGATGCAAACAGAGTCATGTTCCCTGCATAGTCAGTAATGCTAGTGATGCTCAGTGCACTGTGCAAAATGCCTAGGGCTGTACAGAGCTGCTTTGTGCAGACCTGAGACCTGCTGGCTGTCCACTTCTTTGAAAATATTATGCATGCATGACAGTGCATGGGGAAAATTGAGGAGTTGGAGGAAGGACAGGAGCCAGGTATTTTTGGGCAGGAGCTCACCACATTTCTGCCAGCTCAGCCCTGACCTTCGCTTTCTCTTTCCTTTTCCTGTCCTGTCTACCTGGGAGCAGCAGTGGGGCTGGGAATGCAGACAGGCGCCAGTGGGAATCTGCAGCCCCTCTGAGTTCAACCCACCCAGGCTCTGAACACGGGTCTCCATGGGTGAATGATCAGTGCCTTAAACAATCGCCCTGCGCTCTCCCGGCATCTAATTACCAGGACAAAACAGTGCGTAATAATAGATACTGCAGAATAGCTTATTCTCCTGGGGGATTTGATCCAAACCCCAATGAAGTTGGCGGAAAGACTCCCATTGATTTCAATAGACTTTATGTCAGGCTGTTAGTGTGCTGTTGTCTGCTTTGGTGTTAACTGCAGTACACTTTTCCCAATTTTTTTTCATTTAAAAGAAGATCTCAGTTTCATAAATGATTTACTTGAATCAAGGAAGTGCCATCCTTTTCATAGCAACTGTCCCTCTGTCTTTTCTTGTGGTGGTGATTGCTAGGAAGATAGCATTGCTTTTAAATATCACCTAGTTTAGCTGTAGTGATGACAACTGATTGCATTTTTTTATGTTCCCGTAAGTAAAGGTGTGCAGAAGTTTATCCTAACATCATACCATTTCAGGAGCTTGGCAAAACATTTTGTTTGCTTCCTCCTCTGAAAGCACACGAGGGCTGATATATACACTACAAACACTGTTCTCCTATGCTTTCACTCCTTGTGGCCGCAGTCTCATTAACATTGCTGCGTGTGAAAGACTCCTAAGACTCTTTTTGTAAACTGAAAGTTTTCTCATCTGATATTTTCATGAGTATCAGGAAAATATTTCCATATAAATTTGTGGAGAAACAGTGAAAGTTGTTCTAATTTGTTATTATATTTTTTAAAAAATTCAATGCTTTAAAATTTTTATTGTCCCGTGGGATTCCATCACCACACACTACTCTAGGGAAAAATGCTTGTGTCTGACTAATACAACCATGTCCCTTAAAACAAACCATTTTCTTTAGGAAACCGAAATCTAGAAGTAGATGATGTTCCTTTGCTGCTTCTTGGTTTGACCCTGGTGAGCAGGAGGATGTGAGAATACTGTGCCTTTGTGAGGACTTTGGTTCAAAATGCAGGGAAGGGAGCCTCAAAAGTGCTGAGGCAGACACAACCTTTACCATCAGGGAGAAGGTATTGGGAGGAATGGTGCACATCTGGTAGGGGAAATGCTTTGGGGTGCCTGATGGTGGTGGAGACATGCCTTAGAGCAGTGACGATGTCCCTAGGAGATAGAAAAGGGGTTTGACGGGGAACCTGATGGGTGCTGGTACCCCCAGAGCTGGGAAAACTCCTGAGGAAGGAGCTGGAAAGGTGCCCAGAGATGGAAAAGTGGGACACCTATTGTCATCATGTTTAGGGAGACAGTAGAGAGGACAGAAAAGCAAAAGGAAAATATTGAGAGAAGGACATTCAGAGCTGTCCCAGAGGAATGTGCTTGGGAGGAGAATAACCAGTGGGTGGCTTTATCCCAGCCAGGTGCCATCAATGCAGGTTGTGCAGCTGCTGAGCACTGCCCTGTTCCAAACGCAGAATTTCATGAGCTGTCAAAAACAGTGGAAGAAAGTACCATGAGGGAAGGTTTCACTGCCTCTGTTACCAGCTGGGCCAAGAAGGAGGGGGTATCAGCACAAGTAGAAATCCTCTTTGATCCCTGCATTGGAGCTTATCCGAGCTCAACAGGGAATATTGGGCTGTGTATAAACTTCAAATTACAGCCATCCTTGCACATGAGTACACAGGTGCCTGGGTGGTGTTTTCTGTCTGCTGGGCAGCCAAGCCTGGGGGACAAGCTGCCCTGAGTACCACTCTCAGCCTGACATGCCGAGTCCAAGAAAAACAACATGCTTTGCAGCCAAGAAAGAGACAGCTAAATTTGTCTTCAGACTACAAAGATTTGGAGCAGGATCCCTGCAAGGGGAAGCTGGTTTGTCACGGTTCAGATGATTATTCAAAACGCATGAAATTTGCGTGGAATTTCATTAATCTGCCTTTATAGGAAAATTCCTTTCCCATTTCCTGAGGGCAGGCCTATATTGTTGAAGGCAGCATTCTTCAGCAGGGGGATATCATTTATTATAAAGGATCACAGGTCAAAGTATCTTAACCCAGATCAAGGGCAAGGTCTGTGGGGACTGCCTGGAGCCTTTCGTGGTAACTCACAATAAAGAGCCAATTACAGAGCAAGCGGCTGACACCAAACCCACGCCGTGGCTGCAGACAGTGAATGCACCTGAGTTGTGCATCTTGGGAAGGGAGAAATTACTGTAGGTTCAAATTCTTGAGCTGGGTGACTATGGCTACCTGGCTAATTATGCCTTTTGAGAGAGGGATCCGTGTTGCTTAACACTCGCTATATTTTTCTCAGTAGTTTAACCTTGATATCTTTCCTGGGATTAGAGAGTGATGAAAGGTTGAATTATTTGTCTCTGAACTCCCACCGTGAGCAGTCTGACTGCATCTGTTCAAGTTCCTGGTTTCTCAATATAGGTGTTGCATGCGATCCTCTGAGGGTGTAAGGCACCAAGATTGTATCACCCTAAACTACTTTTATTTGTTTGGGATATATTTTACTATTTGAAAGAGTCAGCAGTTCCAGGAAAAAAGAATAGACAGGTGAATGCCATGTAATTGAAAGAAAACTTAAAAATTAAGGGTTTTACAAATATATGCACAGATTTCTGTCTAGTCTTTTTAAAAGCCATTTGCAGTCAGTGACGTTGTTGTTAGGAGATTCTTATAAAACTAAGGCAGCCTTTTTTTTTTTTCTCCTGTTCTGCTGCCAGGGAAACTGAGGCACAGTTTAGAAGGGAAACCACTGAAAAGTCATTAAATATGAAGGCACATCTCTGGCTCAGGACCCAAGATGGGAAATTGCTTGGGGAGAGGACTCTATAGTGTGATGGTAGGCATCTTCTGGCCCTCTCCCATCTTACTGCTGGAGATGGGAACACCATGAGCCTTGTCTGACCTGGTGGAGCTGCTTAGAGGTCTTTGTGCACTGCTGGGTATTGCAGCTTCTGGTCAGGAGGTTGGGAGGAGGAGATTGACTGTACCATCCACTTCTAAGTAATAAAATCTGCTTATTGCGCTGTTTTGAAAAGCCAAACAAAACTTGTGCTTCATTCCTGTTTTATGTGTACACTTTTGCCATGTCCTGCTGCTTGGCCAGGTGTTTTTGGGTGCAGCCCTGGCGCACAGAGAGCTCTGCAGGGGAGTGAAGGCTGAGGGAGGGTAGAGATGTGTGGGATGCCTAACACTGTTCTTAGTGCCAGGCTGTGCTAGGAGGTACTGTAGCCTCTCCCTATGTCACTAAGGCATATCTTTATCACAGACAGTTATTGGAAAAGGCTTTTTGCAAGGCTGAACTGTAAGCAATAAAACTTGCATTCTTATACAGGCATAGTGCACTTAGGTAATAAAAATAGCCTTGGTGTCAAAAGGTTTCAGTAAATGTGGCTAAAGATATTAGCAGTCACTGCCTTCGCCTTTCATTTCTCTGTAGACCCAGGATGAGGTGAGGTGATAAAAATGGTCATTTTGTTTCCACTGGGAGCCAGAGTCACAGAAGTTTACTTAGGATGGGGAGGGATCAGTCTTGATGTTTCTCAAGGCAGATCATCTCTGCTCTTTTGCCTCCTTGACAGCTCAAATATGCTTCCGGCTATGACAGTTTAATGTAGAGTGTCCCAGTTTGGGCAGCAGAGTTGTCTTTTCCTCTTGACCCAGAGTGGAAGGCTGGAGCACAGGAGAGTGCCTGACAAGGGTGGATGGAGACCTGGCCCTGCCTCTCTCACCACCTCTGCATGACTGGGATGTGTTGTGCCACTTAAAAGTTCAGGCTATGAAAGGAGGGATAGCTGCACTGTGATGGAGATAGGGATATGCACCATCACTTTCCTGAATTGAGAGCTGTTTTCCAAAGCCTGAATCTGCCACCCAGTCGCAGCTGGAATTCCTTTAAGTCAGTGAAACTGTTTGCAGGCTATGGAACTACAGGACGTAAGCAAACGTAGCAACACTTGACTTACAAATAACAAATTAGGGTTTCTTAGGACCAGACACTGATAAAAAGAAACATATCGTAGCTGAAGGTGAACAACAATTAGTTTCCCTTATTTGCCCAGCTGCTAACAGATTTCTTTCATGTGATCACAAAGTCATTGACTTGGAGGGAAATGTATTAACCAGTTTGCCTCCATTTCCCAGTTGTATGTCAACTACATGGTGTTTGCCAGGGGAGGTGATAGGAGTACCTATGATTTGGATTATACTCTAGAAGTCCCTTCTTGGTTGGGAGCTGTAGTTGCAACAGTTTAATAATATTAATTAGCACGTGTATGTACTATCAAAGCTATGTGTGGTAACTCTTTTTGGGCTATGGATGTGGCTTGCCTTGATACTAGATGAGGTAAAGTCAAGAGAAAATCAGAGAAGAATGCATTCTGAGAAATGGAGAAAACACAGTAATCTGGAAAATGGTTGTGCCCACAAACACACTTGTTGGACAGCCAAGGAGTGAAAATCTCATGGGGATGAGTGTGAATAATTAAACATAGCCATAGTGATTTGTGGCCACTGGCATTCAATTAACAGTTTAGAAAGGTGGCTGCAATAGCCTGTAGTCTATTTCCTTCACAGCTTCCTGTGCTCTATTTCTTACACCTCTTCTTTTTCTCTACTAAGTGAACATGTCAGTATAAGTACTACTTGATTCCTGGAGAAATGGAATAGGATGCTGTGAACTCTCCAGTGTGGCTAGGTCTGCCATGACCTCCACCAGTTGTGGCTTTGACAACCCAAGTGATGGGGAGACAAGTTTATCTTGGTGCTTTCTTTCCTTTCTCTTCCTCAGCAGCCCCAGCAATGTTTCAAGGTGCTGGTGCCTACCTTGCACTGTTGTTCCCTGAAGAACAAAGTCACCCTTCTTGCAATGTGGTTTCTTTGGCTCCTCAATCCCTGACCCAGATCCCTGCTCCTTTTGAGCACACACAGGCTGTTTGTTTGCAAGTGAAGAGTTGTGAAATCGGGGTTGGTGCTGGGAAAATGATCATTTAGGTGTTCAAAGGCATGTGCTGCTGTAGCTTTGCTGCACAAGATGCTCCCAGGCAACAGGTACCCTGTCTGAGGGACATGTTCATACTGATACCTGTACTTTTGGGGCCGGGTGAAGGAAATATTCCTTAGATTGGGAGCTGGGAAGCTGAGCCTCCCTGAGTGCTGACCGCTGCCAGCGAGGTGGCATGGGTGACATAACATGTGAAGACACGAGTGTAGAGATTAAGGCACTACAGCTTCCTCAGCTGTCAATGCAGCCTCATTCACATGCTTAAGAAATTCGCTTGTAATTTTCAAGAGGATAAGTGGAAAAGTTCCTCTGAAACGACTCACAACAAGAGTGTCGCCAGCTCACAGGAGCGCTCATGTAGGCCATATTTCAGTTATCAAACCCAACAGCTAGAGGCAAATGTCAGCTTATCATAACTGCTCTGTAAACAGAAATCATCACAAAGCTTTTGTCTCAGCCATCATATGCAGGTGACAGCCCAGGAAGCCTATTAGCAAATGCCAACACACCCACCACACCGGGCGAGTTGCGTGCCTGGGTTAAACACCGCGAGGGGAGCGCGGAGCCTCAGCAGGGGAACAGCAATGAGTCACCTCAACTCAGAGAAGTGCTAAGTGATTTTCTCGTGGGAAAAACTGAGAGCTAGCATCACTGGGATTGAAAACCTCTTCTTTTTTCTTTTTCTTTTTTTCTTTAAAGTTTCTTATTGAAAATATAATGAAGGATAAAAGAGGGGCACAGAAAAAGGGTGCATATAAGCCGTACCACTCTGGATGGGTGTATTACAGGCTGAATTTTTCCAATGTGAAGATAAATTAAGTAACCTGAGCCAAATGAATACCAGAGCTGGGAGTAAAATTGCAAGAATTACAGTACATACTTCAAAGTAAAGTGCTTGTACTAATGGCCTGATAGCAGAACCTGTTTCAAAGTTAGAAGTGTGTTGTCAGTAAAACACAGTGTTCACAGATGTTTTGATCTGCCACTACTGCATTTCTGAAGAACTTAATATACCCATTTCTGCTGTTACCCTAGTTTGTGGGCACTGTTCACAAGTGGTTGTGTAGATCCCATCCTGAAATGGCACAAGGGGCTCCACGTAGTGAGTCAAAATAAATCCAAGGGTCTTCCCCAAGCCTCTTCTGTCAGGATGTCTGGCTGTTTTCCCGAAGGCACTGAAAACAAGAGAAGAGTTCAGTTTGATGCTATATCCATTGTGTAGTGGCTTTTCAAATCAAAGCCAGTGCTAGTGTTGCTTTCAGCAGATGATGAATGAATAAATTAAATCCTAAATGATATCTGAATCTGTTTGCCATAGGAAGTTCCCCATCTTGCAGATCTCTCAAGGTATCTTGAAGTTATCAGCGCACATCAGCTGGGCTCTGAATTGAAATGAGGAAACAACTCTGTTTACTGCTCGCTGATAGAGACATGCTACAGAATCACCCAACTTGGAAGTGTAATGAGGTCTTCCATGCATGAGGAATCTGTTATCAGTGATAAATAGGGTAAAAAAAACAAAAAACAAAAAACAAAAAAGAAGAAAAGGGCAATACAAATTAAGAAACCCATCCAAATTTATGCAAAATACGAGGTTCCAGAGACCTGGGTCTCATTTTTAAGTGTTTGCTTTTTGTGTATCCTTTGTGTATCTTTTTGGTGTATCTAAGATCAGATATATTTTAATAAGAGAGACTCTCCAAAATTCATTGTGGACTGGGGGGGTTGTGGTGATCATTAGGTTTTTTCAGTGAAAATGTATTTTGGTTAACTGTAGCTTATCTTAAGATTTTGGTTTAGTCCCCCACATTGTCACTTCTAACCCAAGAGAAAGGGGTTTGCACAGGTTGCCTTTAATAATAAACTGCACATAAATGAAGCAGCACAGTTTTGTGGTTTGATCTGGCCAAAGTAATCTGCTTTACTTCCCAAAGTTATGGAATAGATTGACTGGCTGAATTAATATGAGGAGTGATACAGGATATTTGAACTCTTGTCAGTTATTTCATTCTGCTTTTTCCCAGCAGTAAAATGGATTTGTTCTGAAACCTGGAAAAGAAAGAAATAAACTTGGCAGATGTAGCCAGTTTATGATTTATTCTGAGTTTGTAGCCTGATCCAAAAGCCACTGAAGTCTACAGAAATCTTTTGGGGGATTTCAAAAGGAATCTCATCAGACTCTTGATTAATATGCTGGGGAATTGGGGGGCACATGTTTGGGGCCAAGGGAGTCTTGCAGATCTAATCCCTTTTTTTCCAGGGTTTGCATTCTCTTGGTGTACATCCTTTCATGCAGTCTCTCAGTGTTCCCTGAACCATATGTATTTGGATTAAAAGGTAATATGAGAAGTGCTAGGAAAAGCTGGAGCCAATTCCCATTTTATTGCAGGAAGGCCTCGAAATGATGTGAGGAGGGACAGCGTGTCTGACATCTGGGGCTGTGGGAACGTTTCTTAGCGGCTGCAGTGGAGATGGGGATTTCTTGTCAGTCCTGCTTCCCTCGTGTCCAAACTCCCGTACTCATGTGCCAACTGAGAATATTCGTGGGTGGAAAGGAAACGGGGGATGAAGGAGGAGAGGTTTGGATCGTGTGATCTCCGAGCACGAGCCCCACTGCGAGGGATGCTCTGCAGGCAGGCAGCATCTCGGGGTGGGGGTGGAACAGGGCAAATCCCAAAGTCCTGTGTTCTGGTGCACTTTGAATCTCAGTTTCATGAGGCAGCATAAGTGTGTCTGACCTTAATCAAGCTGGTTAACCTTGCTGAAGCATCTGGAACTGGAGATGAGGAATAATTGTAGCAGAATTTAGCATGCAGCATCTTTTAAATTTACAGTATCTGCAGTCTTTTCTAGATGGGAAAATTTCCAGATTTTTGTAGGATGGGAAAGGCCACTATGTAATGTATGGAAACTAAACAGGCTTTGCATCTTGATTTATTCCCGATCTTATTACTGTGTGACAGGATCAGTTATCTCTCAAGGGGTGGTATTAATTAATGTTTACAAAACACTTGCAGTTCTTGCAGGGAAAAATTCATCACAGAACTGTGTTTTTACTTGAGCTATTTATTAGATGGCACCCTAGGTGCGAAACCCCCTCCTTGTAACCGGGACCAGATTTGAGTGTAAATTGTGAGCTTTCAAACTCCTTTTGGAAGAGCTTGTCTTTTAAAACCTTACTATATTTTCCTTTTTTTTTTCTCCCCTGAAGTGGGAGGGAATCACAGATGATCTTTCACATGATTCTTCCAACACCCAGTCATTCATCAGCAGAGACTTAAAGATAATAAACTTTTTGTTTCAGGCAATTACTTAATCTCGACAAACTCCTGTGTTAAGCAGGGCTATTAACTGAGCAGGCCATAAATCAGCGTGTTGCCAGGTGGGTGAGTCTCCTGAACTGCAATCACTCTTAAGGACCTTCCAGAGACCCCTTACAGTCTTAAGCACCCTCATTACACAAGCAGCATGCTAACAACCAGCACTTTGCATGAACTGCCCAGAGAATCTGCTGCAAACTGCACTGGGACCATTTTTAATACCGGTCAGAAAATTTTCATACGAAGGCAGAATGATACATGGGAGTTATTAGCCTGCACCAAAACCACAGCTGGGTAAAACAGATAACTTCCTCACCCCTCTCCTCATCAGACCTTCTGCTTAGTTAAGAGCAGCAGGCTGCCTTATGCCTGGTTAAAAGCCAGCTCCTGCAGTATCCTGTCAGTCTTTATCGGCTAGGACTGAGTTGGGGACTGATGTCCTGAAGCATGAAAGCTCCCAAAACTCTTCTTTGAAGGCTGCCTAGATGCTTATCACCTAGGTATAAGTGCAAGAAAAAGAAATACCCAGCCCTGCAATTTTATCACAACTAGTAGAGAGCAGACGTATTTTCTTCCAGTTCCAGCAAGAAGTTTGTTCAAAATGCACAGCAGACACTGCAAGGGTTTTTTCCAGGCTCAATCTGTTCAATTTTACAAATTATATAAACAGACCTTTCATACGAAGGGGAAATTTTTCAAGCCATTGCCTATAGGAACAGTTTGATTTCAGTTTGTTTTAATGCCTGGAGAAGCATATGCATAAAGAAAGCAAACTGACTCCTGTGGTTTGGATTAGAGAGGCTCGAAATGCCAGTGCTGAATTTGAAGCACAGCCTTGTCCTGAAAGATTGAGCAAGTCTTTGTGGCACGAGGCAGTACAGGTGTCCCCACCATGGCAGCAGGCAGCCCTGCAGTGGCAGAGACCATTCAGGTAGGTCTGTGCTCAGGGCGGGCTGGCATGCCCTTTCTTGTTGGCATTGGCACCTGTGCTTTCACAGGATTTAGGCATCTGCTTGGGAGTTTTTCTTCTGCAAGGCAGCTTTCCAGCTCCTGCAAGTTGTGTTGGCTGGTTGAGCAAACAGCTTGTAGTGTGCTACCTGATGGATTTGGGGAAGTGTGTTTAGTTAGCAGTGGCCAGTCAGCCCAACTGCTCCATACATGTTGAAGCAGCCATGCCCACCAGGACCAGCACCTGGAAGCTGGGCTGTGAGCATCAGCTGCTGAGAAGGGGTATGTCATCTTTCACTGAGATGTACTCCTCAGTCCAGTCAGCCCTGCAGTCACAGAAAAATGTCCTGGCCACTATAATGGGATGTGCTGTGTTGTGTGGACAAGTGGCCAAGGGAGGTAAGGGCTAATGCTTTCAGTGGCAGTCTGGGCTGGAAGTGGCTGCTGAGCAGCAGCCTAAGGGCTTTTGCTTTTTCTTCACCATTGATCTCATGGTAAACTGGTTCAGGGAGCCGATCCAGCCAAAACCCTGTGCAATAAAATTTTAGGTGATTAGTTTTCAACTGGATGAACTCCCTGAGCTGGCTCAGTGTGTGATTGAGTGAGTGCCAGTGCCACCTCAGGGGAGGGGTGTGAATGTGTGGATGGGGGCGTGAAGGCTAAAAGACATATCCATCTGTAGATCCACTCCTAGAAATGTGGCTTGGGATGAAACTCCTCAATAAGGTTTCATTTGCATGAGTGGAAGGTGCATGGTCAGGGCTCTGGTAGATTTGCTGCTCAGATGAGTGTTATCCAGGAGGTGCTGTGTGATAGCTGGTGTGCTCTCCCTCTATCTTCATTCACTGCCTTGCCCTTTGGTACTCCACCAATCTTGTGGTTTCCAGTCTGAGGTTGCTCAGCTTCCCTGTCCCTCCACATCTCACCAACAGAGATCCTGGGCTTGGTCAGGTTGGATGCAGTTGAGGGCAGCAGTGTTGTCAGGTTCTCCTGCTGCCTCCTGGTCATAAATCCCAGTTAGTGCATTCTCCCATAATGCCTCAATCTAATGGCAATATACAATTTAGCCTTCTATTATAGGCAGCCTGAAGCAGTTGCACTTCAGGGAGCCAAGGAAAACTCCTTTGGAAGTTTGGAAGGAAAATGCTCAGATGTAAAATCAAGCTCCAGAAACATCTGAGCAATCCTGAGCTACATGCTCAGGTAACTATGGACTCAGGCTCTGGTTCTCTGCTCCCCAGAGTCACTAGTGCAGGAGACAGGACTGCTGTCAGGGCCATGTCTGCACAGGCATCAAATGCATTTCTGTCTCCTTTGGATACCCATAAAAAGAGAAAAAGAGACCTGTTGAGGACTTTGGGGACTCTCACAGCCAGGTATTGAGGACCATGGGAGAAAGGCAGGGGGTATTGAGGAATACTCCGGGCACACAGCTGAGGTTCACACACTCTCATTTCACCAGCTGGCTTGAAGTGAGGTGAGTTCCACTGTGAAATGAGCTTTAGTGTGAAACAGGCAAGGTTTGTCACCCATTGGCCTGGTCCCAGAGAAGTCAGGGGCAAACCCTCTTGGCCCACGTTTTTTTGGAAGTTACTAGATCAGCTGGAGGTGCAGGCAGTTGCTGAATCCTATTGGCTTCCCAGGAAGCAGGATGATAACAACTTGTGGAAAATGTCTGTCCTTATAAGTTTTCATAGAAGGTTTTGACAAACTGATTTTTCTCTACTGCCCATCCAGGCAGGCACAAGCTGAACCACCATCTGGTCTGCCCCACCTCCCTGCCTGCCCCTCATGTGTCGGGATTTCTTCCTTCCCAGTTGGGATTTTTCTTCTTTATTTTTTTTTCTTTTTCTTCTTTCCATTCTCTGGCAGCAGCTGTTGGGAGAACAAGCCCCAAGATCCATCTGGTCCTTCGAGCTTATCAGGCTGTGTCTTTTCTCAACAAAGCAGCAGTGGCCGTGCTTTCATACAAGAGTTACATCATATAACAGCAACTTGCTTGAAAAGCAAACTGCCTTTTATTTGCTTGTGCTGCCTTTCTCCCTTTAGAATTGCAGCCACAGCCGAACCACAATGTAGCTTCAGATCTGAGTCAGTCTGGAGGGCTGCTTTTCTCTTTCTCTGTTTCTGGTCTTTTTTTTTTTCCTTTTTTTTTCTTTCTCTCCTCTACTTTCTGGAGGACTTGGCACAATCCTGTGTTATTAGGACATAAGCTAGCTTGTTCTAATGGAATTTCCTGTCTGATTTTAATTTCCCCCTCATTTTTTTTTTTCTCCCCTCAAAGTGAGACAGAAAAGCTTTTTAATTGCACTACCGTAGGTTGGCCTTTCAGGATATTATTATTCTTATTAAGTACTTCCTGTTGGGAGGTGGCACATGAGTAGAAATAACAAGGATCTCAGTGCAGTCAGGGCTTGTGGCCTCTTTGTTTGTTAATAACTGTCAGATTGGCAGCATCCTCAAAACACATCTTGGCCTGACAGCCTGGCAATTAAGCGATTTTCAAGACTCTCAGCATTTGCAGCTCACCTGTGGAATTAATAAGCTGCATTAGGCCTTTCCTTTTGAGTTTCTTTTCTGCCATTCAGTGGTCATATCACCTTACCCAGCTAATAGAAAGCTTGCACTAGTGGGAAAGTCTCACTCTGGAAGTGCTCGGCATGGATGTAGAAACTCCTGATCAGGTATGGTGGGGTAGACTGGTGCATCCCAGGTGGGATTGGCATCCTGCTGCTTCTCCAGCAGCAATGTGTGAGTGGAGCAGGTTTCCTTTGCAATGGAAATGTGCACTGCTGCTGTTCCAGATTTCATTGTGTCACAAAGAATTTAGTGCTTATTTAGCAGAGAAAGGCAATTTTGATTTCTTTTTAATTTTCCAGGAAGCACAAATGCTGCACAGTCCCTTTCAAATCTATTTCAGCAGATATTGTTGAAATAAAGTCAAGTCATTTCAATTTCATTGCTTCCATGTTCTTGTAGTCTAAAATATAATAGATCTTAAACCATTTTAATCTCTTCTCTGCTGCTCCTTACAGAAGGTGCAGGTACCTGTAAAACATTAACTGATGAACAACTGCTCTGCTGTAAAGCTTCTCCCAGCTATTTGGGATTGAAGAAGGTGGCTGGTGGCAACAAGGCTGATCAAGGGACTTTTCTAATTACTGCTCTTCGAAAAGCCATCAGAGATTTGGTGTTTGGGCACCTCATTGCAGGTGTGAGCCCCACTTTTGCTTGTGGGGTTCCTCCTGGCTGCAGGAGAGCTCTGCCTTAATCTTATTTACTCTTCCCAGAGGTATAAAAAAAGAGTGGTTTGTCCCCCTAAGGCTGCCACTTATCAGTAACCCGAAGATCCCAGGAATTCTTGTAGAATAATGGATAATTCATTGCCTTCATGCACAAGTGCTCATCTGAATGTTTGAAAATACTTCTATAGACCTGAATATATACATCCCCACACACCATTTTGAAGTTTTCCAAAGTTTTGGGTACAGCCTGTTTTGCACAACCAAAACCAGGACTTCCTATGTCAGTAGGCTTCAGAAGATTCCTGTTTTCTCACCAAGAAATGAAATGCCTCATTTTTGGTCACACAAGAAGAGTGCTGCAAAGCTGGCTGCTGCATGGCAGGAAGTTGAAAAGATTCCTGGGGTCCTCATGTCCCTGCCAGTAGCAGCTGTCCCTGCTCTTTCGGTGGATGAGGCAGGAAAGCCCCTCATGCTGAGTTTCAGAGATGGTAGATAGCAACGAAGGTATTGCAGGATTTGATTTTTTTAACGACAATTCTGTGTTCTTATAGAAAATGTCAATGAACTCTTCAATTTTTAATCTAAATTTTCCATGTAGAAGGAAAGGCCATTTTTAGCCTCACTGTAATTGTTCCATCTCTTTTGCCCAGGAAAAGACTGACAGTTTTAATGCCCTTACCAAAGGTCAGGCAGTGAATGGGAGAGAGCTGAGTGGAGCTGCCAGGAGCTTCAGGATGGGTTAGACATTGAACTGAACAAGAATATCCTACTTCCATTAGGGCCTGAGTTCATTTAAGTGCGCTGTCTTCTTCTTGGGGTGGGGAGGAAATTTATGGGCAAATTCCTTCAGTGTTGCCTCGAGCTGGCCACGGAGCTGCGGGGGGAGCTCGCTGATTTAATCTTGCCCCATCCCAGCTGCAAGAGCCAGCTCGCTCAGCAGCCTCCTGCCTGCCTGCCTGTCTTTCTGCCTGTCTCTCTGCCTGCCTGTTCCCTGCCTGGCTGCAGGAGCAGTGCCCGGGCTGAAATGTGTTCCACCAGAGCCGTGTTTGTGCTTGCCATGTGCCAGCAGTGCCCGTGTCCTAGGCAGGGGCTGGGGAAGGGCATCCCTCAGCATCTTCAAATTACTTTTTTTGTTGTTCTTCCGCCTGAGTTGAAGCAGTAGAATAAACTTTGTCAGAGGATAAGTTCCTCTGGGCCATCGCCAAGAGGATGGATGGTAATTGTGATTGCATCTGAGGCAGTTTCCTCTGGGATGCTGGAGAGGAGCATCTTGCCATTTGCAGTGTCTGAGGGAGATGTTTGCTATCTTTCATGGATTTAATAATGACATTTATTATGCAGGTAACCCCAGGAATGGGGTTTATTCTGTGTTGAGTCAGTGTCCACATGTGCATCTGAAGTCTGTGTGCCTGCAGGGAGCTGAGCAGGGAACCCAATGGCTCTTGAGTCTGTCCATGGTAGTGAGGTGCATGCTCCAGCAGCACTGAAGTGGAGAGACAAGCCTTACCCTCTGCTCCTCACTGCACCCCAACTTCTCTGAGTGTGAAGTCACACTGGCTTTCCTGCAGGTGCTTTGAGATGTCAGTAAAATAATGCTTCTCAAGGCATTCTTTTTTGTGATTTTATAGCTGAAGGGCAATGTGTTTTTTATTATTTCTTGTTTACTTTTCACATATCTGCATCCCAGCAAGGCCACTTCTCCTTCCAACTCTCCTACAGGGTATTTACCATTACTTGAGCTGTTTGCCCAACAGAAGGCAGTTGTATATCTTTATTTCTTATCTGGATGGGATGCTGTTCCCAACCCACTGTTAACTAAGCATGCTGTCTTCTCCAGCATCCTGACATGCATTGTCTGAAAAACATAGCTTTGTAAATCAGGCTACCACCATCTTTCTCCATTAGTTTTGTTATAAAAAGAGAAAACTTGTTCTGCATCCCTTTGGGTGGCAACAGCTGGCTGGATGTGTTTCAAAATGGTCTGTAGTGCCTGGGGCAGGAGAGAGGTCTCCCCAGGTGAGCTGGTGGGGCCTGCCTCCTGCTTCTCCTCACTATAATGTTCCCAGTGGGCCAAAATGAATATTTCCTATTATTCTTCTTGTTAAGTTCCTCTTTCATTTTTGTCAAAGCCATTGAGCAGGTAATAAAACAACAGAATAATTAACGAGTAATAAGTGAAGTATGCTGTATGAAAACCAAACCAAATGCTAACGAGCCAAACAAAAGGAAAGCAGGTATGGTGCAGCCCTGTTTATAGTGCTGTCTGCTGGAATCGTTTTAGACGTTGATATAATAATACTGAGCACTTAATTACCACATCATTTTTAAAGTGCTGTATAAACATTAACCAAACCTCTGAGGTAGGGAGGTATTATTATCTCCATTTTAAAGAAGGAAAATTCTGACAAAGCAAGGTTAGTCTGTAATTTAGTGTCGTGAAGACAGGCAGCTGATGGGGCGGGAGTAGGGGTTGCAGCTCCCTCTGCCATTTTGGAGACCAAAAAACAGAGCTGCTGAAGCACCTCAGATGGTTTATTTTTTGTGAAATGCATGGTGCTGCCATTCAGGGAAGGGACACACTTGCCCAGACACCTCTCTATGCTTAGAAAATTCTCAGATTGGTGCAATTGGCTATTGCCTAAGTATCCCTTTTGAGGGAGGCACACGTTTAGTGTATTTTGCAAAGTAGCTAAACAACATTAAAGTGAATCTCTCAAAGGGGGACTAAGAGGCAGCCACTGTAACCTTGTGTGTCTGTTCCTGGTCCTTCCTATATAGATCTGACTGATGGTTTTGGGAATGCCTGTCCCTGCAAAGCCCTTAACATTCTACATGGTGGTATATGACTTCATCCAAGGAGAATCCCACAGACGCATCAGCGTGATCTGCTCTGTCATGTTTCTGTGACCCAATTTTCCCTGTTCTTTGTCTCAGACCTTCCCTGACCCCAGGCCTATTATCCCTTCCAATAATTCACCCAGACCATTATTAATGGTGCATTAACTTTGGCTGCGCTTTCAGTGAAGATGTTTTTCTTGTGCTCATTCATTCGCTCAGCTCACTTAAACAGCTAGATCATTATTCTGGGGACATCACACAAACACAAAAACATCTCCCTTGCCGACACCTACAGTCCTGCAGCCAGAGGGGCGGCCATCCAAATACAACAGTGAAACGCCCAGGAGGGACCATCAAAAGGAGTCAAGCAGCCACACACAGACTCAGTCACTCAGGGCCGGGTTTGCCTCCCCTGCTCACACACTGAGACTGTCCAGGGATGCTCAGAACCCACCAACCCTAGGAGAGCTCTGATGTGAGGAAAATCACCACAGGAAAGCTGGGGAACAAAGCATTGGCCTGCCTTTGCTGTTTCACAGCCACTGTGCTTGTTGGATGCCAAGATACGTCTCTTTAAAAATATACTGTGGATGAGTAAAATTGGGACGTTAAAAAGTGTAACATGAAAAACGAATGCTGCCTAAGATTTCTTTCTCACTTGATGCTTTGGGCTTCCCTGAGAGATTACTGAGTGAAGAACACTTCATGTTTGTTGTACCTTAACCTTGTTTTAGAGAAAGAGAGTGAGATTTGGACATCTGGGAGAAAACGCAGGCAGCAAGAAGGGTGTTTCCAGCTATCCATTGTTTTAGTATTAACTTTTTCAAAGAAGCTGGACCTGAGAGAAAAAAGAAGCAAAAGTTGTTGTAAGCTGCTGTGTTGCACCAGGCAGCATCCCACCTTCCCCAGTAAGAGGGATTTGGCCTCTGACAGCACAACTCAGTTTGCCTGTGGAGGTACTGGTGAAATCTCACGAGCATCCTCTGGGACATCCCTTTCCCATTTTCTCCGTCAGTTGCTTGTGCACAGCACTGCAGTGACAGGAGAGTGTGAGCTGGTGTCTGGAAAAGTTTTTTGTCCACTAATGCAAATCAGTCCACTACCCCAGGGGTCTAAAGTCTTCTAGAGATAAAGTTGATAAAGTTGCAGTTTCTGTGTGCTGCGATTGAGGTTCATTGGTGTCCTGCTCTTGTTTGACTGTGTAGATTTGTGCAAGTTATTTTACATTAGCCTGCTTTACCCTCTCTCAAGTTAAAAAACAGAACTGTGTTTCAAATGCGTGTTTTCTTCCTTTCCTAAAGAGAGGTGAAGCTTTGTTAGTCTTTGCAGGGGAGCTTGTGATCCCTTTATTAAAGCTGTGTCCCATACATCACTGACTCCATAGGAAATCAAACCAAAAGGCATCTCAAGAAACCAGAATTTTTGTTTCCTCTTTTAAAATATATTAATTTTTATGGGGTCTTCTCGCAAATTTGTTGAGAAAAGCACAACAGGTGCTGAATTATCCAGTGATGTTTTAGATTTTTCCTCAACAAATGACTTTCACTGTTGATTGCAAAATATTTATGCACTGTTTCTGATGGCAAAGAAGCCTACTTACAGGCTGGACTGTTTGTCCAGGAGACTATTGGACACCCATAGGAAAGCTGTGTATTTTTTAGCCATATGGTGGCCTGCACGACTCAACATGTGCTTCAGATAAAGTAAGGGGAGCCCAGTACATTCTGTGTGATACCAAGGGTATGTGGGGGGCTTCTCAGGGTCTCTTCCCAGCCCAGTTCCATCGAAGTTGCAAGTGGCAGCTTCTTTAAGTCCTTTCCAAAAGGCTTTCTGAATTCTTTTTGTCAAAGCAACCTGCAAATGAAACCCACTTCTGTGCCGTGGGGATCTGATTTCTTCGGTTTTTTTTCAGCAAATGTGTAAGCTAATTTGGAGTAGAAAAGGCTTGCTGGACCTTTCCTAATTCTCACTTTTGAGCTCAAAAATTTTTAGGTGCTGCTCTGAGTGATGTCAAAACAGCTCCCTTGCTTACTATGAAAGCCCATACAGGCAGTCTGTTTCTCTTGAAGCACAGGTTTATCTGTAGAGATAATCAAAAGCCTGCATCATCCTCAAATAAGGGCTGTTTCTGATGCCTCCCGCCCTGATTCCTGGGATTTTCAGCAAAGGGACGTCCCCTTTAAACCTGCATTTCTGCCTCCTATCTTTTCTCTTTGAAGCCAGAGGGTTGGCTGGCCTTTGAATAGACAAGGATGAGAGCACAGCAGTGGGAGGTCTGTGTCTTGCTCATAAACCTTGGCCAGAAGTTGGGCTCCAACAAGTGGGGACAGGTAGCAGCGTCTTCCCCCTTATCAAATGATGGAGCAGACACATTCCTGCAGCAGCCCTGGTGGGGTGGAAGGTGGGGCCTCCTGAGTGTGCCTTGTGCTCTGCTGCCCTGCTTTATTCACCCTGGCAGCTGTGAGCCACCGACTTGGTGTAGAACTGTGTAGTTTCTGTGCAAAACACACTGTTCTCTTGCTGTCCCTGCCCCTTGGGTGCCGCTTTTGCTGTGTTGTTCTGCTTTCTCTTCCTTCAGCAGGAACCAGAGAAAATGTTTATCTGTGGTTCCAGTGCTTGGGGACTTTTGGAAGTGCCATGTCATGCCTTTGCACCTTGGAGTATTGTACTGCATGGCTTGGTACAGCCCAGCCTTTTCCTGGGGAAAAGCTTTCCCCAGGCCTCCTGCTAAAAATCTCCCTCCCTCTTGTGTAAAGTAATCATCATTAGCTCTAATTGGGCAGCTTTGGGGTTAAATCTACAAAGATTGCTTGGGTTTGGTAAATCCTCTGCCACTGCAAAGCAGATAATGCTAAACAAAAGATTGCCTTGATTAGATTAAAGTTGGCAAATTCATTGCCCTAATCATCATATTGCCCTTCCCGTGGCTATTCAGGAATACATCACCGTAAGTTACTTGAAGTAATTGAATATAATTGTCTTTTTAACTCGTATGTGTAAAACATCCATCTTTGTTAACAGCGTGTGTTGCTGTCCTGCTGCCAGCTCAGTCCTCTTCTGGAGGGGTGGGAACAAGAAGCAGAGCCAGGCTGACGTTTATGAATTGGTAGTTGATTGCCTATAAAACCATTCATTATTTCTGACCAAGCACCTGGAAGAGAATAAAAATGAACAGCACCAGCCATTGGAGCCCGTAGGCTTGGCTGGTGCTCCCGGGCAGGAAAGCAGAAGGGATGTAAAAAAACCAAAACAACCCTTGCCCTTGCCCTTGCCCTTAGTGGCAGCAGAGCCCAGGGCACATGTGGTGGAGCTGGAATTGGGAGTGTGAAACAGATACCCAAGGCCAGAGGCATTGCTGAGCTTCCCATGGGCCAAATAGATTGAAATGTTAAAAACAAACCAAGAGTACAGTGGGAAGGAGGAGGTTCATGGAAATTTTTCTCCCATTAACAATCAGAGGTGTGAGGAGGGAGAAATTCTCTTCAGATGTCAATTTTGTACCAACAGATAGCTAGGAAAGGAGGCCAGGCAGCAAACAGCCCGTGTTTTCTGTTTCCCAGCTCTCCTGAGTGACAAGGAGAGACTCTTTTAGCACAGAAATTTCCAGTATTATCTCAGCAAGCAATCATGTAGGAATGCGTAGGTACAAAATAAAACATAGCTGGCCTGGCTTTTAAGACACTCAGTTTGACCTGTTTTTAGTAGTTTTATCATTATTAAGAAATTAAATTGGCCTGGGAACAGGCCAAAGGATTAAGGTGACTCTCCACATCATTAAAACTCAGCTGCAATGGCCAAAACAGTTTCAGCCCAGGTCAGCTCTCACTTTCCTGTACTCTGGGATTAATTCAGCCCCAGACCTGTCCATTAGAGGCAGAGTGAACACCCTATTTTGGGAGGATGCTAATCTTCACCTCTAAGGATGCCACCAGCATCACTTTGGGTTGATCCCAGGACCGTGCAAGGCTTCTTGCTACTTTTGGTTTATTTGTACAGCATAAATATGAAGTGAGCACTGCAGGAAGCCCAGCCTAGGGGCTCAGGCTGGAAGAGATGTTTATGTTTTCTGCCATTGGTGCAGGGACAGTTGATTTTGTGACCATGCTTTGTATGTGATGATGTAAAAGCTCGACTCCCTCTGGTCCCCACAGCAGCTGTGGGTTGTAGTGGCAGCTGTGGCCAGGGAATAGCAGTGTCCCCAAGGAGGACAGCAGCTGTAGGTGTCTGCCAGCCTAGGCAGGAGCTTGAGCTGAGCATGGCACGGGGAGACTAGAGGCTTTACTGTGCTGTGTGAACAGGGGATGGGGTGTGACAGCTAAACTCTGGTGTATTTTTGATCTGGAAAAACACTGGGTGCCTCTTAAAATAAAGATTCCCTGCAAGTGTCCTTATGTAACAGATTGTCCCTGCCCAGGACAGTTAAAGGGTGAATCTTCCTCCTACAAAAGCAAATCCTGAAGGATCCAAGTTCATTCTGTCCCCGAGCTGCTTTTGGGAGAGGAGGGGAGGGGGGCAGAAGCGGGGGAGGCGGTTAACAGTTACTCTACTGTGTCCTGACATTAGGCGAGCTGCAAAAATGCTCCCAGTGTATCAGGTAGTGTGAGGTGCCAGCCCTTTGCTGGAGCACGGAGAGCAAGTCTGCTGCAGAGCCTTAAATACTTTCCACCCCGACTACCTTAGCTTAACGCCTTTCAGCAGAGTTGGCAGGAGGGTTGTTTTTGTGTAGTCTCTCACCTCTCCCAGCAGCCTGGCTGACGCGCCTGTGCCGCGCTGTGCTCAGGGATTGAGCGCTGCAATGGGAGTAGGAGCCACAGATCCTCTCGCTGATATGCCGGGAGAGACGTATATGAGGATTACACGCAGGCTTCGCGCGACGGACCCGAGAGGAGCGCAGCCCCACCGGACACAGTCGGCGTAGCTCTGGTGCAGCTCGAGTCACAGATGCAAAAGGATGAACATTCAGTCTTTTGTAGAAAAAGAGTTTGGCATTTCTGAAGTTTGCTGAGCGACAGCAAGAGACTTGGCCCAAGCCTTGACACTTTGGTTTTGGATGGTGCTTCCTCAGTCTCCAGAGAGATGGTACCTGTCGCGGAGGCAAGTTGCAGTGAAATACCAGCACAGGCTGGGTTTTGAATTGCTCACTTAGGAGGTCGGATTCGTTTTATTTTTGGTCTCCAGTTAGACAGAAAGGCCAAGAATCCAGAGAACGAATGGTAAAACCTGCAACAGTATTAAGTAATCTTTAATGAAGAACTTCTGAGTGTTTGTAAAGGCAGTACAAGACCAGCCTTTTATCTTCAAGCTGGTCCCTGCCACAAACATAGAAAGGGGCATCTTTACAGATGCACGGAGCCCTGTTGGAGGGTGATTGTACGGGATCGCTGTTGCAGTTATGCATTATCGCTATCGAGGCTCTGCTAATTCTATTTCTTCAGTTTCGGTAATTTTAGCAGGAAAGGCCCAGGCGGCCCGGCAGCGTTGTCGGGGGTGGTAAGGAGAAATAACCTGATGAATTTTCCATCAGCTCAACTCACTCAAATATTCTCGCTGTTAACTTTTGGGGTCAATAATAAATATTAAAACCTGTAGATTTAATAAGTCAATGTAGGTGTTCGCTGCCTTTTGAGACCACTTTATCTTTCCATCAAAGATGAAACAAGCTTCTCAAATGAATAAAAAATAGGGCCTCAAGTGATTACAAGTGAGAGCAATTTGAGCTCCTCTCTCAGAACCTGGCAGTAGGCACTTCTGAGCCTCTTCTGACTGCCTAGATATTCTGCTTTAGTGCCGCTCTTGCCGTTATATTTTTAGGTAAATATTTCCAACTTGTGTGTACAGATCTTCAGGAACAGTGTTTGCTGCCACTCCAGGCTTGAGGGACGATGCAGGTCTGGATCCCACCAGGCTCTGTTGAGTCTGATTTGCGTTGCAAGTCTAGTTTTCCTTGGTGCTTGCTATAATCTCCTGAAGTTCAAAGAGCGCTTAGCTGCTTGTCTTTGTCAAAAACCCTGTTGGAGATCTTTTATGTCGAAGATGTAGGATTTTTCCGCATGACTTTGATTATTTATTCATTCCACTTCTCTGGTGTATGATAGCGCTGATATCATGAAGACCCCTTGTCTTGCACTGCTCTTGCTCTGAAATTCATGGAGATTTAGTGCCTTTGAAATTGTTTTAAAAGGGAAGGAAAAGTTTTTGAAGTCCCTTTTTTTTTTTCTTCTATTCCCCATAACAGTGCCGCAGCACATTTTTCCGGCCTTCCACGCTCCTTTGCCAATTGACATGCGCCACCAGGAAGGACGATACCATTACGAACCTCACTCTATCCACGCCATCCACGGGTAAGTCTTACACCTTCAATCCCGTGCCTTGCTAAAATATCAGCCATCTGCAGTATTCTGAATCCCACTGCTAAAGTCCCTGGGGACTCACTGCCCTTCTGGCAAGCTGGCCCTTCTGGCAAGCTGGCCCTACTGGCCACCCTCCACGTCATTGTCCCATCCAGTGACAATACTGACCTGCCTGGCAGGAGGGTTTTACAGCTCTGTTAAGCCTATAGAAGTGCCCTATAGCAGCAGGATGGGAGTATAGGGCTTCTTTGTCATTATTCAGCTCAGGTCCCAGGAACATGCTTGACTTGTGTTTTTGCACCCGCCGTGTTTCTCACATCATGCCTTGCCTGGGTAATTTCTGTCACCATCTTGGCAAAGACTCAGCTCTGCTTCCTCTCTTTGGAGACCTTGTGTACCATTCTTCCCTTCCTGCTAGTTGTGGGAACAGTGGCAAAAGGCTGCCAGGAATGCCGTCATTCGGTTTGATTTCACTGGACAACAGCCTGAATGGGCTGGTGGCATTTTCTAAAAGTAGTAATAAGGCAGGTGTTCATGGGCTCCTGCACCTGGAGGGGCAGGGCTACGGGTTTTGGTGGTGACCTTCTCATGAAAACCTCCTGTCTCCCTGAGGCAGATGAGTAGCGAGCACAGAGACTGGTCAAGGGCTACACCCTGAGAGGGGGATTCATGATTAATCTCATGCAGGACATGGCAGCTCAATAGCTCTTGATATCTTGAAGGACATGTTTACAGAGAGATCTGTTTTCACCTCCTGTAAGCTTTGATCAGGGCAAGGAAAATGGAGCCAGCAGGGATGTGAGCAGTGGTTCTAGTGACCGTGGGGCTGGAAGTGTTTCTTCTAGTCACCTTCTTTTTAGGCACCTTTCCTATGAGAGGTGAGGAGCAGCATGATGAGGTTGGCAGTCCCACGGTCATCCCCAAATCCTTCAAACTGCAGCTCAGACACAGGGCTCAGACATCAGCTGAGGGACAGGTCCCAGAGCACTCGCTGTAGGGGAACCACTGAGGGCAGAATTCTTTTGCAAGAAGAACAAGGAAAGAACAACTAGGGCTCATCACTTAAAAAACTCTCATTTGATCCCCTGGAGTCGTGTTGCAGCCTCGCCATCTCTCTGGGGACTGTGCTCATCCAGCTTTGCAGGGGCTGTTTGTGGAGCTGTGCTGCTTCTGGATAGGTGTGCACAGGGGAGCAGACTCTGGGAAGCAAGTAATGCAGACAGCAGCAGCCAGATCTGTGGAGCCCCACAGCTACCACAGCTTTATTCTGCTTCCAAAATACTGCAAAAATTAAATGATAGGGCATTCCCCTGGATCCTACCAGAAGACAAGTCATTGTCTTTTTGGCTGACAGTCAGTTTGACTGGATGTTTAAAGGGGCAGAGCAGCTTCTTCCGTGCTGTGTACAAAGGGGAAATGACAAAGCAGGTTGCTAACATGGGAACTGGGGGGGATTAGGGAGGCTGCATGAAATAGTTCTGGTCTTTCATGCGAAAATTGTAGAAAAAAAAGACAGAATAATAACTTCCTGGGAGATAGTTAATAAGCCAGAGCTCCAGCTAATAAAGCACGTACCCAACAGTGTGATATTCAAAACAGTGCTTAGAAGAGAGGCTGGCAGATGTTCTGATGTTTGTCACAGGTTATTTGTGTGCCTCACTCAGTGCTCTCCTTCATTCCTCACGAGGAGGTTTGGGGGCACTGCATATACTCTGGGGCTCTGCAGCAGTTTCTGTGGTGGGGTCATGAGGCAGGGTCTTCTACAAAATGCAACTGAGAGGTCGTCACTGATGCCACGTCCCTATGAATCATATCCCCAGTAACCCTAGTATTTTTTCATATTGGCATTGTCCAGCTGATCAACTCTGGCCAAGTGTACAGCGCTGGCAGATCAGGTTTCAGTTCATCTGCACTAATATTAATAATCTACTGTGTTAGCAGTTACCACATTTGTCTATCAGTGGACCAAGTGTGTCCTGCTTAGTATTCGGGTAGAGCTGTTGGCAAATACCTGTTGCATTTCTTCTTTGGGATTCCTCTCATTCCCAACAGCTCCTCTCACAAAACCAACTTGCAAGGTACTGGAGAGAAAACTTGATTGCAGGTCTTAAAGAGGTAACACAGTCCTCTTTGAAACTACCTAGGCACTGCACTGAAAGGTGCCTTTGTGGCTGTAGAAGCACCAGAGCTGAGCAGCCAAGTGCTTCTTGGCTGTGGCAATTTTTTAGGGTCGAGGGAATGCCACTTCCATTTGGCTGTTTGTCAAGTACCCTGCACTGCGGCACAACCACATTGGGAAAATTCTCTGCAGCTGTGGTCTCTCAATCATTTTTCCTCTTCAAACTTTATCTGCCGACTTCTTAAAATCATGTCTTGCCCTTTACTCCTCATGTTTTTTACTCTTCTTCTCTTTTGTCTTTCTTCTCTCTCCTCCGGTCTGTGCTCTGGAGGTCACAACGTAGCACTCATCCTCCTCGCTGGAGGATGTGCAGTGTGAAATCATCCAGACGTGGGAGTAGACCTGGCCAGAGCATACTTGGTTGCGTGGCTCCTGTTCAATACACTGGGTGGACTCCCTGGGCACAGATGAGCTTCTAGAAGTTTGTACTCCATCCTGGTGGAGCAGAAATCAATCCTTCTTGTTTCAAAAGTAAACAACCCATAAAAAATCCCCAAGGGCATGTGCATATTTTCACTCTAGAAAATTACGGCAAATGTTTGGAAGAAAAATTGCGTCACTGAGTTTTGGCTTTATGATTAATGTGGTTGGTGCCTGACAGAGAGCCCCCAGTTCATCAAGTCTATATTCTACCTGTCTGCTGTCTTGACAGTACCAAATTTATCTAATTATGTGAACATTGCACAGCAAATTAAGTGCAGTCTCATTTGTTGCTAACTATGGGGTCTTATTATCTGCCTGCTGTATTATGTCGAAGGTTTATTTCTTGATTGCTCAATGTGACCTGGCAGTGCATTCCCCTTCATCACTGTTTGCATTTGGCCTAATGAGAACATACGTTATTTTATCTCAACTGGCGAGAACTCATCTGCAAGGCTGTCTTGAGCAGAACCACCTGTGGCACCCTTTGCTTGGGAACATAGATGGGAATGTGAAAAACTTGTAGAAAAGGACCCCCAGGCCAAGACCGGCCTGAAAGACTTGCTGCATTTCTCGTCAATGTTGTCATTCCTTGTGTCAGTGATTTTCTTGTTAAGCAGCATGACAAATAATTTTTAGGACTTGAGTCATCTTCCAAATCACTGAGAATTTTTTACATATGTCCAGAAGCAGATTATGTTGGGATTTCCTTGAAGTCTAGTGTTAGAGATTGTTTTGGTATTTCTCTAGTCATTAGGACAACTCACTTTTCTGTACAACCACTGTTGGTTTTACTTATTTGGTGGTGAAGTTTTTGGACATCTTCAATATTTGGACCTTTTTCTTGGCATTAACAACAATTGGACAGAACTGTGGTGCTTTCTTGGCTTGTTTAGAAAAATAAAGTATTTCATTCAGATGATCCTTGAGCTCTGCAGTGCAAACCAACAGGAATATTGTGGATTCAAGATATTGTCCTGGATTGTAATGATTGTGCGCCTGTGGTAATATGGAGGATAGAGGGGAGAGGCAGGATTGGAATCCAGTGGACACTATAAAGGATGAAGTGCAGAATGGAGTTAAACTGAATACAGGATGAAATCTATTCCAGGAATGTAGAACTAGAGGAGAATGAATAAAAGAAATTGTATTGGTGCATACAAACTGTATGAGCCAACGCTTACACAACATAGCATTCATTTAACAGTATGTAACACTACAATACTCAAAGGCTAAGAAAAATAAATTTGGAGGTTCTGCATTATTCTGGAGATATAGCATCAAATTACAGAGCCACATACTGTTTTTGCCTGTGATCCTCTCTTCCAGAGCATAGGATGGCCCAGGCTCTGTGGAAGAGCAGTGGTGGGTCTTACATGCATTTTCTGCATGCAGCTTTTATCGATTTGTCAGAATTTCACTCTTTGCTGTTAGTTGTAGGTCAGCACTATTTGAGTGAAAGTCATTATCCAGGAGTGTGAAGGCTCAAAGATGAACCAGAGAAATTAATTTCATAAGTTAGTACAGGTCCTTTTCTAACAAAAGGGATGTTTTGTATTTTACTGAACTTCTTCACAAAAACCTAATCCACTGGGGGCCTGGTCTCTGCTTTAAAGTAAGGAGACAGCATCAGCTTTGCAAGACCAAGCCCTTGAGTCCAGAGGAAAGTTGCTGGCAGGTATGGGAGGTAATTACATGCTTACCATTATTATTACTATTTTTTTTTTGAGGGGGGGGTGGTTTTTTTTTTTTTTTTTAAATCATAACAAAAATAACTAAAAACTCCTTAGCTCAGTTTAAAAGTCCCTGGCAGTGCAAGAGCCGTCGGGGCTACCCCTAGTAAACAGCATGCCTAGGCTTGACTCAGCAAGAAGCTTTTTAACAGTAGCTCCTAAACTGTGGTTAAAACCCATTAGGCATTATGCACTGTAAAAAACAAAAGCAGCCTTGTTTTTCTACCAACATCCTGGTGGTGTTTTAGGATGCAGTTCTGACATTATTTATTAACAAAATATTGTTATTGCTCTTCTGCCCACACATAAAATAGTAAAAAGAACTCCAAACCCTGAGCTGATAATCACAAATTCCATGTTTTTCATTAGGACTGAATTGTCCCAAAGACCTAAACATAGAGATGACTCCATCTCCATGATAATGTGGAGTTGCCCTTATTTTCCCTCCGGTAGGGATTTTATCTCATTTAATCAAGGATATTCCTCCATTTCCCTGAAATCTTAATATATTATTACAGATTTTTCCTGATATCCAGCCTACACTTCTTTCCTTTATCTGATTTTATTACCCCTCCCTGTTGAAGTTTCTTTCCTTTTTAGTGTGTTAAAAATTGCAGAATACCTTTTCAAGACCAGTTAAAATGTCCCTGAGCTGTTTAGGCAGGGTGATTCACAGGCAGAGGAGTTGACTGTTAAACTTTTCATCATAAAAAGACTATGTCTCAAGTGTTTACAAATATGCCAAATTTAATGTCGAACCCAAGATTTTCCATGTTGAATATCTGTTCCAGTCTGGTTTTCTCTTTCCTTTGTTGTTTTTTGTGAGATTCAGCCAAAGGAGGCCAAGTGGGGTTAAGGGAAAATATGTTGTTTAGCCATACAAAAAATAATCATCATAATCTTATAACTGCTTTTAGAAACACCAGTGTCTCTTGCTTTAGAGTTGGAATTTGTTATTGTCGCAGATGTGCCTTTTGCTGTTCCCATTCTACAAAAACACACACAAAGTTCCATCAATTTTGCCAAATAGGAATCCTTTGAAAAGTCTTGCTTCCAGTACACGCATTGAAGGGTTGTCAGAGTTTTGTGGTGAAATATTCTCACTGCCCTGTGGCTCTGACCACACTTCAGCTGAACCTTGCCAGGGCTCACCTGATGGTGCTGCCTGTTCCCTGCTGAGGCCTCTCCACCATCCCCTCCATCCAGGGGGATTCCTGACTCTGTGGAGGAGAGGAGAGGAGCTGTTGGCAGTGTGTGCTGTTGAAGCTGTTTTTGTGCATTATCAGGTGTGCATAGAGTGCCTTTGGTTATCCTCCATGGGGCACCGCTACCCCAGGGCTGCAGAGGGATCCCATCAGGGTTCAGGATGGCACCCCTGGTGATGGTCATTCCAGCAGCAAGGATGCTGCTCAGCTGAGCGTACATATGAACGTACATACCAATAAAACCTGTGTGTTTTGATATTTACTTTGCTACTGGAGTAGAAAATCTTTGGCAGGTTGTGATTGATGGTACTGTGCTGCTTAGGAGACAGAGCGAGCTCCCTCCGGAGTCAAAGCAAACAGCTGCTCAGAGAGGCCTTCTTGCGTGTTTGTGCAAAGTTTTACGACTTTCACCAAATAGATACATTGCTCATTTGGGAAACAGGTCTGGGGGCTCCCGCATCCAATTTATTCTGTCCCCTTCTTTCCCACATGCTTCTTTTATTTATTTAAGAAAATCAGAATGTGTAAGTTTTCAATGGTTTTCAAGGGCTGGGGCCCCTCCAGAAGGCTGGTTCAAACCTCACCCTGGCCTGTAATTAGAGGAGTCTGTTGCTTTTAGATGGCTCTTTGGTGACCTAAAGGAGGTGATTTGGGGGACTGTCACTTCCAGGATTAATACTTGATGGTCGCTTGATCTATCTCCAGGAGACCACAGATGAAATACTAGGATTCTGCTGTCATGTTCTAGGAGCTGAAAAAATTACTTTTAATTCCATCTGTGCTTTTTTCCTCATCTCTAAAATGTTGTCACAGTAATACACACCCTTTTGATATCTTGAGAGCCAAAACAAAAGACTCCTTTGGGTTCTGAGGTTGGTCTTGTAGCACATTTTCGGGAATCAGGGAAGAGGTACACAGCGCTACCTGCCTGTGCAGAAACTGAGAAGGTACATGCCTAACATCTTCTGGCCTCAGTGGGAGGACAGGCTGATCAGGTCTTCAGAAAATGAGAAGGGCATAATCCAAAACACTGATCAGAGCTACTATGCTTCTGTAGGCTTTTCCAGTCTCATAAACTATTCTGCAAAAAAAAAAAAAAAAACCAAACCAAAACAAACCAAAAAGCAAACAGACAAACAAACAAACAAAACCAAAACCAAACCAATGAAATACAAACCCCCACAGCTTTCTCGTTTGAATCTTGTTAAATATTTTCAAGCGTATTCTGTTTTGAGAGCGATTTACACATCTCTGCTGTTCTTTAAATTCAGGATAGTTTTGTCATGTGTGTTTAGTTAAATAGCCTTCAGAGTGCTTTGAATAACTGAAACCTGAAGTCCAGAGGGACCTGAAGGGGAGTGGTTTCAGACTCACTAAACTATGCAATGAAATGCAGATTGGGCTTGAAAACATTTGGGTTGTATCTCCATTTGCTGAACGCTGTGACATGGGGCTGGAGTGATGGGCCTGGGTGAGCTCAGATGGAGTCGTGCCCATTCGCACTTAGTGATGATCTGGGCCACCGAGTTGGTGGTGCTGTGAAAAACTGCACCTCTAATTTAGCCTAATCACCCCGCCAGAAGTGTAAAAATGGCTGAGAGGTTTTAGCACTGAGAACAAAAGCATGATCTTTGAGGTCTTTTATGTAAACCTCTGGCATGTGTTCATTTAATATGATGTCACTCTGTAATCCACCATTGCTTTTAAATGTCATTCTCAGAGCTTCATGTCAGCGAGTCTTAAGTGATAATCCCTTTGCTTACCTCACTTTATAGTAGATTAAAAGTGACTTCATGCTTCTACCTTATCCACTGTTAAGCTTGTGCTTTAGGAAAAAAATTTATTTGAACTCTCTTCTCCTGCTGCTTTCTAAAGAGTTTCTAAACAGAGAGTGCGTGTCTTTCAGCAGCTATCTCAATAGGATTGCCCGTTCTTCCCTGCTTTCAGCATCTGTGAAAATGGATAAATGTTCAGTGCCAACTTCCTGCCCTTTTAAACTCCAGTGTTCTGAATTTGTTTCTCAAGTTTTCTTTCAGCTAAATGAGGAGCACTGCCCTTCCTGGCCTCTTCTTTTTCTTAATCCTAAATAAGTCACCTCTCTAGATGTTATTTCACCTCTCACCAGCTTCTTGCAGTCATGAAGACAAGAGATGCTGAGCCCTGTTGTGGTGTTCTGCTCCTCTGTAGCACTTTCTCTTGTACTGCACAGGAGTCTGTGGGCTCCCTCTTGTATCTCCTGGTCTTGTATCTCCTGGTCTTGTATCTCCGGGTTGAACTTTTACTCTATCCTGTAGAAAATCCTTTCTCAGTATATAAAGCTCTCCATGCAGTTCACCTTTCTGGTCCACCCTCCTTTTTTTCTCTCCTTGAATTTCACCCTCCTGCTGCTAGCACACCTCCTTGTGTAACACGTCCCTCCAGATACTTGCTGCATGTTGTCATATCCTCCTCCCTGCTCTAATGAACTGGCCAGGCTGCAGCCTGCAGCATATAGTCAAATATCAATCCACTCAGCCTCCTCATTTTCACTGTGTTTCTCTGAAATCCTTCCAGTGTATGTGAAGATAAATGGACAAAACGCATCCATCCCATTGGCTTGTGGAATGAAGCCTGAGGCACATCACTTTTCAGGTGCTGGTTAATCTAGATTCCCAGCTACCAGTGGCCATGGGGAGCAAATTACACAGGGTGCTGAGGGATAAAAACTAACGGCAGGAATGCTAGCTTCTGACACTGGAAGAAAAATGTAGGATTTTTTATGTCCATACAGAGCGGAAATTTTCAAATCTCATCCAAAAGTTCTCCCCACGCAGCAAAGAGCAGGGAAGTCAATTTACCCTGGATGGATGAAGCACTGAGTCAATTCTGCTGGGATTAGAACATGTGGTTCGAGGGATCCTACGTATTTTGGGTCTGATTCTTGGACCACCCAGATGGCTGGGAGGAAAGTTAAAAAAAAAAACCATACCAATGAGAAAAGGATCCTATTTGGCAGAACTGTGGATCTGGATACCCTGTGTGCAGCTGACACCGTGCAGACACATCTGCACAAACCAAAGGGCAGAACTGGGTGCTATTCCTTTTGCAAATCTCAGATGTGCACATCACTCCTGCGGGATTGCGTGTGTTTTAGCGGGCTTTCTAGATCCCTGGCTCTGACACTAAACCACCTAAGTATGTTTTTCTTCTCTGTGCCAGACCAGTTTGAGAATTTGTGATTTTACACAATTTTCTGCCTTAGAGACTCTTGATTCCTGTTCTTTTATGTTTCACCATTGATATTAAATAGACAGCTAACAGCTAAAATTTAGAGCATTTCTCAAGGGTCAAACTTTTAAAAGTGCCTGTGTTATTTCAGATCATAAATCCCAGTGTACTGGGTCTGGCTAACAGCATTTGAAAGTGGGTGTTGTGGGTTTCAAAACAGTGTTGACTCTGAGGGCTGGCTTGTCAAGTGCTGATAATGCAAAGGCTCAATGGGTTTTTCAAACAAGCTGGATCCTATTTAAGGTCAAACTACTCCAACCTCTGTTGAAACTCAGGACACTAAAGCCATTTCTAGTAAAGGAGTTAAGTACCTAAAAATTCATAAAGTGGCTGGAGTGGAGTTAAGAAACACAGACATGTTAATGAGGTGGCTTGTGCATACTTGGAGCCCAGTGTGCATGCCCAGGCCATGCAGCTCCTGCAGAATCAGTGGGGATGTTTTCTGCCCTGTCTCCTCTCTGTTGTAGAAGCATGCACATGGCAAAATCTCATGGGAGGACGTGCTATGGAAAAACATATTCAAGGTTTAGATTATATCAGTTGGCCAGGCTCCACTTCAAGAACAAGTTTACTGCATTCCCTGCTCTCACTTTTTTGGTGTGTATGGAGTTAGGTTTTGATATAATTGATCGTGGTAGCTGATAGTGAACCAGGAGAATGTGAGCCTTTTGATGATTTTTTTAAGCAGATACTTGTCAGAGGGGGGTGCCTTAGAGCATGGTAGGAGCTGTCCTTTTCCACTCCTTGGACAGCAGAAGGACCTGTACCATGGTTTCCCTGCTGCTGAGCACATGCTGTTAGATTAAATGTAAGAATTAGGCTCCACCACTACCTCCTGCCCTTTCTCTGGCTGCAGTGGAAGGCCAGTGTTTCTTTTGCACAGGTGGAGCCTCCTCACAGCAGAGGTATTTCTTCCTGCACAACTCATTTTATCTCTTTCTTACACCTCTCCTTACTCTGCACACATGAGCCAAAGTCACTTGTAACAGCACCTGGGTGCAGTCAGGCAAGACTGAAAAAATATGTGGGAGCTGTATAAAATGCAGTCACAATCAGCTTTTTGAGTTTAAATCTCTTGGAGAAATAAATGTGCATTCTTAAATCCAGTAAGGGCCTTTGAGATACTTTCCTTTTGATCCTGTGAAAGCATCCTGGAGAAGAATTTGTCTTATTCTTCCTCTTGCCCCTTCACAAGAGACTTTCCTAGCTTGGTTATGGAGCTACTTACATGGCTTTTGATTTGCAAACAAGCTGCTGGACATGGTACCTGCTGGTTGAATGCTTCATCTGAGTCTCTTAAGATCCCACAGAGTAACCACACATCCTAAAGTAGCACTGGTAGAGGAAAGTCTTCCAGAGTGTGGTTAATACATTAAAAATAGGAAAATTTTCAAGCTTACAGCTGCATTAGGGTGATGTTCTTACATGCGCATTCTTGTTTGAGACTATTTGTCTTCACTGTGAGATAAAACACTTGATTTCATAGGCTGTCTTTCATTCTCGCTCAAGTGAAGTATGGTATATTACAAGAGAAAACTGCATTGTAGATGACAGAAAGGGGAGTGTAGAATGATAGGGTGGTGAAGGAATTAATGCATTCAGTCATCAAATCAGTAAGCTGAAGGAAGATCAATCTAATGAGCACTAGGAAGAAGGAGAAGATTTGTAGAAGATACTTGAAAAGAAATGGTAAGTTGATGATGCAGAGGGTCACAGAAGAAAGTGCTCTGGGCTAAAGAACAGTTTTTAAGCCTCTTCCTATTCAGGAAAACATGTAAGTGTATGCTTAATTAGAAATGCCTGTTTAAGTCTGTTGACTTCAGAGAAACTTAAATGCATGTTCACATGCTGTCCTGAGGAGAGTGCTCTTCTGAAGATACCACAGAATAGAAATGTTTACTAACATTTGTCTTTTTGTGCTATAAGATTAGTTAATATTAGTAATTTTTCTTGTGTTGATATGGACTTGGCTGTTGATTTCAGACCTCTTACAGTAGTGGATTATTTGCTGGTATTCTCATGAAAGGCTTCACTTCATTTATGATTCTTTAGATGATTTTTGCAAAGTGTAAGTCCAGGTTTAATGAAGAGGAACTCTAGAGCTGTGGTGGTTACTTCCACACAGCATTGCTGTGACTCCAGCATGATCATAGAGGTCCCAGAACTGGTGTCAAACAGGCAATTTAGAGAAGTCGAGCCATGTTACCATGCAGACAAAATATCCTATTGTCTTTTTCCTAGGAAGACCAAATTTTCAAGGAATTACCAGTGTTTGAGGTGCTGCTTTGAGTAACTGATAACCACTCAGGTTATACTCTGTTAGTCTGTTGGTTTGAAAAGACCCTCAAGGAGTCAATGAAGTTTTCAGTTCTCTGGCCTCTGAAATGAGGCCTTTGCTGCTGTTTTACCCTGATTACAAGGCACACAATTTGTGATGGCATCTTTTGGGGATCAGGGTACAGCATGAGAGTTCTTATACTGTAGGGATCAGGTCAGGGTGAATAATTCTATTTTCAGTAGACCAGCTGGAAGGATTTTGGAGTTGGTTCCCAGGAAAGAAATAATACAGAAGTTAATTCTATTTTTCTCTTTTTTCCTAGTCCTCCAGCCCAACTGATTCTCTGTAAGAAGTATTGCTAGGAACTGATGGACAGTGAAGTATCTGCAAAGTTTTATCCAGTACATTTTAATACTTCAATAGTTACAACCTGTTTGTAACTATTATTTCTGACAGAAGTCTATAAACAGAGAAATAGTCATAGTGAAACCAGTGTCAGCAGACCCCAAAACACTTTATTCACTTCACAAAATAGTAGGCTTCCAAAGTCGAATAGATTTCTGTCCATCTTTGGAAAAGAAGTTGTACACAAACAGATAACCCAACCACTTTTCAGGCTAGGTCAGAGAATTCAAGCCCTCACGCAGGACATGAGATGACCAGAATGTAGGAGACTGAAATGCAATTGAGCAGCTTAGCTATTTTAGAAGTCATGTTTTTTAAGGGCTCCAGAGGATCTTTACAGAGGACAAATAACACTGGATTTTCAGGCTTTAGTGGATAGCAATGAAAACCATTTCATATTCCTCACCAGACCATCATCATGTGGCCTTGCCTAATGAGTCGGAGGGAAACACATTCTCCCACCAACACCACTTCCTCCGTGTCCTGGGATTGTCTGCTCGAGGCTTGCCTAGGTCTTGACCTTTGTTGGCATGCAAGATCTAAACCTGGTATGACCCCAGACTTCCCTCAATCGTGTCTGGTTTGAATCCTGTCAGTGCCCGGATGAGTGTTACCACAAGAATAAGAATCTCTTCAAAGAGTTGTTTGTTTGTTTGTTTAAGAGACGACTTCTGCCAAATGTGAAGAAGGTAGGAGCTCTGTAAGCTGTAATTTCTTTCCCTTCAAGTCCTGATGTGCTGCTGGAGCTCAGGATTCTGTCAGCCTGGTTTCTCCTTTGCTTGATCTCTGCAGAGCAGGGTTTGCATTTCTGGTGAATTACGTGACAGTTTCTGATAAGGATGGATGGTGAGCAGAGACTTGGGCTTGATTTCTGTGCAGAAGTCACATTGCTTCCGGTATGTCACTCTGGTGCAGCATATTGGGTAAGTGATCTTTGCCAGGCTGATTCAGTGAGTAAGTGGCACAAATTGAGGGACAGAAGATTCCTTAAGGTGCCTTGTGCTGAGGAGGGGCAGACTGTGCTCCCTCCCAAAGTCTCGCCCTGGATGCAGTGGTTTCCTATCCCTTCATTTGGTTTTTGACTACGTTGCCAAACTGGACTTTTTCCAGGATCTGGTTTCTGTGATTGACTTCATTACCTTGTGTTTCATAAACCCAACCCTTCCAACTCCGTGTTCATTGGTGCTTTTTTCCCAGGCAGGGCAATTTTGTGGTTCACACATTCACCAGCAAAATTGCTGTGATCTGTGAACTTCCAGTGCAGTAAGGATTTGTGTGTACATGTGGGGGCTGTGTGGTGTCTCCCTTACTTAGAAGTGTAAGGTCTCAATCTAATCTCCTCCTGTTACCATCCTCACTGGGTGGAAGTTGGGCTGAAAGTAATCTCCTGGCCTGTAATGCACCATGGTCTGCACTCCCCAGTCACATCTGAGAGTCAGTTGAAAGAGCCAGTGGTGTCCAGGAGGAAATCTTTGATTAAAATGAAACTGTAGACTTTTAGAAGCTGTTCTTGAAGGCTGAAGGTAGAAGGTAGACATGGTGCAGCCAGGTAATCTGGCATCTTGGCAGATGTTACAAGAGCTTTTGTCTGCTTTGTTACAAGCAAATATGCCTGTAGAAATCCATGAGTATAATAGCCTGAGTTGCATTTGTTGTTAATTTTTGACTTGTCAGACTTTTATTCTCCTTTACTGAACAGCAGAATGAGAGCTTTCATGTGGGACTTCTGTAATTAAACGTTTATCTCCTACCAGTAGGTCCTTATAACTTCTTGCACTTGCTCTGCCCTTCAGATACTCTATGACTCACCTTAGAAGATGGTCTGTGCATTCTTGTACCTTTTTTTCATTGGCAAGAAATTATTTTATAGTAGGCATGAATGATTGTATTAATCCTTACAGTTTTCATGAGTACCAAATGTGTACTGCATGCTGGGTAAGAGTAATTACATTGCCATTTGATTATGAACAGCTTTACTGTACTGTGATGTGATGTGCACAAAGGGAATTGTGAATATTGGCAGTTCGGATCTGGATAGTTGAATTTCCTTGGTTACTAATAGCACTTTAGATTACTTGAACTATAAAATATTTTTAAAATCCACGCTGTTTTCACCTGTTACATCCTTTGCTTATTTAAATAAATCAAGCAGCTGATACAACTAAATAAAAAAGCCCCAAAACGTGCAAAGTGAAAGATCTTAAGTTCTATTTTCAAAGTAAACTCCAAGATAGAATTTCTTATCTAAATCCTGTCTACAGCCTTTTCCTACAATGAAGGTATGTAAGAGCTTACACCCCACTGAAATCCACTTGAGATGCAAGTGCAGAAAGATGACTGATGGGACTTTCAAAAACTTCTACCACATGGAAAACCTCACTACAGGGATTTCAGCACAGCTTTGATTGCCAGGCTTGGTGTGTTTGCCACTGAGTTGTCTAAAATGAGTAAAGAAATCCACTGCACCTGAGCAGTTCTGATTTCTCGTTTCCAGACCACAGCACAATGGCCCTGTGTTTGCCTTTTCCAAAACGAGAGAGAAATGTTTAAATAACATTTTGTGCTGAATTATTAAAACTGATGGAAATGTTTTCATTAAAATTTGAGTGTGTTTAATATCCCTTCTCTTGAATTTTAAATAGAACCAATACTTGGTGACTTAATTGCCCAGCAATATCTCTTTTTAAGATTTTTGCCTTATATTAATAAAATGAGTGTATTTACATAGTTCCAACCTAAGCACATCTCGTTTTACTGACTAATTGCCTCATTTAAAGGGCACACAATGTTAACACCTTTTGGCTTGCCTGAGACTTTACATCATGCTACATGCTGAATCCCGTAGTGAACTTCATCCTATGCAAAAGATAAATCAGGTCCTCTATCCTTCTTGATAAAATGTTTCTTAAAACCCCTCCACAACTCTCTGGTCATTTTAAACTGTCCCCACTGCATTGAGGTTGTGTTCAGATTACTTAGGTGACCATCTCAGACAGAGTGGGGCTGCTGTTGTGGAAAGCCGTGGCTGTGAGTTGAGCACCTGCAGTTGCCCATGCAGCTGTCTCTTCCTCAGCTCTGCATAGTTTGAGTGTGCACAAACAGGGCTGGGGGTCTCATCCCTCTCACCACTTACATGCCACATATGCTGGTTTTTGGTGAGATGCAGGAAAGGTGATTTGAGGTTGTGGAGTAATGTGGATCATCCTGGATCTGCAGTACAGGAGGCACCAGAACTCCTAGTGTGATGAGGATGTCTGGGGGCCTTTGCCAGCACTGATGCTGCAAAAAACCCCGTTTTCCAGGCAGCACCCCAAAGCCTGCCGCAGTTCCCTGGAAAGAGAAGCATAAGGAGTGGCTGTGCCTCTGCCATTGGAGCATTAAGAAGAGAAACAGATTCAGTGACTTGGCATCAACGTGGTGCTTCTGGGAATTAGATGTAACATTTGAGGCTGGCATAACTTAAGGGTTAGCTGAGGACTGGAGGTACTGAACTTCCTACTTTTACCCAGCTTAGTGCCCAGTTTTAACCTGAGTTGAAGGAAGGTCTGGAGTATCTAATACTGATGGAGGCCCCGTGCAGGCAGAGAGGCTGGTGAGAGCAGTGGTCAGGCAAAGTGAGGCCATGGCAGAGCCCTAAGGACAGAAGGCACTGGAGGGTGGTGGCATGGTGGTGAGCTGTCTGTGCCCAGGCCTCCCCTCCTGCCAGGCTGGTGAGCACCAGACACAACCACGCCAGAGACACCAACACAGCCACGGTGGATACTGGATATGCAGGGCTGGGTTCTTTGGGCTGGAAAGGCCATGTGCATGTGTACATCACTCTCCAGCTACAATGACAACGGCTCTTTGAAATGCTTTTCTGCATTTGCATTTACAAAAGCTGGATAAGCCTTTTTTTAAAAAAAAATCTGATAAGTAGCAGGCAATTGAATTAACCACTGTTGACTGTATTGCTGTCTCTTAACAAACTCCATCTGCATGGTCTCCCTTTGTAGACACAATTTTATAACTTAATTTCCCTACCAAAACATCAGTGTTTACTTAGTAAGAAATCTGTTCTTTGTCAGCTTAAAACAGTGATTTCTTTATTACCACTCTGCGCAAGGAATGACAGCACAGAGTTGGCACTGGAGCAAGTCTGGTTGAGTCTACAGCGTTGTAATGGAAACAGGGTGAACTGAGGGTCAAGTATAATGGGATTTGTATACAGAAATGTGTCTGCATAAGGAATAGCTGCATGAGATAAGAGAATGAAAGATGAGGCCCACAGGTCTCGCGTTGCATGGTGTTGGGAAGGAGGTATTGCTGTAGGTACACAGCAGACACAGGAGATGGGGTTACCTCTGCACCAGCATAGCAAAGTTCCCTAAATCACAGCTGGTGCCTGCTCCTGCACCAGCTGATGTTGGTGGGTGTAGGATGGATTGGGGCGGTCATCAGGGATTACTCTAAGAATGTTTTTTATGTAATTTTTACTGATTTTGGGAAGCATAGGGTCAGTGAGGGGTTTTCAAGCTTTTACACTCTGTGGCCTTCCTAAAAAATTTCTAGCAGAGTTGCTAAACATAGTATAGTGAATTTGGCCTGAATAACAAGAGGCTTGCAGAGATTTTTCGCTGTCTTTCACAGCCCCTAAAAGAGTATTTAGTGTTTCCCAAGGGTTTTGCAAACCACAGGTTGAAAAGCACTACTGTAAACTTTCAGTAAACAGTAAACAGCTGGGGAGCATCAGATCCCTATTCCTTCCTTGATAAATGTGTTATATTTTCCTATGCCATCGGAAAACTGAAAGAACAGGAGAGCAGCTGTAGTCAGTGACGCTAACGGATCTGGGACCAAAGGAATTTTGCAAGGAAGGTTTTTTGGGTGGTTACATGGCAGATGAGATATGAAACACCTCATCTTTTCTTACCATGAGATGATGTTTTGGGGGGTGAGGGAAGCATCCTGACTCCTTTGAAGTATGTTCAAGTTGTACAGTGCTGGGGTTTTACCATAGGACTGGGGTTTTGTTTATTGCTTTTACTTTCTCCTGTTTTAGAGCCTTCCTCAGTCTTACATTGAAGGCTAGAGCTGGTAGAAAAATGCCAACTCTGTTTGTTGCAGGCAACTGAGGAGAGAGACTCTGCTTTCTCTGAATTATTTGTGCTCAACTTTTCCCTATGAAAAATTAACCCTAGCGGAATGCTATCCAGATTTAAAAAAAAAAAAAAATTGTCTCATCCATGCTCATTTTCTTTCTAATGTTAAAAAAATTAGAAAGGAAAAGTGATAGGTTAAAAAGAAGAAATGTTTAATGTTGAAGTACTGATTTATTGTTAATTCTCTTATTTTGTGCAGAAAACTCCAGATACTTGGTAAAAAAAAGAAAAGCTTGTTTGGAATAAAAAGGGTTTATTTCCTACAGTCGTATCAGTGAAAAACTTTTACCTAGTTCTGCTCTTCACCATATAATTGCTTGCTTTTCAGCTTACTCGTTGCAAAGCAAAAGCTGGTTAGATCAGCCAGTCTGCTGGATCAGATCTTATATTACATCTTGAGCTCTTTGAGTGCCATTAGCATTTCCTTTTAGAAGTGAAGAAATATTGACAGTTTGGTAGGTTATCTCGCATTTTACTGCACGTTAGGGCACTTCAAAGTCTTTATGTAGTGATGGGAGCTGTCATGAAGTAGATGTGAAAAGGGCCTTTGGTCCAACTAAACCTGTCAGCAAAAAGATTTAGGGCAGATGGTTATTATTAGAAATCAATGTATTTATTATATTTTGTTCAGGAATATTTCCCTTTGGAGGTTACTGTGAGTGCTGTTGCTGTTTAAAATGTGTCAAATGCCAGTAAAATTAATTCCTGCAGAAAACCCAGGGAGCCCCAACCAAAAGCTTTGTTATTATGGGAAGGCACATCTCTTACTCCTTTGTGCTGTGATGCACCAGAGGCAGGTACACACACAGCACAGGAGCAGAGTGCCTGGCATGTGTCTGCAGCTATCACAATCACCTTTATGTACTGATGGAGCTCCTCTGTCTGCTGTGTCTGGAAAGGCTTTGTAGAGATCTGTGCTGTACCTGTTTCCATTTTGTTATATTTCCCTTTGTAAACTATGGGGTTTGGTTACTTCCAGTTAGTTACAACAGCTTACTGCTGCTTAGGGCAAGTGTGTCATCTTTCTAAGGCTTGAACACCAGTGGTTTTCCTTGTACTTTAGAAAAGAGAAGCAGGACATTTCAGAGTTTTGTAATTAATTGGATGTAGGTTTTCCTTTCTTGGTGTCTTGTTTAGCTATAGGTTTTAAGTTATAGGACCTTGGATTATGGGAAGAGGACAGAAAAGGAGCACATTAGCAGAAACATTAATGCTAGAAGTCATTGTCCTGGAACAAAGATTCATTTTCCATTCACCCTATGATTTACAGCACATTCCAACCAAGTGATTTGGCTATGGTCTTCTGGCATAACATTGTTTGCCCTTTCCCTGACATTTTGCATATAAAGAAAAGTTATGAGCTTCTTGGGCATTCAAGGTACCAGGAAATGCAGGAGTCTACCTAATTTGTTAACATGAAATTATAGATGTCAGACACAGACTCTGTTAGTTAACGTTGGTTAGAGTAATGCTGCAGCCAGTTGATTGTATTACAGTCATGATGAAGAGGAATGGTCTTTTTTAGCTTTTCTGGGATGTGACAGGTACGGAGCCAAGGCAGATTTAAAGTGTAATGAATGAATAAGCATTTTCTGTGGTTTGCCTGACTCTTCCATGAGCTCCATTGCTGTGGTGTTGCTGCCACTACCTTTCTCTTTCCTCAGAGAGTTAGTGCTGGCATAACATGGAAACAGACTTTTCCAAAGCAGCATAGGAATTGTCTTTTAAATGCTAAACCCTTCTGTAGCACTTGAACGTTATAACCTTTTAAGGGAGAGAAGCCTCCACCCAAAAGTAGCATAGGAAGAAGACACTGGGCAGGGATTCAAAAACTCAGATGTCTTCTCCACAAACATGCACTTCCATTTGTTTTCCCAAGCACAATGTCTTCACAGCTACAAGCAAAGCATTCACTTGAAAGTGCTAATATTCTCAACATGTGTCCCAAGGGAAAGCAATGAGATGCAGAGAAATGGCTGTGTCACATCCGACACATCTCTCTAACACCCATTTCCCACAACACCAGTGTTGACTCCTCTCAGATCTCCCTCAGCTCTGCATCAGGATCTGGTCTGTGTCTACACCTCTCCCCATCTTTTTCCCCACCAAATCCCACCTGGCTTGCTCCTTCAATCAGCTATGCCACTACCCAGCCTTCATCCCCTCCCCACCCTGACCCTGCAGCATTTTGACACCCCAGCTCTCAAAATTTGTGACTACATGGAATCAAGTTCTCGTGCCTGGTGGTTTCAACCTGAAACTCGCATGCCTCCAGGTTTGCACTGCTCCTTAGGTTTGCTTCCTTTCACTGGCTCCTGCCCTTCTATCCATGCTTTCCTTCATGCCTTTTCTCTCACTTTTCTTCCTTCTCTTCCCCTCAGCTACCTTCCTTGAAGTTCCCCTTCTTAAAATATGCTTCGTCTCTGAAGGCTTTCATCATTAATCTCTCAAGAAACTATCTTAGAGCCTCATCTGCTGTGCTTTGATTTAGTCGTTGTGCAGTTTTTTTGGCAAGTATCTCACAAGAACTGAGCTGGTCATCCTTCTGCCTCCATTCCTAAAGGAAAGCTTGTGTGAAAAGGTGGGCTTTCAGAACTTAAATTAAAAGATCATGTAAGTAAGATAATTGGATAAAAAAAGGATATTAGGATCTGAAACAGAGTGTTTACTTGCTTTGATGTGCTTTGGGAACATATGTCTGCACAGTGGGTTGTGTGGCTGATTAAGTATAAAACAATCCAAGAAAAAATCACCACTATTAAGCTTAAATCAAAGATCTCTCCCTAAGACACTAATTTGATTTGGGTTTGAAGGTCCCGTATCAACCCTAATTTCTACCTTTGATGTCTTGCTTCTTTGTGTGTTGTATAATGGAGGGCAACCTTACATACAAAAATTTGCAGTTTTCTTCCGCTTTAAAAGCAAATATTGTTATTGTTGTTGTGTTGCAGTTGTGGCTACAAATGTCAGCCAATACGAGACCCTTGTTGTGGTAAATGCATCACAAATGCAGTGAGAAGCCATATGTGGTCAGGAGAATTTTTAATCTGAGAACCAATTCCTGTGCTCAGGCTCCCAATTTTGCTCCCTTCAGAAGTTGCCCCTCTCCCCACTGAGGCTGCCAGCAACCTGTGAGCTTAAAAACATCGGTAATTTATGGTGGAACTTAGATGAAAAAGGGTTTCAAGCTCTAAACCAAAACACTTTTGATTTAGTTATTAAAAATAATATATATCAGGTGAAATCAAATAGGTTGTTTGATTTGTTCTTGGGTTTAGATATTTTAAATATAGGATTGAAGTCAGGTGTGTTTGAATATGGAATCATCTTTCAGAAGGAAAAATGAAGGATGTTCCACTTTTGCAAAAAAAAAGTCTTTACTTTTTTTTTTTAACCTGGAGGAAGTATTTTAAATTCCTCATATGCTAGAAGTAGCATTAAGTCTAAGGGATGGGAAAAAATCATGCAAAGAAATTGTACCTGCCTTAGATTATGATACTGTGTAGATGAAAAACATAGGAGTTGTGTTGGAGACCTGTTCTTGTTGCTCCTCCCTGGTGGCAGGTTTTCTTTGATTTCAGTAGTAGAAGATTAGATTTTAGGCATGACAACTACCATTTCTAATGGATGTAGAGTAGAATTTTCGTAGTGTCTACCAAAATCCTTCGCAAAGCACTGCCCAAACCACAAATTCACAAATAGGGGATTTCATATTCAGAGATTTTTATGTGTTAAGGCCCAATGGAATTACCACAGTTATCTGATCTGACATCTGCAACACTGACCACAGGATTCCCCTCTTTAACTTCTACAGTGGGAGAAATTACTATTTCCTACTACTAGAACTCCAGACCTTGCAGTGCACTTAAAGTCCATCTTTTAGAAGAGCATCTAGTTTTGCCGTACAGTCTTGTTTGCAATGCTGAATTTACCACTTCCATCCATAAACCCATCTAATGGGAATTTACCATTGTTGATTAAAATATCTTTTTTCAAAAAATAAATATTTTTTAAATTATTATTTTTATGCTTTCTTTTTTGCTCAAAGACAGGTTTGAGGGGAAAAGAGAAAATATAAACTGCGTGAAACACGCCCATTAAATTTCTGCAAAAACACTGTAACAATTTTTGTTCAGATTCACAATCTCTGTAACATAAGTGAGAGCATTAACTGCAGAATTAGCGATGGTAGCTCTGATTTTCTATATATTCATCTTTACGAGTATGAAAAAAAATTATTAACCTTCTTTGAGAGCTGAGAAGATACAGGGGAAAAAGATACTACTTGTGCTGTGCATCCCAATGGAGCAGGGGCTGGGAGTTAGCAGTGATGTCTATTGAGTCTCCATCTCGATCTGTGTGTAGAGGGACACATAGGCTGGCTCTCCAAGTTGATAGTCTTATATTCGACCATCGGGTCACTTCCCTGGGTAATTATCAACTTGTTTCAGTGCTGGCAGAGCTGGGAAGCACGAGTGGCTCCCCATCACTGCCCTGCACGCTGTGGCCAGGGGAGAGGCGGCTGCAAGGCAGCTCCTGCGGCACATCTTCTGCTCTCCGAGCTGAAAACACGGCAGGGAGGGAAGTCTTTGTGGATGATCAAATGCCATGTGAATTTGATAGTCGTGGCCCAGGTTTGACCTCTGGAAGTTACCTTGTTTTGAGGGACCTCGCGGGGTTTGATCCTCAGGGTAGCGCACAACTGTTGCGACCTCTCGCCCTTCCTGTTGTAAGGGACTTTAAATCAGAAATAAACAGAGGTGAAGCTGAGGGGCTGGTGAGAGCTGTTTAGACTGAATCATTTAGCATGAATCCTGGGGCACTTTAGGTTTCCTGTTGAATACAGCTTTGGCCTTTCATCCATACAGTGTCTGCCATGAGAGCAGTCCAATTTTCAGTCATCTGTAGGGCTTTACTCCACCTCCTTCAGACAAGGATGATGTTCTGGGTACACAGGACTTGGATAAACAGGCTAGGAAGTTTTATGTAAAACAAAACAGAAGCAAGGGGTTTTATGTGAGATTTTAAAAGAACTGTTGGCTTTAAAAGTATTTTTTTATAGCAAAACGCTACCAGGGTATGATACCCTCCCCCTGAGTACTTCTGTTCCTTGCTTCCATGTCTCTTTAGCAGCTATGCATTTCTTTATTGTAGAGCAAAACAATTGCCTTCAAGTGTCCATATTCCATTAAGCATATGAAAAAGTATTCAGCCCTTTGTTTTCTGCAGAATGAATTTATTTGTCACATAAGTATTAATTTAGACTAGTCACGTAACCTTAGTGCTTGGTAATTGTCCGCATTTTTCTGGGGTTTATTTAACTGATGGGGATTATTTCAGAAATGTGCAACTTCTTTAACTGTTATATTCATTGCCAAGTGCCCCTTGCAGAGGCTGCAGACTCACAGCAGTGGCAAGATGTTGCCTCATCTCTGCCATGCAGGATTTTGGAATTGCTGATGCATGTCCACTGAGGGAGAGCAGGAAAAGGCCCGTTTCATAGCAGCCAGCTCTGGTTTTGCCAGTTTCTGAGATTTTCCCTTCTCAACAGCCCAGCCCAGTTCCTCAGAGAGGATGCTGCTCCTTGCCATGGGTCCACAAGAGTTCTTCCTCTGCACTGTACCCATCAGTGGTATCACAGACAAGCACCTGCCAGGCTCCAAGGCACACACAGGAGAATGGTGCTCTGTCTCACTGAAAACCACGGGCTGGGGTTTCTTTGCCCTGGTTTTCAAAGCTCCTTCCCCCAGACTTTGGGATGAGACTGCAGAGCTTCAGACGAGCTGTCACTCCATTCAGCAAAACCCAAGAGGCAAGAAAATTAAGCAGATCTCTTTTCCCCAGTGAAGGACTGTTACAGGGTGACCAGCTCCTAGGAAACCACCATAAATCTCCCAGTGTCCCACAGACAGTGTGTGCCATGTCTCAGATGCTAGTATCTCTCCTTTTGCTGATTGTGCTCCTCTGCTGTCACATGTTACCTCTGCTCTGCTGTTCTGCTCTGCAGGCTGCTGAAGCCAGGTAAATTGTGCCAGGATTTCTGCTCACCCAGAGGGGTCATCCACTGCACTGGTAAAGACCTGCTCTGCAAAGCCTTTAGTAGCTTGTATGCCCCCAGCAGCACCATGAGGCCCTGCAGCTTTTAGGTGGCATCAGGTAATCTCCCACACCTCAGTGTCTCCCTCTGTTAAAGAGCAGCAAAGGAAAAGCCACTCCTGGGTGCGGGGGGGGAAATGAATCCAAGCTCACATGCTTCGTCAGAGATGCAAATTGCTCTACAAGTCCTGAGCATTAATTATAGAGCCTGGGCTTCTCGCTGGAGCCGTGGGGAAAACAGGCCCCTGGCTCACATCAAATTTAATGGCGTTTGGACACCCAATTCCCTTAGCCTATTTGAAAACCAGAATCCCACTTTCTCCAGATATATATGTGGTCAGGTGAAATCCCTCATCCCACTGCAGATAGCAGCATTTGTACAGCATTGTGTTCAGCAAAGCCAGGAGCTCTCCCTCAGGTGTGGGGGATGTTTTCTTCATGCTATCTGTGGGATCCAGGAAAGAATCAGGGAGTGACATAGATAGCAAAGGTCTGGACAGGGAGCTCTATGGACAGGCTGAAGAATGCAACCTGGAACCATGGTTTCATTGCACAGGCTGTTTCACCACACCCAGCTGAAGGCTGTCCCATGGCAGGGTCTGGGGCATTGTCGTGGAGAATTCTGCACGTCCTGGATGTGAGCTGGATGTGGGACAGAGATGCCTTCCCCCAGCACTGCTTCATCTCTTATCCATTACCTCTGAAGAGCAGGATGTGATGGTTCTCCTCTGCAAGGAGCAGACCTGTGAGGATACAGCTGCCTCTCACTGTGTACTTGCAGTGCCAATGTGATGGCTCAGTGTGGGATGAGATAAGAAATAATGCAGCTGGGAAAAAAAAGTGCAGAAAAAATGAAACCTTTGAGGAGTTAGGAGCTAGGGGACACTCACCCTTGGCTGAGTGAGTTGTTCCTGGTAGGCAGCTCCTGGAAGTCACATTATTTTGCTACATGCTGCACTGTGGGATGTTGTTTTGCTAGAATTGTAGGTGTACAACAGTGAGAGGTGATCCCTGCCTGGGAGGGCTCACAGGAGCCAGACTTTGATGGAAGTATGGCTGTCCTAGTCCACAGATGGACCAGTGAGCAAGGACAGGCTTTAAGCAGTGCCATAAGGAGCTGCCTCTCTCTAGCCCAGCCTTTGTGCACAGGGCCAACCTCATGTTCAAACACCAGCTGCGTTTCCAGCTGCATGCATTTTGGGGAAATTCTTGATCTTTTTCCCAGTGTTACCTCTTTGTTCAGGGTGGAGTTTTCCTATTCTGAGGGACTCCAGCATTTCTGCCTAATTTAGCACAGAGAAAATGAACAGCAAACCCTTCATATTGTTATACGCATTTTAGATGTCGGCCTCACAGTTTGATCAGCAGAGGCTCCAAAGGCTCGTAAACCTGGTAATACATAGTTCCAGGACTGCATCAAAGAAGTTCACAACCCTTTTGGGAGAAGCTGTGAGTACTGATGAAAGAGGGAACTTATTGTATATGTAAGAAAACTTCTTTCATGGCTTATGTATTAAGGCAGGCTCTGTGGCCCAGGGAAGATTGGGGCTGCTTTTAATTTACATCGCCCCTCACTTATATTAAGTCTTCGTCAGAAGAAAAATTAGTCAGATGTTTTCTTAATGACATCATTTTTTTTAATCCTGTTTCATTTTTTCCAGATGAGGCGGTGGAGATTATTAGAAATGAATTGAAACTAAATCTGGAACAGAGACTTTGATTCACTTCTCCCTCCTCCCCGGTAGAAATAAATTGGTCGGCTCCGTGCTCGGGTGCCTTTATTAGCAGCCTCGACAGAAACCAGCCCCAGCGGCCTCGGCTGCAGCTTCCTGAGCTCGCCGCCGCCACGGCTGACGTCATGGCGAGAGGCACCAGAGAGTGACTTTGGCCACCCCATAATTTTGGTAATGGAAGGCCATGGCAACACAGGTGGGGAGGTTATGAGGTCTGAAATAGCCATGCCATCATCAGTTTGTCTTTCAGTGTCATGAAAGAAAACAGGGTTGATGCTGGTGGGTGTTCCTTCGGCAAAACCCTGGCCTGGGTCTGATGAGCCACCTGTTTTGGTGGCTGTGCATCTCCGCAAAGCCTTTATGTGTGATGGCTTTTCACTGCCTGATATTTCACACCACCGAGCCACAGAGTGCATTGCTACGGGAAAGTACTTTGAACTATAAATATTTCAGAAAGCATTTAATTTACTACCCATCAGCAGAAAGTGTTCAAAAACCCACAGGGTTTACTAATTTATCAGAAAGACAGAGAAACACACAGAAGATCAAACAAAGACAAACATGCTCGTTAAATTGCTGAATAAGTCTGCAAAGCTTATATTACGTTTTTGTGTGGTTTTGTTGACATGCAAGTATTAATAAGAAATTAAAACACACCTGAACTGTTGATAAGGCAGGGTGGGACTGAGATCCTGGGGTGCTGCTGGCATGTCAAAACTGCTCAGACCATCGTGTTTGTGGTTGTCTGTGCATGGAGAGACAGATCTTACATGCACTCACTAATGGCATATTTGGATAGTCTTAGTGAAGGGCCTTTGTAATATCCTCCCTTAGATCAGCCCACATCCCAAATCCCTGACCTCCAAATTCTTGTTGTCTTCTGTGCTCAGGGTGCAGCCCCATGGGGTGCACATCCATCTCCCTCAGCTTTGCCAGAGCACCCAGCCAGGGATGAATACTGTCCCTGCTGTGACCTGTGTGTCATCACCAGCTCTGCTTCCAGCAGTCTGTGAGTACAGAGAGAGCTAATACAAAGCAGATTTTGCTCTTTTGTTTTGCCTAATGACAGCTCTGCTTCTTTGGTGTCTAGCTCAGACTTTCTGCTTCTCAGGTCAGGGTGAGTAACTTTTTCTCCTTTGCACCCTCTGTGGTTTGTCTAAGAGGCTGGAGGGTGCAGTAGAGCATGTGTCTGGGAGAAGTCTGCAGACTTTCTCCTCCATCCTTGTTCACCCTTCAAAAAACCGTTTAAACACTGAAAGATGCATGTGACTTTTTTTTTGTTACCTGCTGAATCCCTCAGTATTTACTGACTTTATTCTCAGGTAGCACTTGGCCTGAGGAAGATCTGAGGGATTTAAGAGAGGCGGCCCCCAGAAAGCATGCAGTAAAACCTCTCATGAACTTTTGCCCTCTGAACCGTACCACCAACCTGTCAAGGAGGTTTGTGCTGGCCATGATGGACGCAGGAGGTGGGGCTGCTGCGCCGGCCTGGCCAAGCCACGCATGCCGGGCTGAGCAAAGCACAACTCAAGATCACATAAGTTCTCCTTGCAACATTTCCATCCTTGTACAGACTGCCCTTTCTCCATGTGGCAGCACTAAACATCTGGATATCCAGGGGCAATGAGGAGCTTGCAAACCCCAGGTTTTCCTCAAATATTGTTGTGTGGCCAGCCTGTCTGTGCAAGGAAATGGGGTGGGATCTCTAGCACAGGGTGTGTTTCATGCCTCCTCTATGTGCAGGCTCTTCTAAAGCAGCTTGTGCCCCTTTCCACAGCAGCCCTGTTGGGGTGAGCCACCTTGCACAAATACATATTTAGAGCAACACTGGTGCGTGTCCACAGGAAGCTTGGGAACTTCAGACTCTGTATATGCTCCACTATGTGCTTGAACTCCTCTCTTGGGGGTGAAGGTGGTGGAGCAGGACAGAGAAGGGTAGCAGGCAGTTGTGCCTGCTCTGGGTGGCTGTGACTGACAGCGTCTCTGTTTTCCTTCCCAGGCCTCCTCCTCTGAGCGGCAGCCCCGTCATCTCCGACATCTCCCTCATCCGCCTGTCTCCACACCCTGCTGGGCCTGGCGAGTCGCCCTTCAGCCCAGCACACCCCTACGTGGCACCCCACATGGAGCACTACCTGCGCTCCGTGCACAGCAGCCCCACGCTCTCTGTCATCTCTGCTGCCCGGGGCCTCAGTCCTGCCGACGGTAAGACACTGTGCTACTGGTACTGCAGCGATCTTGTAGCTCACCAGGACTGAAATTCCCTAAAACCCGGGGATTTACAGCTGCAAAGACTCTGCAGCTGCTCTCTGAAGTGGGAGAGCTGTCTCTTTTTCTTTTTGGTTTTTTTTTTTTTTTCCCCCTTTAACTACACATTTGTTTTGCATCATCGCACTGAGAAAGCAGAGCGTGAGAATAGCTATTACTTCTGGATCATATTATAAATATTTTGCTTAAAGTAAGTTCCTTTCTGCAGCGCTCTCTTTCTCTCTTAGGAGCTCCCCTGTTCTTAGGTCTCTACTGGGACCCAGCTTTCCCCAGAGAGGGTCACAGTTGTTCTGGCTGCCTGGCCTGGCTGAGCTGCAGAGGAGACAACGCCAGCTGGGTTATCCCCTCTTGGCTTTGTGTCTGGGGTCAGCGTGGCTCTTCAGTGAAGGCGAGGGGCCATGCTTTCTTTCTCCTTACTCCTGAACTGCTCTGCAGCAGCCTTCAGGGAAGGATGTGTGGGAAGCTGGTGCTGGGTGCAGGCAGAGGTGGTCTTGCTCTCTGAGTCTTATCAGACCCCATGCTGGGGAGCTGGGGACAAAGACATCCGACAGGGAAGGGGGAAAAGGCACAACACTGCTTTCACTTGGCAAGATGTAAGTCATGCCTTAGTTCGTCAGAAGAGCTTCATTACACAGTTGCAGGTGGCTGGCTCAGTGCCCAGGGAATAGCTGGGGACCTGGTCTCTGCATGCCCAGCAAACCCCAACATCCCTCTGCTCCCAGGCTGCTGCAGGGGCCAGCGGCCCTTCAACACTGCAAAAGACACCAGAGAGCAACAAGGCCCCTGGATTAGTGTCTAGCAGCATAAAACTATGTTGTATGGCTAGAACAACATCACTATAGTGATGAGGACATGCATATGTCTTCTTCCCTCCCCCTAAAACATCATCCAAACTCTCAGGCACCCGCCAGAGAGAGGTCTGATGGCGCGCGTGTGTGTGTGTTGTGCCCTGTCCTCTCCTTCCAAAGCCAGTTTCATTGTTTGCTGTGGAAGAAAGTCGTTGTGTTTTGGGTTGCTTTTCTTTTCCTCCTTTTTTTTTTTCCCCCCCTTGTTTAAGGTGGTGGTAAATAAGTTAATGGGGCAAGCGGGTGGGGAGCCAGGTTTGAAAAATTACAGCTGGGAGAAAGTGAGTGTAATTGGCTTTGGCAGCCAAAATGGTTTTATGCTGCCAGACACTAAACCTAGCTCTATGCATTAGACCTTGGCTTTAATTTCCTCACGCTGCTATCGGGAACTGGGCTGCATTTGTCTTTCCTTCCTAATAGGCAGGGATGTTAATGCTGACAGGGTTACTGCTGTCGGCAGCCTGGGCCCTCTCCTCCCCTCCCAGGGGTGCTGGCTGTGTCCAAACGGGAGGATTATTAGAAGGGGGAACGAGAGATTGTTTATAAATTTGCGGAAATGGAGGAATGCAGAGGCCCCAGCCTGGTCTCCTTTGTCCACAGAAGCACGCCCAAGCGCACGTCACGCGCGCCCTACACGGAGCCGTGCGGCCGGGGCTGGCGGGGGGCGCGGGGGGAGACGGGGCCAGCGGCAGCTCCGAGGTCTAACACTGCGGTGGGAACCTTCTCTCCATGTTTCTCTCCTCATCTGCGGCTCCAACAGTGGCTCATGAGCACCTGAAGGAACGAGGCCTCTTCGGGCTGCCCCCACCACCACCGGGAGCCAACCCTGCCGACTACTACCACCAAATGACGCTGATGGCCGGCCACCCAAACCCCTATGGGGACCTCCTCATGCAGGGTGGGGGAGCAGCCAGCACAGCCCATCTCCACGATTACCTCAGCCCTGTTGATGGTGAGTAGCAGCTTAGGTTCTTCTTGGCATGGCTGACATTTTGGGGTAGATGGATGGGACTGCCCTCCACGTGGAGGTTGCTGTACATGGTCACTCTGCTCTTCTGGAACCTTTGGGTGCTGCGCTATAATTTTTGGCTTAAAAGGTCACCTCCTTCCGTAGATATATATAAAATGTACGTAACTTAAAATATGTACATCCTTGTCTCTTAGGGAGGATGACATGGCTGCAGCATGGGTAGGAGATGGGCTAGTCCAGCAAGGTGGGCATTGCTTCTGTCCTGCTGCATTGACTGTGGGTGACCAGAGCATGCCTGGGGACAAGCTTCATCTCCAGCTCCCCATCCCACCCCGTGTTTTGCCTGCTTGGTGTCTGGGGTGAAGACAGGCCATGTCCATGCAAAGCTGTGGTAGGCACAGTGGACTTCTCATCTTGGTGGGACCTCTCAGGTCCACAAGGAGAGAAAATACCTGAATGGGGAGGCACAGTCGAAAGAATATAATAGTATTTTGTGCAAGGAAATAAAAAAAGCAGGAATGTTGTATTTTCTGGGTGTTACAAATCCAGAAGGCTCTCACTCCCAGCTAAATTAAGAAGAAATAGAATCATGTTAGGCACTGCAGTGCTGAGTCACCCCTGTGGCCTGACGGCTGCCCTAGGAAGAGTCTATCTGAAAGGATATATGAGGTCCAAATGATTTTTCGAGCTGTTAGAAATGTCTTTCACTTAATGCTACATCTTGCAAGAACTGGGGTTGTACAGATATTTCAGAGGACAATTTGGGGATTATTTCTGCTGCAAGGAAGAGAAGTCTCAGCTCAACTTTGAGATTCGGTGTCTGTTTCCTGGGATTTGGATTTGCCTATGGACCATTACAGTTTTTGGAGTGGAGATCTGCATCGTTTCATTACTGCTTCAAAGTTTCCGTTGTTGAGCTTTTAAGATGAAAGACTTTGTGGTCTTGCTGCTTCATAAAGTGACTGGTTTAGAATGATAAAAGCTGTTCTGGCTGTTCACTGATGGGAGTTTACAGATACTTCTAATGGAAAAACAGTTTCTCATCTACGGCTCTGTGGATGTTTTACCTGAACAGTCATTTTGTGCTGCCAATTCCTAGATTAATTTGGAACCTGGATCCTAGTCTGAGAGAGAGAGCACAAGCTCCTTGGTACCATCCTGCCCTCTAACACCCAAAATACATCCCAGGCTTCTCAGCTACAAAGCACCTGGTCAGTAAGACTGCTCTGTCTTCTCTCCCAAGGGTTAATGCCTGTGGTTATAGCAGATGGGTGCAAGCGAGCCCTGCCAAGTTCTCCTCGGGCTCATGAACAAGACTCCTTCCTCCTTGCCTCCTTATTAGTCCATCTCTGACCAGCAGTGCCTCACTGAAGTGCCAGATAAACAACCAGTGAGGGAAGCAAATACAACTGTTTTCATGGTGGTACAGGCTGGCTCCCAGCACACCAAGATGCTCGTCCTCTGGTTTGCTGAAGATCAGTCTTTATCTGAGGTACTGAGATACTCCCCTTGGCAGAAGACTCTCATACTGTTTGCCTTCTCCTGAAAACAACATTACAGTGAATCATGTATCAAAGGTCTTGGTTTCATGTAGCCAAGCTCATAACCATGATTCACTGCAGAGCCAGGGCTCACCAAGCATTTATTATGATCTTTTGGAAAAGCATTGTTGGTGATTAACTGGAAAGACTTTTCTGGGGTTTCACATTTTCTGCATGAGATGGAAACTTTGAAACATTACGAGAATGTGACATGAGACACTACTTTTTAAGAATGTGTAAAGGAGCACCAGTCCAGTGCCAGTCTCTGGTTCGTGTGCCTGGGTTTATCCATCACCCAGAGAAAAGAGAGAACTGTACGTTATTAAGGCAGAGAGTAAAATGGATGGCTCTGAACTGCTGGATGAGGAGGCAGTGTCTCCTTCTCTTTTTAGAAAGTTATTTCAAAAATTTAAATCATCAGGGCCTAAGTAAATCTAAGTAAATAGTTGAACAGATAATTTAATAAAGCATCCTCTTATGGTGTTTTTCTGAGACAAGAATATCAGTAGCACACATAAACTCCCAGTGAGTCACCACCTCGCTGCATCTGTCATTCAGAGAGCCCTTTTCTTTCCAGGGAGCCCAGGAACATAGAAACTTTACAAGAATTAGTTTGCTGAAAATGCAGGTAGCTCTTGTTAAACCACATGCAGCACCGTCATTCATCTGTGATAACACTGGCACCTGCAGAAGGAAAAGCAGGAGATAAGCATATATTAAATCTGGCCTATTCAGTGTCACATCACTTCCAGACATCTGCAGGTTGGTCCATGGGAGCTGTAGACACTGGGTATGGTAGTTCTTCCACAGATACCTGTGCCTTTCTGGTTCCTGTAATTGCATCTCTGAGAATTTCTCAGTGCCTTCATGTTTTTTGTCAGTGTTTTTCACTTCATCAAATGTCTAAGGTCAGGAAAAGTAATAGGATATAAATGTCAGCTGGAGCTTGTTGGTGTCAGCCCTGTCCCAGTTCTGCTGAGTGTTCACATGGTGACTGAGCTGGGCTGCCCAGAGCTGCATCTCTGCTGGGTTTTCAGTGTGCAGCCAGACGTAGTTAAAGCATGAAGTAGACTAGATGTAAGTTTTACGTACCAGACTGCTGTGGTGACCAGGTCAGTTCCAGTGGAGACTAAACAACCCCTCAGTTAGTTCTACTGTTCCATTTCCTCATCCAAACAGGGACTCAAAATCCAAGAGTAGACTTTGAATCCAGGCTTAATCCCATTTTCTGGAAAGCCTATACTTTCAAATCAAATGTTAATCACTTTGCAATGTCACAGCATTGCTGATGGGGTAGTTGGAGACTACATATAGGTTCTATTCACCAGATCAAAACAATCTTCTGCATTTCTTTTTTAGAAGTAGTGCTACATGATGGATTATTCCAGGTGACGGAGTGGTTGTGCAAGAGCATCCCTGGGGCAGGAAAGATTGGTGGGGAACACAGTGATCCTGGAAATGGCTACCACTTTTTAAGCATATTTAGTACTTCCAGCTGCTTTTTCCCCTAAGCACAGGGCTTCCTGTGATTACCCTCAGCCCTTCAGGAGGAGCCATTTTCTCTCAAGAGGAGTCCATCCACACTGACTAAATTCTGCTACTGTTACAGCCCTGTACACCAGCAAATCTCAAAGTGCTGTGCAAAGTAAAGCCATTTCATCACTGGAGACCACAAAGAAAAAGGAGATCAGTGAGTAGTGGCAGCTTTAGGAACAAGATCCAGATCTTTGGAATAAGATTCTTATGGCCAGGATGGAAATTAGATCTTTAAATCTTTAAATCCGTCACTTTGCACAGCTTTGAGTGTGTGATTGGGTTGTCCATGCTGAGTAAGGGAATGGGAAAAACACATCTTGAGTGCACTTTAGGTCCAAGGTCATGTCAGTAAGGCTGTATAGATGTGTTTGTACAACAGTTACCAATAGCAGGGATGACCCTGCACTTCTGTCATTGCATTTTGTCCAGTTCTGGAGCTAGAAGAGGAATCCCTGCCCTGTTTTTTGCTGCCTAGTGCCAGGTAGTCACAAATGTCTTGATTCACAATCAGCAGTTTAAGTTGGAAAAGGCTTTGTTCTGCCCAGCAGGCCAGCAGCTGGCACAGTTGCCTGGGATGTGGGCAAATCATTAAGTGGGACTTCATTCCCCCAAATCAAACAGTGATTCAGCTTCACCAGTCTCTTTCAGTCAGTGTTGTTGGAGCTTTTCTCCTTGAAGGAAATGATTTAATAGCCAGCAGGGTAAGGAGCAGGGCTGGCAGTGCAGTGGGGTGGTGACTGCAGTCGGCAGGCACGTGGCCAGGAGAGGTGAGCTCAGGACCCTCTCCAGCAGGTTCATGTGGAGCAACTGCTCCATCAGGACAAAAGCAGAGAGCTGAGCCCCATGGTGACCTGGCAAGGAAGTGCTTCCCCTGGGGCTGAAGGGACAGCAGCCCTGGGTTTGCAGGCTGGATGTGCTGGGTCACAGATGACTTCCCAACCAAGCCAGCTGTTGGCTACTCTGGGCAGACGGCGCGCCCTGTAGTTGCTTCCTTAAAAACTCTCAAAGACCTATTTTTTTGGTTGTTTTCTTTGTCCAGCATAGAATGGAAACTTGCTGAAATCTCAGAAAAGGTTCAGAGAATGGGAAACAATTTCCCACCCATTTCTAGCCAGCAGTGCTGTTTTCCTCCCCAGAAAAATATGTGCAGAAGAGAGAAAAAGTCCCAGAGCACCCCATAAGTGCTGTGTCTGGAATCCTGCTGTACTCTGGTTTCTAAAGAATTCAATTTACATATGCAAGTTGGGTCGGCTAAACAGTTACCTTGTGGATTGGGAGTAGAAGAATGCAGCCTTGTCTTTCAGGGAGGATTTGAGGGAAGCATTAGTATTCCTTGAACTGCAAAGTTGATCAGCCTGGGGAGAGAAGAAAGAAGGGTCCCAGGACAGTGTCTGCTGCCAGAACAAATGTCCAGCATCTGCTGCAGTCTGAAAAAGAGGTGTGTTGCCTCTGCCGAAGGAGAGAGGGAAATAAAGAACTGGTTACACAAAGAGTGTTTGTAGTTTATTGCCACTTATCGATTTTGGGACCATCTTGTGTTTTTATGGGGCTCTTGGTTTTAATTTGATGATGGGACTGGGGGGATATTTCTGTACACTTTGGATGGAGTTTTTTTGGTGAATGATGAGGAAGGGGGACCATTTTGATAACACTGTATTTATCCTGGAGCTTGGCCAGGGGATGCAGGGGAAGCAGTGGCTCTGGCTGGGTTTCAGTGAGGCAGGAGGGGGGCAGGCAGGGTGTGAGCCATCTGCAGCCCATGTGCCTTACAGGCTCGTCTGTTAGGGAGCAGATTCCTACAGTGATCCTGTACTGTCAAGATCACAGCAACATGTTTGTCTGTAAAGAGTTGCCTGAGATTTCCTTACCCTGAAGGAGCCTTTCAGGAAGGCTTTGCTGCCACTATTCCTAGTGTGACATAAGGTCTGAATTTTCCCTCCAGAAGGAAACATCTCTCGTAGAATCCTTCTGCAGGAACCTCTGCTCCCGCCTCCTAGAGGAGTCAGGGTCTGATCCTGCCCTTGAGCACTGGGATCAGGCGCCATAGTTGGTTCCACAAGCTGCCATGTGTAAGAGCTGATCTCATTTGATCATCACTGACCTGTTGTGGATTAACCTAAATTTGGGAGGAGTATCCCAGTTTCTGAGCAACTTGTGGATGTGATAATTCGTAGGCACCACCGGAAAGTGCCAAGGATGGTCCTTCCTTCTAGCAAAGAAATCTGGATTTCTCTCCCAGCTCTAAGCTGTCTGGGGGACTGGGCTGGGACATTTGGCAGACACTGCCAGTGTCACTCGAAAACTCAGCCTTGAATTCCTGCTAGTTTAGAAATCAAATATTTAAACACACGCACATCAGGAGAGAAATGGATTTTGATTGTGTACTGTAGCCTGTACATTTACTCTGAAAAGATTGTGCTGCTATGAAGTCAGGGTTCTTTCTCCTGAAAAGTTTTCCCAAGCAGTTTTGAAAGATTTCCTAAAGTATGTGAGTTATATTTATTCTCTAGCATATAGATCTGAGCTTGTGACAGTCACTGTATCTAGGCCTGTGTGTGAAGTGGTAAGGAAAAGCCAGTGCACAACAGTAAAAACACTCTAAATTGTACCTGGAATTGACTTTTTGTAAGGAAAGGCACCAGGGTCAAAGTCCTTTGGTAAATTTTTTATTGTCCTTCATGAGCTGCCGTCCACAATGCTGCTGCCAATGACCACGGCTTTGGGCTCTGTACAGTACTGTATCCTTCCATTCATGAATTCACTTTTTTCTTGTTTTGCTGTGTGGACTTCGGCCCATCATTTCTTTGTGGACTTGGGTGACAAAAAAGAGGTTTTTCCATGTCTCAATAGGATTCAAGAGGTAGAGGAGTGGAATTAATTTTGAAATAATTTCCTACATTTATTTCAATGTGTGATTGTTTCAAATTCATGTTAACCTATTATGACTTTAGGTTTCTGAACACAACAACTTCCAGAGCAACAGAAAAAATGCCAATTTTTTTTCCTTATAAGAGTGTTGTTGAAGGGGATACTCTTGACAGTATGGGAACTTCCTCTGACATACTTTCCAAACATCAAAAACTTCTTCAACCTAATCCTGTTCATTTTGAGAAGTCAGCATTTTTGAAAGGGGAGAGGAGAGAGGAGTGTTAGAGATAAATGTTCCCAAAGCTTTCGTGTGTCTGAAAAATGGATCCTGCCTTTAGTTACTTCTCTGGGCATGGTCTCTGCTGAAGAGTTGGGTGTGATTTTTCTTCTGGAACAACACTGGACATCAGGCAGCAGAGGACTTCGCTTATGTGCCCCAGTGGCTGTCAGTCAGCCTGTGTGGAACACCTTGCTGTGTACAGCTACACAAATGCTGACCACTGCTGCTGCCTGGCACTGTTTAACACTCGTGCTCCGTGTCCTCAGATCAGGAGATTCAGGTCAGGCAGACTTTATTATTTAGAACAATCCCGGTGTTGTTAACCTGCTTTTTATAATAATTTTTAAAAGTTTCTCTCTTCCTAAATGCACTAGTGAGCATTTCTTCATGTGCCTAAACTCCTTTTCTGTTTCCCAGACGATTCTCTTCTCAGGTATCTTGGGCAGGCTGTCATTAAGAAGAGAGGAATTATTCATCCATAGCATGATTTTAGGTCACAGCTTTCTGTGGAAGCCTGCAAAACCTAAGAGGCTTTTGTGTAAAGCATGAGCCCAACCTATTGGATCTGCTGTCAGACATTTCAGATAGCCCACAGTAGTTGCAGGATCTAAATTAGAGTGGACACTAATACAATGCATATTACTGTTTTTGGGCTGGAGAATTCCCAGGTGAGCTTGATAATCTGACAGCTTCCTGCAGAGTTTTACATGGGGAAAAAACTACATACCTGTGTGCAGCAGGGAGGAGTGCCCACGTCGTCTGCACTGCTAAAACTCAGGTTTCTGTTGGACATCGGGTCTTCTTCCCTCTGCAAATTAATGGGAACCAATGGCTGATCCAGCATTGTGGGCATAAATCATGTGAAGGAACAGCGAGAAATGAGTACAAGGCTTTTCTTTCTATTTAGTAATTTATCAAGGGAAGTGGCACATTAATAAACAGATCTCCCTTGAGATGTGGGAGTAACAGAGATAAATATGACTGTCAAATCTGGCCTGCTTCCTTCTGTTAGAGAAGGAGGAGACTGTGGGAATGCAAATGCAGGAAACAATATCTATATCTGGAAAGACGCATATTATTTGTAGGACAGAAACCCTGACAACTCATCTGAGATGGGGCCCCATCGCACTTGGTGCAGTATGTACAGAATAAAATACAAGTCCTGTCTAAAGGAGCTCATCTAAATAGATGACACTGGGAAATAGGGACACAGAAAGAAGCAGCAGAAGGAGGTGTGGCTGAGGAAGACTGGGAAGAGCACCCAGGTCTTTCCAGGTTGTGGTTCATGTATTGAATAAAGATTTCTTATGGCCAGAGGACCATTATGATCTAGGCCCAAGGAACTTTCATGTTGTTTGGTCCAGGGCTCTGGTAGGGCTCAGATTTCAGGAACCACATGTGAAGTTTGGGAGTTCTCCATTTCAGCCTTTCAGGCCAGCCTTTGCTGAGGGGAGTTCATTTGCTCGATTTGGTTTTGTCCACAGTGCCTCTAGAAAGTGGCTGCATCTTTTCTAGCTTCCAGGGAAGTGTCATGCAGGGCTAGAGTCTTCCAGCTGCAAGCATTTGGGAAGTTTGAGCCTAGTCCCTCCAAATCATGGGACAGCTTTAACATTCACAAGGTGTTTCTTATAGACTGCTGCCCCTTCTGTTTGCTGCCTGAGCTTTGAGTCATGTTTTCTAGCATCTCTCTGCCCCGTGAGGCTGCACAGTGTACTTGTACAAAATATTATAACATGTCGAACATCTATGCAACAATCTGATTTTACAGATAAATTCCCAGTATTGTCAGATTTTCGGTAAAAGCATTGCATTTAGCAACTCCTGAAGCTGCTTAGGTTTAGAACAAAAGTCACAAGAGTGCTTGGTTCAAGTACCAACTTAGCCTTGGATTTCCAGTGGGATGCTGGGCAAGTCACTTAGCTTGTGCAGTGAGGGGCTAAGAGGATGGTGATACTAAACCCCATTGATTACACAGCACCCAGGTATGGTAATGGCAGAGCCACTTTGGTGCACAGGCAAGTCGTGTGGAGACTGGGACACTGCAACCCAGCCACTGGTCTCAGGGAAATGCTGACACAGACTGCTGTGAGCCAGGAAAAATTAAGGAATTGTTTGATCACACCAGCAGAATACACCTTACCTCCTTCTACATCCCATTCACCCTCTCACATACCAGCACTGTCATTAGGACAGAAAATTCATGCTCTTGAAAAGTGCCAAGCTCGTGTTTGGTGATATGCAACCAAAAGCAGTGCCTTCAACCAGCTAGAGGAAAATGGCTCATATTGCCTGTCTGGGCAGTTCAGTGTTTTATTGGAAGTGTTTAATAGGATATACCCATAGGATGCTTTCTGAGGAGACCACCACTGCAAAGGTCAGGTGGTGATACATTGCTGTGCTCATCAAGGGAGGGAGCTGGAGCAGTTGAGCCCTCCTGCACCCCTGGGTGGATGGCAGGGATTACCAGCCTGGATCCATTGCCAAATACTATATTTTACCCTGAGACTTTTTTTTTTTTTTAAATACATAATCCAAACAAGTGCTTTCTTTGAAGAGATGAGTCATTCCAGGCAGGATTTGGATCTGGTACCCTAGTACTGAGGAAAGTTGTGATATAGCACATCTGCATCTCCTGTCCATGCCACCCCAGAGATGTGCAGGTGGGTCAGGCCTGGGCAGAGTTTCCTTTGGGTGAAGTCAGTCGTTCCAGTTGGCAGTGCCGAAACACTGAGGGATGCCAAACCTTTACAGTAGTAACCCGTCATGTATTGCAGATCCATAAATGGGCCTGGCAGGCTTGGAAATTACTTCATGCCTAAATGATTGACAATGGCTAATAGGGTCCAGGCACTGGCAGATCCCCTCAGAGGAGGAGAGCTTGAACTTTGTGCTTGAGCTGCCAAATTGGTTTTCTTAAAACTCTCAGTTTACTTTCAGGGTTTCTGGAGCCTCGCCTCCTTCATTAATTGGACGGTCAGCACTGTGCTCATGCTTGTTTGGTTTCTGTTCCCCCTGCACACAGGCACACTCTCACCATTTGCAATGGTCGCCCCAGCTTGGATGTGCAGCTCCCCTGGCCTGCTGCTCCTGACACTTGAGTCAACAGGCACGGCTGCACTCATGGAAACCTTGCAGGGCCTTCTCCCTTTAAAGTTAATTCAGTGCCTATGAAAGGTGTGATGGACACGATTCTGTATTCTCTGAGGACAGCAGAGCAAGCGGGCACTCCTGGCACTGCCTGATCTCTGTCATTGAGCATGCAGAAGAGAGAAAACCTGCCATCAAAGGGCAGTTGGTCTCTGCGCTGCTCCTGGGTCCTGAACATCCTGCAGCAGTCATGAGAGCAGCAGTTCTGAGCACTTCCAGCCCACCTGCAGAAAGGGAGCAGCTCACTGGTCTTGTCTGACAAGGTCTCTCTTCCCTGCAGTGTCCCGGTTTTCGAGCCCACGGGTTACTCCGAGATTGAGCCGGAAGCGAGCCCTGTCTATCTCCCCGCTCTCTGATGCCAGCATTGATCTCCAGACAATGATCAGGACCTCCCCAAACTCCCTTGTGGCGTATATCAACAACTCCAGAAGCAGTTCAGCAGCGAGTGGCTCCTACGGCCATTTATCTGCCGGGACAATCAGGTAAAGCTCTGGGATCAGCTCCATTCAGCTGAGGAAGCATCTGCACAAAAGAAGGGATGATTCTCCAGCAAGGGAGAGCTTCCCTTCCTCGCAGCCTCTGCTTTTGTGCATCAGGGCTGTGTGGCATAGTAAATCAAAGCCCCCATCTGGTTTTGCATGTGGAAGGGTATTCTGTGGCATTTGGGGTGGGATTTTTTTGGCTGGATTGGGGTTATTGGCTACCACGTTTCCAGTAATTACAGTATGATCATGCCTCCCTGCAAGCAGAAACAGATAATAAATTTATCTTTAAAAATGCTCATTGTGAGCAGTTCAACTGGTTAAGAAACACTCTTATTTAAGAGATTGCTCCAAAGTACTCTCCAAATTATTGGCCCACATTCTTAGAAAAACTGTTGCCTGGGTGGATAGAAGAGCCTAAAAGCATATTTAAACCAAATCTAAACCCTTGAGTAAAGTTTTGTTCAAATCTTAATTAAAAAGCACTTACATTAGGCAGCTGACTGTTGTCAATCCCTACTGTGATTGCTTCACCCAAGTTTCACAATGTTATTATTCTTTTTATTACTGAACTGTTAAAAATGTTAGATCTAATTAACAGTGATGTTGCAAAGCAAAGGGTTACAAAGATTATGCATGCTTAAAACTTGTGGGGGAAAACAGAGATGTTGTTATTAATAAGTGTAGCATTAATTATGTAAGTTACTTTATCCAGCAGCATAATTTAGAAATTGACTGTAAAATCAAATATAAGGCTGACATAAACTTGCAAAATTGCAACTTCTTATCTGGTAATCATATTTTTCCTAGTCTTTTTACCTGTTGTTGTCATTAGCTGCACATACCTGTAGCATTTCAATGTATACTCAGACATTAAGAGTAATATTGGTATTTTTAGCAAATCAGTAGAGTCCAGGGACTGACCTAATGGTCACCTTTCAGCCTCTAAGGGAATAATCAACTAATAATAAAGAATTTGGAGACCTTCTTGGTGTTCTAAAAATATACCCTAAATGTCAGGATTTGTAAAATTTATGACATATATAGCAGTATAGCTGCCAGAAATTCAGCATGAAAAGCCTGTTTTTGTTATTATTTTAACATCTTAGAGGCAGGAATGAAATACTCTCTCCAAAAGCAAAGTTGGTTATTGAGCATGTTTCTAATTATGGCCCTATTCTCTGAGCACTCACACCTTAAGCAGTTTTAGTGGTGTGAGAGAAAATACCATGAGGGTAAAGGTTCAGGGCAGCCAGTTCTTGAAGTTAGCAAATAATAAATTTTTAGGCTCTCTATGGTTCGTGCATCACATACCTGGAGTTACCACAGAGCATCTCCTGTGCTTCTCTCTCTGCCCAGCAGACTTGCCCCTGTGAGTGAACCCCTTTTTTCCAAAAGCAGAGCTTTGTTTTTACTGCTCCCCACAGCTGCATCTTGTCTTGGACCTGTTGCCCCAGTTACTGCCCAAGCAGCCAGGGGCGAGTGGTGTTCCTGGTCACTGCTGACCTAGATTGGAGATGAACCAGTGACCTACATAGGAGGGGTGACATGCTTCAGCAGTCCCCTGAGCCAGCACTCCCCTCACCTGAATGCAGAGTAAATTGCATGGTTTTGGACTATGCTAAGTGGATACTTATTCATCCCTGCCTCATCTGTGCCAGGTGAGCCAGGTGATGGTTGTTTTTCATATCCAGGTTAGCATAACCCCAAAGCTGCAAGTTTGCAAAAGAGGTCTGCCTTGGAAAACCCAGGAGTCTTAGAGGCTACAAAGCCAGATGTGCCCAAGTCCCATCCTCTTCTGAACTCCCAAGAGCTTTTGTTAGTTTTTTTTTTTACATAGGAAGCAAAGAAATCACAATCAGTCTAATGCTTGGGTCAAAATGATTCACAAGTTTGCTGAAGCACTTGTGAGTCAAATCATGACTTTGCAATGAAGTAGGCAGTCAGGCTTATCCTGGTATTGAAGGCATCTATCTGGGCATTGCAGCCTGGCTCCTGGAGTCTCCAAGAAGCCAAACTTGAATCAGTGACTGGCTAATATGATAAACATTGTTTAAAATAACTCCTCATCATTTCTCTTTCTCCCATTGCTGCAGTCCGGCATTCAGCTTCCCCCACCCGCTTAACCCTGTGACATACCAGCAGATCCTGACCCAGCAAAGAGGCCTGAGCTCAGCCTTTGGGCACACTCCTCCCCTGATCCAGCCATCCCCAACCTTCCCCCCACGGCAGCACATGGCAGTCATCTCTGTGAACCCATCACCAGCACAGAGCAGCAGCAACAGCAACTGCGTGTCCGACTCCAGCCAGGTAGGGACAGCCATCCTGCATGGCACATGTGGAAAGGGAGACACCTTCTCCGTGGGGTGTGGGCTTCTCTTCATGATGGCTGTGGGAGTTTTAGCAATTCTCTTTTTTACTCACACTGTCCCTTTACTTTGCTTTTTCTTTTTCCTGGCAAGTGTTTCTGAATTAGTCACAGACAAATTTTGCGTCCATCTCCCTTTCTTGCACCTACCCATGCAGAAACCAAAGGCCTTGGTCCATCAAAGTATTGAACATGATATGCAAGGCAGGAAATCTCCTTGAGCACATTATGTCCTATTGAAAGTGAGGGAAATCAGTTGCTGTAGAGTTTTGCAAAATAAGCACCTGTGAACCAAGCTTCTTGCTGAGTCTTTCACCAATCCCTCCTTCCTTTTTTGTACTCAGGTGAACCATGATGATGGTCTTCATCTTTAACATGTAAGCACATCCTGTGTAGGACCTCTTCACATTTTACTTGCTGTTCCTTGTTTTTCAGTAGGTTTTCTCTCAATGTGTCTCTGCTGTTGATTTTTACTGCTAAATTTTGCAAAACCAGGGGCCAGGTTTTGAGAACTGGGAATGAGATCCTGCACCCTAAATACATTCTTACAAATACCTATGAGCTCACAAGTACATACGTGTGTGCACAAGCCCTGCACATGCACTGGGTTAGTGAATATGCCTAGCACATTCTTAATCATTTTTCTTTTCCACTTACATTCCTTCGAAGTCTAAATTGCAGTTGCTTTTCTCCCCAAAGACTTATTTCACCATATGTCACACCCATTTCAAATTGTTGTTTTAGTTGTATCATACCGAACTTTTAAGACTGGTTTATTGTTTTAGGGTTTCTCATGGCTGCTGCACTGCAAACTCTGTTTGTTATTGCAGGTTATTTGATTGATTGGTTTTGTTTTCTCCTTACAAACTGGCTACCAAAATAATGTGGCTGGAAGGAGTTCTACCTCTATTTAATAATTTGCAGGACCAATCTTGAGCAATTAGCAAGAGTATTTTAAATCTTAATGTTCCAATTGTATGTACATACAATGGGATGCTTTTTCTGCTAAAGTTGTTCTTATTTTTAAGAGCTTAGCAAATTACACACATAGTCTTTCATGGACACAGCATGCCAGAGCCCTCACATATAACCAGAGCCCCCAGCTTCCCCCAGGAATTCATTTTCTCAACAAATCATTTTGTCATGTTGGGAAATAAAACTGGCTTGGGTGGGGGTTGTATAAGGCTTCGATGACTATGCCATGGACTGGATTGCTCTGAAACAGAGCAGCAGTGGTGAGGCTGAGCTCACCAGTGAGCCTGCAGAAGCTGGGGCTGCCCTTGATTCTTCTTCCCTCTCTCCCATCCCTCTGCCTTGCACAAACCCACATGGGCTGGTTTTCATATGAACCCCAGGCCAACCCTGCTGTCCCCTGCCACTCCTGAAGCTCAACCTTGATTGATTTTAAAGTTAATTTTAATGAGGAAGTGGGCCACTGTCTGTCATTGCAAACCCTGGTGCCATTTCTTGCCTGGTTTTCTTTCCTAGAGCAAGCAGAGCAGTGAGTCGGCCGTGAGCAGCACCGTCAACCCAGTAATTAACAAACGCAGCAAAGTCAAGACTGAAGTTGAGGGCTTGCCCCCAGTATCCCCAAACACACAGGTAAGCTCCCTGCTGCGAGCCATGTTGTGGGGTTGAGGTGGTGAGCTGCTGGGTCTCATATTTAGGAATGATCCTCTTGGTATCTTCTGTTGCAGCTGGGAGCAAGGCATCAGAATCTGCCAGGCAGGCAGGTGTCTCTTGGAGCACAAAGCCCAGGAAGGGACAGGGCAGGGCTGCAGTGACTGAGTGAAGCTTTCCATGGGTACTTGGGATTCAGCTTGCTGTTGCTGTGCTTGGGTAGGGGAAAAAAAGGAGAGAGCAAATATATCAAGTGTAATAATGTAAAAATGATGTCTGAGTTTTCTGTGCTGCAAAGTAAGCAGCATTAGTGTCTCAGAGCAAACATAGATTATGAGGGAAGCTTGCATGTAGGTAGAAAGCTTGCAAAAAAGGGACGACTTCTTGATTCAACAAGGAATTGCTTCTAGAAACATACTTTACACTGGTGACACAACATTTGACACCAAGAAGGGCCTAGAGGCCTTTGCTTTCTTTCTGGAGCTCTGTGATTGCAAACTGTTTAATGGCTGACAGTATCCATCTGACCGTCCTTTATCACAACTGTAAACTATCAGGAGTGCTCTGGGCACTTCATTTTCATGAAATATTAGGCTGTGTTATTGTCAAGCGAATGGAAGAGTTGATGACAAATTTCTCCTTCTGCCCTGGTTCAGGAGCAGGTCTCAGCATGATGCATGGGGACAGCAACGTGTGCAGTCATCAGGGGGCTGGTAAAATTGATGAAGATAGCATATCAGGGAAAGATAAACATGCTGTAGTCAGCACGATTAGGGCAAAGAGGCACCTCTCTGGAGCTTTGAGTTTAGGAGTGCATCTACACACTGCTGCAAAATCACATGCCCTGAAAAACCAATCTGGCTACTGCCTGGGCTAATAGGGCAACGTGTTTATTTCTCGCAGCAAATGAAAAAATATTTGAAAGCCATCCCTTGCATTCTCAAAGCATGTGTTACTGGAGGAGCTGTGGGACAGACAGCTGCTTGCTCAGTGGCTGCTCTGCTCCATGCAAAGCTGTGTGTGCCCACTTGGGAGTGCTTGCACAGCACCAGCCTAGCTCACCCGTGCAGTCCTGCTCCAGGGGTTTCATCCACTCAAAACCACTGAAATTAGCACCAAGTGGAGCAGGGGAGTAGTTTAAAGTAGTGCAATGAGATTTGATGAAATAGCAAGGTGAAATTAGGAGTAGGAAAATGCACACTGATCATCTAATAGTTCCTAATGAGGCGGTATGTGAAGTAATTCCCCAAGGGAAATGTAGGCTCCACATCTTGCAGCGTTTCAGTATTGACTGGGAAATTAGAAGGTACCATGTAAAAGACAAGCCCATTCTTGGCAAGGAGAACAGATTAAAAACTGAATGTAGCAGGTGTCTCCTTTGGTCTAAGCAAACAGTCTCTGTAGGAGACTGTGCTGAAAAATTGTGTTACAGTCAGTAATTGACTGATCCATTTTTTGCTGACTATGAAATTCATCTATCCCAAAACGTGTCTGTTTTGTTTTGGAAATGCTGCATCTGTAACACTTCATGCGAGTTGTGGTTTGGGTGTTCGCAATCCTTGGCCAGACAGTATCTCCCATGATGGTTTGTGCTGTAAAAAATGCAGTCAGACAAGATCTGTGGGACACAGTGATGTACCAGGCATGAGGGACCTGAGTTACTGATCTTCTACAGTGCCACAAGAGAGCTCCAGTACAGATTTAGACTAGCATTGAACTAGCTAGAAATGAAACAAGTCAATCCTTTTCAACAAATTAAATTGTTACAATTCCACTCTTCCAACAGAAAGTATAAAAATTTTGGCAAAATAAGATTTTTAGTAGAAAATTACAGTTGTCTGGGGACCGCACTTTGCACAGAGACGAACATTCAAAAAAAATGTTTACAGCTCAATCAAATAAGAATAGAAAAAAGAAGCTGCTGTTTGAACTTTCTCAGACTATTGCTCTGGGCTCTGGTATAGTTCGAATTTCCAGAAGTCTTTCTGTAAATTACTACAGTTTCCTGTCCCAAGAGCCACCTTTGCAATACTTTTTTTTTTTTTAAATAAGGACTAATTAAAACAAATCTCTTCCTTTCTATATCTAAACATTTGAATAGAAAAGCCACTGCTAGCATGTATATCATGAGCTAGTTAATGAGAACTGTTGAACTTCAGTACAGCACGTCTCACTTTCCAAGTCATATAATGCCATTAAGTCGTTAATCATTGCAGCTCCGCAGTGGGCATTGGGAAGGTGTTGGTGGGGAAGGAGATGGCAGCCAGATAGGTCTGTTTGGCAGGCCAGAGACAGTTAGAGTTTGTGTCTACACACATATGGGTCCAACTGGAGCATCGGATTGTGAGGAATGGCATCTGCTGTGGTCAGCCACCCCAGATGCCCCTGTCTGAAGGTGTCCTGGAGGCAGGATGCTTTGTGCTAGGCAACAATAGTATCTGGGAGGAAAGGGAATGAAGGGGGTCAAAACCTGCAGGGTTTTGTCTTGCCAGATTCCCAAGCCAGTACTGGGTGCTGATAGCCTTGTCTGTAGTGCAGGTATCTGATGCATGCAGAGCTGACAGTTGTCCTTAACTTGGATTTGTACTAATTATGTTGTGTGCTACACTATTGTGTGTTGCCCATGCTTTAAACCCAGCAGTCATAACAAAAATCTCCTGTGCTTCATTTAGCACTGAGGAGCTGGTTAGACAGAGAAGTTAAAGAGAGAGCTCACAGTGTACCCAACATTAAAGTAACTCATTTATGAGTCCAGAGTCCCAGGAGCTCTGTTCTGCAGCTTAGTCTTCACTGGGTCTTGCTCAATCTTTCCAAATTCCCCTCTCAGAGAAGCGCTTTGAGAGCTCACCCCTTTGTCCCTGTGGAGCATCCTGCAGGCATAAATCTTTGGGTTAAGTATCATTTTCTCATCTACTGAGAGATGCAGAAAACAGGAACCCCCTGCCCAGCCCATGTCAGGTGAGTGTGGGCTCTGGACTCTGCTCTGTGATTTCTTTATGCTCATGTATCTCCACTCCGCCCAGTTGTTCTGCTCCAGCAAAGAAGAACAGCCAAAGGTCAGAAACCAGCTCTCTCCTTTCTTCAGTTTTTCCTGGGATTGCCCACAACCCTGCTGAATCCAGGCACTGCTTCTACAGTGGCTTTGGGGTGTTTCATGTCTTGTTGTAAACTCTGATCCACTTCTGCCAAACCCCTGTAGCTCTTTATTTCACAGTAATCGTGGATGTTATGTAGCCACGAGCATGGTTTTGGAATCAGTTGATACTTGCCCTGTAATCTATGAGTGATGGAGGAATTCAGATGAAAGAAGTTCACCTTATACAATGCACCGTTATGTGTTGCAGGAGCATCTGACAGACCTGAAAGAAGATCTTGATAAGGATGAATGTAAACAGGAGCCTGAGGTTATTTATGAGACTAACTGTCACTGGGAAGGGTGCACAAAGGAATATGACACTCAGGAGCAGCTCGTCCATGTGAGTAATGGTTGGGAGGAAGCCCCAGCGATAAATTTGGGTTTCTGTGCACTTGTCCTCATTTTTTATCACTAGCTGCTGTACAGCCAGAGCTCACCCTGGGAGCTACTAAAGGTGCAAATCAGAGATACGGTGTGTAAACACTGCCAAAGCAGGTCGCTGCTCCCCGAGGAGTTCAGCTGAAAGAAGCCTCTCATAGATTATGTGATATTGCTCCCTTCTCAGCTGCTGAGGCTGCACTTTCAGTCTCCCTTGTGCATGGCCCAATGACAGAAGGCTCAGTGAGAAGACCGGATCAGAAAGTGGGGAAGGGGGCTGAGCCCTTCTCTCTTCACTGGCCATATTCACTGAGCCTTCCCACGGAGCTACGCCAGCTGTGGGTCAGGGATCATCCATGCTGTCCTCAGTCCTAGTCCAGGCTGGGAAAGCCTTTTATGCTGCTGTTAATGAGCTGTGGAGCCATATCACTTAGAGGCTGTTGACCTGCTCAGCTCATCCCTCTCACAGAAACAGGGCACTTTCAGAGTTTGGAGATACGCTCGTGTCTGAAATATAGAAAGTGGGTTGATTTTCTAAAACTTGGGAAACAGGAATTCCATAATCACAGTGATGTTCCCAAACCAGTGTCAAAACTGCTCTCTGAAGGATCCTCAAACCAAGTCATTAATCAGATTTTCAGTTCTAATTAATTCCAAGAACCTTTTGCATGCTGTGCTTCATCTGGGTATCCACTGTGTGGTTTCCTTTGGCTTCAGGGGTCAACTCATACTCAGGGAAGTGCCTATGAAATCAGACATGATCTGTGTCTAAGCCCCACCTTGCTCCCAGCCCTCACTGTCCTTATTTTGGGTCAATGGTGTGAGTCCCATTTCTTTGAAGCCAGCCCATATCTGCTGGGAATTCACCAGCCCAGCAACCCTGATGCTTGCAGGAGAGTTTTGGATTGAACTCATTTTGCAACAGGAGCAGCTATCTTTTCCTTTTCCTTCAGCCTTTTGCTGCTTGTCTCAGCTGGACTCCCAGCTTCCAGGGGCCACCCATGTGCAACTCACATGTAGCCCCCTTTCTGAGAGCTTGTGTATGCTTTCACCATTTTTTATATATATATCTTCATTTTAGATATGTTTAGATGTCCCCAAATAGGCATCAGTCACCATTTGCCCAAGTGCTGCACACAAACATTGTCCAGACAGACTGGACTCTAAATTATAATTTTGGGCACATGCTCTTCTTCCATCTAAGGCTCGTGCCTGCCTTTGCCAGAAGCCACTGGTTCAGTGCATCAAGTCCTTGAGTATAGACAGATTTGGAAACGGTTTTCAAGGCAGATTGAGTGATAAGGTGCTTAATGGGTTGCACATTGCATGCCATGGGGCGTTGCTTCTTTGGGGTTAAACCACACCATGCCTGTCAGATGGGCTGGGCACACATTTGTTCAGCAGTTTTTGTGTGTTTCCCTTTCAGATGTAAGAAAAACTAACTATGCCCAGAGCAAAGTGCAGAGTACCCAGCAGCTCAGCACAATTTATTTTCAGAAAGAAAAAAAAGCCCAAAGAAAAACATTTGATGAAATATCCCAAGATTTTCCTAAATTTGGAAGGTTACAAAAATTGAGTATTCTGTACTGTGATTACTAGCAACATGGAGTTGTGGATTTGGAATGCCCAAAATACACATGCAAATGAAGTACAAATGTTGTGGGCCAACTTCTGAGAAGGTGCCATCTCACCATGCATGGAAAAAACTCTAGTTTGTGTGTGAAGTACCTGATCTGTTCCCCGTACACAGTGTGCTTGTGGAAGAAGTGCATGTCAACAGGGAGCAAGCAGGAGTGATGACATATTTTTGCAAGCACCACTGCTGCTCCCAACCTCAAATGTCACACTCAGTTTGAGAGAAGCCCAAGCAAAGCCTTCAGCCAGGTAGGGGCTAAGGAGCCATAGCTGAAGTGGGGTGAGCTGTGTAACTCCTGCTACTCCATGTGATGGGAAGCAGATGTTGCCCAGATAGGGAGGGAATAGTCCTGAATGGGAGCTACAGTTCCCCTTCCATAAATGTTCGTCCTCTGGTTCAAACAAGACTAAAAGGGTAAGCCTATGCTCTCCCACACTCCCAGCATTATCATGTGTAGTCTTGGTTGCAAGTTAGACTCCCACACAAACAGAGCCTGGAGATGCACCTCCCCAGTCTGGTCTGGACATGGTTTAGCATGTCCATGGTTCTCTGGGGAGATTCATCAGATTTCCACCATCTGAGGCTAAAATCTCACACCAATGCCACGTTGTAAAACCAGAACTGTAGGCTGCAGAACTCTAAACCCATACGAAACCTCTCCCAAACCAGGCTGCCCCAGTTCTCCCAGCACACAGTTTTGGCTCTCAGTGTTTGTGTATGGTGCCCAAGAGACCAGCTGAGCACGACACAACTCCTCTTGTCCCTGGGTAGAGCTGGGAGCCTGGGCATCAGGACCCTGACCCCAGGATTGGACTGCAGCACACAGAACACTGAGACTGGATTCAGCTGGGACTGTGAAGGCTGATGAATCTGTTTTAATGTACTTCTGTGTCCTCGTGCTGCCTCGCTGCCCCAAGGGAGTCTCATCCCTAGCTGCAACATGTGTGCCTGGCCTTGGCCAGGGGACGAAGGCGGGGGCTGGAAAAAATCTCAGCACAAAAAAAGCCAAAACCCAAAACCAAAGTGGTTTATTTTAGGATTTCCTGTCAGCGAATGTCTTCTGAAAACACAGGAGCGAGGACAGGCATTATTTTTGGCAGTGAGACCCCATTCAGAGAGACAAGGCCACCGCGGGAACGGCGCTGTCGACGGGCTGGCCTCTGGCTCTGTTTATTTTTGGCAGGGCTTCATCTGCCCTGCACTGGGAAGAAAACGACCCACTTCTCCCTACCAGGGTGGATGAAGGCACCATTCTGGGTCTGGCTTTTCAATGCTAGCACAGAATTTCATGGGCCAGAGTAATTAGCAGTAATTGAGCTCTCCCTGCTGCATAGCTCTTAGATGCTGTCATTTCCTGCCAGCCACCAGCTCTGGAAGGCAGGTGGATGTCATGGGGCTAGCATATGGACTTAGAAGCATAGGATCATTTAGGTTGGAAAAGACCTTTAGGATTATTGTACCCAACCAAGACTTATCTCCTCCTGTCCACCATCCTCCAGCAGTGCCCTAGGAAAGGGTCTCAGGTGCATCGATGCAGCACAGGAGGATTCAACAGAAACAAAAATTACTCTGTCATCCCCCCATCAAGCAGCTGGGGACACACTGAGAGGACTCCTTCTCCCTGGCGCCATGGGTCCCTATTGCTTTTGCAAATCTCTGATTTTTAGCCTGCTTTGTACCCAGTGTGCAGCTGGGAGCTGCACACCTTTCTCTGCAGGACACACCAGACCACAGTGCTGTGTCCCTGGTGTCATCTGCGCACCTGGCACCCAGGTGCTGACAAGCATTGGGGAGGGAACATCTGGCTTTTGGAGCACCGTGCATGATTCACTGGCATCAGCTCTTCCAGTAGTGACCTGGTTTTCCTTTCTGTCCTACCAGCACATCAACAACGATCACATCCATGGGGAGAAGAAGGAGTTCGTGTGCCGCTGGCAGGACTGCACACGGGAGCAGAAGCCCTTCAAGGCTCAGTATATGTTGGTGGTGCACATGCGAAGGCACACGGGAGAGAAGCCACACAAGTGCACGGTGAGCTGGCAGGGACACATGGTGCATCTCACTTGGAGAGTGAGACACTGGGCTGGGGTCGTCAAAAAATATGTTTGCACACATGGGCATGGCTTCAGGTAGGGCTCTACCAGGCCAGACAACTGGCAGCAGCTCAGAGCCAGTCCAACCCTCTGTGTCTGGGTAAAAGCTGCTTCAGGTAAGACTCTGGGGACAGGACAAGAGGTCAAGGAGTGTTAGTGGTTGAGGTGTTAGTGAGTAAAACAGCATTCTCTTGGGAAGAATTATTTCAGATCTACTACAGAGATCCAAAGCAACACAGGACAAGTCACTTAAGGTGAAAATCCAGCCAATTTAGTTGCCTACATCCAAGAAAGAAATTTAGTAATGCCACACTGTGGGGTGCTGCCTAATCCTGGTTTTGTCTAACCTGGCATCACCCACTACAGCTGCTGGGACTGCAAGATTCCCTCACCCACGGACCCAACCATGCACACGTTCCTCTTTCTAGCCAGAGAATCTAGGACAACACCTCTTGCCTCTGCTCTCTTAATCCAGAGGTGAGGTTAAACTATAGGTGCTTAAACCCTAAGAAGAGCTCCGTCCCCAGATCTTCTGCATTCCAGCAGCACTGTGTGTAGGATTAAACGCTGCCTGAGGAAGAGTATGGGGCACTATTGTGTATCTCAGCCCTGTGGGTGCAGGCTCACTGACCACATGGGAGTGCTGGGCTCTCCTGCTCCTTAGCCTCAAGATGTGAAATCCCGTATGTGCCTTCACACTCAGAGCCTCCCACCACACTGCTTGCTGGTGTGGGGCAGCCAAGGATCCCTGATGCAGGGCGCAAGAGGGAAGGAAGGTTATGGAGTTCAGTGACTGTGATCAGCTGATGGGAGAGGCGTTCACAATCTCCCTCCTCATCTCCTCTAGCTCTTATTCCTCCCAAAGGTCCATCCCTGTCTTTTGATACCTTCTGCTCTCTGCCTTCTCCTCTTGATGTCATTTGATACCTCCTGTGCTGTCAGCATTACATAGTTCCTCTCCCCAGAGTCTTGGGGATCAGTCTTTTCCTGCTCAGCAAATGTCTGAGCCCTCCTCCTGCATCTTCCTCCTCTTTTGCTCCATTAGCCAATTCCAGTCCGGCTCTCCCTGGCTCTTCCCCAGCTCCTGCTTACAAATATTAGGATATGTATGATTTGCTTGCTGCATGACTCCTTTATCAATCTTCCAGCCCTGTGTTCATTTAATTTAGAGCATAAGCTCCCCTGGGGCACAGGGCCATGTCCTTTGTTTTAATCTTCTAAAGCACTTTGCCCAGTCTAGTGCTTTACCAATCTTCCTTAAAAGTATCAAGAAATATTGATTGTTGGTGCATACAAAGTGAGCACTGAGGGCAAGTCTAGCCTGCCCTTGTAGGCAGAGAAGCTCAGGAGACAAAAACAGCAGTGGCTGCGTCCTCTTCAGTGCTGTGGTGGAGCAGGAAAAAACACTGCTGTAGAATCCTGCCCTTTTCAAGCCTCAGTTTTGTCACACTGGAGCAATGGCAAGACTTTGTTTGAATCTCAAGTCACGCTCTGCCTCCTGGAGAACTGCAGGCCCTCCATGTGCAATATGTTGCAGCAACTGTCCCCAAACTGGAGAACCACCATTCTCCAGTTGTCTGGGATAATGGCAGCTTTGCAGACAGTGCCCTTCTGTGGCAGAGCATTCCTTGTCCAAGTCTGGCAGTGATTTTTCAAAGCAACATTTGTTTCAGACAAGAAGTTTGCGGTGTACATAAAGCTACAGATGAGCCCAATTGCAGCCTGGGGTTTGGTCAAGGATTATTTCAACAGATGACAGCCAGAACTCCCACTGGCATAATCAAATCCACACAGAAGAGTGGGAACAACTGCTTTGAACATGCACAGGCTGCTTTGCTGAGATGCTCTTATTTGAAAATGTGGCCTTAGAACTTTTGCTCTTAGTAACTGCATTTTTGTGTCAGTTTCCAGCAAAACTAGAATGGACACATCAGTTGTCTCACGCTGAGTTCCCTTTGTTTTCCAGCAAGAGGAATGATGTGTTTCAATAACTGTAAGCGACTTGAGTTGTAAAGGATTGTTTGTACAGGGCAAGAGAAGAAAGAGATATACTCTGCTACCTCAGAGCTGTGGCATTTTCTGTGGGACAAATGTGCTAATGAAAGTTGTCTGAAGAAGAAAAATTGGATCCATCTCTCCCTGACAAAGTTGTGGAAGGAATCAGCTCTTGAAGGATGCTCTTGAAGAGACATGGATATCCCAAGAGCAGAGTAAATCTGCCTTACATTCACCATCTCTATGCCAAAGGGGATCTTAAGTAATCCTTCTTTTCCAGCACAACAAAGTTGCATGGGATCAGCCTGTGCCTAGATGCTTCATGGATTCCATGGGCTGCATGTTTGCCTCCCTAGCAGTCCAGCAGGTCCTGTGCATGTGAGCACAAGGTGACAGGTGCTGTTGCTGTTGAAAGCAGATGCCTTTGACCAGACCTGTGGATGTGTAGAACCACTCAGCTGCCCATGGGAAAATCAGGCACCAAGTCTTGTCGGTCTGAGGTGAAATCCTCCCATGCTGTGACAGGGCAGGTGCAGGGAGAAGCCTCCAGCCCAGCCAGAATGGAGGGTGGCAGGACTTACATCACCTGAAGCTTCACCACATCTCCCAGGCTGCTCCATCTCGTTGTGTGGGCAGCTGGTTTCCTTCCAGGAGGAAGGTTCCTGGCCTGTTTTGTCATCCAAAAATCCATCTGTCTTCAAAATTGAGAGTCTTGGTTTTTAAACTGGTAATGTCAGACAGCCTGACCACAGCATCCTCCAAGAGCAGACCCAAGCTGTAATTTGGGACACTTTAAAGCTTGCTAGATTTCGGTTTGTGTGTTAGGGAACTGTCTGCCCTTTCCAATGCTGGTGCTAGTGAAGTTGCAAGGCTGCTCAGACTGTGGAGAAGCTGTCAATTCCCTAGGTGGGAAGGAGGGGGCCTCTGTTTCTGAGTGTTTTAGATGCAGAGAGGTGGCAGGAGGGGTTAAGAGAGCTCTGGGAAGAGTGGAGGGGTGTTTAGCCCTGCTGGAAAAAAAGAGTCACTTGTTGAAATGTCAGGTGGGTACCCAACAAGGAGTAGCACCTCAAATATGACTCACTGCTGAAACTCTTAGCCTGCCTAGGGAAGCAAATTCTCCCAACAAAGTGGATGTTGTTTCCTAAAACACAAGCCCTTTAAAAAGAAGGGGAAAAAAAAGAAAGAATGAGAAACAGATGAGAAGGGTTTAGGCAGGGGGAAAATCAAATTTTTCTGGTTAATTAATCACTCCTCATGTGTTTTTTTTTATTTTAGTTTGAGGGTTGTTCCAAAGCCTATTCCCGCCTGGAGAACTTAAAGACACACCTGAGGTCCCACACTGGAGAAAAACCTTATGTCTGTGAACACGAAGGCTGCAATAAAGCCTTTTCCAATGCCTCAGACAGAGCCAAGCACCAGAACAGGACACATTCCAATGAGGTAAGCCTGGGCTCACCACAGCTCAACGGAGGGCTTTTTTTAAAATTTTGCTGACAATAAACATACACTTTACACACTGGACACATGTAAAAAGAAACTTACTGTAATGAGAGGTTTATCTTATTTTTTAATGGGATTTATGTTGCTGGGGAGCCAGACCACATTAGCTTTATATTTATGAAAGCTGTGTTTGAAATCATAAACAGATGTTAAAGTATGCAAACTTTTTAATCGACTTTGGAAATGAAAACAAGCATTTTCCAAATGTATAATTTTTAATAGCACAGATAGTATAGTACAGTTGTGCAAGTGGCGTTTAATATTACTGTGGAGCAGACTTGCAGTAATATAACAGCTACCCTGGATCCTGATACTCTGGAAATAATACTCCCTCCATCATTTGATGTACAATGATAGAGCACAATGCAATGCTTTGTTAACCTTGGATAATTAAGACCCTCTATTAGTAGTTGGGGAGCAGAGGAAATTGCCTTTATTGTAACGCATGTGATGGTCTGTTGCAATCAACCACGGCCGACGATTGAAATTTATATTACCACTAATTAGCTGACAGGAGAAGAAAAAACAACACTCTAAAGTTCTAATAGTGTTTTCAGCCATAAAGAAATCAGTCTGTAGCCTAATTTGCAACAGTTAAATATAGACTATTGGAGAGTGGAACGCAGTTGCCACGGTTGACAGCCTTTTGAAGCGATGCTGTGTCTGCAAAGGGCTTGTTGGGAGTATTTTATCTCTGGCATAGTATCAGTCAGTGATAACCGTAGCTCTGTAAGTTTCAGAGATTCTGTTTGAGTCAGAATAAGGACTCAAAATCTAGAATCCTGTTCCATGCTAAGATGATGCTGAGATGGACGAGTGAATGACCACGATCTCAGTGTTGTTTGAATTGGTTTGGGTATGAGCACAAACATCAGGATTGTTCTCTACCAGCAAGACACAGATTAAAATTAACCCATATCCACACTTGAACTGGATAGTTTGGAGTTGTTTAAAGGCTACACCAACCTTGATGCCAGGAGGGACAAAAAGATAGGTTGCAGCCTCTCGTCTGCTCAGCATCCTGCATTCCCAGTAAGTGGTATCTGACTACATAATTTTTCTATGTTGAAGCTTCTTCTCCTGAAAGGAGGGCAACTGTGGTTTAATCTCACATTTTAGGTGTTGGAAATTGCTCGTTCTCCAGCTCTGGATGCTTTTTCTGTCTTCCTCCAGTGCAGGATCCAGTATCCCTTTCATTGTTGATATTTCCACCTCTTAATTTTGCACTGTTAAGCCAGTCTCCGTATTCTTGCTCATAAACTGAATAAATCAATCAAGCCACTGAAGAGTTACATTTTTGCAACGTATTTTACTGTCTTAAAGGAAATTTGCATTTCTCTTCAATTCCTAAGGATTCTCATGTGAATGGATCAAGACTGTCAGTACAGCTTTCAGTGCTGGATACGAACTGACTCAGCCCATTCTGTGCACACTGACAGTATGTGAGCGACTTCTTGCCCATAGATCACTTGAGCTCAGATCCCTGGAGCTTTACCAGGAGCTTTGCTAGGAAGGGCACTTTCCCATCTGAGCCAACTAATGTCCCATGTGGAATTTTCATTTTGAATGTGTTAGTAAATGTAATTTCTCCAATGGGTTCAGATTCCCAAGTGATCCAGATCAGGAGCTGCATTGGATCTGGGATGACTCCTCACTTCATCTGAGCAGAGCTTGAACGCACTTGAAAGTCAGATCCTTTGGGTTCCCCTTGTGCAAGAAGGTGAGGCTATAGTGCAGGAACATCCAACTCCATGTCTCTTGTGGACCCTGATCTGAATATGCTGACACTTGGCACAAGGTGCTTTTAAACAACACAAATAAATCCAAGAGTCAGATAACAGATAGGGATTTTATCCTCTGCAGTTGCATCCCCTGGAGGACACCAACCCCTTCTCTGGTGTAAGAACAGCAGAGCCACTAGTGGAGGATCTGTACCAGACCAGCTGGCCTTGCCACAGGAATTACAAGGCACTGCCACTATCCAAACAATCTTACATTTTGCAGTCATGCTCACTCCTGAACTGCTATTCAACCCTCCTTGATGCAGTACAGACACACCCCAAGACTTGTGGGAGATCTGTAGGCTGCATACAATGGCTCTCTGGGCCATACTTTTGACACCCTCTTTTTGAGGATCATATAACACATCCTTTACAACAGATGGTATCCCTCACAGCAAAGCTCATCACACTGGGCAGCAGGCCCAGGCGAGGGTCCTGCGTCCAGCTGTGGCCATGAGCACTGGCTTAGCAAACTGTACTGAGACCTTGGCTCACAAAACCACACAAATGCAAAGCAGAAGTTCGTGGCTGTGAATGTTTCCCATTACCCATTGGTAACTCTATTGTGGTTCCTAGCTACCTTCTAAATATTTTCCTCTGCTTGCAGTGTTTACTTGTAATACACCAGTTTCAGAGTTAGTCATCCAAGTCTCCTCTAGGAGGGAAGTTCCAGGTTCCCTGTATTTGTCACTATAATTGTGTGACAGGACGTAGGTGTATGGTCCAAACATGCTGAAGTTCAAGGCTGGGGATATGTTACCACGCTGGCTTTGGTTTGATTGTTGAAATGTCATACACATTATTTCATTTTAAACTTTCAGTGGTTGTTTGAATCCCTTCAGGGGATACTTTCAAAGTTACACCTGGAAAAAGGGCTTTTATCCTGTGACCACTTTCCAGTGCATACACAGGGGAGTGGCATGAGTTCATGGCCAGCCAAAGACTCAGAGTGACATTTTCAGCAACTCCAGCTGAACAAGGGTAAAACACATAAATCCAGTTCTACTTAGTGTGTGGGGAGTTCTCCAGTTCTCCCACTCTAAGGAGTATTACCCTATATGTGCATGGGAGTAGGAGGGAGGCATCTCAGATACCTAAACTCTTGACTTCACTAGGGTGAAGATGTCACTAGATGTCAGAATCTGCATAACCCAGGGATAGATGAAGGCACACCAATGGAACAGCAGTTGTGTTCAGCTCAGTTGCAAGGGGTATGGCCTGATGAAGAGGATGATTAAATCCCCTTAGGTGGAGTGTCTGCTGTCCAAGTAACAGTGATCATGTTACCCTAATTGCTGGGGTCTGAAAAATCAGAACTTTTGAGCCTAAAGCATATTTATAAAAAATCTTTGAGCTGTTCATATACAGGATTTTTTCAGCACATATGGTGGGGGCTCTGTTATTTGTAATAAGGCTTAATAGCAGTAATAATATTTCTATAATGCTTGTCCAAAAGGTTAAATGATATTTTTAAGCAAACTGTTTTAATTTTTGTGCTTTGGTTTACCCAGCTTTAAAATATATTAAATATTTACCTCAGTGGGGTGTTACGTGGATTTAACGGGTTTGAGTGATGTGCCAAGATCAGTCAGGAAGCATGCTTTTGAATACAAAACAGACTTTCAGTGTTTTTCATGTGATGATGCTGGCTTTCTGCAAAGAATATATGCTCCTTTGTATTTTTTCACTTAAGTGCCTGGACAAAATTACAAAACAGATTATTAAAAAACTAATAGGAATGGTCATTTTGGGTAGCCTTCAAATAACGTCTGTCTGGTTTTTCTCATGGATCTATCCTAGTGCATTGGCAGAAAAATACATAGAGTAGTTGTGAGGCCAAAAGCAGAAAGAGAGCTTCCAGTGCAGCAGCACCAACTTGAACAACTGCAGTGCTAATACACTTTGGAATTGGATACTCAGTAAAATAAAAGAAGTTAAAAGAATAAAAGTATCTGTTTGCTGACTTCTACTTTCAGAAGCATGGCTTCAGCCTTGTTTTCCTATGGCAATCAATGATTCATGAATTCAGGATAGACTGCTGTCGTCTGAAGAAAACATTGCATGCCTGTGGTTTGTTTTGCACAATAGCAGATTTCAAGGTGACAGGTGCTGGAGGGGTATGATAGATTGAGTAGGGTGAATCCAGTCTGGCTTGAATTCACTGGACTTCCATCAGCCAGAAGGTTTCAGACATTTTCTTGGTGTAGGCCCCACCTTAGCAGAGTGAATGTGTTCTGCCCAGTCCACTACATCACCTCCCTCCCATCCTTAATCAGGAAACATTCCTGTGGCCACCCGAGCAAATACATACATGGGAAAGTAATACTAGGAAAATATTTCATGAATTCTTAGCTGTCTTTTGATCCAGAAACTGAAAACAAGAAGTTTAGCCAACATGAAATGACCAGCCAAGTCTGTGCAGATCAGCAGCAGCCCATATATCACATCTTCCATATCTCAGTCTTACAGAGTCCTGTGGAGCAGATGCTCCACATTTTGCTGCTGCCTGCTGCTATGCTCATTGTATTTTCTTGGCCCATACGCTGTACCTGGAATATTTGAGCTTATTCTAAATATAACCCAAGATTTGCTTGCATTGCCAGAAACCGTATGTCTGTAAAATCCCGGGCTGCACGAAGCGGTACACGGACCCCAGTTCCCTCAGGAAACACGTCAAGACAGTGCACGGGCCGGATGCTCATGTCACCAAGAAGCAGCGCAATGACGTTCACCCGAGGCCACCTCCCCTCAAGGAAAACGGGGACAATGAGGCGAGTGCCAAGCAGAGCAGCAAGGTGTCAGAGGAGAGCCCCGAGGCCAACAGCACCACGAGGAGCGTGGAGGATTGCTTACAAGTCAAAACGATAAAAACAGAGAATTCTGTGGTAAGAGCAGTTGCCTTTGGCAGAAATGACGTGGTTCCTGATCTCTCTGATGCAGTAGAGGCATGAAGCATTTGTATTCCATTTATGTCTCTGGGCAGGTGTCCTTCACCCCTAGAGTTCAAGTCCAGAAATGAAACGGCAGGTCAGGGCACAGTCCAGTACATTTTGTACCTTCCTACTCAGCATCATAAATTCCTGCCCTTGTAGTCATGGGGGCCATGTGATGCCCTTTGCTGAGCTTGGCATTCCTGTGCTGTGAAAGTGGGTAAAACCCAAGAGTGTTGTGGTCAAATGAGCTTTACCTCCCTCGCCAGTTTAAATTGAGCAATGACCACAGGGCACAGATTGACGAATGCTTCTTGAAGCAAAAGTCCTGGCTTAAGCAGTCCCTTTTCTCCTCCTCCCTGCACCCTTCATTCCTTTTCTTTCTAGTCTCTTGCTGTTTGATGAAACCAGTGGGGATAAAACTAGATATTTTATTTTTGTTGAGTATCTTAAAGCAAGTTTAATTCCTTGATTCTGTCCACCATACACAGAAGCACAAAATCACTGTCAGGGACCTCTTGAGATCATCTAGTCCCACCTCCCTGATCAGTCGAGGTTGGCTAGAGCAGATTACTCAGGAATACAGAAATTCAATACATGACTCCCAGCTGCCATAAAAAACTGTAGCAGGATGATGGGGCAGGGGAGTGAAATTAGGAATAAACATGGGAGCAATGCTGTGGCCCACAGAGTACAGGCTATCACTCAGCCATGATCAGGCTTTACAGCTCCAGCACTTGAAGCAAAGACCATTTATCAGCTTTCTGTCCATTAAAGCAGCTCCGCAATTGGCAGTAGTATGGTCAGTGGTGGTTTCAGACACATCAAACCTCTTCCACCCCATCCAGCATGGAGGAGGATATGGAGCCTTGCAACACACTAATCACTTTTGCCTTTTGATGTTTCTTTTCATTTTGGTACCAAAGTTCTGGTCTGCTGCACCAGCTGAGACTGGGACAGGGTATGGGCTGGATACAGAAGACCTTCACCTGCAAAGGGGTGTTCACATATTCCTCAGACTTCCCACTTGAGCTGAAAAGACTTCGAGCTCCAAAATATATATTTTCTTGATTTGAATCCAGGCTAAAAGATTGTTATTCGTGTGAAAAACATGCCCTGAAGCTACAAAGATTTTCTCAGAAAGGTTAGGGGATGTGTTGTTGGACAAATTCCTAATGAGCAGCATGTTTCAGTTAGGAAAAAATTTAGTATTTACACATCTAGAATGTCTCTAATTGACTAAAGAAACAGTTTCCTGTGATGAGGTTCTGTACTGTGTTACAAAAGCTGAGTGTGAGAACCACTGGACAGAATGACCTTTCTCCAGTATTCTTCCTCCATGTGTTTTATTGTTTTTTTCCTATGAAAACACTGACACAGTTACAGCTCCCCACCCTGCTTCTCCTGAATATATGGGCTTGTTTTCCTAGCACTCTGTGCTCCCAGGGTTCCAGCCAAGCCATCTCACTGGCACCAGGGCCCTGGGTCATGTATTTCTCTTCACTGTCCCTCTCTAGCACTGTATACTTCACTTGTAACAACTTGTGATCTGACAGGTGGCATCTCGTCTGGTGGGTCCACATCCAAGTCATGTTCCATGGTTAAGGTTGGGGTGGTGGGAGGGGTGAGATGCCTCACTGGTTCCCATCATTCCCAGGCTCCTTGCTTTGACCCATATTTATGTGTCACTGGAAACCCATGGAAACAGGTAGAAGGTCTCTGCTAGGAGCTTTTATTTGTGCCCCTAAAGAGGGAAGGCAGGGAAGATGGGGTATGGGAGTGGGGGATATGTTGGTAATTTGTGCTGTATTCTGCATTTCCCTCTTCCTCCTTTTACTTACCTGGTCTTTTTTGTTAATACTGTCTTTGTCCTAACAACCTATTCTTTATTCCCACCTACCCTTCCTTACTCTACCTTCCTAAGGACAGTCGGTACTAAGGTGAGCAAAGAAATCCTTTGTATTAAAATAGCTGTGTAAAGCATGATCTCCTGCAGATCTCTGTCTCCATTTAACCCTCGTAGGGTCGATGTGGAAGTATGTGGGGCAGTGGGGAGGGATAGGAGAAATTTGCTTGAGTGCAGAAAGGGGGGAGGATGCAGTGCCCGAGTGCTTTGCCACCTTTCTCCCAGCATCACAACTTGTCATTAAATCTCGGGATTGCGGTCTCTATCATCTGGACTGAAGGGCAATCAGAGCCAGTCAACTCTGCCCTTGAGGGGCTGCTGTGGAGTAAAGAAAAACACTGCAGCACTCCACATTCCCACCTTGGCCCAGGGCAGAGTACTTTGCCTTTTCAGCACTCTCATTTTCTGGAGCGTGGGCCTGGACCAGAAAAGTCAGGCATCCTGTTTGGTAGCAGCAGCAGAGCAAGTTCAGACCATTTAGTGTCTGCTGCAAATAAACTACTCAACGTGAGTAGTTTGCATTCCTAATGTAAATAAAATAAATATTTATGGTGCTTATCTGCCTTATCTGCAAGTGGGAGTTTGCAAACAGTGAACCAGGTTTTTATCTGGCGGGGAAGTTTGTCAGCTAACCTAATTATATGTTAGGGTATTTTAAAGACAGAAATACCTTGTGTCTGAAATACTTAAGCTTTGATCCCATGTTAGATAAGCCAGTGTTTGCTGCAATATACCTTGCACAACCAGGTGATGTGCTGCTTTTTTTCGAGAAACATCTGTCCTTCTTTTGAAGGAAGAGCATTTGGTTTCTCTCCATCTTGCAGTTGAATCACTGTGGTTTTTCCAGCTGTGGGATGCTGTCCCATCCTCCTCTCATAGGGAAGATTCACCTGCCTTTTGGAAGAGCTGAAATCCTGCAGTATGGAGGGGTAACAAGACAGGGGAGAGCCTAGGATAGGAGCTTTCCTAGCCTCCAGGAGTAACACTGGGGATGTTGGGCTCTTGATATCTTTCCATCCATATTTTCACCTGCCCAACTCTTTTTCCTCTTTTCCCTCCCCAAGATGTGTCAGTCCAGTCCTGGTGGCCAGTCGTCATGCAGCAGTGAGCCATCACCCCTTGGCAGCACCAACAACAATGACAGTGGAGTAGAAATGAACATGCACAGCGGGGGAAGTCTGGGAGATCTGACAGCGTTGGATGACAACGCTCCTGTCGTGGACTCAACGGTCTCATCTGGTAACTCGGCAGTCAGCCTGCAGCTAAGGAAACACATGACGACGATGCAACGACTTGAACAGCTCAAGAAAGAGAAACTCAAGACAGTTAAGGATTCCTGCTCATGGGTGAGCCCAGCTCCACAAGCCAGAAACACCAAGCTGCCTCCCATCTCAGGAAATGGTAAGCGCTGGGTGTGAACCATGTCCTGTAGGAACCTTCCAGAGTTTGACTCTGGTTTCATAACCAAGAGTCTGCCCTGGAGGAATGAGGATCATTTCTTATTGCCTCTGACTCATGCTTTGATAGATAAAGATGTCAGGTAAAATGGACAGTTTGGGTGTAAACACAGCCATCTGGTGATGTGCAAGAGAAACACAGGTGCTCAGTTCTACAGACCTACGAAGGGAGACAGAGGTGTTGGTGTCCTTGTTTCTGAGCTTGCCCAGAGCCCAGACACAGCTGTCCTCATTGTCCCAGTTACAGCTGATAGACTGCTTCCATTTTTTCTAGCAATAACAGTTCCCTAAGGGCTGATGTGCTTCCTGGGAGACCACTGGAGCACGCAGCAATCCAGACAAGAACTCCCTTCATAATCTTGCTCTGACAGGCCTTTTGTCACTCAGAAACTCCTGGCTATTGCCTCTAGTAGCTTCATGTGCTCATTTCCCACTGGCTGGTGATTCCTGGTAGAAACATCTTTTTGAACCCTCTAGAGATCTCTAACTTGGCCAAGAAATCCAAAGGCATAGTGCCTGGGTTATAGTAGATATCAGAGCTTCTTGGGTTACTCTTGGAAGAGCCTTTGAATGTCAACATTTGGGCTCTCGGCCTGCTCTCCGTGACTGCTGTGCATCTGTCCCAGACAGTATCTGTGGTTGTAGCTATGTGCTGTCCCTGAGGCACTGTTCACACCAGTCCTACCTTTTTCCTACTGAGGGTAGCCCATGTGGAGACATTTCCTCAGAAGCTGAGTTTAAGGGGTGTACGTGTTACAAACACTCTGCAGCAGGGGCTTCTTAACTTCTCTCTCCAGATTTCTCACTCTCTTTGCATGAACTTAGAGCTAGAAATGAAGCTTTGAAGTCATTAGCAGCACATGAAACTCACCACCACTCCCATGAAATATTTGGAGGTAGCTTTGTGGGTCTGTATTCTGGTACCTAGAGCACTACAAAGTGAAATTTCCCAGCTAACTAAACCTTCTCCTTCCCTGCAACCTTTCTTTCAGGCTCTGTTCTAGAAAATAGTAGTGGTTCTTCTGCTATGCTGCCTAACCCCAGAATAATGGAGCTGTCTGTCAACGAGGTTACAATGCTGAACCAACTCAACGAGCGCCGTGACAGCACAACAAGCACCGTCAGCTCTGCCTACACTGTCAGCCGCAGGTCCTCAGGGATCTCCCCGTACTTCTCCAGCCGCCGTTCCAGTGAGGCTTCGCACCTCGGGCACCGCCCCAATAACACGAGCTCTGCTGACTCCTACGACCCCATCTCCACGGATGCCTCCCGCCGGTCGAGCGAGGCGAGCCAGTGCAGCGGGATGCCAGGTCTGCTGAACCTCACACCAGCTCAGCACTACAGGCTGAAAGCCAAGTACGCTGCTGCCACAGGGGGCCCTCCTCCGACTCCCCTGCCAAACATGGAGAGGATGACCCTGAAGAACAGGATCTCGCTTATGGATGGACCAGACCTCACCTTGCCCTCCATCCGCCTCCCGCCAGGCCCCAGGCGTTGCAGCGATGGTAACACCTATGGCTACCCATCAGCTCCAGCGTTTCCCCATGAGGTGCAGGGCAACTGCACAAGACGAGCAAGTGACCCAGTGAGGAGACCTCCTGGAGACCCCCAGGCTCTCCCACGAGTTCACCGCTTCAACAGCACCAACAGTGTGAACCCCTTCCATCCTCCACACCCCACAGACAGGAGGAATTTTGGTCTCCAGAGCTATGGGCGCTCAGACGGGAGCCTGCCCCGGCACACCTACTCCCCCCGACCACTGAGCATCAGTGAAAACATCGCCATGGAAGCCATGTCCGGGGACACAGATGCGCCCATTGGAGATGATGACATTATGCTGCCAGATGATGTGGTACAGTACATCAAATCCCAGAACAATGGGACAGTGGCCGAGAGCACTTCCATGGGGTACAGCAATGAGATGCAGAACTTCCAAGGAAGTGGGAAGCTGCAGCCTCCAACCTTGCCTAGCCAACGGAGAATGGCAGTGGCTGAGGCAAGCATGAGCCAGTTGGGACCCATGATGTCAGAGTGTTCCATGAGTTTTGATACTTCTTCAGACATGAATAAAAATAACATGCCTGTCCAGTGGAATGAAGTCAGCTCGGGCACAGTTGATATCATGTCCAATCAGTCAAAGCAGCAGTTTTCACAAGGAAACTTAGCAGTGGTCCAGCAGAAGCAGAACTTCGGTCAGTACCAGAACTACAACCAGCAGCAGATGCAGCTGCCAGACAACAGCATGAATGCAACACAGCAGAGCTTTATGCAGAGAAACATGGGCATGGATGGGCAGAGGCTAAACTGCATGCAGCTGCGGCAGCAGCCCATGAGCCTAGGTCCCAGCATGAACCCCGATATGGGCTTACACACAGGATATAACCAGACACATCAGATGCTGAGCCCCAGTGCAATCAGTGGCAACCCAAATCAGATTTCTCCTAATTGTAGCAACATGGCAGCAAAGTCTGGACCCCATCTTCACCCTCAGCAAATGGACATGGCAACTGACCCTTCTTTGATGGTCCGGAGCAACAGTGAGCGCGCAGTGCTGGGACAGGTCATGCATGAGCCGAGTCAGCAGAACTACTCATCTCAGCCAAGCCACCTGAACTTCCCTGTTGCTCAGGAGGCCTTTCCTCAGCCCATCATGACCCCTAATCAGCCCAGTTTTGAGCCTCAGCAGAGCGTGATGAATTCAGCTGCACAGGCGTATCCGCCTGGCATGATCCAGCCTCGCCCTCCACCGGAGCCAAACCCGGGCAGCAGACCCCGAGGGGTCCGCACCGCCCAGCAGCTGGGCTACATGAGAACTCCCCATCCTACCAACACCATCAGCCCTGGCCAGGAGACGACAGAGGCCATGCATAAAAGAACCAACGACATGTTGCTGGCACCAGCCCAGCAGTGCGCAGACGGCACGAGGGACAACAACTTGATGTACTATTACGGCCAAATCCACATGTATGAACAGAACAATGGCTTCGATAACCACGCGGACTGTCGGGTCAGGCAGCAGCAGTGCACACAGAACAGCAAGCCAACCACTCTGCCTTCCCCAGGAACAAACCAGGTGTCCAGCACAGTGGACTCTCAAGGTCTTGAGCCACCCCAGATAGATTTTGATGCCATCATGGACGATGGGGACCATTCGAGCCTGATGTCGGGAACCCTGAGCCCCAGCATCCTGCAGAACCTCTCCCAGAACTCCTCTCGCCTGACAACTCCACGAAACTCTCTGACACTGCCCACCATACCTGCGGGGATAAGCAATATGGCAATAGGTGATATGAGCTCCATGCTAACCACGCTGGCAGAAGAGAGTAAATTTCTGAACATGATGTCGTAATGGTAAAGCACAAGGCCTTGGTGCTATCCAAGGCACTCTGCATGAAGCAGCTGTATGAATGTGCTTTTCAAAAATAATCTGTTTCAATAGAATAGGGTTTTTTTATACGTGTTAAATACATTAAAGAATTTCAAAATGAAAATTTTAAAAGGTCTGTGTACAGAATTATGTAAACTATATGCAGGCAGTTCAGTTCCACAAGGGTGCACCTCTAGTATTACTTTTTGGCTTGGTTTCCCGGAGCACTGAATGGTATCACCACCAAGCTAGGAGACAGCATGAGGGTGGTTAGAGATGAAACCCTCCCTTCCAGGAAGCCCTGTAAATAGCACTCCCCATCATCTTCTGTCAGTTACATTTGCAAAAAATTCCGTTTTCAACCCACCTCAGAAAGAAATGGGAGGATGCAGTTTTGGTTAGAATAAAAGCCATACTATGTATTCTGCTCTGATGAGAGTAGGGTTTAGTTAAGTCTCCAAACAAGCCCTCTGCCAGCAGTATTGTTTTATACCGTAAATACCTTTGTACCTTGCAAAGAGCAACATTTCCAAATGGCTTCTCAGCAAAGTGCCTTACCATGCTTTCTTGTTAAGTAGCCAAGGCCTCTCTTCCTTTAAAAATCAAATATAGTGTATTGTCAGAAGCGTATATAAAATGTACATTTATAAAAACATAGTGGTGTTTCTGAGAAAACATTGGAAAGACACATTGATGAGACACATAAAAGGTGAATGCACACTTTGATCAGATGTGTTTACAACATGGTTTATATCATGTGCAGAGTGGAGCAGAGGTCTGGGAACAGCAATCACCGGGAAATAATCCCCCGTGGCAGGAAGGCTCTGGCGTGCAGACTGACACACATGCATAACTTTGCACCTTCTGAACACAGTGACTTTCTGTGAGTGCCCCACATGCATCTTTAATGTCAGAGTGCTGGAGCACTCATTACTGCATCCCTGTGCAGCTTTGCAGCAGCTTTGCTCTCTGGTGGGTTTTCCATGATGAGATGCTCACATAAACAAGTGATGGTGATGGAGAGAGTTTTACGATCGTTCAGCCCAGTGTGCACTGTGGCAGCATTGGGGGAACAGGTTCATCTGCCAGGGTTCTTCTGTGTGATGTGCTCAATGCAAGGTTCTGTCTGGGCTCCATGCACAGAACAAGCATCTTGCTGCACTGATGTGGGGCCAAGAATAAGCCAAAACACCCTGCCCCACAAGCAGGCTTGCTGGCATGCACCCAGTGCTAGCTTAAATGTCCCACAGCATGAAAAAAAATGCTGTATCCAAAAAATAAGCCACAGTCAACCTGAGTTGGTCATCTGACTAGCAGACTGCACCTGCGGCCTGCAGCACCTGTACTAGCAGACTGCACCTGCAGCACTAAATGTAGTCTCAAAACAAATATTTGAGTCGTAAGAGTAGCTTGGTCAGTGAGAATCTCTTGGAAGCATCATTGGGGAGGAGATAGGAGAAGCAGGGCCTCCCAAAGCCAAATTCTCCACCAGAGTATAACTGCTTGTAATAGTGATCAGCTGTTTCCAGGACAGTCCCACCTGCCAGTAAGTTGGTCGTTGTTGTATTATTTATTTTTGCTGTTGTTAGACAAAAGGGTAGAAGCAGTGGGGTGCATGTACTTGGGAGGAGGCCTTGCTTAACTTCAGACTGTGTTGGACAAGGATAATTTCTTTCATCCTGCTCTCATAGCCTCGAATACTTTGTACCCCGTTTGTTGAAGGGCAGGGAACAAGTGACATGCCCCCCAAGTTCTTCTAGCTGGACTGAGTAAACATCTGTAGAGCTTCACTCTTTCCTTCCCATCTCCCTGTCATATCAGTGTGATGTTCTCATTTGCACCTGACTCTGTCCCCTGCACAGGACCAGGACAGCTCTATAAAGGTGTTTTCTGGCGTCTTTGCTTTTCTTTTGCACAACCTGATGTCAGGATCACTCCTCCCAGTATGACCAGAGGCTGACATGAAAATGCCACGTGCTACCTCCAGGCAAACTCTGTGATCTCAGACACGCAGGAGCTGTGCTTGGCAGTGGTGGATTGGAACAGCTTTGCTGCCAGGTAGCCCTGGGTACAGCTGGTTCAGGGAGGTGCTGCTCAGCATCCTGCAGTCTCATCCATCCTCATCCCAAATGCAGAGGGTGCACACAGGGTGCTCTCAGCCCTGCCCTCCACCCCTCAATGACTCCTGCTGATGTTCAGGGTGCATGAGGACAGGGAAGCAAAGCAAGGCGCCTGGCTGTTGATTTGTGTCTCCTGTCGAAGTTGTGTTTAAAGGGATTGTTTTATAGTCTGCTGTATATATTCTCCTGCAGTTACTGACCTTGCCCTTGCCTTTGCATTTATGAAAAGAAGGCAGTACATGGTTTAGGACATTGTATGTTGTCCTGGGCGCTTGGAGTACAACTGGGCATCCCTTATGCTGAGATGGATCAGGCTTTCGTGTGTCCTTTGATTGCTAATCTGACTTTTTTAACAGCTGCAAAGGCCAACGATGGCTCCTGAGTCCTTCCTCACAGATATCTCATTAGCAAAAGTTCAAATACAGAAGCAAAACCAAATCTCCAATGACTTGAGATTTTTTGGACTTTCCAGTGGTGGTCTTCCTTCATTTACTGAAAAAGTATTATAATAATCTTTCCAGCACTGTATATATTATGTATAGAAGACATCATTACTAAAAGTACTGTAGGTGAATTGTTCTGTCAAATTTATATCTTAAGAACATTTTTAGCTGTTTTCTACATCATAAGAATGGAGGTAACATGCTGAATCTGTATATAAACCTTTTGTACATTAAAAAGTAATTTTTTTTCATAACTCATTGTGTCTGTTGTTTTTTCTTTTTATTGGCAAATGGTGATTGGTCTTGGTCTGTCGTTACCACACCAACACAGTCAGTTGGACTCTGGTGCTGCTTAGCAACAGCTGGTGAGGAGCTGGTAGAGCAGGTGTGTGATACAGCACAGATGTGGAATGTTCTTGCCTTGAAGAGCTTCCACTTAACAGTGAGATGGAGGTGGCAGAAAGAGAGGCAGCAAGGTCAGTGTGTGCTGCTGTTTCCCAGGTGTCTTCCACTGCCTCTCAGCAGAGGTGATTTGAAGGACAATAGTGCAGCAGGGGTCGTACGGGAGAGGGGCTCAGAGCAAGGGCTGGACAAATTTGTCAACCAGATTTATCATAAAAATGGCTTGTTGACTGACTTGGTCATTGTCCAAAAGGAGACAGAAATAGGACAGATTAGCAGAGCTGTGATGAGCCATGACAGTGGCAAATTGAATATTGGGTTTGGAGAAAGGAGAAATTAATCTGTGCATTATGTATGTGATAGGAGGCAATTATAGGGTGAGCAACTGATAGATAAATCAGTTGTGATCTAGTTAGAGTCTCATCCAGCTCCTTGATGAGAAAGATTTAATTTGGCTGCAGCAAGAGTTAGCTCAGCTACTCAAGAGGCTGATTTTCAACTTGTTTTTGTGGAGGTGGGTTGGTGTGCACAGGGCTAGGGCATTAAGGGAGGGTGAGGAGGCTGTTCACAGGTGATCCTCATGGGCACAGCAATGAGTTTAGAATGAAAGCTGCTGAGCAAAGCAGTTGGCCAGTGAATCAGTGAATTACACTTGGTGCAAATGAACCAGCAGTTTCATGCAGAAGCAACTGAAAGGGATGCACTCCTTTTCCTCTCTGTGGGATCCCTCCTGAGCTGATTGGCAGAATCAGGTATGTAGAATCAGGTACATCACCTTGGATTCCTATATATGGGATGAATCCTCTGGGTTCCTTCAAAGTCTGTGGCAAGAGATTGGCACATCCCTTTTGTGAAATGAATCTCTCCTGTTTTAGACACATGGAATGGGGTGGACTTTTCCTCTGAAAGACATGTGTCTCTCTCTCCTCGTTGATGACAGAGAGACCCCAAACAGCCAGTTTAGATGCCTTCTCCAGTAGGGGCAAGGTGAATCCTGTATTCCTGTGGATCTCTTACACCAATCTGGTCCCCCTCAGCATGGGCGAAGGCCGATTCAGTGAATGTATTAGTGATCCTGTTAGCCTGTAACTATTGGATAAATATCACACCCCTCTGTACTGTCCAAGAACTACAGAAATCACAAGACAAATGCAGAAATATTATTAAAAGGAAATTGTTCAGATCTTTTCCATTGGCAAGAGGCTTTGGAGACAGATCAGCTCCTACTGCTTTTCTACATCAAACACTTAAAAGTAGGTTTCTAATCTAGATCAAATGCTGCTTTTAGCTGGTGTTTCTCTTCAGAGTTCAATCAGAGCACACCTCTGCCAGTGTGAGAACATATTTATTACTTAAACTGGGGTAAGATTTCCTAGGAGCCCACCTGAGGTCATGTACCAGCATGTGCATTTTTACTGCTTTACCATCCTGGAATAAACAAGGAACGAAAGGCTCATTGCTCCAATTGTAAGCAAGTAATAACCCTTCTGCAACAAATGTTGTTTATAAGCCAGAGCTTGGAGTTTATACTACTGTGGCAGCTGCATAATATTCAATTAACCTTCTTTTTAATCAATCATATCCCTTATGAAAACAAACCATCCTAACAGGTCTGATTCTGACCTTCTTTGGTGAGTGTTAACCTCACTCCACTCCCAAAACCAGTGGGAGCATAGGAAGAGTAAGATCCCGCTCTGGGTAAAAACCATCACAGCTCTTTAATATTGCACTAATATCTCAGGTTTTCCTGGAGGGGAGAAAAAAGCCCATAAAAGCTACTGTTGCTGGATCTGATTGCACTTACTGAGTACAGAGTCATTCCAACAGCTCTTTATTGCAGTGGTCTCTGTAGGGATGACATAGGGGCTCTTGTTCTTTACGAGCTGTTGGATCTACTTGGAAGCTCATACGTGTGGTAAACAAATGGTGTGTTTTATATTACTGGAAGGACAATTTATGACCAACCAAGGCCTCTTGCAGACAGCCATTTAACTTGTAAGTAAAATGACCTAACACTTAAGAAATTTAGAAGCTACAAAACAACCCATGTTGTGTCCAGTACACTTATTTCCCTTTGATTTATGCTTCATGTAAAACTTGAAATGGCCATATTAAAAATGTTTGTTGTAAAAAAACAAAAAAAACCACCTGAAAACAAAGCAATGTTTTCACATATGCTGAGAGTTTGTGACTACTGTTGCTTCTTCCAACTGCACCAGCACTTCTGATTCATAACTTGGGTCCCTTTGCCTCCCTATTTCTATTTTCCCTGCATTGACCTGTCAGGCAGATATGTAGGGGGCATGGTGGCATGCCTGCTGTCACCTCTGGAAGAGCTGCTGCACACAAATACAGTGCATTTACTGGAAACATCTCTCCAAGTGTCAGTGGCTTACTAAAAAGCAAACTCTGTGGCTGATAGCTTTGCCTGCCAGAGCCTGTTTTACCATCCCACCTTTACTGTCATGTGTATGATAGTATCAGCAGACAGCAGAAGGTGTAGCAAGACACCACAAAAGGCAACTTCTGCACCAAAAAACAGGGAATGGGACTATATAAATCTATGATCTACGTTCCTCTGTCTAGCCTTAACTCTTACTGAATACAGCCTAGGATAGTCTTCATAGAAAAAAGTTTAAGGAAGCACTTTGAAGCAGAAGCTTGGTCTGATGCTCTGAATGTCTTCTAAAGGACTCTGTCTTTCCCTTTCTCCATTCACTGTACAGAAAGAGTACAGATGAAGTCAGCCTTCACAAATGTCCCCTCTCTCCCCTGTCACTATCCCTTTTCTGTTCCTCTTTGGGAAGGACCCCGGAGTGCTCTGCCCATACAAACATCTTCTCTGCCAGGCTTTGACAGACAGACATTTTTTGACTTAGGAACACGAGGAACAGCTTTCCTGACACCTGCAGAGTGAATCATGCAGAAGAAGAGCACACATTTCACAGCTGGATGTTGGCCAAAGCACCAAGGTTTGTGTTACAGTGTGGTGGTAGTGGTTAAAATAGATCAATTGAAATGAGGAGAGCAGCAGGGAAGGAAGAAAAACTCTGGACAAAGCAGGGCTAATTTTCTTCATGGCTTTGTATCTCACAGTATGTCTTCCACTTGGAAAATTCCATGGGCCATGAGGTGTAACTGGCCATGACAAAAACAAAACAAAGAAGTGATGCTTATGGGGGTGTGAGAGAGATCTATTTTTGAAGAATTTAAATCTATAGAGCATCACATAAAGGACTTCTGGAGCAAGAACACCATTTTTAGCTCTGTTACCTCTTTTTCCGACTCCTGTGTTGACCAGTGGTGCAAGCAGCCATCCCCTGAGAAGGTGCTGTGACCAGAGAGCTTCAGCCACCTGCTCCCATGTAAATGAGCATGGCAGTGACAGCAGCCCAGGAACGCAGCTGGGATGGATTTGCAGCAAGCTTGGAAAGGAGCTCCAGCCCCAGGCCTGCAGTCTGTAGGTGGGCTGCCCCTCCCTTTGGCAGCACCAGCATCCTGCCCTTGGCTGTAGAGCTCAGAGCAAAGGCACTCCCAGGCTCTGCTGCTCAGCCAAGCTGCAGGAAACAAACATGATTCTCCCTTTCTGCCACTGTTACTGTATAGCACCAACCTGGTAATCTCCAGGTGGCTTCTCTGGGCCCCTTTCCCAACTGGCAAAGCAGCCCTCTGAGAAGGTACCTGCCTGCTGCACTTACCTGTCTGAATGGCATCTGAACAAAGTGTCTCCACTGACTCAAAACTGATGTATTCTCTCTTTTTTTTTTTTTTTTTTGAGCAAAATGTCTTGATGCAAATCGTTTAACCTCTGTGTCACTCATCAATAATGACGATAAGTGAAATTCGATGAAATGCACAGAGGATTAAACATCACTCCAGGCACTCTGAAAGGGGGCGGCGTAACCATATCTGGGAGATCTTAAGGAGGGGTGAGAAAATGGGTTTTGCTCTGCAGTCCAGAAGGCTGAACACCCTGTAGCAGCAGCCCCAGCTGCAGAGGGTGCTCCACGTGGTGATGGTAATCACATCCTGCAGGACAGTGAATTTTCCTCCTTAGCAGCCATCCAAGAACCAAACAGGTCTCACCTTGCTCCAGGAGCTCCCAGGAAATGATTGCTTGTCTCAGCAACGTCAGGAGATCTGTCAGAGAATGTGAAAAATGTTTTCAGGGAATAGAAACTGGGGCTGAGCCAGGCGAAGGTTTCTATTTAATTGGAAAAAAGAAAATAGATCCCAGCATTTCCATCATTAACTGGAAATAAGTAGGAGCATTTTGAACAAATCAGCAGTGGTCTATGTGTTGAAAGCACCAATGACACCAATGTGTTTGAGAACCTTTTTCTTAGAGATGAGAGCCAGCTTTGTTGTCACTGAACACTTCCAAAAAATGGTCTGTATTTGCCCAAATTATGAGGGAAATTTATAACCTGAACCCATTCAAATGCTTTTCCAAAATTTAACACATACTAATAATACGTCAACAACTTTATCCTAAAAACCCTCCAGCTCTAAACCTTTAATTTACAAGAGCATGGGCCTGAGACATGACTTCTCAAGTAGTCTTGTACAAAAGTGACATCAAAAAGATTTTCAACTAAACTATTATCTGCACATTTCTTCAATAATGTTTTAACTGTCATTTATGTTTTTTTTTTTTAAAAAAGGAGATTTATTATGCAGAGATATGGGCTGGTTTCATCACAGGTGAATCAGTACCAGTAAAAGTTAAGTCTCTAAGGAGCTCACATGGAGTTGTTTTCCACTCCTGATCTTTCTACAGAGTTGTTTCACTTGCAAGAAGTTGGGATTGAGCAGATCTCACAAAAGAAAAAGGTGTAAAATAAAGGGGTGAGGCCCTTTTAGATTAGCATCATCCCTCCTTTTAACAGGAAAAACCACATTTTTAGTGGTGTTCAAAAATATTCCAGATAACACACAAAATACTGTACTATGTTACAATTAGATTAACTGAGGTAAAATCTCTTTCCCAGCCCTTATTTAAGTGGTGAGAAAGTCCTTCAGGCAAAGCACTGGCCCCTAGATGTTCCAACAGATTCAGCGGAGCTTAGAAATGACTTTTTTGTGAACACAGTGAACAAAAAGGGTATTTTCTCCCCTCAGAACAAACCCCAATGACAGAGAGGATGAGGTTTATTATTTTAATACCTTTAATACCTTTAGTGCTACTGAAAAAAAATTACATTTTTTTAATAAAAATATCAGGAGAACCATTGGGGGATTGCAATTGTAAACTGGGTCTTGTGTGCATGTAACACTTCTGTGCAAGTGTTCTCTCTTACAGTAAATGAAAACTACTCAAATTAGGGGGAAAGATCCTCAAATGACCTGGGTTTCTTTTAGTCTTTTGTTTTTTCTTAAGACAACAATTTTGAGCCTACCATTTCTCACAGTTAGAGCACAGAGCAATAGCACTCATGGGCAAAACTAGTTCAGCCTCTGTCTCACAGAGCAACCTGCTGCTTCCTTTAAGACTGGGCTGATTTTTTGAGTTTTCCTACCACATCTTGGAGTTCTTGTTTTGGGGTTGGGTGTTTGGGTTTCTTTATTTATAAACTTGCATATATTACTTTTGTCTCAGGGAAAACTCCCACTTTACGTGGAAAATAGCCTTTGTCCAAGCTGGCGACCAGCAATGGGAAGAGAACAAACCAGCTTAGTTTAGGTCCAGGGTCCAAACAATGCCAGTCATGGGTGTGTGTCTTCAATGGAGAAGTCAAAGCTTTCCATCCATCTCTCCAACTGCAGAAATCCAGCTCAGAACACGAAATTCCTGTGAAGAATGTAGCACCTATTGAGAAAAGTCTTCTTTTTCACTGGAAGAGTTTTAATGAGAGGCACAACCATGAGCATTAGAGAACCACAGAATCATTTAGGTTGGAAAAGACCTCAAAGATCATAAAGTCCAACCATAAAACTAACACAGCCAAACCCACCACCTAACCATGTCTCAAAGCACCACATCTACACTTTCTTTGAACACTTCCAGGGACTGTGATTCCACCACTCCCCTGGCAAGCCTAGCCTATTCCAATGCTTCACAACCCTTTCAGTGAAAAAATTTTTCCTAACATCCTATCTAAACCTCACATGAAATGCAGCAGAAAGCAGACAGAGAAGCAGGAGTGGGTCTGATCTTAGTGGCAGGAATGACAAGCTGCATCCACCGAGCAGCACTGAGTAAGTTGCAGAGCACAGGGTGTGACACCAACACCCTGCAGCCCTCGTAGTGTGCTCAAGGTCACACTCAAAGACAGCTCAGCATGTGCTCCATGGGTCAGGAAGCAGGACATGGAGCAAGCCCAGTTGTATGGGACATTTAAAAGACCACTGGAATGTATTGGAGGCACAATGACTTTGGGCAGGTTTTTTTGGCAGCCATAGGAGATTATTTTTTTTGTTTTGCAATGTACCGGATGAGACAATGTGGGTACCATCAAGGCTTCATCTCATTTAAAAGTTTATTTTAATGAAGTCACAATAAGGCCTCCAGCTGGAAAGGTTATTTATTAACCTCTTATTTACAAATTGAGCCCTGATTTGAAAATTAAGGCATTGTAATTTAATATTAACCCACATGTCAGAAAATAATGAGACAAACTACAGGGAAAATTGCATTCCATATTGCAAAAGACCCATTTTATTTATAATGACCAGGATTACAAGTCCTGCCAACACTGATGGATCATACTTTAAAAATCTTGATAGCTCATTCATTTCTATAATTATATTTATTACAAATTAAATAAGTTGCGGACACCCTTGATATACAAAGAGACAAAATTAATTTGTGAATCAGTATTAATCTGTCATCAAACTAAATGAACTCCCTTTCTGGCAGTCTACTGAATATAATGTACTGTACCAGACTCTACTCAGGACACGAAAGCAGTGAAACTGCAAGTCCAAGCTGTTGAAGGAACACCTCTTCAACTGGATGTATGTGATTTCTCAGTATGGCTTTTAAACCGAGAGATTAGACCACAATAGAAAACTTGCCTGACCAACTTCTGGAAAGCAAAACAAAGTCTGGTGTTTCTGATCACATCTGTTCTTTGCCTCCACTCAGGTCAGTAGTAAGATGCAACATGCAGCTCCTGAGCACTTCTCCCGTGACCCCTATACCTACATCACGCTGGAAGCTGAAAGGCTGATACATTCCTGCTTCCTTTCCTGGCCATGCAGGTCCTGAGGCCCTGGGACAAACCCCTGCACTGTGGCAGCAGTGAGATATTTGTGCTGCACATCAGCCTGAGCACCACAGGAGATGCTCACTCCCCTCGGCCCAGGGAGAAAGGGAATGCTCAGATGCTCCTGGATGAGATTCCAGACCTTAATGCTCAACAACTGCCACGGTGGTTAGCCAAAATCTGTACCCATCTGCTCAGGGGTTTTGTGACTGGAGATGAGTTCTGCCAGCTTCAGGAGAACTCAGGCTTTCCTCCAAAGTATAAATTTGGAGAGGGAAAAGGAAAAAAAAAAGGACAAAGACACAAAGACTCAATGTTGTGCTGCAGGTCAGAGCACATAGTCCCGGTGGACACAAGAAAAGATGGGTGGTGGCTGTATGTCCCTCCCTTTGCCTACACCATTCCTATCCCAGCATCATCCAGACTCAGTGCTGACAAACTGACAAATGCTTGGGCTGCTCCTCTGCTAAATATGACATGACTCATCCTAAGGCAGCGGAAGTTTGTTTGTGGAGGAGGAAATCATCCCTGTGTTTACAGACTTATTATTTTAAAATTTCCACTGTATTATCTCACCCCCCTTCCTCTTGAGTTAATCATCATCAACACCCCTTGTGTTCATCATCTCAAAGGCAAATTTTCAATTCTAGCAGGTTGGATCCCATCTAAAACTGGCCAAAACAACTGAACTCCCCTGCCATAATATGCTGATCTCTCCATGTCATTTAGCAGCTAGGATCAACTAATAAAGTGTAAGATGTAGAAATGTCATTCAGAGTTACCTACCCGTAACTAAATAACTTTGTAATGAATGAAAGGCCATTTTGAGCTGCTGCCTTAAAGACTAACTCCATCTCCATAAAGAAAGAAATATGACTCAAGCAGAGACAGCCTGCATGTGGCATTAACAAACCCTCTTTGTGTTTCTGTAGGAAAGACTGACACCAAGTGAGTTGTGTGCTTGCGTCATCTTCACCTTATTTTCCTTTAAAGCTGATGACTCCACCTCAAAATATTCCTGCAACTTTAGGTCTGCTTCCAGGGAGCAGGTGGGCCCCTTCACTATGAAATAGAGAGCTCAATAAGTATTTCTGAGCTCAAAAAATTGTCTCATATTGACTTCAGCTAGAGAACAAGAACAGTACCTGTTTTAGTAATATAACAGTAATTAATTCTGTCTGTTCATAGAGGAAAAACACAGTGTTGCCAGAAGAAATAATTTATACATCTTTATATGACAGTGTTTTTCCATTCACCTTTTTTTGGAGCATTTCCTTCAAAAGACATTAAGCCCATACATTACTATTTAAAGAGCTTAATTCAACCCAGGCAATAATGACGCATAAATATTCATGATTTTGTTTTAACATTAAAATAACATCTGTTTCAAAACATCTGCAATCTGTTTTCAATGCTTCGGTAACATTTAAATTAACTGTAACTAATACAATAAACCACTATTAGGGATAATGATAATGAAGGATGCCCTATTAAGAGACATGAACAACATGGAACTGAATGAAAAACAAAACAGGGGGTGGAGGGAATGAACCCAATGGTCAGATACCAAAGCTCCTTGGAACTTAAATCCACCATTATAGGAGGGTTCCCTGCATGCAGGGCTATTGTTTAACCATCTCAGCTGCTGCATCTCTGCTCTGCTTTGGTCTTGTTCACATTTCCACTGCTAGAGCAGTAATTTATGGTGGAGGCAGTGTGATTACTTTTAACACCAGGGTGGAAGGGAGACACTGTCTCCAGCTGAGGGGGCCCACAAAGTATTTCTGAGCTGAGAAAGCAGCTCACAGTGTACTCAGGGCTCTCCCAGCCAGATGTGCTTGACCAGTCTGTTAACCACTCACCCACGTCCCCATCCCCAGCGAGTGCTGATGGCCGGTGACTGTGCTCACGTCTGTGCCATGCTCCAGGCCATGGGGTTAACCAAAATTATTAACTTCTCCCCAGAAGGGGCTATTGTTTTCTGCTGCGATTTCTCCCTGTGGCCAAGACAGATGAGGTCACTGCACATCTGTATATCGTTGCAAGGGTGAAGGTGAAGGTCGAAGGAAGGGTCTCATCCTCTGCCGGTGGGCTGACACTTGGCACTCACCTCCGTGAGACCCACATGGACCTTGCGCCCACAGCCCCCGGCTGGGAAGTTTTATTTTCATGGAAAGTCTTGGTGGGTCACCGCTCATAAATTAAAAATTATATTTAAGGGGTTTTGTGACTTGTTGAGGTTTTTTTAAGCCAGCCCTTCCTCTTTACTTCTCCCACTCCCTGACAAAAAATCCAGGAGGCATTTCTAATCACCTGGACACAATGCAAAAGGCAAAGGACTATAGCAGCTGGTTTTGCTCTTATCTGATGATTTCTTTAGAAATTAGTTCTATGTTAAAATAATTTTTTTCAGTCAAAACAAAGCCAGGACTTGCCACACATCTGTACAACCCTAATGCAGATGTTTAAGTGGTTAGAGTGACATCTCTATACATAAAATGCCCAGGCAATCTAAAGAGACCATTGCATAGGTACAAACAGCTCCAGGGACAGCCCTGGAGGCTGTTCATCCTGTTGGCCTGAGCACTGCACCCCTGGCACACACACCCTGCACCCTGGCTGTGCTCCCAGCCCCTGGCACCGGCTGGACCAGGTCCTGGCGGGCCACCACGGAGCCGTGCCTCTCTGCCTTTCCAGCAGTGGCAGTAGCCTGTGGAAAGCAGAGCATAAATCCAAACCATTTAAAGTGTGATTAAGACTTCCCCTGATTACTGCTCTGCATGATATTGAATGCTTCGGCTGTCGGTGATTTATTGAAGCAATATATAATATGCTGCATTCAGTTAACAGTCCCCATCAAGCACAATCTAGCTGAATAAAAAAAAAAGTCAGAGAGAGAGAGTGTGTGTGCTTTAAGAGGAAATCTCCCTGGATTTAAAGTAAATTGAAATATGCTCATGGTAATCTGTGTCCAAAGCTTTTAGCACTTTAAAAAGTGCCAGTTGCTAATACCACTGGCTAAAATCAGCATTTCTTCAATCGCTAATGGTCCCAGTGCCATCCTCACCCAGTCATTCCCTCCACTACCACCAACTGGCTCCTTCACCACTTTTACTTTTTTTTATTATTATTTCTTTTTTTTTTTTTTTTATTCCAGAGTGACGTTTCAGGTTTTTTAGCAAAGGGACAGCTGTGCCACAGTGTTTTTTGTATCACCACCAGCACAAAATCAGAGCAGAGGAGGTAAAACTGGAGGTAACTGTAGTCTGAAAGGGAATAAACTGAGGCTGTCAGTAAAAGGAAAAAAAATAAAAAAGAAAAAACAGCAGTATAAGCACTCAGCATAGTTCCAGTACTTTAAATGCTTCAGCTTTAATAGCAGAAGTAGCTATTAGTTATGCAGGGAAGAGGTTTATTTATTTTCATATATGGTACTTAATGTATTACTGCTCCTTTAGGATCTAATTCGATGAGATACCTCCACAGTGGGCTAATTTTGAGGCGTCATCTTCAATTAACACTGATCTCAAACACAAGCCTTCCAAAATAAGGTGGCTGGCTTAGAAATTATAAGATTATAAATAAAAGGTTTTATTTGACATTTCCTTTTGAGAATCCATGCCTCCAAGTTGTTGTGTACCTTTTTTTTTCCCCATGAAGGCATAAACTTTGGAAATTACTTTCTGAAACCAGCAAGAATGAAAGCAGCTACTCTCACAAAAACGCCCTTACTCCACAGCCTGGGGCTTTCACAAAACCAGATATAATGCTCAGAAATCATAGGTTTTTCAGTGCACCACTCAAGCTTCAGGAAAACAAAAGTGGCACCTGAAAACACACATGGGATTTGGTTCAGTTTCCATTCTTCAGTTTCTAAACCTGATTAAACAAGCCCAGTACCGACCCTGATACTGATGACAAGGACTTTGCTTTGGCTCTGACCTTTTCCACAGAAGTTGCAGAGCTGTTTTTGTGCACTGCAGCAGAGATCTGACTTACAGTCAGTGTGTGATGGACATTGGTGCCCATGCACATTTCCCTCTCAGAGAATGAATGGTTCAGGTGACAAGGGAACATTCTTGGCATTGCCCTGGCTTAACTGGCAAAGAGTGAGACTTCAGCTCATGCCTTTAGCTGTTCTTCATTCTGGATGCCAGAGAGACATCTTCCATAGAAACTGCCAGGAGAGAGTCACTGGAACAGGGTTCCTTCCCTCTTGTTAGCTGAGACCTCAAGCACACAGAGTTTGGCTGCTGAGCTCTAACATCTCTAAAGTACACACTGACAAACAGTTCTCTTTTTTTCCTGCAGTTAACGTGGATGCATTTAGATGGGAGCAGCAGAAGTGCAGCCCTGACCTGAGTGCAGGCACATGCCAACTGTTGAGTTCTTGCTTCAAAGCCCCAGAGCCCTTGAGCTTCTCTGGAAAATGTCTGCCAGAATGTTTTAGCCTGGGCATCATATTTTCCCTTAGTCTCACTCTAACCAATGTCATCAACATTTTAGCTTGAAACTTTCCAAATTTAACTCAGCCCAAGGTGTGGACTGTTGAAAGTGTGGCAAAGTTGTAGACTCCTGGGTCTTCAAACAGGAAGACTCGAGGCAGCCTTGCAGAGAGCTGGAGTTCCCAGCTCTGCTGAAGAGCTGAAACATCATATGCCTCCTGAAACCCAGAGAGGTATCACCAGCCCAGAGCCTGGCACTACAAACCTCAAAAATGCAGTAGCAAAAGTATTGCTATTTCTCAGCCCAATAAAGCAAAAAATGCATATGCAATAAATTGCCTTTTTTTGTTGTTTTTTTCACAGTTTGATTATCCGTCATGATAAGACATTACTTAAAGCAGTGGTGACACTGTCTAATCATTCTTGTGAAATATAGACTTCTCTCTCCACTTCAGACAGAGCCAACATTAATACACATTTATGCAAAGCAGAGCTGGAGCTGTCAGGGGCTAATCTTTACAAGTATGATAAATGATGTTTATTTTCAGTGATGGAACGAAACACCCGGGCTGACAATAATTGTAATAAAAAGGACAGATCAACTTCTATAAAGTGATTGAATTACCAGTCTATTGCATTAATGCCTGATCTTGGCTCTGTCATAAACCTGCTTTAGGTTACCAATGACTGCACATTAGGAAACATCCACCTTCAAATCGACACCCTGCCCTTGACCTGTGGCAATGCAGGAGAGTCACTGCTGGATGCAGGGTTTGGCCATCCTTACTTCACATTTGCTTACAGTAAAGTAATGTTTCCTCCTCTTAGGCCAAAAAAGCAGCAACCTGTCTCTTAAGCCTTGCAAAAAAGTTTCAGAATCTCAGCAGCTGCACACACATCCTCCACACACGCTGCCTGAGCTCCCACATGCAGAGATGCCAGCACTGAATTTAGTGCCTGCAGTGCAGGTCAGACTCACCAGCATCCACAGGGACCAGAATATTGATAGTGGATCACCAAAGTCCCCTTGAAGCAAAGGAATAGAAAGAGGTCAACCTTCCCCACCTTCCTGGGCAAATGGATGCTACCACTAGATTTTCTGTGATTTCCCTGGATGTGACATGAAAGAAAAATAAAAGGAACTTGAAGTCTCATCATCCAGGGAATGATCAAAACCTCCCATGAATAACTGAGTCAATTAATTGCTTTGTAATTAACTCCATCATAGAAAGTACAAACAGCTTCAGTTTTCAGAATGAGACACATGCTCTAGGAAAAAGAAGGAAAGAGAAAAATGGAATAAAAACATACAGTTATATCTATGTATGTTTATAAAAAGATTCATGCATCTACTTCCCTGGATTTCCCTTCAGATTGGATTTCTGACATAAGACTAAAAACTGAATAGGAAAGGTGAAATTTAGGTTCATCAACAATCCTTTACAAAACAATATTCTGGAAACACTTTCTTTCAGGTCAACTGAAGTATTTATTTGCATTTTTTGATTATTTATTTTCTGTTCCATGCCATTACGTTTATATTTAACGTATATTTCATATTTTGAGTATTCCATGTTTCTATTCCAGTCTGGATTTGTATAGTATTATTCTGTTTTGTAATTCATTTTGCATTATTTCATGTAAGAATTTGTACTCTGGTATACATTAATGCACAGTGGTGCCAAAGAGAAGGCATTTGAGACTGAAAACTTGAGATGTGCCATTCTGACAGCTGGCTGCTGACTGCTCTGAATTTATTGAAATGAGTTATTCTGATTTTTTTTTCCCTAAACTTAAGTTTGTCCGAATTGACACACTCCCATGGGGATGGCTCAATTTTAGCAGAGCAGCGTTTTCTGACAGCAAACACTAAGCAGGAAACTTCCAACCTTTCTCAGCTGCTTATTTGTCAGGGTATGGGCGTGTGTGCTGTGCCCCAGGGCAGGACCCCACTGGGACTGAGAGCTGATGACCACAGCTGGGCAGCCAGAGCAGGGATCACAGCCCAGCTGTGTCCTACAGCCCTGCTGCTGCTGGAAGGGTGATGACGCTCCTGAAGGTCCTAACAGAAAGGGTTATGATTTTGAAATAATATTTTTAAAAAGTAAATAGATCTGATCTAGAGAGTTTGCTGACTTGAAGAGCATCTCCTGCATGAGTTTTTTCATGAAATAAACTTAATTTCTGCTGGATCTGTTCCTAGCACTGCTGTCACAAGGTTTCAGCCTCTGCAGACGTACCTGCAGTCAGGAATGTGATGGTCCAACATGCACTGTGGCTTCTGTGTGCAGACCTGGGAACATCTGGGAAGCCACTTATATGGCAGGTTCCTGGGAGAGTCCTTCAGCCATGGGGAGAGAGGAGGAGGGTGGGTAGCTGGACTTGCTTATTTGCTGGTGCTACACAGGGGCTCGAGGCTGGAGACAATTCTGATCAATGGGTCAGGGACAACACATACATGAGAGCAAATATTCCTTGTCCTGCACTGCAAAGGGCAGTGAAAGCTGATACCTCAGGTGCCTTTTTCTCCTCCCATTTCCCACTCTGAACACTGAGATTTTCTAAATACTCCACTGTTTTAATTATTAAAAGGGGGTTATGTGCATTTGATGTGCATCTCATAAAGAGGGCAGGAACCTCTAAATTACATCATACCTCAATTTTACATGTCTCATATATTCTACATGTCACTATATATTCTACAGGGTGAAGTACTGTCAGAGTGAAAGTCAACCTCATTGGCAGCTAAAGATTTTTTCTCCCCAGACAGCAGTGAGAAAAGATTCAACACAAAGTCCTGACCGTTCAGCACTGCCTGTGTCTACACTTTGATGTCAGAAATGCTTGAGGGCTGAGTCAGAAGAGCTTTAGCTGCTTCTGTCATATCCCACACATCAAAAAGACATGTAGGGGTTTGTTGTCCCGTCCTCCAATAATATCAGCAAGACACTTGGCACCTCAAAGTATTGCTGACCCCAAATGTGCTGGAATTCATGAGCCAGCTATGCAAAGTGCACATTTTAGCTAAAAGAAAGAAAAAAGCATTTATTTTTGAAGCCATGTGTTTGAGATTTCCCTCTTTAATAGCTCAGTATTTCTGAGTGCACTGCAGAGTGCAGAGAAAGCCCTTGACAGACAAGGGGGCAGGAGCAGCCAGGCTACTGCTCCCACAGCTTTGCCCAAAACAGCCTGACCCACTCACATTCCAAAAGTTACTGGTCCAAACAGACTTGGTAAGTTTTACCTGAGAGAAGGAGGAAGGTCTTGGATAAGCTGCTCCCCCAGCAGTGATGCAACAACCCTGGAAAAAAGAATATAGAATATGCTGAGTCAGAAGGGATACAGCAGGATTATTGAGTCCAACTCCTGACCCTGCAAAAGACATCCCAAGAATTCCACCATGTGCCTTATAGAATTGTCCAAACTCTTACTGAGCTCAGACAAGCTTGGTGCTGTGGCAACTTTCCTGGGGAGCCTGTTCCAGTATCCAAACACCCTCTGGGTGAAGAACTTTCCCCTAACATCCAACCTAAACCTCCCCTGACTCACCTTCCTGCCATTCCTTTGAGTCCTGTGCTTGATCAGGAGGAGACAAAACACAGAAAGCTCCTCCACTGGCACAGCCCCAAGAAGGGCATAGCACTGCACCACAGAGCAACCGTGGGAGAGAGCAGAGCCAGGGCATCAGGGTGTGGGTGCACTTGCTCTCAGGCACTGCACATGGAGGGGATGTGTGGGGCTTTTGCTGGGACTGCCAGAGCAGGGAAAGAGGCTTTGACACTCGAGAGGGTCAAAAAGCAGCGCCATCATAAAAACTGTGCAAACAGCAGGAACCTTTCTTTAATAAGTCTCCAGACAGATAAATCACAGCTTAAGGAGAGATTGCGGTGCTATTTATTAGTCATTTGTGCATGATTTGCTCACTCCATTGGTAGTGGAATTTCTTTTTTGGGTATTTAATTTTCATCAGAAATGATTTGTGTGCTGCACAGCGGTTCATACCGACACCACTGCTCTGCACAGGCACCTGTAACCAGCCACCTACAGACAGCTCCAGCCTCCAAGAAAAGTGCTGACAGTAACCTCCTAAAGGAGACGCCCCAGTGGTTAAATGCATCAACTTTCACATGTACCTTTCTTATTTTTCAGAGCTCTTAGGCTTCCTTGCATGGCTGAACAATACCCACCAGGTAGCACACACTCCTTTGAGCTGGGTTGCCTATTTCCAGCCATTTCCACATCTCAGTTTCATGCTGGAAAACAACATGCTGGGTGGTAATGGGTGATAAGGCACAGAATGAGAGAGTTAAAAGGCTGGTATAAGGAAGACAAAAATCATTAAACACCAACAAATTACTTTCTAGAAGACTGAGTTAAATGCCACCACAATTTGTACCTGCTGGTAATCTGAGGGGTTAAATCAAAGCTGAATTTTCTTCCTGTATGTAACATCCAGAAATAAAAGAGTGACAGGACTAAACTGACAGTGCAGAAGCACTAGAGCAGTTTTTGTTGTACAGGACAGATCTTGCTATTTGATGGTTCTCCAGAGCAAATATTCCCGGGTTTTGGAGAAGTAATTAGCTGTCTCTCAGAGATACACATTGTGGGACCTGATGGTTGGTTTCACTGCATATATGGTTGGGCGATTTTTACGTTCCCACTAGCAAGAGGTAGCAAAGCAAGATCTTGCATGGTTGCCAGAAGTTTTCAAGCTCTCCAGGACTGGCAAGAGCAAACACTACTTGGAACAGTTTAACTTACTTACAAACTAAAAATTATCTCTATTTCTTGTTTTTCTGATAGTTCAAGACATATTCACTCTTTCCCTCAAAGCTCCATTTCTCAGAAGCAGCTATTAACCAAAAGGTTTGGACTTTGGAAGCCATTAATTGAGAAGCATGAGGAACCCCAGAGTAAGGCTCTGCCCTCATGTAAAATCCACTTTTAACTTTATTCAGACACACAGAGAAATTCATTCCCCAGTCCCTGCCCAAGTCCTTGAACTTGCAAGAAAGACTAGCAGATGTTCATTAGTGCATTGGTAACTAGAGAATTGGAGGCACTTGTCAGCTCTGTGTGTGATGAATAAATGCTGGAAAGTTTCTGCTGGGGAATACTACTGGTTTGGGGCCAACTGGATGCACTCAGAAAAAGTGTGTGAGGGGCAGGGGAGTTATGACCAGCAGTTCCACTTTGTTGCTCCTGTTATTCATTTTAATTATAAGTGTTAGCTGCCAAACACCTGAGGGTATCTACCCCCTACCTAAACTTTAGAAATAGCAAATATTTGGGTGAGATTAATGATCTTTTCGAGGTTTAATAAAGATTCAGCTGCTGGTGGATGTGTGTATAATGTTCTCCTGCTCCCTGGCACCACAAGAGCCTGGACATCACAGTGACCCCATGGACCAAGAGCCAAGGAGAGCAAAGCTCACATGGGAGCACTGCAAGCACCAACGTCACACAAGGTCATAAAATGCTTTCCAAACTTTTCTTCAGGCTTGCATTTACCTGGCAAGTCCAGGATGTTTTTCTTCCCTGTAAACACCCCTCCAGAGCCTGAGCTTACCTCCAAAATCCAGCAAATATCTCCCATCCCTGGGCAGCTGTCACTCACATCGAGTAGTCTCTTTTAAAAGCATTCCTCGGCATTGAATTATGCTGCATGTTTTCCAGGCTGGGCTGGGGCTGCAAACAAGGTAACATCACAAAGAAAACTTCTGAGTTGTGCAAAGAAACAAAGGCTTGGTATTGGAGAAGCTGCTTCACTTTGAAAAACTCAACTACTTAAACACTTCTTGGTAAAGTCATTCAAAAATGCAACACTGGCCCAAGAGGAGAAAAGCCAGTGCTTCTCCCCAGGCAGCTGTGTGAGCCAGAGCTCTGTCTGTATGTGGGAGTGAGTAGCTCAGCTCAGTCTGTGAGCAGAAAAACAGCAGAGAGTGATCTGTTGGAAGCTGTCTCCACACACAGGCATGCAGACACACACACACACTCACAGAGCTTTGATATCTGGGTCTGACTCAATTACAACTGGCAAACACAAGGGCTAGATATGCTTGAGAACGATGCTTGACAAAACTATATCCCACAAAAGAGAACTTGGTTTCCCAGAGTAAAATAAAGCAGATAGTGGCCACATCTGGATTTCTTCTCACTCTCACATCAGTCTGCATTTCCTGCTTAGAACTGGGATCTCCCCAAGAGAGACTTTTCTTGTGGTATTTCTAGCTGGGACTGAACGCACCACAAATCTCCTGAGAAGGTCTTTCCTTCCAAGATTCATGGGCCAGAGGCTCATGAAGCACAGATAGTTCAGGGAAGTGATCAACTGTGTGGATGCTTTCCAAGCTCTCAGCCTTTTGGGGGGTCCAGTAGCACTCACAGGATAGAGGGTCCCCTCTCACCCCCTTCCCACCAGCACGGACACTTGACATCACAACTGTCTGGAAAGCTCCAAAGCATTACAAGGGAGACAAGAAGCAGAGCAGAGCAGGCAGGGCTTGGAGAGCTTCCTGGCTGCTTAAGGCCCTGCAGCAGGAACCTCAAAGCAGCTGGAAATACACCAAGAGCAGAGGATCACCAGCAAATCACCCACCTGCTGATTCCCATTTCGAGGGGACAGCAGTTTGCTCTGTTCTGGGAGGTGAGAAAAGTCCAGTGGGAGCCTCAGACCTTCCTTTGCAGGAAAAAAACCCTCAAGTCAACACGAGCTCTTCACTCTAGTCAATGCTGGTCTAATCCACCTCCACAGCACATATACCCCACTCTGTTGGTCTCTGGGTTTTCAGAAAAGGTAAAAAGCAGGCACTTTCAACAGCATCTAGTTGTTTGTGGGATACTCAGGACCTCAGTCCCCTATCTATAAAAAGAAGAGGGAGAGAGAAGCAGCCAGCATTTGCCAGCTTCCCTGGGATCTTGTGAAGATTAATGCATTAAAGAACAAAGTGTGTCAAGATTCTCCGTAGGAAAAGCAAGTTAGGTCAGTGTAGCACTGAGGAGGAGTGTCTTTCAACACAAGGCTTGTTTAGTCCATGTTGCTACTGTCCAAGGGAGGTTTGAAGGTTAAAATTAAAGCAGAACAAATGCATCTCTCCCTGTTCTCCAAAGAGGACTGTGCAGTGTGTGGTCATCAAGGAATGCTCTCAGGAACAGGAAGTTTGGAAACTATTGTGAAAACTGTGCTCAAGAAGAAGTGAAACCTACTGAATTCCCTGAGGAGCTTTTACTGCCAACCACTCAGAGTTGTCCTTGTGGACAGAGTCTGGTGGTTTCAGAGTTCTCTGCTCTTTGACACAAATACAAAGGCTGGAGCCACATAGTCTGAAAGAGCTCAGCCACCAGGTGTCAAATGTGTCCATCGTCTGCTTTGCTCTATTGTGGCTTCAGGGCAGCTCACACGGAGCCCCCCAAGCCCAGCAGGCCCTTCCTGGCACAAACTTCCTGCAGGGTTAGGGTTAGAGACACCTTTATTCTATAACCTCACTCCTCAAGCACACAACCCTCCTTCCTTCCACTTGATCATCCTTCAAACCTGAAGGCTTGCATCTCTGTTCTAAAGGAAATCTCACTCTAACAGTGTGTTTTGGCACAGTATGCACTGCCCAGGGTCACATCACATGGGGACTGTGGTTTCATATTTTAGCACGGGACAGTGAGGCTTCCAGGACCTCCCCCTTTCACATGAGGCAGCCTCTATTCCAGAATTGTGGAGCCAGCTGGCAGCTGAATGCCCTCCAGTTCAATCTGCAGCATCATGCTGCATGTTTGTTTTCCTTCTGGATCCATGACATGCATATTCCCAAAAGAGGACCTTTCTCTCCAGGCAAGTTAGTTCTCTATGTTTGGGCCTCCTTCAACTGAGGAAAAAAAAGCACCTAAAATTCAGGTCCACCATTTCTCGGGTTCTGCTAGGAAATGTTTACCATTATCATGAGCCTATCTGAAGAAGAGTGAGCTATTTCTATTTAAGCACTTATCCTAGACAACTCAGCACTGCCTCTGAATCCTCACGCAGTGAAAACAATCACCTCAGGGCTGCAGAAACCTTCAAAGGTATTGAAAGTGCCTTCAGATTGAAAGGCATTGCTGGCACTTTCAGCTGGGTCAGATCTCTCGTCGTACCCCATCCCAATCAAGACTGGTGTGCTTAGAAAAAAGTTATGAGCCAGTGTTGTGCATCCCAGTGCAGTGCTGGGACCATGAGCACTCCAGGATGAGACCAGCCCTAACTGCTGAGCTGCACAGCTTCCATTCATCCAGTTTGCCCAGAACTCCCTGCTTTCATGCTATCACATGCAGCTCATCCATCTAGACTTCAGATAATTCAAAGAAACATAGCCAGTGCTTCCATCCTCCTCCGAATTACCAAGGTATGCAAATATAAATCCAGGCAGGATCTTAGAGTGATGAGATCCTGACACCCTCCCCAGTCTGCAGCACCTGTCACCCTTCATCCTTTGAACTATTATTTTAGATAGTGCAAAAAATTCCTAGGGTGAAATGTGATACTCCAGAGCCAGGGAAGAGCTTGGAATGCTGAGGCTGCTGCCTCGCTCCTTGCCTCAACCTCTCAGTGGGGGCCCAGCTTTCACAAAGAAGCCTGGAAAGCACAAACTAAAGCAAGCAGGTACTGAAAATTCAAGCTAGTCTTTGATCTAGCAGGAGTCAAATGTTCTGGGTGCTGATCTGTGATTGTTTTATCACTTTGCCTGGATCTGCTGAGGCCGAACCCCAAGGAAGATTTGGATAATGGGGAAGAGCACACAGAAAATGTGTGCAAGGGGCAGAGGTAAGAATCAGGAAATACTGGTGTCTGAGTGCAGATGTGGGCCTCAGATATGCAATAAGCTATTGTGAAAAGGAAAAGCATTTTTCCTGCCCAGGGTGTAATGCAAAAGATGTCAGGGGCATCAAGTGCAGCAAAAAAGATATTTGAGTTAGACAGCAAGAAAATCTCTGTAAGGATAAGGGTAATGCAGACTGAGGGCAAGCTGCAGAATTACCTTATTAGAGCCATTTAAGCACTGGTCAGATGAATAAACACCTCTCTAGCAAGAGCCAGGTGTTTCTGATCTTGCTTTCAAGTGTGACTTCTTTTAGCCACTGCCACTCCTCTGATCTTTCAGGGTGTGGGAAAGGAGCTCAGGCAGTCATCTGGGACAGCTGTGAATCCCAGCCCTGGGCTGTCTCTGGGAGGACTGGAGATCTCAATAGGAAATCACCTTCTTGAGATGTCAGGACTCCTCCTGCCAACATTATTTTCTCTCTGTCCAGGCTGGGCATGAATCCTGCCTTGGAATAACTCCTGCACCTGGATAAAACTGCTGTCAATAAAGATGCGTTTGACTTGTGGGAGGGAAAAATCACGGAGATACAGAGAGGTAACATCAGTGGAAAACACTAAAGGTGCTGTCACTGTGATGCAGGCAGTGCAGGCTTGTGGGCAGAGCTCACCAGCTCTGTGATGGGCTGGGGTGATGCTGGGCTAGTATGTGGTAGATGAAATCAGCATGAACGCTTCCCCTGCTCCCCTCTTTCTTTTATTAGCTACAACCCATTTCAAACCACATTCTCCAAGACCAATCAGTAAAGGGTAATAAAATATCCACAGATGTCAAAAAAAGTGTGCCACCAGTTCCTGGCACAGCAGTGGCTGGTGATGAGCAGGACTCAGTGTTTGCTGGGTGGCACCTGTGCCCTGCTCAGCAGCCTGGCCACCCCTCAGCTCTCCCCCAGCCCCCTGCAGTGACACTCCTCTTACGTTCGGGTCTGCTGGAGTTTATATAACACCCCCCTTCCTTCTTGCTCAGCTGTGAGAAGCTGGAGGATTTTCAACCAAGCTCTTCTCTACCACCTAGTGGGAAATGGAATTTTTCCTGTCATGATGAGCACAGAGCAGAGCGAGATCTCTGCTGCGATCCTGAGCAAGCCCTTTGCAGCCCATATCCACAGGGGATATCCCAGGGGCCCCAAAGGCCAAAGCAGCCTCAGAAATGGTTTCTTCCCTGACTCTCAACAGCACCCTGGCTTAGGGGCCAGAAAAACTAGTTGGGAGAAGCTGTCCCCTCCATTACTCACTGTTTCCAGCGCAATTACTGACTGTCCAAGCCTATTGTCCTGTCAATCACCAAGAAAAAGGGCACCAAAATTTGCATCATCTCAAATTACTCTCAATACAGCACCCGCATACACATAAAGCTGAATTTTCCCCTTGTGCGTAAATTCTCCGTATTTTCCTGTCTCCATCCACCCCAGACAAGGTTTGGGCACGAACCACAAGGTGCTGAGCTGTGCTTGACCCCGCAGCACCGGAGCGCCCGTCCGGCCCCGCGGCGATGCTCGGAGGAGCGGGGCTCTGGCCAGGATCCAGCGCAGGTAATTGCAGTCTGAGCACTTAAACCCCCCCTGCAGATGCAGCCGCCTTCATTTCCTGCCCTGAGCCCTGGGGAAGTGTTTGCAGCGAGTTGTTAAACAGCTGCCACGCGCTGCCCAGAGCGGCTGCGATCTCGGCAGGATCGGGGGCGTGCTCCAAGTGGATGCTCCAAGTGGATGTTCCAAGGATGGTGACAGAGAGGCAACAAGAGCATCGGCTCAGGCTGCTGCTCGCCTCCCCAAGTCCCCAGCATGGCTCTCTCTGTTCTTTCTCACACGGCCAAAATCTGGACAATACCTTCCCCTTTTCTGGTAAGCAAGCTCCCAAGGGGAAAGCTCGGCTTTCCTCCAGCACTGGGAGGAGGCAAAGGGTTAATGCGACCAGAGAGAGAGCGTTCTCCTGGCAAACTGGAGACCCCTGCCAGTTTTATGGGGAGGGCTCATGAAGGCGAAGGGACACGGTGGGGGGAAGAGAATTTGCTTTATGGCTTTGACAGGAACTCCCATCATGGTATAATTATGGAAGCGAGAAGTCTGTGTGTAATGAAGACCATATGCCACGTTAAAACACACATGCACAAATATTAGGCTCCCGCGAGGCCTGTGGGGGAGCTGGGGAGCGGATCAGGAAGGGGTGGGGGACCCAGCCCTCCCCCCAATTCTCCCTACAGATCTTCCAGCCCAGCCACAGCCAAAGCAGTGGGGATGTGGAGCAGCTGAGGAGCCCAGCGCAGCCAAACGCGGCTTGTTTGGGGTGAGAAACATCCGGTTTAAACAACATTGAGTGGAAGGAAGACCCTCGATGCCATAAAAAAAAAAGAGGGGGTTCACCCTGCATTGCTTCAGACAGCCTGAGAGCAAGGTTTCCTTCAGCAACAGTTTTTCTCCAGATACGATTTTCCCCTTTCCTTTCAAACGATGCCCTCACTGCTCTTCCCTCAGTGGAAAACATCTGCACACAGCTGCCTGTGGAGGCGACCAGCCCTCCTCTTCGGCTGATCCAGCTGTGCTGGTGGGAGCAGCAGGAGCCACGCGATATCCCCAAGCAGCTCCTGGGCTGGGAAGATGACTTCAGCAAGCACCAAGGCCACCCCAGCTGCTGCTTGAAGTCCGCATGCCATCCTCCCCATCACCCTGCCTGTGCTTTATAATGTGAAGCTTTCTTGGCTGTGGCATGTTAATCTCTCCTTTCCTGATTTCACATGTCTTCTGCTTCACATGTCCCACTTGCTGTCTTTATGAGTCCTTTTGGCTTCTTTGCGGCTGTTTCTTCCTTTGCTGGTCACACACTTCCAAGATTACTTTGCTACTCACTTTCTGCATCTGTCACCCTGCAAGTCCCTGTGACACCCATGCACAGCAGCACACACTCACCTCAGCACACTCAACTACCCACCACTTCCCACAAGGAGGCATTCTCCATATTAACCTTCATAGGGGTGGACAGAAGCTGTCCTTCACAAGTCTTAAACCCACTTACTATGTCCTTCCCCCCCACCCTTGTCCATTCTTTTCCCTTCTGGCAGGACAGACTCTGGCCTGAAGCAGATGATTCTGCTTTTCCCAACTCTGGACCATTTTCTCCCTCCTGGTGGTGGCTTAACTGGGAGTCCCTGGCAGCCAGCCTCGTTTGCTCTTCCATCTATTTTTCCAGCAGAACAGGAGCTGTTGCTGTTGTGTTCAGGGCTGGAGGTGAGAGCTGTGCAGGGGGTGCTGTGAGCAGTCATGCCACTCTCCTTGCCAAGCAACATCAAGGGTGTCCAGCTGCAAGTCTGGCTGGGGTAAGCAGGGGAATGCAAGGCTAGGGAAAGCAAAACTGATTAGCTCAACATAAGCTCTCCTTGCATCAAAGGAGGGAAAAACACTTCCCTCTGCCTCTCTGGTGGAAAAGAGAGGTGACAGGAAAAATTCCATTCCCTGTGAAAGAAATACCAAATGCAGTGGGGGATTATTTCAACTGGTTTCACTGGGACTGGCAATATGCAGGGGAAGAGAGCCCATAATTTCTATTTTTCTTATCTTTCATACAGCCTTTGTATAAAATACTATTTTCATTCATCTATACGTATAGTATTGACTGTCCTCTTAAAAAAAATAGCTGCAGTACAGACACAGGGAAGCACAACGCCCACAGCATTGCCAGAATGTATTAGAAGGTCATCCACACCAGGAGGGAAGAACCTGCATTTCCCAAGCGTGAAAAGGGGATCCCTCCAGGACTACAGCACAGAAAATGCCTAGATGAACACTGCTGCCAAATGCTTCATTTTAGGATGTATCTGTCCTCCTCACTTTATCAGTCTAAGTTCTACCTGCATGTTTCCAGCCTACATCTGCTCTGAGGCAAAGCAATCATAAGCATTCAGGGTCAGGAGCAAAATTTTTAATTGTTACCTGGATTAAAAGTATCCCTGACCACAGTGGTTAAAAGTTGCTGATTCTCAGGACTCATCCTCAACGCTCACTACCCACATGCAGCAAATGCTCCCCTGTGCCTGATGAGAAGCAGAGCCATCCCTAGACAGGCCCGTCCAGCCCAGCTGTGATGCTGTGAATTTTCCAGGGTTCCTGCGCACTTTTACACCCATTCTTACAAGGGAGAGCTGTCCCATGGAGGTGAGACGCAGGTGTAGTGCCATGGCCTCCCTCGCTGGGGACAGCAGGGCGAGGAGCAGTCTCTTCTCTTGCCAGTGTCGGCCGCGATCCGCGATTCCCGTCATGCACAGTGTGTCATTTCCCATGAGTGCCTGCCTGTTCCTGCCATCTGCCATGATTTATAGAAAATGGGCAGTGATTAATAGCTCAGTCAATGCCGAGTGAAGCCATTTTCTTTCATTTACCTGCTCCCTGACCTCCCTGCACAGTCCCAGACAGGGGCTGGGAAAGTGTATTAATCATGCACTTAAAATATATTTAAAGGGGAAGATTGGCTGGGAGCTCGGTGGTATTTATGGAGTCATTTTCTACAGAGGATGCAAGCTAATTGCCAGATAAAACAAATGGGCTCTTTGAAATGGAAATGAGTCACTTGGAGGTACTCAGTGTTTGGTCCTTGAGTGATACCTCAAACCCACACTCTTCCTGGGGCTCTTTGTCACCTACCTGAATCCAAGTCCAGTGGCAACTGCAGCTCTCAGACAAAAAAGACGGGGGATGCCACATCAGCTCAAAGTGTGAGCATGGTGCTAATAGGTCCTTGGCACCAGAGAGGTCTGTGCATGGTCACAGCACTGGGGCAGGGGGCTGCGGGAGTACAGAGAGATACTGCCAGGGACAGTCCCCTGAAGAGTTCCTGCAACAGAGAAAGGCTCTTGGGGGAAAAGACTTTGATTTCTTGTGACATGAGCTGTATTACTAGAGCACATGGTGGCATTTGGTCACTCTCATTTGGGCTTACAATATTAACAGGCAGTAGGCAAGCTCCAGACCATCTCCCCAGACACAAGGCAGGCTCTCTACACCATCTCTTATGAGCTCCAAGCAGCAGGACTGGGACTCTTCATCCCTCAGCAGAAGAAGATAACTTTTTGGGGGATAAGCATTAGTGTCCCTTGTTTCTCCAAGCTCAGAACTAGAGCCCATGTTCACCTCTACCCTCTGTGTCACAGAGCCATGATGCCACATCTGGAGTGGCACCCTGCAGAGTCACAGAGCAGGTGAGACTGGAAGGGACCACCGTGGCTCACCTGGTGCAACCTCCCTGCTCAAGCAAGCCACTCCAGAGCCACATGGCATAGAATCGTGTCCAGACAGTTCTGGAATATCTCCAGTGAGGGAGACTCCACAAACTCTCTGTGCAACCTTTTCCAGTGCTTGGTCACTGCACAGCAAGGAAGTTCTTGCTTGTGTTCAGGTAGAACTTCATTTTCTTTCCTTGTGTTACAGCCTCAGGGCAGCACCATGTGCACAGTGTCCTGTCCAGTTTTGCATGACCTCCCAGAAAATGCTGCTGTGCCATGGGCCCCCAAGGACAGCTGGGGTTGATAGCAATAAAAAGAAAATCCCCCGTCAAGCTGAACAAAATTATTGAATTATTCTCACCAGCCGGAGACCAAAGGTTTGTTGACAACTTAATTAACTGTGTTTGTAATGAATTTTTGGCCACATGCAACAGACTAATTATCAAAGCAAACATTAATCTCTTTCTAGGCACATCAAAGTATTGAGAGCACAAAATATTTACATGAGTCTCAGATAAAATTCTTTGCACTAATTCTAACATAATTAAAATTATGTTAGGGCTAAGGTAATTATGCAAGGTGCTTATGTGGCATAACAATGTAATACAAGACGGTGCTTATTTTTACCTGGAGTAAATCAGCAAAGTTCTCAAACAAATGTAATGTCTTTTAAATGTATTTTCAAGGGAGAGAAAACAGCATAACTTTTGAGCTCAGTTAAGGCATTTTAAACAGCCCACTAAGACTGGATAAGTACCTACATTTTTGTACTATCTGAGCTTTTCCCAGCAATAACTAGAACACATTAAAATTGGTGAGTTTTAAAAGGACCTCGCAGCATTTCCATCTGTCTCTGTACCATAAATGATGGTTTGCTTTTCTTTCCTTCAAAGTGCTGATCTGAATTTGATGACTGAGAGGTGTAGCAGACTGTGTCAACTCATTATATCCGAAGGGATGCCCTTCCCAAGAACAGGCTGCATGAAAGGAAAAGAGAGAAGAGCAGAAGGGAAAGGGACTTGTCTGTTTCTGGGATGAGGTGTGGCAGGACACCTCTCTGTTCTAGAGGGGGAGACACTATGCCACAAGGCAAAAGTGGCTTTCCCAGATATCCCCATGGCTGTAGAAACAACCTGGCCACAGTGAGCTCAGCACCTGCTGCACATGTCACCAAACAGCTGCCTGCAGTGCACCAGCTAAGCCTCTGCATGAGAAAATGACCACAAGGCAAGGTCAGTCCCAGGTCCCACCTGCCATCTGTGCTGAGAGTCACTTCTACTGTCATAGGAGGTGACCTAGTTTCAGAGAGCAGGTCCCAGAGATGTTACCCTGCATCCCCCACCATGTCCTCCTGTCCCTGAGACCAGCACACCTGTGCTGCTGTGACCGAGGGCCTCGTGGTGTGGGCTGTGCAGAGAGTCCATGGTGACCCAGAAAATCCTTCAGCTGATGAGATGAGAAGGCAAGTTGTCGATGCAAAAAAAAAAATTAATTCTGCCTTAGATCTGTGTCACAGAACTGCAGAGACGTGGCTCCAGAGGTCCCTGACTTGCTTCATCCCTGATGTGCTTGTGCACGTCTGCCTGATGCTCTGACCCATCGGGCTCACTCTCCAGCACTGGAGGTGAACAGCTTGTCACTTCATGCTGGCACTCCCCTTAGAAAGTTGTTAACTCTTCTCACTCGTGTGGGATCTTCCTGCCCTGCCCACCGGTGATGGGCAGAGGCGGAAACCTTCATGGGCACAGCAGCCTCACGGATCTCACTGGCATCTCCCAGAGCATCCATCTGGCACCTGATCCCCCTCCTGATCCACAAGGAGGGTCATCTCTACGTGGGTTGTACGGGGCTAGAGCCTTCAGCAGCTGTTAAAACTGCCCATTCTTACCAAAACAAGGAGCTCAGCTCCCTCCTGTCCCACTACAGCTCCATTCAGTAGCTGCACCCAGTCCCAGCACCATCCCCACTGCAGATGTCAGGGCATATGTTCCTGCTTTGCCAGATACTAAAATCAGCTCCTTCCCATGGCCTTTGGAGACATTTGCTGGAGGAAAGTCTGCCTTTGAAGAGATTCTGCCTAGGTTTCACTTCTTTAATCAAATCATTTCTTGACACAAAGCACCAAGGACTTGCTGGGGGTACAGGGCCAGAGAATGGGGTCATGTCGAGTGGCTCCAAGGGAGTGCCCAATGTCATTCCCACAGACACAGGACTTTGAGGAACTTGTTAAACTTTCAGCTTGATTTGCAAAACTTGAAAAAAATTAACAGGTAAGTTTGGAGCAACAACAAAAACGACTTTTCCAGTATCAGCTGGTGTTACTATCCAAAAGACAACTCATTTACACCAAGAAAAAGAGAGCAATATCACATCTCAAGATCCTCAGAAGGTGACAAAGCTATAGAGAGACTATCTGGATTTCTTCCATGTTGGTGGGACTTCACCTAGAGTTACTCTGGAGACAAGCCCTGCTGTTTGGCCATATGAGTAACCAACCAACTAGTTGCCCTGAGAAATCTGAGGGTGGGACAGAAGAAAGCCTAGTCATTACATCTGTGTGCAGGAGAGAGCTGCAACAGCCTTTGCTCTCCCTGACTCTCTGGCCAAACAGTTTTGGCTTTTATTCAGCATTTGAGTGGGTGAAGCCAAGTCTAAACACTTGACAGACTCCAGTGCAGTGCAGCTCCTCAAAGTCCAATTGCCCCAAAGACAACTCTCACGTTCCTCAGGTTTCTGAGCAGCTTTGTGCTTGGGGTTTTCTTAAAACCTTCAAAGCTCCTATAGGATTAGTGCTTGGCTTAACCTCTGGCAGAGGCTTTAGGAGCTGGGAAGATTTTAGGGCTTTGTCCTTGGCCTCTCAGCCTCTCAGAGGCCAAAACCTTTATATTCAGGTCACCTTCCAGCCACAGAGTTGCTGGAGGTGCACTCCAGTAAGAGCCTGCAGAGAGAGGAGAGGAGAGGAGAGGAGAGGAGAGGAGAGGAGAGGAGAGGAGAGGAGAGGAGAGGAGAGGAGAGGAGAGGAGAGGAGAGGAGAGGAGAGGAGAGGAGAGGAGAGGAGAGGAGAGGAGAGGAGAGGAGAGGAGAGGAGAGGCATGCAGATGTTAGCCTCAACATCTGGAGCAGCTGAGATAAAAATACAGCTGCAGAGGGAGGCAAGTTTTTGAAGTACAGAAAAAAGCAGAAACATTAGCTAGTGGAGGGGCAGGCTACAGACCGGTATTAATATCTTGTGCTCAGGTTGCTCTCAGCAAAAAGGCATAGTAATTTCTATTAGTTGTCCAGAGACATTTGTGAGAGCTGTTCAGCACACTGCATTTTAGCTGCTTGCAAAAGGGAGTGCCCTTATTGTGGTAACTGAGCAGCTCTACATAGTTTTTAGCAGTCTTTTCATCCTGACAAAACTCTCTCCAAATTAGGGAGTGTTAGCCCCATTTTAGTGATAGGAAACAGAGGCAGAGAGAGCTCAGGTGTATAAAGGGTTTTTAGCACTGGCATAGAGGGAATTACTCAGCATCAGTCGAAAAGGTGCATGGACAGCCCTCTATATTTTAAGAAGTTATAATAACTCCAAAATCTGGACCAGAGCATGGAAAAGGGTAATTTAAAAATGTACGGTTTTAATATTTTCAACATTATCTTTTCAAGTTATGAATAATAAAGATTGGGAATAAAACAGACTCCTGGCATTTTCCTGCCATCCAGCAGGGAACTGATCTGAAAATCTGGTGGGAGAAGAGCTTGTAAAAATTGAAATTTAAGAAAAAAAAATCCTTTAACATCTTCCACTTTAGAGCTACTTTTGGCCTTTTCTCAGAGGAAAACAGTCTCATGTTATTCCCAAATTATCACTCCCATGACCCTGAAAACCATGGGATTTGTTTATTTGACTAAAAACTACAAGACTGTAAACTGAGGGAGAAGAAGTCATGGTTCCAGCCTCTACACCAGTCTCTGCCACCAGCTGCCCCCTTTTGAGGCCATACATGAAAACAAAACGGGTCACGGAAGGCTTCCCAACCAGGATGGACCAGATGCTGCATCTCTGGGTTCCAGAAAAATTCCCAGGACAGCAATCAGCCATCTGAGGTTCTGAGGATGCCCTGGACCTCCTCACCTCCAGCCTTCCTCAGAGCCACCAGGTGCTGATGACACCAAAAGATACTGTGTGACCGGGAAGGATCTTGGCCGGCTGGGAGCAAGACTTGGGCTTTCCCTTCCAGCTCAATCAGACACAAAACTGCCTGCTGCAGAACAGAAGAATGTTTATTCACAGTTCCTTGAGCCCCTTGTGGTGAGCAAGCAAAGCTACGGGAGGAAAACGCCGCGGCCGCGCTCCGGGATGCGCGCAGCGACAGCAGGTGGAGCTGCGCGACCGCGAGTGGCACCGGCACCGGGACCGGGACCGGACCGCTCCGGCTGCCCAGAGACACCCCTGGGGCTTGAGGAGAGATGGGAAGTTCCTGCTCAATGCGGCCTTTTGAAGGTCTTCCTTGTCACAAAGAAAGAAATGTTTGTTTCTAAACGAGGTTGGGAGAGGGCAGAACCTGCTGGATTTTGCGGAAAAGACGGGTGCTCTGAGGTTGGGATGCTCTGAGGCTGGGATGCTGTGTTCAGCTCCTGGCCCCGCTGCCACCACAGACTTCATCTGCAGCCTTGCCTGCATCACTCAGGGAGACCCCATTTTCCAGGAAATTCGGGTAATTGCCAAGCAAGCGGACTCTGGAGCATCCCAGCTCCTACTCCACTTCCCCGGCAGCCCCCAGGATACCCACAGTCCTAACAGCTCCTGCAAAAGCTTCCAAAGGTCAGAAATGTCCTGCTTGTAACCAAAAGGTAGAGCCACAGCATACCTAGGGAATTTGGGGATTCCTGGGGGCTGCCCCCCAGTGCATAGTTAGAGTTTGCCAGCTCTGAGCCCCCTGAACAAAGAGCTCTGGTGCTGGTCCCAGTGGGTGTCCCCAGAGGTGCTGCTTTAGACACTTTGCTTTGGTAGGTTATAAAACTCCCTTACAAAGTAAGTGATTACAATTAACTGAGGTTTTATAGATGCAGAGTGCCCTTTGATGGTGTTTGGCTCACAGGAAATAATGAAAAAAATTACTGATGCAAGTGTGCCAGAGCCAGCAAGGCTAGGCTGACCTTGCAACAGATTCATTCATCTCCCCCACCACATGCTCAACACACCAGCACCCCAGGTTGTGAGAAATTTTATAGAAGAATAAAGCAATAACTGACGTGTAATAAGCTCACACTCAGCCCTCCTTAGCTTAATTTTTAACTATGAGAGTGACAATCAACCAGCAGAACAAAACATCTATGAGGGGTGGGTATATTTGATATCCTCAACACATCAGATCCATGTCCGCCTGTGGGATTTTTCAGGGGGGAAAACTCAGTTTCTGGGGCAGGCCTGGCTGACACCCCAGTATCTGACATGGGCATACCTAAAACATTTTATAAAGAAGTCCATTTAAAGATAAGCTGTATGCATGCTGTTATATTTAACTGACTGCTTCTGCAATAACTGCAGTGCAGTTACATTCCCGCTATGCTGAGCTATCACACCATCCTAAGAGCCTCAGTGCAGGGCTGGGTCCCACCCTGAGCTAGCACAGCAGCCCTGCACACCCTGGCAAGCTTGGGTGAAGCTGTTCTTCAGTGAGGCCCAGGCCATCCCAATTACCATCTAATTTATGGGCACAGGGCAGCTGAAATGGGAGAAGATTTTGCTCAAGGCACATGTGAGCCAACATATGATTGCAATGGCTCCTTCTCACATTCACATCTCTGAAGTGCTTCTGCCACACAGCAACAGTAGGGAACTGTCTGTTTTCTCCACGAGCATAACCACAGCCTAACATTGCACGAAACACGTAGGAACAAAAATAAAAGCGTGTTCTAACCATGTTGCAGCTATTGTTCTTCCACAGGATTTTCATCTTGTGGCAATTTCTGAGGGAGTTGAAGTCTTTGTGGTTTCTTGCATTTGAGGGGGGGGGGGGAAGAAGATCAAAGCACAACACCCTCTGAGATCTGGCCTGGGCGACCCTGTCCCCAGATGACTTGGTGTCGTGTGACATTCTAGCCTGCAAAACAGACTTTAACAAGGCGAGACACAAGTGGCTCAATGCTGGCTGCCCCACCATGGGGATGAGCAGCAGGACAAGGTGGGTAGAGGCACCTGAGCCCTCCACGGGGTGTGTCAGAAAGGACAGCTGTGTCCTGAGTGAGGACAGCACAATGTCCTGAAAAGCCCATCCTTTGAGACTTCCACCCTGCTGTATCCCAGTACCATCTGCCCTGGGACAGGCAATTCCTTTTCACCCCAGGTCAGCTCCCACTCACCAAGAAAGAGACATTTTTAAAAGTTTATTGAAGGAAAGCAGCCTGGAAAGTTGAGGGCTCTCAGGGTAGGTGCCTAGCAGTGCCTTGCCCACCTCCACAGGCCATGGGCATCCAGCCCCTTGCACTTCCAGAACGCTTCCCTGCAAGCAACCCAACCCCAAATCAGCACTGATTATAGCAGGGAGTTTGACCAGAGACCTCCTGAGGTCCTTCCAACTGATTTGCTCTGCAATGCTACTTTTGTGGTCCACGAGAGGTCATCCCAGGCCACCACTAGCTCTTCCTATGTGCTTGCCTTAAAAACTAAACCACTTGGTGCTGCAAACCTTGACACAGAGGCTCTGCAGGCAGATTTCTCCTGATATTTACCTTATCCCTTCAGCCAGCTCAGCTGATACAGATCACTGCCTGAGCTGGCACAGAATCTAGAAGAGCCCATGCATCACAGCTGACTCAAGCTCAGCCTTCCCAGGATTTCTTCCACTTGAGCCAAAGCAGAACAAACTCACGTGTCCCAGAAACATTTTGCTACAATCGACCAAGATGATGCAGAAAATCCAGGGCTTAACTCCTGAACCCCTGTTAAGTTTGCAAGGCTGAAGCCTGAGGGAACAGACATTAAAATCCTTCATATAGCAGCTTCAAGAGGCTAAGCAGAACTTTGAGCCTGGGAACTTTGATCACTTTGGTAAACAAGCAGGTAGGGATAGGGAGACTGCAGAAGGACTCCTCTAACATCCTGGTCTGCCCATAAAATGAAAGAATAGCCTGTACTTTTAAGAACTTTGCATGTTTTATGACATTATTGTCCGTAAACCTTCTTAGTTTCCTTAGTAATCAGAAAACCAACGCCTTTAATATAAAACACGGTGTACTTGCCACAAGAGCAGAGAATGAAAATTGGTCTCCTATGCAAATAGTTCAATTATAATCAAGCACAAACACTGGAAAAGGTCAGGTTCCCAAAAGGATGTATGTTTGCATTATAAATAAGGAACTGGGAAACAGGAACAATATGACAGCTTTACTGCTTGGGAGCTGTGACTTGCAAAAGTAACCTGCAGTTTCACAAGGGGGCTCAAGGTGTGACAAACTCCCAGTGGTGGCACTATGCTACCTTTTTTCCTTTTCTTCTGAAAAACTGCAAAAGGTCTTATTCTTTTTCACAAAATTGTGAGGCTGAATCTGAAAAAAGGTGGAGGAGTTTTTAATTTGGATTTGTCTTGGGTGTTTGCTTAGCTGACCTGAAATCAGCACAAACGAGTCTGAAGAAAGCAGAATTTGTCACGTAAACTCTTGACTGAAGATAAAATAGTATCTAAGATGGGTCTGTATTGTCAGGTATGAGGAGAAATCATATTCTTGCAACTATTTTAACTCCTTTTGGTCCCCAATCATGGTTTGTTAGTACAGTCTGGCTTTAAGTCATTTGAGCTTCCTTGGAGTAACAAAATCAAAACCACTAAATATTTTACTATTTATAAGTAATCTGTTACAGGCAAGTAATGGAGTCCTACTATAGCTTTGAATTAATGTATAACTTAAATAATGGCTAGCCTTGTGCTGGTTTACATCCAGGAAGGCTTTAGGCAAAAGCAGGGCCTGATGGGGATGGTTGAGTAATACAGTAGAAAGAATGAAAGCCTAACATAAGAAGGAAAGCAAGCCCAGTATAGAGAGTTATAAATACAAGACAGGAAACACAAAGAAATACAAGAAATCTTGCTGTAAGCAAATACAAAAATTCCCCTCTGACACCTCCCAAGAGGAACCTCAAGTTTTGAGGGCTGTAGGCTGAGCACACAATGCAGTTCTCAACTCCCAGCTGCAGGAAGAGGTCGAGACTGGAGATGATGTGCCACAAACACTGTGTAGGTGTAGAGTACTCATCTCAAGAAACATTAAAATGAGCTCAAGTGCCCAGCTATTAGCCATGACTGCTCTGCCTCTCAGAGTGCAGGAGCAGCACTCTCCCAAGCTACCCAAATGCACTCTAACACACTCACTTGGAGACACAAAGCAGTACCCATATTCCTCCTGTCCCATCATCCATGCTCAGCTCCTCAAACACCAGAGAACTTTCAGGAATGTTGTATCTGTGACAACTAATCCTGAGGAAGGCAGCAAAACACCAGCCACAGGACATGGAAAGCCCTATCCAGGGACCCAGCCTGCCCCTGCCCAACAGGTGTTATGCTGTCAGCTCTTTGTGGTTCAATATGCTGTGCTAAGCAAGACAGGTAGTGATTATGCATGATTCATTTTATCAGCATATTTTCAAACTGCATCATCAAAGTGTTTTCCGAGCACCATTTTACTGGTGGAAAAACTGAAAGACAGAGAAACCAAGAATCTTCACTTTTGATATACTAAGTTGGATATGTTCACTGATTTCAGTGTTTCTTTGGGAAAAATCCACGTGAGGAAGAACTGTGTGTAACCAGTGTCAAGTGACAGAAGGAGCCCACACAGGTCGGTGCCTCTAACTCCCGAATCAACTCTCCTACCCACAATTAATCAGCATAATCACCAAATTTCCAGCTCACTAAAATCACATTAAGTATTGCAAACTTTCCTGGGCACTTCCAAAGCTGAATATAATTTCCACTTACAAACAAACAGAACCAGACGTACAGTGCCTCCTGCCTAAGGCCAAACTACCACCAACACTGTTCTTTTACCTCCCCTGAACAGTTCAGGGTATTTTAAGCTTTGGGAGGGTTTTGTACCAGGTATATCCCTGCTCCCAAATGCATGTTCACCTTGTAGCCCAGAGTGACTGCAAAGGTAAAAGGACACAGATCCACATGCCAGCAAGGCTCTGAGCCTGCTTCCTCTCCCAGCACACACTGCTGAGGTTTCAGCTTTCCCTGGGACAGGCAGGGATCAGCTGCATCAGGCACATTGGATCAAACTGGTTCTTTGCCCAGATGCAAATGTCAGAAAGGGAGGGAGCACACACAGACCAACGCTAGCTTATTGGAAATGCAGGGCAGTGAGACAGACCTGTGAAAGCAGGAAAACTCAAGCATTGAAAATACCCAGAAGAAGAGGGATGGCCTGGGAGGCTGAGTAATGGAGTGTCTTTTCTCCTCGGAGTTTAAATGAGAACAAAGAGTCAGACAGACACAAACAATCTTGCTCCAGCTGAAAGAGCTTCCAAGAGGAAGGACACACCAGTAAATTCCAAGAGATTCAGTAAGGAGCACAGAGCAGGACCTAGGTCACTTGGTGATCTTTGGGGTCCCCCTCCAACTCAAGATATTCTATGACTGACAGAAGCTGTTTACTATGGGCTCACACAAACTTCAGCAGGGCTGTTTACTTCTCCTCTCCACACATTACCTAACACTGCTGTGCAGCATTTAGCAGCTGCAGTCCCAGATCCCCAGAGGTGGCTGCATATTCACAGCAGGGTGAATATCTGCACACAGCACATTAAATGCCATTAAATGCACACGTCTCTGGCTATGCATTAACCACTGCTCCAGGCTGGCTGCAGGATGACATCTGTGTGACACTCAATGCCAGTGCTGCACAACCATTTGAGAAGCTTGACTGAAGACAAAGCACAGATGTTTTCCAAAATCCTTCAGGACATTCTGACTGTTACCACCAGCTGGGCAGGCTTTCCCATGGTAACATCACAGCAGACAGTAATGCAGAAGTAAAGGAAGAGCTGGAGTCTGAGCTGAGCTGCCAGCATTCCAGCAAGTAATGCTATTTCAGTAAGGAGCACAAATGTAGATGCTGTTTCTGAGCAGAGTAGAATCTTTCCCCTCCAATTCTTTACATGGAGCTTAAATTTTCTACCATCTCTCCCATAATAAATGAAATTATTTGTGGGATTTATTTTTTTACTTGTAGCAATAGAGTAATTTAAAAAAAAAAAAAAGTGGCTCTTGCACCCGGGTCTCTGTCTGACTGCCGTCACTTGCTCTCCACGTGCAGTTGGAGATCCACAGTCCATGGTGGGTCCTGTGCCACACAGAGCAGTGGGGTGCTGCAGTCAGGATCCCCCTGGGAAGCCCAGGGAGGGGAACCCTTTGCATGTGATTATAGTCACAGGTGCTCACAGCACCAAAGCCGTTCTGCAAATGCTAATCTTGTTTTCTCACACCCTGCCTCTCCATCACGAAGACAAAGGCTTGAAAAGACCAGCGTGTTTGCTGAAACGAACCAAGACCTCCAAAAACTTCCTGCCAGCCACACAATATCACATGACCAAAGTGACCCCTCTCAAACAGGTCTTCAGCATTCTGAGAAATGCAGTGTTTTGCCACATCTTTTGAACAAGTTTGTTTCAAGAGGTGTGCAGAGAAAGGAGGGGCAGGTACTAATGGGGTTAGCTCTGTGCTTGAAGAGATGTAATTAAAGAGTGAAAGCCAAATTACATCTCAGTGCCACATATTAATACAACGTATTCAAAAGCTCTAAGGTTTTACCAACAGGGAAAAAAACCCAAATGTACTTAGAGAAATACAAACCTGTATTGTGACATTGCCACGGCTTCTTTCCAACTAAAAAAAAAAAACAAACAAAAAAAACATCATAGTGAGTCAGAGCAGAAGAATGCCTTTGGGTTTGGTTTTGGGTTTTTTTGTAATTAATCCTGTCTTACAAACAAACAAAATTAGGAGATTGGCTGGATTTGTGGGAGAGTGACACCAGGGAACCCAGAGCTACACACTGCACCTGAAAGTCACTCTTTCTGTGCTTTTTTTTCCTCCTCTTCCTCAACTGCTGTCAGGCTCTATACACAGCATCTTAATACAAATATTCATCTATCATTAATACAAATATTTATTCTACAAATCAAGTTAGAACCTAGGAGTCCTCCATCACAGGCAGTGTGCTTACCGGGGCCAGTGCTGTGGAAATGTGGAAGCACAAACTAGTTCCTGACCACATTATAGGTAAAAGCTAACCAACATGAAAATACCCCAGTTCCTATGGAACAGAGTCAGAAATAACCTGCATTCCTTATCTCTAGTCCATGAGATCCATAGGCAGAGCACATAGGTCCAGCCAGCAGAGTTGCTTTTCTGGCCATGCCACATCTCTCTGAGGCTTGGTCCACTGTCCAAAGTGCTTCTACTCTCTGTTTTAATTGAGAAAAATGCAGAGAGCGCCTCAGGCTCCGTTTGTACCAACCTGCAAAGCAATTCAGTTACAGTTTAACTTCTGCTTGAAAATGAGGTCAAGGGGTGAAGCCTACAAGTCAAGGAGAAGTCCTCCAGCAAGCATACAGTTATTGGGTGCACCACATAAAATCAGCTTTGCCATCTCTGAGCACAACCTTATGATTCATCACGTGCACAAGTCTTTGCAATCTGGTGAAGACAGCTATTGTCCCTGTAAATACCAGCTAAATTGGGTAAGAATGTGATGGCTTGGTTGTATTCATTGGGTGCTTTCTCCTACAAGATGTGGGCAGCACAATTTGACCCAAAAGAAGACAAACTGGCACATCAAAGCTTGCAGAGATCTGTATGCCCTCAGCTCAAAGCCATCTCTTGTTTCACTCTGCCAGCGCTTTTGAGACTCTAAAAATCCCCTAAGGCACCAAAAATACAACTTAACAGACTGTGACACCCTTCTCTATATTCTCTACTAGCAGGGAAAGCCCTGTTGCCTCTCACAAATCTCAGAACATCTCATTCACTCTGAAAAGCACGGAAGACCTCAGAGAGGTAAAGCAGAGAGGCACTTGTGTTGGCTTGTTGAAGGGCAAAGGCACCATGAGTGACATTTGCTAAAGCAGGGCACTGCCCAGAGAAAAGCACAGTACCCACGACAGTGCAAGAGACCTGGGTACAAGTGAGGCAAGCAGACGTGGTGATACTTCCACAGGACTCCATCCAGCCAGGGACACATGTCCTTGTTCAGCTGACAAGGGGACATCAAAAATGCTGAAGCTGTGAGTCAAGGCTTCATCTTTTATCTGATCTCACACTTCTGTCAGTCAGTATCTTAACACAATCTCAAGCTTTTCTTGGTAAACATTTCCACAGAGCAGCAGTGGTATGAGCTAACTCTTTCCATTTGCCCTTCGTATTTCCCAGGGTTGCAGGCGATTTCCCATTCAGCGAGGCTGAGGAGGCTCCCCCGAGGATATTGCCAAGCACAGCATGTTTTTCTCTCTCCCTTTCCCTGTGGTGATGGTTCTGCCCTGCCCTTCCCATCCTTCAGCCCAGTGAGACAAGTCAGTCAGTCTCCAGTCTGACCCTGCTCTGCCTCCCCTGCCCGTTACCTTCCAGCGTTTACCATGACACAACAAAAGTGCATTTGTCCAGGAAAACTCTGCCTGACCCACACCTGCCCATGAATCCTTCTCAGAACCCAGTTTCCAGGTTGGGTGGAGGTGGTGCCTGAAGAGGCTACCTGGAACAGAGGCTAGATAGTGTTAAAGGAAGAAAGTAGGGATTTATTAAATGTTCACGTGGCCTTCACCCATAAGACTGCAGAATGAGCTGACAATCCTTTGCATTTCCTGGGATCCATGGAAAAAAAAGGGAATTTGACAATTATATCTGGATTTTTTACAAGATATTTCTGCATCTTTGAAGAACTATTAAGCTTGGGAATTAGCTGTCAATCTAAATAACATTTAACTGGAAGATTTCTCTCTCCAGCCATCTCCAAACAGCTGGGCAAATCTTCAGATGATGTAAATCTGTGTAGCTGTGCTTGGTTACTCCAGTTGAGGATCTGGCACATGTCTTATAGTTCTTCCACTATTAAAAACACATTCTCTTTTTATGTAAGCACAAATATTTATGTGATGTTCTTTGCACAATTTTGCACTTGTTTTGGTGCAGATTAGCATCCCCCAAAGAGATAGGTAAGTAAAATTATTTCAGCACTCAAGCTTTATTCAGTCCCCGGGTTCTCTGTTTCTTCTGATTTTTGTTTGCATCATTGTTTTAATGATGTGAAGGGTACATGACAAAATCCATGTATGGGAAAGGAATTGAAGAAAGACCAAAAGCTGTTTACAGATGAAATGCAAAGTACTTAGTGGAGTTAATAGCAGCAGAGCCAAATAAGGCCAGTTGAGTTACATGGGTGCCATTCTTGAGTTGAGAAGCAGATTTTGTACATTTCTAAATCTTAAGTGCCAGGTCACTGCACTGGAATATATCCACAATCATTGAGCTAATGGTTATATGCTCATTTACATCAGAGGATGAACTGGCCACTTATCCACATATGGAAATGTATTCCTCTTCCTGAGATTACCCCACAAATTTGTTTTTAGACTTAGGTCGCATGAAATTGAATTTAAAAGCTCTGTGTCACTGTAACAAAGTTGCTCAAATGATAAAATCCAAGCTCTAATAATTTTTGCTGTATCCCTGCCCTGTAGTCATGGAGGAAGCTGGGGAAATATTTCTTCCCCAGCTGTGAACTTCTCCATCAGAAAACTTTTCTCCTGACTTTCACTGCTTTTTACATTTTTTGATGGCTATCCCTTGAATACGAGGGCAGACTTGCTTGATGACTTCTGCATCTTGACTGCAGTACATCACTGCTTTTCACAATGGTTGCTGAAACAGCTGCATGTTAACTACTACATAAATCTCCTATTTCCCCCAAACTCAGACAGTTTGGAATCTTCTTCTGTGTGACTATAGAGTTTTTCCTTCCCATCAGTCACACTAGATAAGTTATTAAAAACAGTGCTTTTAATAAATCCCAGAAAGCTATGTATTTCCTGTGCATGCCTGGCTAGCAAAAAAGGCTCCTTTTCAGCAGTGCCACATGCAAACTTTCCATCATCTGCAGGAAAACTATACCTGTACTCAAAGCATCAGAAGTGAGTGAACTAAAATAAGAATCTGTGCATATTTCCTTTACCAACCAACCTCCAGCTGCTTCAGAAAATTTACTAGGAATGACATTTCTACGCATTTTAAAGCCCACAGGATTCCTCTGTCAGCATTAGAAAAAAATCCTATTGCAAAACCCCTCTCCATCTTGCCTTGTCTGCCTACAGAATGAGCTGGCTAAGAGACACAGTTTACTTGGTTTGTCACAACATCTGGAAGTCATAGTGACACATCCAAGCAAGTGAGAGCTGGAGACCAGCAAGTTATGGACAGAGAGAACGTGTCTGGCAGACCCTCTCCCAGACACCACAGCATCATGAGGGGACATAAAGGTAGCCCAACAGGGAAATGCAGGTGCAAGAAAAGGGTAATGCAGGTACACTCATCTTCATCATGTCAAAGGTCTTGACTTCAATTTGCTTTCAGAAGGAGAGATGAAAGTTCATACTGATCAATATGTACATTTCTGTGCAGGAGGTTAAGGGAGATATAGAGAAATGCTGTTAGGAACAATTAGAGAGGTAATAACTCCTAAACTTTATTTTTAACTCATCAATTGAATTAAAGAATGCTCCTCCCAGTTGGCAGACTTCACTGCCCTAGTAGTTATGCTCACCCTGAAATCACTGGTGACAGCATCATGCCTTGCAAATAAAGCTCTGTTTGTATATGGCATTTCTTCCATAGGGGCTACCAACTGTCAGAATTTCTAAACCTTTATATTGCCTCTTTTCCCAGCTCAGCATCACACCGTGTGAGATTAACTTAACAACTTAAGCATCATCATAATGCATCACAGCACCAGCATGGATTGCAGTTCTCACTTGCTTTTATCTATATCATAGCTTTTAGGTAATCTCTTTGCTCTTCCCTTACCCATTAACACTATAACCCTGTTGTGGGAGGCTACTGCATCTATCAGGACTGATTTGTCCTTAATAAAGCTACGTTGGCTGCCTCTAATCACCTCCTTAGTTTCCACATGCCTTAGCCTAGTTTCCTGGTGGATCCGCTCCACAATCTTGCCAGGAACAGAGGTGAAGCTCACTGGCCTGCAGTTCCTTGGGACTTCCTTTTTTATTAAAAAAAAATGGGGATTATATTTCCCCTTTTCCAGTCAGTGGGAACTTCACCAAACTGCCATGACATCTCAAATAAGATGGACTGTGACTTAGACATTTCATCCATCAATTCCTTCAGAATATGCAGATGTGTCTAATCAGGTCCCAGGGACGTGCTCACCTTATGTCACTAGAGTGAGGCACTAGACTGATGTTAAGGCATTTTTATTCTGCATAAATGTATTTTGGGGTTCAAATTATTTATCGACAGCTTTTAGGGTACTAGAGATAAAATTTGACTAAAGTGATGACATGCGAATTTGGGATTAAGGACTAGATCTTGCCCCTGAAGTGCTGTCTCTGAATTAGACTGGAAAGCAACATTGGACGGGGGAACAACCATCCCCTGTGCAGAATTTCCTTGGAAAATGCACATTAAAGTAATTGATTTACAGTGCAAACTTATTTCTCCGTACAGCTGTGGTCACAGAAAAGCAAAGTACCTTGTTTGTATAGGTCTTACAGGAAGCTTATTGTTTATAAAGAGTCCACATCAGCTCCTAAAAGCCAGACAGGCAGCCTGTCTGCAGTGCACACAAGTGGCACTGCCTCTGCTGATACCATATTTGCCAAGACAACTCTGTTCTAGTAGAGAATAATTTTAATTTTTTTATACCCAGAGGAAGCAAGGAGCTGTTGTAAAGGCAGATCTGGGCCCCAGCATATGGCCCAAATTGCAAACTGTAGACATTTTAAAGGCATCTCTCCATGGCAGTTACCCATGTCTAGTTATTGCACTTAATTGAATTTAGTTGAATTCCAGGAGCTCACCTGAAGCTGAATGAGTGCAAGAAACTCAGCTTATATACTAAAAAAGTTAAAGAGCAAGTACTTCATAAAGTACAATAAATTCTTTTGGTCAGATGTGCAACAGACTGGTCTTGATTTGACCCAAACTGTTGTAGAGCTTTGTAGCAAACACTGTTGTTTGCAACATTGAAACACCATGCAGGTATTTAATTTGTTTTTACCTTTGGCTGTTATCATCCCTCTGGAGCTGGCTCAGGCAGAACCAGGTCAGTTGGTTCCAGTCTAACCTATCACAGGGAGAGGAAGAAGGAGGGATCACTTATTTGCACTGTTAAGCAAAGCCAATCTTTCTATCACCATCTGGCCCTGCTCTTTTGCTAGGTGACTTTTTTTTAAAAAAAAAGCATAGCTAGAAAGAAAAAAATATATACATACCCCACCCAGCCTGCCTCCACTACATAGCTGCCCTAATCAGAGGTTAAAAATGAACTCGGGCCAATGAGATGGAAATAGAGAATAAACATGCAGAAGCATCTGAGATTTACTACTCAGATAGGACTATTTTCCATAGGATTTGACTAAAAATTCCTGGCAGAGGAATGGAAGGCAAATCTCTGTCCTTTGAATGGAATGGGGATTTTCAGGTCTTTCTCTGGCTGAGTAAGTGCAGGCATGTGCAGCTTTCTGTGGATGTGAGCAGATGTAAATACCACGTTCAGCAGTAAAAGATTCAACATAAGCTTGCTGCTTTCAGAGGTTCTGAGATTTAAACAAAGCCCATGAAGGCAGCAGGAGTCTTCATTGACTCAAACGCCTGGTTCCAAAGCCTAGGGAAGCAGCATGCCACCTGAGTATGGATGATCTGCTCTTTCTGACTATAAGAGTTTTCACTGAAATTCACTATGAATTTTGCACGAAATGTTGCAATAATTAGGGACAAAAGGTGCAAATTTCCTTTACTGCCCTTCATTTCAGCTAAACAACTCCAGAACTGACAAAATTCCAGCTCTGCAGTTCACATCCTCAGGAGATCTCTCTCAGCAGTCATAGACACATGTGTGTAGCTCCCAGTATAAGCCAAACCTATTTTTCTGCAAGAATAATTTTCATTAGGGCAGTAAGTCTTTCCCAGTCTGGGAACACCATACACCCCTAACTGGCATGTCAGACAGATAGGACATCCTTAATTAAATCCCATATAATGAACTGTGCTTCTCACTCAGGCACCTGAGTGAGATCTCTGCAAGGTGAATATACTCATCAACTCCAGGCTAGTGTGGGTACCCTGCCTGGCACAGAGTGGTCTCATTCCCTTCAAAGAGGAGAGATATCCTTTGATTGAGCCAGCCACATGCACTATAAAGGATTTCCTTGAGCACAAGAGACAAGTCCTCAGCTGCTATTGACTCGTATTGACAGCATTACCAGTAACTGGTATTAACTGGTGAGATCCAGTAGTAGCATCCATTTATCTAACCAAGCTCAGTATATTCCTCAGGACTGCATCATGCTTGGCAATATCCTCCCTGTTCTATATGGGCTCTCAACCAGCACAACCCATGTTGGATGGAGGAGATTTCCAGCCAGAGCATTGTTAGGAGTTTGGGATTTGGAGGTGGCTCAGCAAGTAAAACATCCCACATGATTTCAGTTCACAGTAGTGGTCAAAAGCAGAGCTGTGCACACTGGCTATGCCTGAGAAAATCCAGAACAAACAGCAAACAAGCCAGACCTTGCTGAGATCAGCAAAGGGAGGCTGTGGCTCAGCCTTTCACAGTGCACTTACTATGTGGCCATCTCAGTGCATCACGTAAAGAGAGGGTGAGATGGAGAAACTTCTTGAATGCTTTTGGTTGAGCCATGAGGAATCTTGTACTTGTTACCTCCTTCCCTCAACATACCTAAAGTCTTAATATGGTTGATCATATCAAATTGCTCAATGGGACAAAGGAACCTCCTATTTTCACAACACAATTGCATCACAGATTCACAATGTCATCTGGAAAGCATTTAACATCCTAATTCTTATCAGTGCACCCAGATTTTTATTTAGGAACCTAAATATCATTGTGGAATTTAATCCAAATTGACTACTTCTTTTCAGACCTGCTGTGTCAAACATGGAACTAAATATCCCTTCTGAATCTACTTGCAGATAGCTTATCCCTCAATCGTGGTGGATTCATCCAGCTTCAGTGGGCCATGCAGGGAAAAATCCAAGCAGCAAATCTCATGTTGTCACATCTGGATTCCTGCACAAAGAGAAGTCCTCACCTACAGAAAGCTTAATTTCGTTTTTCCTGGAGGTATGTTTCCATCCAAGTGCCATGCAAACTGAGCTGAAGAGCAAGCTGCTGCACCTCCCATGCCCATCTGCCATCTTAAGCATACAAAAGTCTATCTCTTGCCCCTAGCATTTTGCATCGAGCAAAAGTGAGGACAGGGGCAGAATTCTACTTTTACCCCACCTCTGCACACATACAGCAAACTCCATGATTGCCATTAGCACACAATCTCCTCCCTTCTTCATCATATTTTGACAGAGCTTTGGGAATTGTTTAAATGCAAGACAACTACTTGAACTTAATACCAACAAACACAACCAAGGATTATTTAACACCAGCATGGACATGAGACACCTACAACAAACACCACATCTTCACTAATCCTTTGGACCTCCAGCTTCTGTTCAGGTCTGTGTCCTCAGAGACATCTTTGTGCTGCACTGAAGTTAGGAGCTTTTGTCCTTATCAGTATGCTTTGCTAAATAATCTTCTTGTAACATTGCTTTTTTTGCAATGTTTGTAACAGAAATTCAGTATTCACAGACATTATGAAAACAATGATCCAAGAAGCACTACAAGCTACTATAAGTAAGCAATGACCTGAAGAAACTCTTTCAATTTTAGTGTAAATATTTAGATTTGCCTGAATAAGTAAGTCTTCATATACCGAACTCAGCAACATTTTTGGGTGAAACTAGGACAGGAAGAATATGGCCATAAACCCCTGAAGTGCATTACCTAATCTACAACACCTATCCCATGTTCACCCCAAAATATTTATATAGTCATAATGCCTACTTTTATACGGAGATTGCAAGCTTTTGGATAGAGAGAGATCAACCTTTTGTTCTGCCACAGTCTTTTCTTTGCTGACAGCCCAGGAGATCTTTCTGCATGATTAGGAATCCTGACAGAAGGAAAAAAGCCCTTCAGTGTATGTCAAAGTATCTAATAAAGGAAGTCAGTATCACCGTTCCTGGTTGACAGAGCAGGAAAGCTGAGGAGGAGAGGTCATGGTTTGAAAGAGCAGGTTTGAGCAGTGCAGGCTGCTCCCTGCTCTCCTGTGCTCACCTGTAAAAACCCAGCTGGCTTTGCCTGGGGCACAATAAGCTGCGGTGTGTGCCTGGGTGGGTGAGATCAGCCTGCCCTGGATGATGCCTCAGGCACGGGTCACTGTACAGCAAATGAGGATGGCCCGGAGGCACAAAGCCAAACAGACACCCCACAGACCGCTTCTCAGAGCTGGGAGAGGGACTTCAGGTTCCAGGTCCTGTTCTGTCTATATCCTTCAGTTTTCTAGTCCACAGGCATTTAAAATATCCCCCCCACTACTTTAGAGAAGTCTTCTTTTCAAGGTACTGATGTCCAATCTGAGGATAATAGTTCTTTAGCAGCAAAGAGGTGGGTCAGAGTATCTAGTATATGTGATAGTGACATTTTCATCAATGCCCTGAGTGACATACTGAGTGCAAAACAGGGGATAGGTGCTAAGAGGGCAAGGATAATTTGCAGGAGGTCTCTAGCTCTCTGTAAAGTCAGCCCTCAAGATATGTGTACTCTGGAACAATGGAATTTCAAGAACAACAAGGATTTACCAAAAAGCTTTTTCTTTTCCTTGTTTTGTAAAGAAATCATGCCTAACAATCTTGCATGTGCTACAGTACATGATGGCAAAATACTGGGCTGTAATATAACACGTTCCAAGTGCTAAAAAGGGCAAGGACATCTGCCAAAGGTAAAGTCTGATGTTTAAACACCAGCAGTTATCATTCAGGTGTTCTGATAGGAATTCTACCATGACAGAGGCAGTCAGAGTACTTGTTTCAGCTTCAGGCAATGTTCATTAGATAAGTGTCTGCTGGATATGCCACAAAGAATTGCTCTAATCATAATGACTCTGGATTTTCTGTGCAGACTTTGAATGCATATAAAAAGACGGATTTAACCAGACTTCAGTCCCATCTGTGCTACTGCATAGAACAAAGGCATCAGTACTACTAAGAAACTAATGCTATGGCAAAGCAGGTATTTCACACAAGTTGCAGATCCTGTTTCCTCAATATAAGGTGCTAGAAATGGGCCTATAATAACATCAATGTCAGATGTGGTAGAGGACTTGAAAGTTCATTTGGTGTGAGCACCTATTTATAGGTCCTCTCCTTGGATGAATCACTCTGAACAAGAAGTCCAAATCACCGACCCCAAATCAGATAATGTTCTTCACCTGGCTCCAACCCCATGCTAGCTCTTTCCCACACTAAATCCACCAATCTGCTAGTGATTCGCCCACTACTGGAACTGGTACAAGTCAAGAGCAGAGATTTCTCTGACTCAATTCAGTATCCAAGAAAATCAAAGAAACAATTCCCAGATTGGAAGGACAGTTATCAGGACAGTATTCACTTAATTAGAACAAAACTAACCAAGTTTTACTGTAAGAAATTAGTCTTTTTGCTGCTTCACCAGTCTACCCTTCACTATTTCATCCACAAAGATGACAGTTTTTTATATAATTTTCGGTGAATCTTGAAGGATTGGGTTAAACAATCCAAAACTTAAAAAGCTTTTCCAAGCTATTTGACCTTCTGAAGTCTGCAAGGTCTGGTACCAAATACTTAGTCATTTACATTTCCAGCCAAAAGCAGAAGTGTAAAGACTGACTCAGATGAAAAAAAAAAAAAAGGTGGGGAAGGGCATGCCTTGGTCACTAGAATTGATTACCCTGCTGATTGTATAGAGCTGCAGAAGTGCACCATTCCTTCTCAGTGACAGACAAAGTGAGATTTGTACACTTGAAGGCATGGGTGTAACTACTATCAAAGGGCTTTTCCAGCTGGTTTCTGCCCCAGCTCTTTTTACAAGACAGCTCCATCTCTTTTGGAAATTGCTCACAAATTTCTTCAAGGATTCCGCTGGGAGATGAGGTTTTCTAGGCTAAGATTCAACCCAAAAGGTTTTAATTTTAGCCAAATTGATTTGACTGCTTTTGAGTAGTGAAGGAATGGAAGAAAATACTTGTCCCATATGTTCCAGACAGAGGAGCACATTTGCTGAGAAGAAAGAATCCTTGAGGAGACCGAGGGGGAGAGGGGGCAAATATCTCTAAAGGATAAAAATATTCCCAGACACAACACCACCATAAACTCAGCCCTAACCTTGCGTCAAAGAACACAGCAGCCATGGCATTTGTGTTTACACCAGCTGAGTATCTGGCCCATAGGAATGGAGAACAAAGCTTCCCATTAAAATCTTGGATAGGATACATCAGAATCTAAACAACATGGCAAAAGCCTCATATGTAAAACTCCCTTCCTGTTATTTCTCAAGACCAAAGCACAGTGTATTCCAACACACAGAGAAGACAATCTGCTGCAAGCCTTGCCTGGACACGATGACTTTGTGCAGTAAGTCATCTCTGCTCAGACCTTCAGCAAGAGTCAGGACCTCCAGGGATGTGGGCTCATGAGCCCCAAGGGTTCATTAATGGCTCTGTACTCCTGGCAGATCACCTGCTGAACCTCTCTGGATCACACCAAATCTCCCATATCTGACCTCTTGCCTCTTGGCGAAAGTGAGGCAATATGAAGCCCAGGAAGAAAATGAAAAAGTCAGTGGTGAATAGAACTCAAAATTAGAGTGGCCCCAGTCTCAGCAGTTCCAATATAAGGGAAAGACAAACCTTAGAACTGCCAACTTCGTGTCCTGACTGTGGAAGCCCATAGATCAATACCAATAATTTGATCTGTATAAAACAACACATGCTGTGGTGCTACCTTAGGCAGAATTCATAAGGCTTGAGGCATGTCCTGTTAATGAGAGTGCCAGGTTCTCACAAGAACCCAGCTGCACAGCATGAAGCCTAGAAATTAAAAAACATGGTTTGTCTCTTTACTTACTCTCAATAGAGCCTCTAAAGTTTGCAGATTCTTGGTATCATATGCCAAGTCCAAGACGTTCCAGTATCCTCAGCTTCCAAAGGGATTCTCATCAAGAAATCATCATGAAGCTGTGGATAAATGAGAACCTGGAATCATGAGCAGAACACTCACTTTTATTTAATAATAACATCATTATTAAATAGCTGCGTCCTCAGTACTTCATCAAGATTGCCAGGTGCTATGCAAAAACCTCTGCCTTAAAGAGTTTGCAATTTATAAAGATGAACAGCAAATACAGGAGAAACTAGGTGAGGATATAAACAGAAATATATATATATATATAATTCAACATCAGTTTGCAGTGTGCAAATCTATAGGTATGCTAACTAGTACCTGTGCATTAACTCCACCTGTGCTGCCCCCTTAGCTGTTGCTAGTCTACTGGTTCTTTACATTAGTGTTTATTACAGACATAGACCTTGGAGGAAAAAATACCTGGTTTTGTTTTCTGTTTCTTACAGTCTCCTTTGAGGGCCTGCCATTGAGCTCTGCTGGACACAGGCTCCTTCTAAATGCATGAGAACAGCTGAAGGACATTGAGGATGCTCATAAACATTTGATAGGGCACAGGTGAGAGGCAGGTAATGAAGGGGAAAAAGAGCAAACAAGGTCTGAAAGGTAAGACTCTCCCACTTGGTACAGATGGACAAAGAGAGGTAATAATGAAAAAGAAGTGCAGATATCTACCACAATATCAACAATCAGCAGGATTTCTTAGTGGTAATCCAGGGTCCATACCTTTAGCATGAAAAAAAGAAAGCTTGAAGAAGGCTGAGAAGGAGGAGAAGAATGAGGAAAAGATGGGAAAACATTTTCAACATAATTAAAATAACAAAAATATTGACATAGGTTATATGTGTATAGCAGAGAAGAGTCATAAACAAACAGCAGTCATTTAATAGCCAGGAAGATGGTAGGAAGCCAATGGGATGGTATTTTAAATCCCAGCAAAGTTTAACAGCAGCTGGTCCATGATTATGAATAAGCCATTTATAGTCCATGCTGTGGTCACCTGGAGACATGAGTGTCTGTAGGAAGATAAGACAAGTCTGTTCTAAAACTTTCTCCAAGGTAACTCCACCAGCATGAAGACACACATGCAGACAGCTTACAAAAGCCCTCATACTGGGACAGGTTAGTCTGAGTGATACAACTCGTCCAAACAAAAGGCTTTTTTTACCTTCTTGATTTTTACACAGGAACTTTTGCCAGCACAGCTGCACTGGATTTGGATATATATGTAACTACTGCTGGTCCACAGCTTAGGTAAGATATTGGAAAATACATCTGAGGTCCCAACCCGCAACAGGGTTGGCAATGTGACATTCTAAGAAAGGTTTCCTGTATTGCAACCTGCTAATTTACCTGCTATTGTCAAATCTCAGCTATTAAGAGGTGACTCACACCCCCCCTAAGAGCAGTATGTTTAGGTTAAACATGATGGCGTTTTGAAAACATGTTAGGTAATAAACATTGGGCTTCTTTTCTAACTGCCTTTTGTTTAGGGTTGTCAGTTGTGCAGGTTAGAACTTTGATTAAAGGTAAATGTGATTTTTTTCATCCTGGGAACTGCAGCCAGAGCCAGGTGTGTAGGATTAGCTCATTGTATCCCCAGAGCAGAGTAGCACTGCAGTGTGAACCCATGGCAGCAGCCACACTCTGCTCCACAAGCCACCCCTCCAGGTCCTGCCACTTGTTGGGACAGTGGCATGGGCCACACAAGGTACCAACCCTGAGTCTGAATGTGGAACAGCCCTCTTTCCCAATCAATTAGAGAGCTCCTGTGCCTGGGTCAATGACTCTAGTGAGGAGCCTGAGCTCCTTATGTGGCCTTGGCTCCTTATAGGACCTTATGTGAACTTAGTCGTGTATCTTTGTGTCCAAGTTTCCTGACCCTCAAAGGGGACACTAATCCCAAGTGGGACCCCACTTGGCTCAGCTATTCAGAGCAGCTGAATAGTATGCAAAAGAGGTGAGAGCTTCACCTGCAAACACAATTCAATCATGGTCGTAATTTCTCTTTCATTGAATTCAACAGTATACTTAATTTTAGTCCAGAATAAGCACATTGACTTGCAGACAAGCACTGAGGCACTGAGGTGTGTTGAGCAGTACTTTGACACTTCCAAAGTTCTCAACTCTTGTGAGACAGAAGTCTCCACATCAAAATCAGATACTCTGAAGAACAACAGGACAGTTCTGTGCCATTGCTGCAGGGTCTGGGCTGTAGGCTGGTGAGGAAGTCCCCGAGTTTAAACATTAGAAACACAGCAACCAGGAAAATACATCAGCATGAAAAGCAAGCCCCAAGCAAGAGAAAAGAAATCACTAACTTGCTGCAGCAACTGTGACTCTTGAGCACATATCCTCTGAGGAAGAAACTGGTTACCATAAAGTTTTGTGGGTTAAAAGGAAAGAGAAATGGAACGCATAAATGATTCCACTTACTTGATGATGGGGCACACTCATCCCCTCCCTTTATTTCCTGTACCAGCAGCATCAAGGATTGTGCTGACCACAGAACTTCTAAGATCAGTCCTGATATCCAGCCAAGATGTGGAGAAAATCTCTGATTTGGATTTCAAGGCTTGGCCAGAAGGGAGCAGAAGAGTCCTGCAGAACGCATGCACCGGGCACAGTGCTGTCCTGCACAGAGCCTGGCTTTGCTGTCAGTGTGTGGCAGCCAGGCTCCCAACAGATATGACAACTGCAAGATTAAGCAAACTCACCAACATCACCTCACAGCCTAGGAGATCGTAGCTTTGCAGTTCTCTACATGTGCAAGTTGTAGGCCTATAGTCACACCAGTCCATGAAGACACTAAAAGTTGTCCATCTCCTTTCCCACTGCTGAGATACTTTCAGTTTATAAATACATGTACACCAGAGGAGTTCAACCCTATATAAAAAGAACACAAACCAAGTCCAGTTTCGCATACTTTTAGGAAAGTGGAACTGTATATGTGCTTATTGGAAGGTCAGGTTAAGACCAAATCTCCCCTTCCCTACTGACTTGGATACCTTGGTTCCTGTAATAATAAAATTTCAGTCAAGAATTGAAAAATCAAGTCTTATCTGAGCAACACAAAAAGGATAGCAGAAGGAATCTGTTTCAAATAATTTCTAGTTAGCAACAATATTTCAGAACAGGTTTCACAATAAGACAGAACAGTAAAGACAGAAAACCAAGGTTTTGCCTTTTGCAGAAGAGTTTCCTAGACAGCAGTTCACAAGGCTCCATCCTGGACACAAGACTCCAATTGCTGTCTGGAACACAATTGCAGAAGCAGTCCTGCAGCAAGTTTTACAACTGGTTTCTTGGAAGACCGACATTAGTAAAACATTCAATGTAAATATGCCAGTCTTTAACTGCTTAGAGACCTTACAGCAGACTTTCACCTGACAGCAGCTCCCCTTAGAGCACAGCCCAGGTTTCTCTATCATCTACCATCTGTGAAGAGTCAGTGCCTTACCCAGGACTTTTTCAGAATTGTATCAGGGTAAAGGAAGGTCTTGTCTTTCACATCTGGTCCAAAATTCAGGGCCACATTCTTCGGGAAGGCTTAGTATCATAAGCTTTTCTCAACATTCTCCTATCACCTGTGTTAGCCACACAAATGGAGGTAGTAACTGTGAAACCTTGGACACCCAACAGAAGCATCCAGGAGGATGTTATGGTCCATCTCCCAGAGAGCACTGTGACCATTCACCTGGATCAAACAGTTCCAGAGGCAGCTCTGAGCTAGCCCAGCTGATTTTGCCCAGTGTGAAGGAAGGCAGAATGGCATCAGTATAGGTAACACTCAAGTCTTGACTGGGTGTCCTCAGAAGCATGGTCAGGAACAATATGGGCTGAGCAGTGGGTCCCGTTTATTCCTTAAAGTGAAGTTAGAATGCATCAAGCTTTCCTAGCAGCTGGGCTATGTACACAAAACTGGGTGCTGATGTTTACGAGACCCAGAGCTCATTTCTGTTTATTTCTAAGCACAAAGAACAAAACATTTAGGTACTTTTCCATCTAAAATAACTTTGTTCTTGTCTCTTTGCCTCAGCCATCCAAGAATGAGGGCTCTGTGCAACCAGAAGAAGGGAAATGCTTTGAAATCCATCTTGTTCAACTGCGGCTGATCCTTGCTGACATTTAGCCCAGACAATGTGAGCACCACCCTCAGTTACACCCAGCTGGGCTCAGTGACTTCACTGGGAAGCCATGGTGCAGCACGGCTGCAAACAACAGCAAACACAACTCAAGTATTTCTCTGTGGAGCATGAGATTGTTTGCTAGATTGATTCCTGCCTCAGTCTGTTTTGGGTGCAAAATATGTTGCCTTAACCCTGCTGCATTGCTCCTGGTCCCAGGGGTAATGGCGCAGGGAAGGTGAGATGGGAACACAGATTCCCTCTATCTTGGCTCTGCCCCAGGGACAGCTCTCACCTCTGCTCCTCTGTTCTTGTGGCTTTGGCAGGACCTTGCAAGCTAGAGTTGAAAGAACAGTCTGAAGAGCTGTCTGCTGTAGCTGCTATCACTCACACCTTCCAAAATATCCACTGTGATAGTGAATCAGAGAGGGATGCTTAGGGGGGGACATAGTAGACCCTATGAAAGACCAGCAGGGATTCAGACTGCTCAAGCCATGCTGTTTCAGTGCTTCAAATACACAAATTTCTGAAATCAATCAGTGTGGCCAAAGCGCTGACTCAAAGCAAGATATGCCCCAGCTGAGTAGTAAAACACAGCATCAGGTGGAGGATGAAGGCAGAGGAAGGGATCATCTCCCCACCAACCACCTCTAGCCAGGAGTGAGCTGGAAGTGTCTCAGCATTGCCTAAAAGAGAACTCTGAGCCCCAGTGCAAGAGTCACAAACCCCATGTGTAGGGGAAAGAAAACCCCATCTGCACCTCCCTGCAGCCCTCCCTACACACCCCAGACCCAGTGAGCCTCCAGGGATCCTTCCACTGTGATGGGGTTTGGGCCTTGCTGTGACAACCCAACTCTCCACACACAGGTGCCTAAGTCCTGGCCACAGGTTACCCCCTGTGCCTTGGCTTTTTCCCCTGCAGGGCAGGCTACTCGTGCTGGCACTTAAAACACCCAGCATGGAGCAGCTCCCAGCCAGGACCTTCAGCAAAGCCAGTGCTCCTTAGGAGTTACAGCCCATTTTGCTTCACCTCGTCACTGGAAGCCCTGCTTTCAATTCTGGCCAGCCTTGCACTGCTCAGCTTCATGTGCTTGGGGCAGAGCACGTCTGAGAGCCAGAGCTCTGTGTGCATTTCAGCCTGCCCTGGCCAACGAGTGTCTCCCCTCGCAAAAATCTAGACATAAATAAAAAATTTTAACAGCTAGAACGTCCCAGTTAATGATTAAGCAGGGACAGTTGCACAACTTCCCTGGAATGTCTGTCTATGTTGATGGCTGCGGTACACTGACGGGCTGGAATGGCAAAAACAGTCTGACAGCAATGGGGTCCAGGTGATGCAGCTGCCACAGCAAGACTCAGCAGGAGATGGGCTGTCCTTCCACAGCAGGAGGCTGCTCCCCCTGTCAGCATGTCAGCCCCCAGCTTCAGGGATTTGGGGCACAGGGCTGGTGGTGACCAGCAGGTTGTGGGAGTCCTACCATCACAGAGAGCAGGAAAATACAGCACTGCTGTGTGTTTTATACTGCTAGTTCATTTTCAGGCATGGGGCAGTGCAAAGCAAAACCAAACCTCATGCCTCAGTGTCCTTATATGAGTTTAAAAGCACACAGCACACATATAAAAGGGTTGTGTCTCCAGGCCTAACCTATAAGTGCCAAACAAAAATCCATCAAGATTGATGAGTCGGGGTTTTTTTACAGCATTCAGCACATCTGACATTATACAGGACTTTTAAAAGTCCTGCAAGAACAAGGGCCAATAAATATCTAGGATAAATACAGTCAAACAGGAGTTCAGACACCCAACTTCTTCATTTGCACGGGCATGTCCTGTACTTGGAAATGTGATAAGCTTTCAAGTCAAATTCCTGGAAAGATTAGCCTAATGCACAACTCCCAGATACCACAGCTCATTAGGAAGAGGCTCTAATGCAACACCTTCCAAGCAGTCCATGCAGCAGCGTGCTGGCAAAGTGGTTTCTTGCACACATTTGTTGGAGACAAAAGTCTGCTTGGCTGGTCATTGGGTCATTTCATCTTCAGAGACATCACCCAGCCACAGACAGCATCCACCCAGCGCTCCAGGGTGACAAGGAACAGAGAAACCTAATGCTGCTGCTAGAAATGGGTTAGTGGATTGATTCATCTATAAGAATAATGCTCTCATGACACACCTTTTGCTGGTTCCAGTGGAGGGCAAAAGAGCACACGTGTAACGGCCAGCACAGCACGGGGGCTATTTAATGATGTCCTGCTAAGAAAGCTCTCCATTGCCAGCTTACTTCATTACTGAAAAAGAATACATGAAATTCCCTGACACAGCCTTCATGAAGGCATCTGGAGGTGAACAGGTCATTTCCAGTATAAGCAATTTTTTCCTCTAATAAATTTCAGAAGGGGGATTGCTATAGAGGCTGTTGAAAAGCAGGCTCACAGAGAGCCAAGGCAGAGGGAGGGAGGTGGTCCCACTGGCAGTGGTCAAGAAAAGACCGTTTTCAGGCAGACTCCAACTTGCAAGTTCAGAAACAACCCTATTTCTCTCATGCTGTAGAAAACACAGGTCTATGGAAGGACATCTGTTGGCAATAATCCATCTGCACTGCACAGATGCCTGACTCACCTTTAAATGAGAAAACTTCTCAGTCTTGAGACCAGTTCTGTCCCTCAGCCATGCCTTGGCCACCCACTGGTCCCTGCCTGGTGGAGACTGCAGAAATGCTTCATAACTAACAGCAATTATCATTCTGGTTTCATCACTGCTTTTCCAAGCAGCTTCTGTCTCTGCTGTTTGGAAACAATGCTCAAGGCTACCAGCACCAGATCAATAACTCATCTGGGAACAAACAACTGAGATGAAGGAAGATGGTCAAGGGAGGACCTTTTTGCTGAGAGGTTTTCTGCCCCATGATAGGAACCAGAGACAGTCGTGAGAACACAGAGAGCAGAGCACCAAGAAGGGAGGCCAGGCATGGAGCAAAGGGAACCACGCACTGGGAGCACTGCTAGATTCTGCTGACATTAGTGCTCCTCACCAGCTTGTCTACAGTCAGCTGAGGAGAACAGAAGATCTTTGTAGCCATGGGGGCATCATGTGTAAACCGTAAAATTACAGAAAGAAAGCTGATGCAATTTTCATGATAATGAATCAATGTACACTCATACACCACTCATCCAAGTGCTTCCCAAATACTTTTCATATGTTCTTGTTTCTTTCTCATTTTCTGAAAATTGAGCAAAAGGTTTTCCAGTCTAATTTTTTCCTACCAGCACATATGAGGATTTTTTTACCAAATGGACAATTAAGAAGTGTGTTTGCCAAGAGGTGGAGTACAAAATACTGTACATTTGTAACACTGTTATCCAAAGACTCTGATTTTCTCAAATATTCAGCCCAATATTCAGCATAGGGCTGATGTCTCATAGAAAGCTCAGCATGGGTCTCTATCATGTATCCCCATCTTCATTGCAAGGCACATTCCTCTCCAAAAGAGGGGAAAACAAGACACAAGACACATGTGCACCTACCTTCCCAGAAAGGATCAAAGGGGCCATATCATGAAGAATATAGTAACATAAAACCCACTGAATGGAGCAAAAGGAATAAACTTCAAACATCAAACTTTGAGCATCTGGCCTAGGACTGGCTGGGTCTTTTCCTTGAACTGCACACTGGAGGAAGGTGGACTGAACTTCATAAATGGCATGGCTGAAAAAAAACAGCAATACCTTGATAATTCAGAGAATTTAAAGCCAGTATTATTTGTCAGTCCTCTTTCTATTTACTGAAACAGCTTCTTCTGGTTAAAATAGTACTTTGTTATGAGTGAAACATAACTTTTAGCAAGGACATCATTCAGTAGTTACCAAGAGGCAGATAATCAATGCCACCCCGTTGTAGTTTGGTTAATCACCCTCCCATTAAAAGTTATTCTTTATTTTTAAATAAAGCATTTTATTCCAGCATCTCTCTTCATCTTGCTGCTCTTTCCAGAAGAAATGGCATGCTGCTCTTGCTGCTGCTGCTACTCAGGGTGATAAAGTGACCCTGCCCTACCATGAGCTAAAGACAGAGAGAGTTTCTTATATCTCTTAGTGTGGGAAAAAAAATAAAATAAATAAAATAAAAAAATTTTTAAAATAGAGGCTTCTCCCAGTGCCCCATTCATTTTTTAAAATTTCATTTAAAAGCTCTAGAGGTGAAGGCTCTATGCCAGTGTCAATATCACCTATACCCGATAAAAACAGCATAACCCAGCCAAATAGGCAAATGAATGGTAGAATTAGAAGCTACAAATCTACTGAAATGTTAGTCACATACTTGACACTTTCCCACCACTGAAACGCAGACAATTCCAAAAGCACTATTGGCACTTTAAAACTACACGTCAAATACACACCAGTTGCTTCAGCTGTAACAAAAAGCACAGTAAAATAAAATATGATACAGTATAATAAAATACAATTACTAGAACGGCAGAGATTCATTAATTTATTAATCCCTCTATTTAGAAGTGCCTATTTCAAACTTTAAGGACCATCTCTTAAATCCTTTGACAATCAATTTTATGGTAGTGCAGTTATGTTGTGCTGCTGCACGTGATTCAGTCTTTCATAAGGCCATGTACAAATGATTATATTATGGTCATATTTTAACTGAAGCAAAAATACAAGTCGCACAGCTCTTTCATACACAGTAGTGTCTTGTTTGTGTGATGTAGTTGAAGTGCACTCAGAGCTCATACGCCTGTTCAAGATGTCTTTGGTCAGTAGATTTGGACTACTGATAATGAATCAGTTATTGAAAATCATTGTGGATGTCTATAGCACAAGTCACATTAGATCACAAAACCACAAGAACAATTTTTCTAGGTCATAGATAAATATATTTGAAACAACTGTTGGTTCTCCCCTCAAAAATGTTTGCAAATTCCTTAAGCATCTCATAAAATGTGTATTTCTCAGACTGCCCTGGCAGGGATTTCAAGTTTGCACTTCATATGATCATTGAGGAGTTCATAAAAAGCAGACTTCCAAACAGAACATACTTTTTCACTCTCAGCTACACAGTGATCCTCAAGGCATTGCGTTTTTTCCCTGGATCCACCATAAGAATCAAACCAAATAACTCACAGCTTGTCACTAGATTAGAAATTAAAGACGAGCAGGAGCAACAACCAGACTGACAACTTGCTAATCCAAACAAGATGATCTGATCTTATTACAGGGAAGGTTTTTCCCGGAAGCTCCTGCAAGAACAAGAACAGTGTTCATTGCTACTCCAGACACTCTGCAGAAATACCAACCTTCAGCTAGGTTTGTAATTGCCCCTCAGCATGAAAACTGCTGTCAGCACGTGTAGCTGGTGGGGCAAAGTTGAGAACTCGAAGCACATACCACCTTCACTGTGGAAACTGATGTTTTCTTCAGCCTGTGTAAGGAGGAGCCCTATAGGAGTGTGAGCACGTGCATGAAAATCATGTCTGAAAACACAGCTCCATAGTCAATAATTATTCGTGTTTTCTCAGAACGACTTAGAGTCTCTTCAAGTGCGGCACATACAAAATTCTATTCTATTCTATGTTTAAAGACTTAAAACTAGGACAGAAGAAATCTGTGTTTCGTAGAGGAAGTCAATACTCTGATAGGGATTATATTATTATATTGTTGAATATATTGATTTTCAAATATAGATGCTCAGAACTCTTTTTAAACTGATTGACAGCTGCAGTAGTTTGGGTTTGCCCATTGTAAAATAATCACTGTGATAAAAGAAAGAAGAGAACATTTTCCAGACAGTGTCAGCGTTAGCACACTGTATGTCCTATCTCTAAAGACGGAAAATTAACAGTAATAAGCTTCCAGTTACCATATCTATGTGAATAATTTCCATCTTGTTACTAGAAGAACAAAAGTCTATAGCATACTGAGCAAATGACCAAGAAAGCAGTAAAATATGGTTGATACTTCTATAGGTATTTGACAGCTGAAAAATGAGCCAAGATTATTTACTGAGAATTATGTAAATGAAAGTACTACCTATATGTAAGCAAACACACATATGCATACATGATGTTCATTATGCAAAAACATACCCAAAATTTCTTCAATCATGTTGGTTTGAATGGATGCCATTCCTTCTCACCATCTGTTCTAAAGAGCATTCCTTGCCTTTAAACTCTAATGTGTTTATGGAAAACTGGCTACAACCAGCTCAAACAGGTTGAAATTTATGTCCTTTCTATCAGCAATCAGTCTCTTGCAAGGAAAGCCAAGGGGAAATGATCCTTGACACACTGCTCTGGGTGGCTGTGAAAATCCTTCTAATTGTACACTACTCCCAACAGTGACAATAAGTAGATACTTTTTGCCAATAATACTGATTGCCATCAGTCTGGGGCTACTATACTTTCACACATATAAACTGCATCTTAGATAACCCACATATAAAAGTATGAGTTGTTGCAAATTTGTCCTCAGTTCACCTCAGCATTAACTACCTCCCACAAAGCTGGAGGTGGAAGCAGGTGCCAGTCAAGGGGTTCAGGTGTTGTGGTGATGCAGCTTTCCTCGTGATGCACTTCTGTGTCTGTGGTCACTCCTTCTGCTAAGTCACAGGGACTTCCCTACAGGTGATGCATGGATTTGTATGTTGCTACTTTAAAATAATCATAAGAAAAAAATGAGGGTGCCTGGTGACATATCTCTAGCTGGACACACAAAATCCTCAGTCACGTCACTCTAGACAGTTTCCACACACTGGGGAAGAAAAAGGAGTGCCACCATGCTGGTTTAGGTGGTCACAGGAGTGCCCTCTGGTAGCCACACAGCAGGCATGGCTGCACCATGCAGCAAGCAGAGAGTACTGCAGGCTGCAGTGACAGACTGAATCACAGAATCAGTCATTTATGTTGGAAAAGACCTCTAGGATCACTGAGTCCAACCATTAACCCAGCACTGCCAAGTCCACCAGTGAACCATGTCCCTAATCACCACATCTACACAGCTTTTAAATACCTCCAGGGTGGTGACTCAACTGAAATGTCACGCCAGACATTTCCAACAAACTCGAATCTCCACAGACTAGTCCAAAGCCTGGCAGAAGTCCTGACACCAGGACATTTTCCAAGAGAGAATCTTATCTGTGAGCACGTTTACAAGAACATCATTGACTAAAGTCAGAAATTAGGGACCCACTGGGCCATTCAGACCAATGGGCAGCATCAGCCAAGTTGGCAGCACAGGCAAAGATGCTGATGGAATAAGAAAAGGTGTCTTTCCTAGCTCAATGCATGTGCAGTTCTTTGACCTGAGTGAGAAATTAATCTGCATTTTTATTTTCATATCCTTGAACTGGAGATAACACAACCCAAGCAATGATTTTGTAGCAGGTGTATTTTTTGCTGGACATAGTTCACCTGGCATGGGGACAGCAGTCACATAGGTTACAGCTCTGTTGGGTTTTAAAGACCTCAAGGTGCTGATTGGCCTCACTGCCAGTAATCCAACAAGCCACTTTAAAACAGTTTTAAAATAATGAAATAACTCCTAGAAAGAATTTGATGATGTGTGTTTTGCCCTTCTAAGGTATGTTGCAGTTCCATTAGACGCTGTAGGCATGTTGCGAAGCAGAAAGCTGAAAATAAAAATGCCTGGAATGGCAGAATCCAGGACCAAAGGAAGTTAGGATTTGCAAACATATTAAGAAACAGGTTATATCAAACTTAACAAGAAGTCTGCCTGAAATGAGGCTGCAGGAATTCTCCTACTTCAAGAGCATCACACTGACCCACCTGAGCATGAAAAACTGCAGCTTTGCACAGGGAGACACTTTGAGAAGACTGGAGGCAATCCCCCACTTTCCAGAAAAGAGGATACACTTAAGGAGGGCTCGGATGAACTGATTCACTCTCCAGCATTTACAAGGTCATCACCACTGTGTGCTGGTCACACAGGCTCCTTCTGCATTTAAACAGGATTCACCCCAAGTGTGTGTGGAGACCTGAAGTGGGCTGGACTAGTTACTCCATGCAAGCTGAACACAGTGGGATATGAAACCACTAGCTTAGAGAAGATACTTGACTTTTGGAGGGCTAAAGATGACTCCTAAGGACAGTTTGCCATTTTGCCTGAAATGGTTTTGGCACCAGACAGTGCAGGACCTTCCTGATCTACTGAGACCGGGTCCATTTTTCTTTACTGGGTAATGCCATAGCTTCCTCCAGGCCACTGCATCCAAGTTTTCTTGACATGAAAAACCAGACTGTGCATGTCAAGATCTTATCTCTTCCAGGCCTTGAGACACAGCAGGATCAGGCATTGGGTCTGACAGTCACAGTAAAACCACTTTTGGTCCCATGCAGTTCCAAAGTCACTGTCTATTTTAAGTATTTCAGTTTCTCAGGCAAGGGAGGTGGCGTTTTTCTGGAAGGCAGATCTGAGTGGAGCTGCATTGCTGAATACTGAGGGTTTCTTTCAATGACATCTGTCTGGAGTGACTCCTGCATCCTGCTCTGCTTAGCTAAAGTTCTCATCTGACTACATCCAAAATATCATAAATTCATCTTCAAGGAAACACTTATTCTGACAGTCTCTGTCTAATAAATGTCTTCTAGAAAAGGCAGAGTGTAGTACATCTCATAAAAATACAGGACTTACAGACATTTAACAAATCTGAATTTTGAGAAACATCCCCAGTTAATTCAGCGTGTTTGGTAACAGTGTTACACAGTTACATCCCAGCAGATACTGTTATCTACCACATGCAAGGTCTGCATTCCCAAGTGAAAAAAATTGGCATCTATTTTTCTCTGAAGGCTTGAGTCTAGTGCCTCATTCCTCTCACCAACCACTAATTTCTTCCTTACTGTTAGGAGGCATCCTATTTCATTTGCACACATCACACTTTCCCCTCTTATTTTCCCTTCAGGAAGGCTTCACTTCTTCTATATGCTGAGCTACTTTCTTTCTCTGATTTTCATCAATGAAAAAAGTCACATCACCAGATACTCTTACATGAACAACCCAGATCATTGTTCTGCCTCATTATAGTTTGCTATAATATTCAATTTCGGTGCTTAGGACCCACAATCAGGTTACTGCTGGTAGAATTTACTTTTGCTATTCCTAGTGTCTTTATGAACTTCTTTAATTTCATTGCTCTTTGAAAGAAGCAGGGTTTCTAGGTCAGTAATCTCCCATCTTTGGAAGCTTTTCATTTAATATTTTATTTCTTGCCATGTCCTTGTGACTACATTGAGATGCTATTCCTAAAACAGTTTTAGATTATTTTATTCTTCCCCTCCAGGGATGAGAACACACCACATACTCCTAGTTCACATCATCTTGAATCCATTCCTCACAGCACTGCACACATTTTCAGCACTCACGAGCTATAAGTTGTCATGGCTCATGAAAATCGTTGGTACAGCTTTACCAGCTGGTACTCAAACTAACTTCATCAATTGATGAGGCAACTAGCCCATGCAGTCATCTCTTTCCAAAACTGTTCCATCATTTCATTTTATTTTTTCATTTCTGTCTACGCCTCTGATCCTAATGTTAGTCTTCAAGCTGCCAGCTGAACTGCTCCCACTTGTTTCGATACCACTGACAACCCTTTTTGGTAACACTCACCAATGTTTGCTGCTGTGGGTACTTGGGTTATGCCCCTTCACTATTACCAAATTTAGCTTTGCTGTTATGTTGCAGCTGGTGGTTAATGCCATATGTTAACACTGCTTTCTAATTGGCTTCTACCTTAATCACATGTGACAAAAAGAAACTTTTTATTTTTGAAGCACATACTGCCAAGCAAAATTAACTTACATCATGGTCTTTGTGTCTTAAGTGAGAGTGGTGTATTTATGGCCAAAATACCAACAAAGCTATAACAACACAACCCAGGTGATAACAATATGAAATCTCCCTGCTGATGCCATAGGCTGCATTATTTTAGCTTATAACTCACCCCCTCTCCCCAAACCCAGGTAAAACAAAGCAAAAAAACAGAGAGAAAAAAGATAAATGTAAAGACGAGATGAAGAAAAGGGAAGCGTTGTTTCTCCTCCACCCCAAACTGCACAAGAGGGAGAAAGGCATCTGTGCAGGTGACTCAGCCAGGTCAGGGAGAGCCATCAAAGGCTGAGAATTTTTGGCATCATGAAAACATTTTCCTTACAGTTTGGGAGCCTAGAGCATCTTCAAGAAATTACAGACATAAAATGAGATATTATGATCTGTTATGATGCTAAACCTGACCAGCCACATCCCACCCAGACTTCATTTAAGATCCCTGTATGTTCTGTTGCTTGCTTTCCTAAGTCTTCTGTGCCTTTAGTCCAGCGCCTCCTGTTCTCCAACACAATGACACTTTGCAGAGATGACATTATTAAATGTCAGAAAGTGCTCATGCAAACCTTGTTGTTTGCTAAACAAAAGAGTCAGTGAGAAAGAGACAGATGACCTTCCCTCCAAATTTCAGTGTTCAGGTTAATAGTGATGGCCCTAAGGCTGCTCAAGTTATCTAGTGTGCTATGTCACCTCAAGCCTTGTTAGCTGAGGACAACCAGGAGCCAGGCAGCACTCAGTCTGCATGAGGATGCATGGGAGCCATGAAATCTGGATTCAATCTCATGCACTACATGTCTCATGGATATATGTCTTTTATTAAGTGACATAAGGTGGCTAGACTAGACAGTCTGAGTCCCACCTCTTTCATGTCCTGCAATAGCTTTTTTGAGGTCTCATCAGTGTTGCCTCTTGCACAACCAAAACTTTACTTGCTTCTTTTCTATGTTTAAGAGCCACAGAGTCCTTAGGCCTGCACTGTGCTTAAAACAGTCCTTAAGCCAGCACTGTTTAAGGACCAAGGAGTCCCAGTGCTCTTCCCATGGCTCTGGACTGCAGGCCTGCAGGAGCAAACTATGGAAGCACTGGGTGCCAGGGTCTCTCTGCCATGTTAGCCCAGCAGGTAGGACTGAGTCACTCCAAGTCATCTCAGAGATGCTGCAGTGATGAGAATACAATGACCAGGCTGGACAGAAAGAAGAGAAAACCCCCAGTCCAACAGACACAGCAGAAGTCTGCAGCACCAGCGTGGGTGCACAAACCAGAGCCAGTTGGAAACACGAGCAGATCCTTGCAGGAAGGCAGACAAACACTTTAACACCACTGCTCATAAAGGGCAAAGCAGAAACAGGGAGGTTAAGTAGTTTACTTAAGCTATGGAGCAGAGCCCAGTTAGACACCCTGGAGCTGGGCTCAAGCCACTGTTAGACCAGCAGCTTTCAAATAATCATTCCCACAAACTTCTTCTGTGGTGATATTTCTGAACAATACCAGGGAACATTCCACCATAAATTGTGCTGTGTTCCAGTTTCCACATTATAGCTATGATGTAACTCAGAAACACTTTGTCCCATCAAGCCCAACAACAATAGATTTAATCAGAACATTTGTCTCAGAGAGACAATGGGGAGTTCTGATTAACCTGGCACCAAACTCTGGCAGTTGCCTGCAAGGGATTTTTTTAAAATTTTTTTCTAAATGCTTGCCCTTGGCAGCTCTTCAGCCTGCAATATGCCAAGCCTGTGGCTGCCAGGAGAGCTGTGAAAATGCCCCATGCCATTTGACATACAAACAACATACTTCATTTCAGAAATGCAACATTTCTGCAGAAGCACAAGGAGGAGGACGCTGTTCCCTGAGCATGCCACCAGCCAAACACTTGAGCATCAAGGGCATCACACCAGTGTCAGATGCAGAGGGTCTGTCCTGTGAGAACTTGCTGGTGGTGGAAACTGAACAGCGGGCACTGGGCTCTCAAAAGGGAGAAGAGAACAAGGGTACCACTGCAGCACTGCTCTGCAATGGCTTGGTTGGCTCCTTCTGCACTTCTGCCCAGACCACAAAACCTCTGTGGGTTGCTGCAAAGTGGAAAGGCTCCTTCACATAGAGTAGGTGCAGGGGGGAGCCCAGGTGAGAAGTGAAAGCTCAGCAATTGACAGACATCAGTCAGTCATCAAAGGTACAGGAGCACAAGCTACAGCCCAGTGTGACTGAACAAAACAGGGCTCCATTCTGCATCCAAGCACCAAGCAGTTCCCTGAGGCCTGCAGGGTGGGATAAAGTATTTCTCAGTTTGGGTTTAAGGGATATCTTGTATTGTCCCCTCATTGTGCCCTCCCTGCTCACAGCCCATCCCAGACACCTTCCATCCATCCACCTGTCCCACACTTGTGCTGTTCACATCCCACAGCCTGGCTGGTTCCCTGCTTGCAGCTGCCCTTCTCCCTAGCAGTGCAGTCACAAAAACCCCTTTCCATAAGGGGCCAAACTATACCAAGGCTGAGTCTCAGACTTGTCCTAGAGCAAATTACTGCTAGGCAGTAATGCTCAGGAGATGAAAATGTAATGGGAGTGTATCTCAAACTAACCCTTGGCATTTGTAATCTAAGACAGTTTAACATAAGCTGGGGGGAATATGGAAAAACAAACAAACCCTACCAAACCAACAAAAAACAAAAACAGAAAGAAAACCATGAATAAGAAAGAAGAAAGGCAGTAACCAAAGCCTGCAACAAGGTCCCAAAGCAGCTATCAGCCTCCAGCTCTTACTCCATCCTTCCTCCTGCTCAGCCTTGCTGTCACTGCTTTCTCTGCAGTAGCACAAAGGAAAGGAGCCAGTTCTGCTAGAGGAGATTTGGGTCCAGAGAAAGAAAGGGGGCTCCCCATTAGAGCAGCTACAAATAGTACTTTAGCACAGCATCTTCTGCATATCCTTCTTTCCCACCAAAAAAAAAAAAAAAAAATAAAAATCAAGGCAGCTTCTCCAATACAAGACAAAATGCCAGATACTCTTGTTTTCACAGCAGCCACTTCCATTCTCATCCTTTTGCCGTTCTCATGGTTGGCATGAGTGGTACTTCTGCAGTTAAGTTCTTGTGTGTGTTGATGAGGTTGAAGGAACTTTCTCTGGGTGGATCCAGTCAGACAGAGAAGTTTGAGATTTTTTTATAAGCATGTTACTCATCCTGACCAGCTCCTGCCTCCCATTCATTTCAACAAAATATGTTTGTTTTGTTATAAATCTTCATTTGATTTTTGGGACATGAAATGCTCACCCCTGCCAAGAAAAAAATGCTACATTCTGCATGTCACCACTGTGTTCTCCTCTTCTTAAGAGCTTGATGTTGTAAAATAAAAATATAATTTATATTAAGGCCAAATTTTTATCAGGCCAAGGCTTTTAATGGAAGGAATCTGTGTATGGTAAAATATATTAAAAATGACTGTTACTAAAAAACCCACCAAAACAGTCACTGTTCAAGGCATGTAAGCCACTACCTTGTTTACTTCATAATTTATCCAAAAATCCCTAGCATTCTTGTGATAGTTGTATTATGGTTTCATCCACCACCAAAATAACACCCTGATCCTCAGATTCATTTCAATAGCCCTGCAATCATACAGCCAGATTGTTAAGTGTGCAACCCAGGAATTAAAACAAAAATTAAAAGAATGAAAAAGAATGAAAAACACCTTGTCTTGAGCTTTCTTAGAGGGCCTTAAGAGTGGAAACTCTCTCGTTTCTTAAGGACTTGGTTCATTTTAAGAATTATATTCCTCCCATGGAGATGTACAAATGTTTCCAGTCCAGAGTTTTTGGAGCTATGCAATAATTAGAGGTTTTTCTCCAAGCTCAGGAGGTATTGGAATAGTCTGAAGATACCAGATTAAAAATATAATAAAATCTTCTCCACATGGTTGCAGAGTGGTTTGAAAGCAGACAGAGAAGATCCAGCTGTACAAACAATTATCTTCCAATATTATCTGGAAGCCCTTCAGGAGCTGGTAATAGCGTGCATAACACCACAGTTTTGTTCCCCCACATCAGCAGGCTAATTCATATGCAATTACATTTCCAACCATCATTATCCACATTCCTAATTCATGGCTTTTCAAAGACACTAATGTCACACTTGTCCTCTTTGTTACTAACCCTACGATATTTAAAACCATCTCTTCAGTTGATCTGTATGTTCATTAGAGGTGGTTTCACATCAGATGTTCGATGACCCAGCTTTGGGGTCATTCACTATGTAGACCTCAGGTCTATCTTATTCTATAAATATGACCTATAAACCAGGGCCCAAGGCCAGTGATCCCCAGGCTAGTTCATCCTGATACATGATTTACTCACTCCTCACTCCCTTTAATAGATTTGAAGTTCTACCTCCAGGTATGTTCTTTCCGTATTTCTTTGAATTTTCTTTCCGTTTCTTTCTGAGTCTAGCAGGTTTAATTATTTCCAGACCTTGCAGCCAAAAGTGAAAGAAACCTAAAACATATGATTAGAACATTTTTTTCTTCAAACACCACAAATAATCCATTACAATTATTTATTGTCTTTGGATTGAGACAAAGCAAGAAAACAAGTATGCCATAAATGACAATTTGATGTATTTCAGTATACCACAGAACTGCGTCAATGAAATTACTTTTAACTTGCTTTGTTGAGCCTCCTGAGAAATCTTATCAGGATTATTGCTGAACATAAGCCAAAGTTGATACTGTTTGTCTTTTGAGTTGCAGGAAAAACAAGAAGTGTTTTGGGTGATGCTTGAAGACACCTAAGAAAGTGACTGTTGTGAGCAAAGAGCAGTGGTTGTGATGGTGGGAGGGCAGAGGCAAGGCACTGTCTGAGGGGAAGGCAGTACTGCTGACAATGTTCTTTCATGCCTCAAAACCTGCCAACTTTCTCCAAATATAATACCAAAACACGATGTCTTTACCACAGATTTTGTCCTGATCACCTGTACCTTACCCTCCATCTACAAATCTTTACATCCCCTCAGGGAATCTATCTAGTATCAAGTGGGATATGAGTGAAAAACCAAGTGATGCATCTTAATTCACAGTAGGTAATAACAATAACAGTAGCCACAGCATTTAGAAACACCTTTAGATATGTGATGGTAAAGAACATCACAAATGATAGCATGTGCCTGCATCCCTTTCATAGCGAGAAATCATTGAATTGACTGGTCTTGTTCTCAGCTTCGAGTTTGTCATCATAGGATAACTCAAACCACTCTTTTCTTTACCAGAAATTTTGGTGATACAGTACATTCTTTTAGAAATAAAATGGTCCCTAACCAATTCTCATTCTTTAGTCCTACAGAAAAATACTAATTGCATTCAGCAAGCAATATTCATACTAAAAAAAAAGAGTAAATTTTTCAGTTCTGAAAGACAATTTTCCCAGTCCAGCGTTACTAGCAGCTTTCTTCTTCACTTCTGAAAATCTACAATTTCTCTACCACCACCCATATTCAGAATTTAAAAGGAAGAATTTCTGCCTCTGCAATCACAATTAGGATTTGAAAAGGTTCTGTGAGCAGCCTGAAGTAAACTAATTCATTTATTCCATGCTGCTCTGCAGAATGACCAGCGCTCTGCATTTGGAGTTTTTCCCAGTTCATATCTAAAAAAATACTGCAGGGTAAGGATTCGGCCTGTGCATCATCTACCTCACTTTTGCCAAGCCACCACATCTCCCAGTTTGTTTTGTGCACTGCTAAATCCCATGTGAAAGTAGTTTTGCCACAGCAGGGCTACCTGTGATGATCAACCAGCACATGCACGAAGTCTCCACTGTGGTCATGCTTGTCTTGCTAGAAATTCATGCATCCATAACTCATCTCAAAAGAGCAGTTCTGATTCAAACCTTATGGGAAAAGTTGCACATAAGCATTTAGGCAAAATTAGTGGTGCTGGCATTTATGTGTCATTGCAGGTAGAAGATATTAAGACTTCTATACACTCCATGAAGTTTAGTAAACTGACATCCTGAACGCTTCAACACATTGTTCTGGTTAAAAGAAAAACCCACATCAAGCTGTTTTGCAGCTTTATTCCTAAAAATCAGTGACACAATGTCTTTTTTTGCAGACGAAAAAGAAAGTTCTATGTCAGGTTTCCGGGTTTGAGCAATCCTAAAGCTTTACACAGTGTGAGGTTTTGAGAGCACTAACAAAATCACTGAGGGCTTTGGCTGTTTTACAGCTTTGTCTCAAGAGAAAATAAAAAGAAACCATGAATTTGTTCATCTTTTAAGGAGCAGTACTTAGTGGAAGCATGAAAATGGAGGGCTGCAGTGGGTGATTAAATAGTAGCCCATATCAAGTAACAATGGCGCTGGCATTGCTTTTTAAAATAAGTGTAAGGAGCTGGGACTGCACCGTCCTTACCGCAGGAAGCTGCACACAGCTCTGGATGCACAGTGCTGCCTGTGGTTGGGCTTGTGGCTTTTTGCTGGTTAATTGCCTCATTCCTGGCTGAGGACCTCAATCAGATGCATAAACCACATGCTCAACTTCCCTATGGAGCAGCAAAGAGTTAGGGCTAGCCTTGGCTTTTGCAGGGCACAGCCAAGCCATACACCCCAGCTCTTCCTGCTGATGGGCTTCAGCACCCTGGGATGGAGGTGTTGAGGATCAGATCAGGCAACTGACTCTGCTTAAAACATTTTTCTTTAAGTGTTCACCCCTTTCACAATCCAGGTTTGCCACTCCCTGTGCCAGAGACATCCTGGGAGATGAGGAGAGATGAAGGGACTGAGAGGGCAGCCACAGCTTTGTGGATGCAATGTGGTAGCAAGGTGGTGAAGTTAAACCATCACAGGGATTACTCACACAGGCTGGAGATGTGGCCCCTCATTCACACTCCACTGAAAACCAATGCTTGCCCCCAGGGTGTAGTACAGCTTTATTGCTGACCTCCCTAGTATTGTCTGAAGGAGGACAAGACACACACACTCTTCATTTGAGGCTGCTACTGTCATACTTGGATGTGCATTTTCTTTTCCCAGCCATCTCGAACACACTGCCTTGGACCAATATAGCCATTGTTGTAGCTATGAGATGTATTGGATTAAGAAATTCTCCCAAGTCACAACCAGTCGTTTATTTCTAACCTGGGGTAGTCTCTGCATAGCCACTGACACAGGGCTTACACCACAGCCCAGGCAGAAATGGAATGCAGGGCAGGAATCTCTGTGGGTCAGTGCAGCAGCCAGACACCTCCCGGTGTGGGAGCCCATCCCCAAGCACAGGCAGCTCATCCCAAGACAAGCAGTGCAGGACCAGCAACAAGAGTAGGGCAAAAATTACACATAGAAAAGCTGAAAGAAGAATAAAGGGGGAGATTGAGGGGGTGGAACATGGGAAAGAAATATTGTGGAAGAGGAAGCACATGGGAAATGTTTTTTGATCTTACCTACAAGTGTGTAGTGAGTAGTCATTAACACACACATCAATTCCTGGGACTGTCTGGCCACACAATACCTGAATCCAGAAAATGTACAAGGCCAGGGAGGAGAAAAGATTTACTTTGATCAGCAAAGCAGTGGACAACAGGTTCACTATGTCTACATGATGATTTTACCCTAGTTCACAGGATCACAGTCTCTGAAGACACGTGGGGCACACACAGGAAATGTCAGAGCATTTGCTCGTGACTGCCCATGTCTCCTACCTTACTGTGCAGCAAGATCAAATGTTGTTCTTGCCTGCACGGGGCAGGGAGTTCCACTTCTGAGCTCTAAATCTCCAGTGACAGTGGGAACAGGTGAAGCCAGTGCTCTCTGCTCCTTGTCCCTGGAGCTTCCTGGCTTCGCTTTCCCATGTGGAGGACCCAGCCTGTACAGAGTAACATACACTGTGACTGCTTGGTGCTGATCCAGCACTCTCCAGTTTCTCTTAGAGTGCACTAACCTCTGGTTTTTGACCATCATCCAAACACACTCTTTGCACCACACTTTTTATCTTCCCAGCTGGTAATTGCACCAAAGGAGGCTCCCAGATAAATATCAGTAGTAACACATTCTCCCTCACTTGTCATTGTTCTTCTATGATTCAAACAGCTTCAAATGACAGATTTGAAAAATGGCCAGGGCTTGTAAAGTGTGGGAATGGAAAGTTTCTGAATGCTGGCAAGTGCTTATCAACCCCTACATTGTAATATCAGTAACCAACTGGCAACAGAGCTGTGCCAAATTAGGTGGAAAAGGAGCACACACAAAGAAAGATCAATAGATCTAAAGACAGAATTGCTATAAGCATGAGTACTCCTGAATAATTTCACCCACTATTTGCTACAGCAGGACTTTCCCTTCAGCAGCATCTCTAAGTGTTGTTCCAGTGACTCTCAAGGAAGCTGATACAAACATCCAAGTTTTTCAGCTGCAGTACAACATATACCTCAGCTGTTCAGCAAAACCAACCCTACAGCTCAGTCATAGTTTGATGTGGAAAATATTTTATTAATCAATGAATTTTGTGTCTGCTCAGGAATATCAAAATACTCAGGCAAGCCCTTCAAAGAAATGTTACTGGGTATCAAGTGCTACAGAAAAGGTCTTATTCAAGAATATACAGGGCATGTGTTGGTGGCTGTGGTGGGAGGCACTGCCCGGCCAGTTCTGTGACACAGTGCTATTTCACTGGCCACCACTGAGGTGATGCTCTTGGTTGCAGTGTGTGCAAACCTCAAACACCAAGCACTCACACCCACCCCATCTTCTCCCCCTGATAAAGAGGGTTTAGCCACACTTCTCCAGTTCAATTACTGTAACAGGATTCAGACAGACCAAAACTATTTTTAAACTACAGAATTTCCCTTTTCATAAAGATTATGTGGGAAAGAAAGATCATCAACCCCACAAAAGTCCATCTGAACATACTAAAAATATAAAAAAGATAATCCTGCTCTTTTTTCAGCAACTTTTGCAAGAACTAGGACATACCAAGCATGGCTCTCTCTTATATGCTGAGAAAACTCAACCTTAACAACATTAAATTCCCCCCAGACAAACACCATGTATTTCCAAGGTCTTTCAAAGGCACTCCATTAAAAACACAAAGAAATAAAATGTTACAGATTAGTTAGTAAAATCTGGCCTTAAACCTAATTCTAAGAAGGTTACTATTAACCCTACAGATCTCAACTGAGCTGGTCCCAGGGATGCTACAACCATACTCAGGAGGCATCCAGATCTATCAACCATAATTCCATGGGTCTTGTGGCCAAATCATCATGTCAAGTACCCGTTCAGAGAACAGTTTGTGTTCTCAAAGCAGTGAGAACAAAGTGTACAGGCTAAGTAACTTGACGAATAAAAATGTACCTTAAGCAATTAGTGTTCTACCCTGCTCTGCTGCCCTTAATTTACTGAGGTGAATTAAATAATGCTCTGCCAAGGAGAAAAAACATCTGTGTCAGAATATCCCATTTTGAAAATGAAGCAGGAGCAGTTTTGAATAGCAAAACCTAAATTTGCCATTTGTTGAATTGCAGTTTTGAAACAGTATTTTCACTCTAAAGATCAATTACTCAAAAAAACCCCTTACTACCAGCTACAGAACAGAAGTAGTCTTCTCTTTCTCAGAAGCTTCATCAGTCACAGGTGGACTGTTTGAAGGAAGTTTAAAATTAAATTCCACAATGCATTTCCTACTGAGCAGACCACAGTATCTACAGATGCTCAGTCATGTTGGCAGGGACTCGTCAGAGCAGAAAATGTGTCAAGTAAGATTTTAAATGGAGAAAACCTGAAACATATCACTGATTTTTTATTATAATCAGATTATGCCATTTTCCACATTTTAAATCTTTCAAAGGTCAAACCCTTCCTGGCATGTGTCTCACATTCATCTGAGAGCATTGCACTTAGAACCAGACTCTTCAGTGTGAAGCTCATGGTCACAGCTTGGGTGATTTAGGAGATTTCCCATCAAGTGCCCTCTAGAATTTCCCCTTTTTTGAAGGAACACAATGATGATTTTCCTCAAAGAAGACACATGAAGGCACTGTGTAATGCTTCTTGATCCAGGCTCAGCTTGCAAGGCTTATCTTGGTTTCAGGGTAGAAAGCCAGTTGCAGCCTCTCCATCCAAATTAAAAAGCACTGAAAATAGCTTACATCTTTATTTACTTCAAGACTGTAACTTAAGGATAAGCATCTCTTATCCACCAACTCCAGAGCCATTTCTCTTCTTGATTGTGTGTTCTTTCATCATGCACAGAAAAAAAGCCAAGTTAATGCAACCCCTCATATCTAGGGACATCAGAACAAGCTGACAGAGCTGAGAATTTGCAGCACACATAAACAATTGCACAAGAACCCAGTCTGGAGATTCAATGCATTCACAACACAGGTTCCCCAAGCTGCCCAAAATAGACTGCCCTGCCAGGCACATCCACACAATATGGAAAAGCTCATCCATTGAAGTTTCACCCCAATTTAAAGCTCCCCAGACCCCTCCCACTGCCAATACCACCCATCGCTGTGAAGCAGTACTGTTAGCAAGTAAAATCTTAAATTTTTTTGTGTCCAGTTCTATCTTCGATGTCCAGCTACATGCTAGCTGGCAAACACACCATCACAAGAATTCCCCAACTTGGTAGAAAGTGGTTGCCAAGTTATATTTTTTCTATTTGTTGTGGAAAATTATTAAGTAAATAAATATATCCCAATTTAATTTTTAAATAGACATTCTAAAGAGATGAATTGAAAGATAATTACGGTTTGGCACACCTATGTTGTTTTACTTTTCTCCCACCCAACACTGGAAAGACAAAAATCTTTTCTTAGTGATTCATAAAATATCTGAGGCAAGAATGGGATATTATAATCTCTGGCAAGATTTCCTGGCTAGCACTGGCCTTGCTGATGCTGCACAAGACCAAGCAGCCTTTGGCCTAACCCCCCTTTGGGCAAGGTCTAGGCCAGATGACTTTTGAATACTCCTTCCACACTAAATTATTTTATGAGCCTATGAGTTTACAGCCTTTGTCACAATAACATGTTGATGTCAATCACACTTTCTGGCAAGACAGTAAAGCCTTATATAAAGGCTGGGAGCAAGTTTCACCCATACTGCCAGTTTTCAAGAGTAATTATTTCATTGAATGCAAAATACACTAGCCTGTAATTGATTTAATTGCATCCTTCCACAGCTCCCACCAATGCCAAGCACTGCACAGCCAGCACTGGGCTGGCAATTCCTTGAACACCCCCAGGTGAGCCCTGCCAGGAGGGATCAGCACAGTTTACAGCTGCAGGTGATACTGCTGGCTATACCAAGAGTCTGGCCCTACAATTTGGGGACAAAAAACTACTTGCCTGTGTGACCATTTTTATTCCCTGGACAGCTTAGATAAGATGACTTTTGCTCTGAATTGCTCAGGATTTGTCTCATTTACACAACCAGATAGGCAAAACCTTAAAGTACCACAAACCCTTAAGGAACACAGCAGAAAGGGCACATGGAGCAGCACTCACTAAAAAAAGACCATCACTAGGTGCTCCCACCACAAAACTTCTCCAAACTGTGCTATAGCTTCATTCCCAGCATTTAACACCAAAAACTTGTATCACAGCTGGCACGAACCATGAACTGCCAGCCCTTAATGAAATGAGAGAGACAAACAGAAGTGGGGGAAATATTGTAAGGGTAGGGAAAGAAATAGTGATTTTAATGCTGTAAGACCTGGTATACACTCTTAGGGAGCTTTATTGCAGCTTTCAGTACTTAAAAGAAAAACATTTTAGCAAGGCTCATCACAATGGGACAAGGAGTAATGGTTTTAAACTAAAAGAGGGTCAGCTTATATTAGTTATCAATAACTAATAACTTTTTACAAGGAGGGTAGTAAGGCACTGGAACAGGTCACCCAGGGAGGTGATTGAAGCCCATTCCTGGAAACATTCAAGGCCAGGGCAGACACAGCTCTGAGCACCTGATGTAGGTGGAGATGTTCCTGCTCATTGCAGGGGGGTTGGGCTAGATAACATTTAAAGGTCCTTTCCAATCAAACAACTCTATAGTTCAACAATAAAGCCCAGCAAGAAGCACAGTGCACACCAGCAATTAACAGCACACCCTCAACCTCTCCAACCAGCCACTCACCTGAGATGAATACTCCAGTCCACCACCAAGGGAGGGAATAATTTGGTTTATAAAGCCAGGTCTCCTGAGCAGGTGCAAGTAGGGATCCTTGGCTCTGAGCTAGTAAGGCTGACCCCACCATGGGCCAATCTGGGAAACTAAAACTCCCAGGAACACCTGCTGCCTTATTTCCAGCTCCCAGGATATCCTTCCAGCTCTGGCAGAAAGAGCATTTGCAGCTCTGGCTTCCTTGTAAGACATCCTAAAATGTCAAATATGTAGGTAAAAAAGTGTCATTCTTAATTAAGGGCCATAAATTTCTTCCACAACACTTACCAGTCAGCTTCCTTGATCTCCACCCACATGGCATCTTGCTTAAGGTGGCAAGAAAACACTTGAAAGAGGACCCTGGTATTGTGGCTTTGATACTCTGTTGGGATAGAATTTACATCTTGTACTCCTGATTCCTTGTACTCCATCAAAATGGCCTGTTAACATTTTATTTAATGTCTTATCCATGCCTCTGCTATAAATCTTCACAGGGAAAATCAAGTTAAAAATCAGATACTGCAGACAACAGACATCTGCCATGGTACTTAAATGGCAGCACTCTGCCATGGTATTTAAATTCTTACCATTCTTCCTGTGCTTAGCAGGTGTATAATATATAATTTCTTTTTTAAATGTATGTGTCTTATATTTATTCCCCTATTAAACCTGAAATCATCTCCCCATATATTCCCATACTTGTTTAACCAGGAGAGGTGGCCACTGCTCAGGAATGTACTAAGAGTCTGCTGGTTTGGGGTTTTCTGACTCTCACAGTGCTGTGATGTCACGAGAATTTAATTTTATAAACAAGTGTCAGGCCAGTTAGTTTTCTCCACAGCCTCAAGCCCTGACAAACACATCCATCTCTTTGGCCCAGGGTCAGAGCTTGGGCTCCTGCTACTGCTCTTTGCACCTCTGGGGCTCAGGTGCTTTGCACTAAAGTATAATTTTAAGGACATTTTCACAGAGGGAGACAGAGGGTCAGCACCTGTGGGCATGGGAGCCTGAAAGGTGACAGATTAACACCACCTGATGATGTTAACAGAGAAAAATTGTTTCATTGTTTTAAAGTGGGAGTCTCCAAGAATCCAAAGGTTAATTTTCTCAATTACTTTTCTTGTGTAGCTGGCCAGTAGGTGACCACAATCATCACCATAATTATATCAAAAATTCAACTGTTTGAGAATTGCAAAGTGCAAAGCCATTGGCAGGGACTGAAAGGACAAAGCGGGAGCCAAAGCTTTTGAAAAAAAAGAAGAATGTATCTCTTTTTCCCCAGTAATCACTTCAACAATCACCAAATTTATCCTCATGTTTTCATTTGGGGATACATTTCTTTCTTTGTTTCTTTTGAGATATGCCTGTGACAGTAAATAACTACAGCTACTGGAGAAACAAGAGTTGTGGCCTCATAGGCACTGCTGTGAAATGAGGTGAATCTGATGGAAAAGGCAAACTGTGGGCAGCTCTGGAATAATTTTGTCTGGGACGATGTTTTTGTCAGGACAGCTGTGCAGCAGCATGCACTTAGCTCCAAGTGGCCTCCAAGCCTTTGTACTGGGTTTCCTTTCCAGGGATGCTCTGGCCATGCACCCTCGGCCAGGATTTCCTACCTGCACCGAGTCATGTGTTCATCTTTTACTTAACTTTTCCCTTATTTTCCTACCACAGGTTAAACTATTAAGATCATGGAGAGCTTAACTCCTGAAGTGGTGCCAACCCATCCAGGAACTCTTTCCTCTGGGAGACACTAGGCTTTGAAAATATTTTTAAAGAGGAATTGGTTTCAGCATTGCTTTTTTTCTTTTTTAAAAAATATTTCTAGTATGCTTCCTCGCTAAAGCATAGTCTTCAGTATTTAAATTTTCACCATTGGAAAAATTATTTCTCAGTGTATTCAGCTAATTTTGGATTCCTGCTAATCAAACTTTTTTCCAGTGGCATCATACTTGCTTATTACTTAATATCAGATAAATCAGAACTGAGGCTTTTCTACACAGCAAAATAGATAGTGGCACTGTTTGCAACAGCCAAAAATAGAAGATTTAGGATGGGATAGGATGAGACAGCCTTGCCTCCCTGGGCCACACATCTCTGGGGAGCAGGGAAGTCAACACTTGTCTGAAACTCCAATTTGATCAGAAGAACCAGCCTCTGCTGTAATATACTAAAAAACCTCTCAACAATTTAATTTATTGCAGGGTCAAATCTTTCCTACTCAGGTAAGCCTGGAAGCGTTTAGCTTCTTTACAGAAGAGTCTGACAGGTGTTGTTTCTCTATCTGCTCCATAGTTGTGACTAATCTAACTGAAAGACTGCATTGTTTTGTGAATTAGAAAATTAATTTTAAAATGTTTAATTCCTATTAAGGATTTATGTGAGACTATGCCAATGCTTTGACTAAACAGCTCCAGTCCTAAGTCTTGTTTCTCCTTACTCATTAAAAGCTCTTAACAGTTCCTGTCCAGTCCTATAGCTGGTGGTAACTTCTGGGTCTGTTCTAAAGTTGCTTACTTGTGCTTCCCGTAGAAATTAAATTGTGCAGAATTACCACTTTCCCTGTCCTTGAGCCCTTTTTATTAGGTAAAAACCTTCCTAGTGTTCCTTTCTGCATTGACAACCCCTGCCAGCCCATGGGTCAAGCTTACAGAAGAGGAGGAATAGTTTTGTGTGGAGTTTGGTGGGAACTATCCATGCACATGACACTCCCTTGGCATCCCCACCTTGCAGGACTCAGAGAGGGATTCACCTCCAGCTCCCAGACGCCCCAGGGATGGTCCCTGCAGCTGGCAGGGCTCATACAGCCACCAAGTCACCAAGCATTGCTGCCAGTGACCCCCCACACTCAGAACCCTCCAGCCAGCCCTAGAGAGCCCAAATGCCAGCCTTGGACTCTGACATGCCTACCAGCATCCTGCCCTCAGGGAACAACCCACCCAGATCCCCTGCTGCAGCCTAGAAGTGGATTTGAAGCTACACTGAAGCTGGGTTGAAGCCGTCCCAGCAGCCCTGTGGGACACGATGCTGCTTGACCATCCATGGAGCACTTGAATACAGTATCAGGCCTCAGATGGCTGGACTTCTGCTTCCAGAGGAATTTTAAGCTAATAGAAATTGGAGTAGATAATCCCTTTCCTCTTCTCAGGGATGCCTGAGTCACTATTAAATGCTCTTGAGCCTCTATCTAGGAACATTGTCTGTGCCCTTATACTTTGTATATGAAGTGCTATACATACAGGCCCAAGCTGCATTTTCCAATTTTGAGATTCAAATACTTCTTCAGCAAAGGAAAGGAGCTGAAATTGATCGAGGTCAATTCAGATTAAGGAGCACCCTTACATTGGTTCTACATCCATTCTCACTACTTTGCCTTGACATGAAGTTTGGCTGCTGGAATATACTATCTCCAAACTGGGCTCCATCTTCTCCAACTGGAAAATGACACTGAACATCTGCTAGTTTCCTGGCTATGTAAGTTACTAGATCTATGGTTTAAACCTTAGAGGATACTGGAGTTCTTCCAGCCAAACCACTGTGAATGCTCCACAATCCAGCCCTCACTGCCAGCATGTGTCTCACAGCTGCTCAATGGGACAGAGCACTGCTGTGAGGAGGGACTCTGCTCATCTCTGATGTCAGCGAGGACCAGGCTCTGAAATGGCTTCTGAGCACTGCAAGACCTAAGCCAGCTGCCATCTGACACAGCTGGTGCCTTCAGTAAAGCACGTGTCCATTGTCAGGGCTCCTGCAGGAACCAGGTGCTTCTCCTCGTGCCCTGACCCCAATTAAACACCAACTGGTCACTGCCTTGTGCTGTGGGGAAATGAAGTCAGTCCCAACTCGGAGAAAACGCTGCAGGACATTTGGCTGCAGCTGACATTCTCTGGCCAGCACTTTGCAAACTGCTCCCCCTCACGCTGAGAGGGTGCCCAGCCCCTTGCAGCTGCAGACTGAGCAGCAGCCGATGCCCAGGCTCTCCTGTGCCCAACCGTGCCAAATAAACCAGAGACCAAACCCATGCTTCTTACAAACAGATTTATTTGCATTTTGACTGGAGCACAGATTCTAGATACAGATTTCTTCTGCACAACAGTACAAGAGCCAGTGCAAAATATGCTTTTTTTTATTATTTATTCATGTACAAAAAAACCCCCAAAAACCAACAAATGAAAAGACAAAGAGTGTGGCAGTATTTACTCACAACTGGTATGCCTCAGCCTCCCATCGAGCCTCCTCCACTCACCCCTGCCCATCATGCCAACTTTGTGGCCAGCACTGCCTGCCTCTAACAGCTGCATTGTCAGTGAAGAGAGGTAACTCCCCTTTGAAAGATAAACACTCACCCCAAGCAAGCCAGGACAGCAGGCTACTTTAAAAACTTGGGCACACCACCTGGTCACCAATGCATCCCCCGCCAGTGAGCAGAATTTTGAGGGAATGGCAAAAAAAAGGTACAAATCAAAAATGCACAAAAAATTAGGCACTAGCTTAACCCATTTGTTAGAGAGAGCCAAGGATGTTAGATACACCTCCAGTCTGCCTTCTCGTATTCACCCACAGTAGTGATGATCAAAACCAAACACTCCCCACTCTGAGTACCCTGTGCTGTCAGATTATAATCTTATGAAAATATTTCTATTACTAGCATAAAGTTAAACCATTTCATAACTGGAGGAGAAAGAGAAGCTACAGTTTGAATATAAGCATTTCCTTGAGAATTCAAAAAAATCCCAACAGGTAAGATACAAAAAAAACCTGTTTCAGTCATCCACCAGATGATCATTAGAATTACAGCCAATGCTTAAGCAATACAACATTGAGCTAGGAAAAGTCATCGTATGGTTGTTCTGCTTATGGAGTAGCCTTACTAGTTCACAAAGCATTGGGCAATCTATTTCTCTGTTACTCTAACTAATTTTCAGAAGCTGCATTGTGGAACTGCAGTATTAGTGAAAGAATATGCTCATCTTCACCAAGGCCTGGGATTTATGTGGCAGAAACTCATAGAACTTACATCACTCCAAGTGTACCATGTCCAAATCACCTAGGTGCTACTATGGACTTTTACATTTCTACCCAAGGAATGGCTGGGTTTTGAAGCTTGATCAACCAGAGTCTTTTACATTGAACTGCAACTAAACAAAGCAGAGTACCAGTTAAAGCCAAGGAACACATGTACTCAGCACAAGTATGTGTTGATACAGTACAGTATGTACGTGGATATATATGTATATATATGCATATATATATGTATATGTTACATTATAAGGAGAGTGCCATTCAGGGCTTCTCAAATGCAAGAATCCTTTTACCACCTCCAAGTCTTGAAACTTCAGCCCATTAAATTTCACACTAAGACAATGAGAATTCCAGTATTTTCCATATTGAATGATTATTTCTATTTTAGCCAATTAACCATGCAGGGCCAGCAGTGAGAACGGGAGCATTAATTTTAATAGCACCAGTCCTGCCACCTCAGTCAGATGGCCAAATTTTTATCACCAGATCGTTTGCCCTCTCCTTGCCCTGCAGTTGTGTATCATGGACATTACTGTGAGTTTTCAGGATATCACCAGAGTCATATTAATTGATCTCTATCAATTTACTCAGCTGATAGAGAAAATGCCACAATTTATGAAATTTCGAATAGACAGTATAGATCTGACAAGAATGCAAGTTTATACTTTGCAGTACTGGCTGGAGTCATATTGGTATTAATCATACAATGATTCTGCCTTTTCATTCCCAGCAAGCCCCCAAGTGGCTGTCACCATACATACAATTGAAGAGCTGGACAGCTTGGGAAACCATGTTACTCACTGTTATCTTAAGCCCTAGTCCTTAAAAAGTTCTGCTGCACAAATTTCACATATAGCTGAAAAAAGTTCCAGTTAAATCACTTTGAGTAGGTTTTCTGACTTTTTAAGAAAGAAATAGGAGCAACAACAATTAAAAAAGAGTAAAAGTAAGTGTAACAGGCACTTAAGAAAACAGTAAATGCTATTTAGATGAGTGGGAGCTACTCACCTCCCTTGCCTTTAGTCTATCTAGAATTTAGGTATCTATCCCAGACTAAACATTTGTGCTTCCTCCAGTCTTTAGGAAACAAAAGCTTCCTTCTGGAGGCTGTCACTTCCATAAACAGGTCAAACAAGTCCCTCCAGGGTTGGCAGATCCAAGGGGAGTTAAGGATTACCTGACACACAGGTGAGACAAGTCTTTGTCGTGGCACCTTCCTCAAGGGCAGCAGTGGAGGAGAGGTGCTGATCTCCTCTCTCTGGTAACCAGTGGCAGGGAGGGAACGGAATGAAGCTGAATCAGAGCAAGTTCAGACTGGACACTGGAGAAATGTTCTTCACTGGGAGGGTGCTTGGTCACTGGGACAGGCTCCCCAGGGACTTCCCTTGCCCCTGGTCATGGCACGAAGCCTGCCAGAGTTCAAGGAGTACCTGGGCTGCTCTGGATGATACTCACAGTCACAGGGATCAGTTTTAGGTACTCCTGTAAGGACAAGGGCAGTGGACTCTGTGACCCTTAAGGGTCCCTTTCAACTCAAGACAATCTATGATTCTAAGCTGAAGTAACTCAGCACTCTCCTGGACACCAAACCAGCCGTGCTGTGTCTTCAGGGATGTGTTTGTTACCTAACCACAAACCTCAAAATTCCTGCTGGGGCTACAGAGGTTCAATAAGGACTAGAACTACTCTGTTAAATAAAGGTAGGTATTACACACACCCCTAAACTGTACAGCTTTACAACAGGCTCACACAGAGCCAACCCATAAGAAAATATTAATAGTCTATGGGATTTTTTTACTCAGGTATATCTTTTCAGAGCATGAAAGCAAGATACATTGTCAAATTCATCCTCAGATGAGAATATAATTATTTTGTTTTTAAAAATCTAAATACAACAAGGCCCTAACAGACATATTTTTGTTCAAAATTCATCAATCAAGTGCTATTGAAACACTATGAGGACTTAGGCATATAATTCCTTATGGGCAACAGTTATTTTTTAAAGAATCAAGAAGTTAGGCTTTTTAAAACAAGTAATCCCTACCTGGCAGCAAAACCACCTCTATCCTTTCTTCACTCTGCTATATATCAGTATTGCTGTGTCCCCTCACAGGGCTATCACATCTAAGTAGATATGATATGATACAAGCTACACTCCTGGCAACTTCAAGGTCTATTTAGAAGCCTTCCCACGAGATTCACCTGAGCTGCATGCCAATGACAGCCATACCATGAACTGAACCAGTATTACAGAGCAGCCAACTTCCATCTTCCAAAGCACCTTCTAGAAAATAAATCAAGCAGCTCCTGGTACACCTGCTCACAAAAGCATCTGGAATTCATTCACTATTTCGGAAGGCAGCTGTGTGTGGTCACAACCTGGATCCCATGGCCAGGAGCTCCTCCTCACCTACACAGACTGGTTCTCAGCCAAGAAGCCTCAATTTCTTCATTTCAGAAGGAGGAACCACCATGTCCCAAAGCCTAGGCAGCCCTTCTGCATGCCTACAATTCATGGAGCATCCAGGACAGTCAGTTGAGCAAGATCGTGCCTAAGCAGGCATTGCTGCTCAATTAGCTGAGTTGGCTGAAGGTTTTCCCATTGTAACACAAGTTTTCTATTCTAGTATTATTTTCGGTGTTAAAAAAAAAAAAAAAAAAATCAGTGGGGAAGGGTGGGGTTTTTTGCGCAAAACTCGATGCTTTAATGAAAAAAAGGTTGCTTTTCTCAATATTTTGCTGTTTATTTCTGTTGGGAAAACTTGAAACACATAACTTTTGTCAGAGAAATATCAGTCCATGTCTGTCCGAATTCCTCTAGTGTCAGCTGGGAGCTGTAATTCAAGAGCTCCATGGCCCCCTCTTTTCCCTGGGCACCTCTCCAGCCCTCATGACGCATTCCCTGTTTGACTAACCCAGGGTAGGAGCATCATGGGATCTGTAATTCAGCCAAAGAGCTCAGCCCCGAGGGAGACACGGCGCGCAAGGCACTTGAATGACAATTTCTGAGGGCTGCAACAGTAGCTGAAACTGATGCTGCTTTAAGGGCCAAATGGATTTAATTAAATGTTTCCATTTCAAAAGGCTGGAACATCTTATTCAGTGTTTTCCAGTTGACAATTTCTCATTTTTTGAAAAATTTCCATTCCAGGAAAATGTTTGGTATTTCAGCTTTCCATGTCAGTTTAGGATGAAATGAAGTGTTCAACAATCAGATTTTGATGGTATATAGACACTCAGTTTGGGGAAACAAGACATTATTTAGCTGTCAAAAGTGAAATGCAAGAAAGGTGATCCAGTTTGCCTTTGACTTCAGTGGAAGCTGCTTTTTTAGCTTAATGGAGCCTGGAGCAGAGTCCCAAAAGACCAAGGGAGGGTGGAGCTGATCAAAGGTACAGATATGGGAAACAGGAGTCAAAAGTGAAAGAACAAGAATATAAGAAGCAGCAACTAAGATGATCTGTTTACCTGGTCTTGATCAAAAGTTTTACTTCAGTAACAGGATGAAAATCCACTAAGATTAATCTAATTCCCAGTTACAGTAAAGATAGCAGTTAATCACTAATCTGTAGAGTAGAATAAATCCATAGTATGAATTTGTCATGAGCACTATAGCTGTCAATGTTCAAAACAGTTCCTCAGAAATCCTTCACATGCTCCATTCAAGGAGATTTCTCTAAAGATAATAACATGGTACTGAACTGCTCGCCTCAAGTTGTCTGCCCTCCCTTGAACACTCCCAGAACTGTTCTACTGGATTGGTACTGTCTGGAAGGTCTGTCAGGAGGAACCAAGGTCTCTGGATTTTGAGCACATCTGCAGGTGGAGAACAGCTAAGTGTGGGCTTCCAGACACTTTGACACTTTGGGTGAAGGCTGGGCACCAAACTCATCCTCTTCATTGGAGGAGGCAGCCTCAGTTTTGGGAGGCAGCCCCAAGCCTTCCACCTCAAAGAGTACAAGAGGAGCCCTGGGGAGTCTACATCCATCAGCATGAGGGTGTGTGTTGAAAGCAAGAGAGCACTCAGAACTGTAAGTAAATCAATTCACTCAAACATGAGGGGTCAAGAGAATTGGGATTTGTTTATCTTTCATTTCCCTTTGGTACAAGGCAGATGTTTCTAAGTAATAAGCAGAAACCTCTACAATTTTTAAGAGACTGAAGAGGAAGGGAGGGAGGAAAAAACATGTACAAGCTCTGAGGATGTTCTCAGCTCCAGCTTAAAAAAACCAAAAGAACCAAAACAGAAATCAAACCAAACAAACAAAAAAAACCAAACCCACCAAAATCACACACCACCAAAAATTTCTATCTGTAAAAGCAAGCTTTTTCTTAAGCTGTTTGGTAATTCTTAGTTCACAGGAGCATTTATCCCGAAGGTTCTTCATGTTTCCAGTCTAGGTTGTAGCAATCTCAGCGAGGCACTAGATTTTAGGCCATTAAAAGTCTCTCTGTGCAGCATGGTCATTTTAAAATGATGTGGTAGCCATCATTGCTTTCAGCTGTAACAAAGAAATGTAAAGTATATTTTCATTGCTTTTAGGAAACACCAGAGATACAGAACACCAAATTTTCTTTCTAGGTAGTTTGCAATAGTTTGTACCTTTCTTTCACAACCCACTCATGAAAACGAGTGTTGAACACCTAAGTCAAATAATTTGCATTAAAAACCCTACGAATTGTCATATTTTATCATTTTATTCGATGCTTTCCTGCTCATTTATGTCAGTGGTGTCAATGGATTTATGAAATTTTGTAACAGTGTAACAGCATAAAGCATTGATCATTCAGTCTATCATATTGTAGTCAACACCTTGACTTACACTAGATTAGATTACTTATCTTTTCAGGATAAACAGCATTGAGTTTGTGATAACGTTTAATGCAATTGAAAGGAGGAATTATCTTTACAGTAACAGGTAACAGCAGTAGCAATACACACCTTTTAATGTGCTGATAACAAAACAAGATTCGTCTTGGAAGTTTTGCACCATCTGAAGGGCAGAAGAAAAAAGCCAACACAACACATTTTTAGCAATTAAACTCACATTTCTTTCAGGGACAGTATAGTCTTAGAGGAGAGGTATCAAACAGCACTTGGTGTCCAGTCCTGCACAGTCCTGAGTAACCCTGCCCGTAAGATTACTAACGTACATGACTGATCAATTAAGAGGAGGGGAATTACCTTCAGGAGGTGTCTCATACAGCTGAAGCAAATGCTGGACACAACTTCAGAGAAGGGAGGTGTGACCAGAACCTCTCTGATCAGCTCATGAAATCCAGCTTTGTGAAAAAGCTTTCTCCTAGATACTGAGTATCATTTGAGTAGTGCATTTTTCAGCTCTAAATTCTCTCATCAAAATACCCTTTTCAATTTTAGACTGATCTCCCTATACTCTTCTGGATTTAACATCCAGCCTCTACTCCTTCAAATCAGACTTCTCTGGCCAGTTTGTGTGTCTTTGCCTAATGATGCATGAAGTACATTCACAGAGTGCCACACTCTTGCCACTATAGTACTAGAACAAGAAAAAAATATTAGAAAAGCAATAGACCTTGTTAATAATTGACTTAAACAAATACTTAAAGCCTTATACCCAGGCTGGTTGATGCAATTCCCCTACCAAGAGCTGCCTCCAAGCACTTTGCATCCATAAAGCATCAAAGTCTCAGATTTAATCAGGCTGGAATAGCAAGGAGACTTCAGGAATAAGCATTACAGCATTCAATTTAGGCTCCAGTTGAGACCTATGCTCTGCTTCATTTGTTTTAACAACACTTCTTAAAAATGAAGCTCCTTAAGTGATTCTGGTGCATGAATGAGTAAGTTATTTAATAGGGGGAAAAGAGGAAGAAGGGCAACTCACTATTAACCTGTAAGTTAATGGAATGGACTAAATTAAGGCAACATATAATGGGACACAAACAGTAGCAGAGGTCCATAAATTATAGGGTGTATGTAGTGACAGACCCAGTACCTGGAATCATAGGCCAAGATGTAAAACTAATTGCCCTACAGATTTTAAAACTTACCTTCTTTGGGCAACTTGCCTATTTAATTTTAGAAGTTCTTACTTTAGATCCTCCCTTCAAAATGTGTCTAAGTAGCCAAAATGAAAAGAATTTCAGTCATTTAGGCTGGGAAAAGCCTCTAAAATTATCATGCCACAGACATTGACATGGCACCAGCAAGCCCAACCCTAAACCATGCCTCCAAGTGCCACAGCTACGTGACTTTTAAATACCTCCAGGGATGGTGACTCAACTTCCCTGAGCAGCCTGTTCCAATGCTTCATAACTCTTCCAATAAACAAATTTCTCCTAATCCCCAATCTAAACATTCCCTGGTACAAATGGAGGCCATTTCCTCTCATCCTGACACTTGTCACTTGGGAGAAGAGACAGAGACCCACATTGCCACAACCTCTTCAGGTAGTGGTTGAGAGCAATAAATGACCAATTTTGTTTTGTTTTGCCTAAAAAAAAATAACCAAGCAAGAACACCAACATCTTTTACAAAGCAAAACCACACCAATATCAGTGCTGTGCACGGCTGATTTGCTTCAAGTATTTACTTTAGCTTGATGGGATTAATGGCTTTACAATTCTCCCTTGAAGATACATCCTATAATTTGAAAGTTCAGTCTAACTTGAAGAAGTCAGACAACTGTTATATCTGTGACAAAGATGCAGCCCCCTTTAGCCCCCTTACCTCATTGCTCACTAACACATGGATCCCTGTGGGTCCCTGCCGGTAGATCCGATTTATCTGCTGGGGAGAAATGCTGTACAAGTTTGCAATCTTCTCCATCAATTCCAGCGTGTTCAATTCTTCTAAGAAGATTGCATGATACACTGCAACAAGTGGAAAGCAATCACAGAACAGCAAATACAGATGTCACCAAGACACTCAGCAACCAAATGGGTTTAAGAGGAAGGTTCAAATGAAATAAACAAGCTTGGTGTTTTAAAGCATCCCCCAAATAGCTGGCTTGATGATTTGCAGAAAAATACCCACTATTCGTATGCAGCAGGCAATTAAAGCACACACAACTTTTACCCAGAGGAAAACATGGGGACTAATTACAACTTACATAATGGGGCATTAAAACAGCCTTCTCATAAAAGTTGCTTATATTTCTGGATAATCTTTTACTGATTTTGAAGTTTAAATAAAGAATTCAATCAAATAGTAAAACATATGCTATGTCACACAAAAAGCAGTATTTTATTAGATACCATAGGCACAAACTAAAACATACAATGTATAAGGTAACAACATGGATGACAGTATTGTTTTAGAAATCTAATCTAAATTATAGCTACCAGGCAGAAAAGCTGTGCCTGTTTATTATCAATTGCCAGATTGAAGGATAACCTTTGTTTTCATTTGGTTGTACATTGTGTCATGAGGGATGACAAATTCTCAAAAGCTTTGAACTTTCAAGAATTATAACCTCACTTTAAGACCTACCAACTTTCCATTTCCCTGAATTTTTTCAAACAAGACATAATCTAAAGAAAATGGTGGATGGAAGGGTGGTTTTTAATGCTATTGTCCCTACTAAGAATTGAATAGAGATTTTGCTGCTGTGGCATTCTGCAGATAATTTGTAAGCAGGGTCTGTCCCTCAGGCAGACAGTGCTATTTGGAATCTGTAGCTGTGAAACCATAACCAAAAAAACTGGTAAAACTGGGATAAACAGGATCCCTTCAAACACTACGGACACCAAGCTCTCCCACACAGCTCAGGCAGAAAGCAGCATTCCAACCAGGTAAGTTTTTAACAAAATCCATACATAAGAACCTACCACAAAGACTGCCATCTCCATTTTCTCGTTTTTGGTGGAGATGGGATCTGTTTTGCTCTGGTTCTTGACAGACATAAATTGTCATCTTGGGCCTTACGTTTCTACGGATTAATCAAAAACAGTAGTAAGTTATTTAGTAGATCTGAAATAGTTTCAAGTCAGCTGTCAAACAGAAAGAGATGGAATCATTCAGGCTGTGCATAAATAACAAACGAAGGGATGGACTTGATGCTGGTGACTCGATGGCTTAGGATGTCTAGTAAGAGACCCCTGGGAGGTGATGCAGAGCACCTTAATCTTTTCAAGATCAGATAAGAATAAAGTTTACAGCACTTGCTAAGCATTTCATCATACCTGCCTCTACTGATTTAAATCCTGCTCAGCTGTAGAATTTATGAGGTTATTGCAATGAAAGTAAGTTTAAGAGTCATTTGAGCCTCCAGGGCTTTGTTTTTTTTTGTTACCTTTGGTGGAGATGCAGCATAGGGTATTGTCAGCTGTGTAGCTCAGGAAATGGATACAAACTATCAGCTGGTAGCAAATAAACCACTGGAGATCCACATTATGCTTCATTTTGGCAACATGTCTGAGCTGTGTTCCTGAGAGAACCTCTCTGAAGTATTAAAAGGAAGTCTAAATACTACAGCTCCACGAATAACTTCTGGTTAACACTGAAATTATCAAGGGATCATAACAAAAAAATAGGAAGGAAATAGTACAAACCTTCCTTTAATTGCATTAAAGAGCCGAATTCCATCAGCAGGCCCACAGATTTGAACAAAATCTTCTTTGGACATCTTCAGTAAGTCGGCACCTACATATTTCAAATTGATTTTTATTCAGAAGTTAAGCAAATCTTAGCTTCCAAATAATATGTATGGGCAGCAGAAAAGGGCAGAGGTAGAGGGGGTAGAGAATCCACAAAGCTAAACCAGATAGTTTTACACAGAAAAGTTTCAAATTCAGAGAGGTGTGTACTTCAAATCAATCAATCACTGTGAAACAAAGCTGGAAGCTGCCAAAAGAACAGTGCTGCACTGGAAAACACTCCAGCCAACTCATAGACAAGCTAGATATTTCACAGTGGCCATTAAATGACCTGATCTTCTGTAACTGCCACATTCACTGAGTTATTTCATTGTGCTGCAAGTCAGAGAGAGAGTCTCCTCCTGGTTTCAACACCTCTAACAACTGCCCCTTCCACCACTGCACTGGTCTGTACAAGTATTTAATGGGAGGGTACAGTGAAGGTGCCAGATGCGTCTTAAAAGTGCAGAGATAGGATGAGAGGCAGCAGACAGAAGATGAAATGCTGATAAGATTTAAGAAAAAATATTTTCACTGTCAGAATAGTTATGTATTTGAAGAGGTTGTTCAGAGAGACTGTGGAATTTCCAACCTTGGTTGGAGATGTTCAAAGGCAACTGCACAAGGCCCTGGACTTGTTTCAAAGTTGCACTTAATGAACTTAGGAAGTCCCAACTTAATTTATTTTCTTCCATTTTTCTTTACTCTACAAACTGTTTTGATAAATGGCAACTAATCTAAGAACGAAAGAACAACCATCTTGGATCAGACCAAGGATCCCATCAAAAGTGGCCAGCAGCAGATGCTACATGAGCTGCACTTATGGAAGAGGAAAAAAACCAGAATAATTGGACTGTTTAAACTCACCCGAAAAACTTGAGAAGAGTCTACAGAATGGAGAGAACCTATTACGATGAAGCCACTGCTGGGCATCTTGAATAGAAGCAGAAGGAAGGAGATGCTACATTGCAAAAAGAATAAGAAGGTCTTGAAATGAACAGTTCACCAGTGTCCTAAAAGAGAAAAGCACCACATTAACATGATCTCAAGTACTTACATCATTGCTGGGAGGCAGGAGCTCCATTTGGTGGGTTGGTGAACTGTTGCTAAAAGAAATTATATAAAAGTTGGAAGAGAAAAAAAAACACATTATTTTAAATTTTACATTGCAGTGTCCATCTTCTTCCCCCTCCTCTATTTGACTAAGTTTTCACAAGTTACATCCAACTTGGCTTTTTTTCTTTATCACATTTTTTAAAAGGTGTTCAAAATTTGGAACAAGAATAAAAAAACCTCTCTCTGAGTCTTTAGTTGGTCAGCTGAGGTCTGACCAAGTCTCAAGACTAAGAGAAAAACTCAGGTTTACTGACCTCAATCAAGCTTTTCCATATGGTTGACTCACTAATCTGACATCATCTAAGCAAGAAAATTATAACCTACAAGGTGGCTGAACTCAATTTTTATGAGTAGAAATATCCCCACTAAATCCACTGTTGAATAATAATTCTTTACAAAAATTGAATAAAGGACCTTACAATTCAACCCTGGTGTTATCTTAAATATAGTCAAGTGCCATAAATCATAAAAAAACCACATTTCTACTTAATTCTTCTAAACATAGACAGGACTCCTAAACATACCAGGGATTTTACTAAAGGAAAAAAATTCTCAGCAGATCTCTCTACTAACACAAAATTCTGTAATTTCAGTGTTTGTTCTTTTTAACAGGTTGAGGGGATTCAGTGAAAATTAGTGATACAACATGGATTAATACAACATGGTAATTAAGTTGTGCGAGAAGGCAATAACATGGCAGAGTCCTACCAAAAGAAAAAGGCCTATTCCAAATTCCTAAGGGGAAGTATGTAGCAGGGAGGACTCATAAATACTGGCGGACACTGTTGTCCCTTTCTGACACCAATTATCTTCAGCATTTCAGAATCACTAGAGCTGTGTTGTTATGATGTTTATTTAATTAATTAAACATGTCTTCATTAGTCCTTTGTTCTGAAATGGCATCTCAAAACCTAGGCTGCTTTGCCCCAAAGGATTTCTTTACATGTCATTCACCTGGGAATTCAGCACCCCAAACTACCTCAGGACAGAAAGTAAGGAAGAAATGCCAGCTCTGAAGAGGTGCTGAAAGCCTCTAACACAGCAGTGAGAAGATATCAGGGAATGCTGGTACAGGCATGGTGTGTTCTCACAAGGAATGGCCCTGGAGGCCCTCTGATGCTCACCTTCCAGCCACCACATAAACAGTGCACGTACAAACCCAGCATTACAGGGAATTCCTGGATGGAAGGTCTTAAAGGCTTTTGGAAAATACTTTCTCCTTGCTAGAAAGGGTAGGGTCCTTAACATCATCTTCCATGGTATGAAATGCATGGACACACAAAGGCTGCCCATATCAACAAGAAGGATAAAGCATGTATTTGTTACATACCCATCTCCAAGGTTGAAGCTGTTGGGCGAACTGTTGTAGCTTGGAGATGGAGCATTGTTCATTTGATAAGGCACATCTGGCCAGGGAGAGCACTGTTGGAAGAAAGGCAGTGGGGAAACTTTCATAAGGATGGAAATAAAGGATTCGATTCTCCTCTAATACCACATTCATGCTGTTGCCACGCCACTAACTTCAGCTCATCACTCCTGCTGGGAGGAGGAGATGGGCCATGGATTTTCTACACTGCTCTCCAAGCGGGCTGTCAGGAGGCCAGATTGATTCCAGTTGTGCATTCCACATTTCTTTCTCCCATTTCACAAAGCCTGTCCCCAAATAACACTGGGCCAAAGTGTGCACAGCTGTAAGTCAGAGCAACGCCAGTAAGTCAACTCAGACTGAAGGCAGCAATGATACAGAAATACCCCTGCTCTCAATTATAAATCCCTAATTAAATCCAGGCAAGGGTGACAAAAATGCTCCAGTGGCATTGCTTCAGGTTTATACCAGCAAAAGAGCAGAATTTGAACCAGCCTGCTGAAACCTCTGGCCATTAGTTGAACAGCTCCAGTCATAAATGGGTATTAAATGGAGAAAATTTAAGATAGACAGACACAAAGCTACTAAAAGTCTTCACAAATATAGGTCAGACTCCACATTCCATGACCGTAGTGTAAAACCAGAGTAACCCAGCTAGAATTGGTGACTGTTCTGAATTTAAGCAGTAATCAGCAGGAGAAATCTAGGCCTGCTGAACACCCCCCACTATGAGCTCAAGAAAATGCTCTGTAGTGGCCTTGTTTGCAATGATAAAAAGACAGCAAGTGTAGCTTTGGAGCTTTATCATCTCCACAAACACTAGCAAATATTTTATCATCTCCACAAGCACTGGCAAATATTTAACTCTTTGGCAACCCACATTTCCCCACGCAATATGTCAAAGTGCATCAGAGCTCATAGGGAGAGTCTGGGATCTGCCAACTCAGTAGAATTAAGTCTGTCAATCAGAAAACATGCTGGTTGTTCCTGGCAACATGAGGAAAATGGAGTGGGAGAGACTGGATCTCACAAACATGAAGTTGATTTAAACTAAGAATAATTAACATCATTTTTGGAAGTCCAGCAAGCTGCTCCAAAAAAATAAGATCTAAATCAAACAACAAGTCATTCCACAGGGAGAATGAACAACGCTTTTAAATCCCTTTCTTCAGTCCTGTTGCTGACTAATTCTGCAGCCTATGATAAGTTTATACAAACATCTTAATAATGACAGGGAGGGGCAGAAGCACATACAACTCTACACCAGATGCATCAGAATATAAGACACAAGCTATTCCTAGAGTACAATCTAGAATCTTCTCAGATTTTGCATGTAAAAACAGCTTCATAAGCACATCCACAGAAAAACAGATAATTTAATCAGACAGCCTATTCATCTGCTCAAGTGCCCCATCTCCAACATGAGCTTTTGCCAAGCAGTTCTGAAAAAAAAAATACAGACAACTGTATTTTCATAAAACTGGCACCTGAGGGCCATGACAAGTGCTCAGGAGCACAGTAAAAACTGAGAAAGTTGTTTGTTTTTTTTTTAAAGCCAGGCTGCTAAGGGTTGGTTTATACCACAAAACATAAGAAAATTTGGCATCTTTCACAAATTTCAACAGTGAGTCATTTTATAATTTCGCTTCACTCTTGGTTTCACTCAGATCTGAGCATGCATGTCTCCACAAGACAATCTCCAGGGCTCAGATGCTGTTTTCTTAATTTATCTCCCAACATGATGTAGTATGATGTACCTAAAACACTTTACCTCTGTGAGAATAGTTGTCTCGTAGGAAGGCTGATATTTCTCCTTCTCTTGGGTGGTCTTCTTTTCCATTTTTTCCCTGTCAGTCTTCTGTTTTCTGTCTGCTCCTTTAGGCTGTAAGTACAAGCACAGGCTCTCCCTTATGCCAAGTATTGCAACTTTGGAAACAGAAGCCAACAGATTTATCTAATCTTTTCACAAAAGGCTCCTTAAGATTTACGGGAATACTACATATGAAACAAGATCAGATCTGCATTTTCTAGACAAAAGAATTAATCAAGCATGCCTGCTGTTTCTGTACATCCACCACTAATGTTTACTGCAATTCTAAAATAGGCTGACCACAGTCCTGAGATGTGATTCCAACAATTTCAGTCTGTAAGTAATGTACCTCAACTGGCATTTGTACCATCTTTCCAGAAACAGGAAAGACATTGCTCACAGGAACAAAACTGGAGCAGCAGATCCCTTGAGAAAACAGGCTTATGGAGAGTTGGTTGTTAAGTAGCTATAGGTCTGCCATGCCCACATTAGGAGCTTCAAAGATGCATTTTCTCTAAATCTTTTTCTCCTCCAGATATCACAGAGACAAACTCTGCTCCAACAACAACAACAAAAAGGTATTTAAGATCTCCACAATAAAATTTTATTGTTCATGGAAGATTCAGTCATAGAAACTGAAGACGCCTCAATGTCGTGATTGCCTAGGAGCATCAAAACACACTGGATACCCTAAATATCTCAGTATTTTTGTAGTGTTCGAGGCACAAGACTGGCACAAGTCTTGGTGCAACACTTAAGCATGCCCGTTGAAAGTCTGGTTTTTTACTCCAATTTTTGCCTCACTCCTATGCAATCTGAAATCTTTACATGTTCCTGTGCCTTAATCTAACTGATGACAAAGCCAAAACTACCTCATACCTTGAACACTTTGATCTGGCAGCTTGCAGAATGCAAGTGTTCTGTGTATTCACCATTTTCATTCTGCTTAAAGGTGTCGATTTGCACCCGGAAGGGCACTCCTTTCTCTCCTCCATGTTTCCGTGGAGTAAATTCTGTGCTGATGCAATGTACCTGGTAAAACAGAAGCTGTGCTTATCTCTGGAGACAGTTGGAACCTGTGGTCATCTGAATTTCAGATACTGCCTGAACATAAGGTTTTGGCTCCTCACAAAAAACTAAGAGAGGCAGAAGAGTTGGTATGTTTTCATTTCTGTTCCTTTGGGCAAATCAGAAGAACAAGCAGCTCGGAAAGAAACAAGGCATCAGGAAAAGCATCCTTTGATTTAAGTAAATAATTCAGATAGAAAACAGGTAGCTGATGCTCAGAATGAGAAATAGTTATGAAATAGGAAAACAAGGAAAACTTACAGTTTATGAACAGTTTCCTCCAGACAAAACCTATGCTTAGAAAGCAACACCAGTGTCTGAGTATTTTTTAAAAGAAAATCCTGGCAGTAGCAGGTAGTACTCCAACATTAATAAGTAGCCAGCAAATTGATTTAGTGATTATCCTACAAATTAATTGCACATGATTGTCACATGAGTTAGTAATTATCATTACCATCCTTCTCTCTTGTTCATATACTGGCTATTTTGTCCGCCCAGGTCATTAAAAGATATCTAACCACTGTGTTTACCCCAGAAATATTACTTCTCTCTTACCTGAATGAATGCAGAAGCTCTCTTTGATGGATCCCAGAGAAATTCAACAGTGTTCAACTGGGTCGGGCTAGCCCTGGGATCCAAGATACCAACTGACAGCGGGATATCTGTAGAAGAAAACCCCTAAAATTTTAAAAATATTAAATTGAAGAAGAGAAAGCATTTCCATACAATCAGAACATGCATGTGAAAGCGAAGCCACCAAAGACATCTCCATTTGTGACCTATAGTGCTAGATCTCCTTCTCTCCCACAGACACAGAGGATTCTTTAAAAGCCTAAACACACATGCAAACGCTCCATACACCACTCGTCTCCCCACCCCTGCAGAGGTGTCACAATGAAATAGTCTCACCTATATCAAGGATGCGGTCCCCAGGCCGACTCCACCTCCAGCCCTCGAGCTGCTGATGCTCTGTGTACTGCAGGCGGCGGTCGTGGAAAACGACACGAATTATGCTCTGTTAAAAAAAGACAGCAATATGAACACTGTGATCCAGAACACTCTCTCAAGATGACTTTGGTTTTCCAGAGTAGAAGCAAAAGCTGATCTGTTATGCTTCTCACTCCCATTCATGAGGAGAGCAGAAGGGTCCACCTAAGAGACCCATTACCATGTGTATCAAATTCCTAAGGGACCCCTGAGAGAGAAACACATTTCTTTCTTCACAGGGCACATCTTACAGGACTAACACAGTCCTGTGCAGCTTTCTGGGATTCACTCTGGAAGCACTATAGCAATGTCCACCTAATCTTAGGTGTCATGGCATGAAACATCACTAAACTGCCTCAACACCCAAAAAGGCTCAATATGGGGGTCATATTTAATGTGTCAGTACCATGTCCCAACCCCAGTATATCCCATTCAGATTTGCAAATGTGGAAGCCAGCTCACCTGTCCCTGCACCAGTGGAGCTGACATATCCAGACACCTTGTCAGTGGGAATTAAACTTGATTCCAGCCATTAAGAGCCAGTCATTTGCCCCAGAGTAGTTAAACAAGGGTAGGTAGAGTAGAAAAGTGTCTGTAACAGGAGGCTGGTCTGCAATGGTGCAGCCATGCCAATAACTGGAGAAAAAAGGCTGGAATAAGGGCAATCCCCAGGGCAGACAAGTCCTAAATACTCTTATGTTCTTTTGTATATTCAGAGTGCTACACTTACATGAGTTAATGACCCCTAACATCCCAGTTTCTCAAGCCCACACTCTTGCTGGGAACTTCCATATCGAGTGAGCAACTTTTGTCAGTGAACCTGAGAAATGCCCAAATCAAAACCTAGTTTCAAGATGAAAACAAGCCACAGTGGGAACACCTGCAAAATTGGAATCCCAATCCACATACTATCTGAAATGGGCCAAAAGACAAATAGGGAATGGCCTAAACTTGAACAACATTTGAAATCCAAATTGGAATAAAAATTTTGCAATTAGCTCCCACTTCTCAAAGGAAATCCTAAGGCAGAACAGCCAAGAATTGAAGGCTGGATCCAGAACCAGGGTCCAGACCAATGTTTTTGAATTTGAACTGTTTTGGCAGTGGGGGAAACAACAGGAAAAAGTCTCCCAAACCAAATGATCAAGTTCTATATATTCATCATTATGTCCATTACCAAAGTAAACTGGAGCTATACAGAATCTGCCTGGCAGAACTATATAAACACCTGGGCCCTCCATTTGTCACATAACAACCCAGGCATGTTGCTGTGATTCAGCAGGGAGACAAGTTGCCTCTCCACAGCTTTGACCATGTTCACCACTGAACTTTGGGATTCCCCTGAACCCAATATTCACAGTGAAACTCTGGGGTCATGATCACAAACAGAATAAAGGTTCCCCTGAAGCCCTGCGAAGCCAAACTGCATAATCCCATGAAACTAGCACTCAACAACTCCGTCACCCCTGCTCCCATTAAAAACAATGGCAAAGTGTTTTCCATTGTCTCAGTGGGAGCAAGGTCAGGCCCTTTATTAAAGGCTGTATGTAGTAGCAGGAAGAAAAGAAATCTATATTTCTCCTTACCTTTACATATTTTGTGTTTAAATCTTGAAACTCTCCCAATTTCCTATTCTCAAGTAGACGGATTTCATAAGACTGACCTAGAGTTTAAGGAAACATTTCCAAGGTGTTTAATATGTTGTAGCAATGAGAGAGTCATGCTGGCATTTATGTGGCTGATAAAGCATACTTTTGATCAGGGAAAGCTTATTTTTGCTAACACAATGCATTTGCCCCAGTAATCGATAGGCACTAAAGCACAGCAGAAATCTGAGGGGAAGGTTTGCCTTTTGGCAGCTAAAAGCTCTCCATTAGGGCATCAATTACAGTTGTCTCCCAGGGCTGCTATGGTTTTCTGGTCACCCTCCAGAAAGTCACCAGGGTATTTGAGACAGTGGTCCCCCCATGCTACATGGCTGTAACAGCACTACTTTGTCTGTCCCTTCTGCTAAAGCAATTCTGCCAAAGCAATGCTGTGTGAAGAGGTGCTGGCACAACCGGTCCGAGAACGATTCTGCAGAGGATGGCAGCTGGGGAAAATCTTGCCTTCTTCAGGGAGCAGTAAGGCCTGTAAGGTGTTTTGGTGAACCACAAAACCAAAATTTATTTCCTAAGGCCTGGAAAGTCACTGCCAAGGGCATAAATATTCCTTCAGACGTGTGTGGAGGCAGCAATGGGTATAGCAGCATGTGCAAGGACCAATTCCAGGAAGGGAATTCACACTCCACCACCCCACCACCACCCTCACATAAGGAATTTAGGCAGTTCAACAGAATTCAGCTAACTGGTTTATGAAAAGACATTTTTTCGAGGCTAACAGCAGACAGAGGAGACTGACTCTTGATATCTTACACACAGAAATGACTAAGACACTACAAAAGCTCATTGTACTACACCGAGTCTTTACAATAAACCTGCAACCAGTTCCAAGGCAGGATAGGATCATTAGGATTAATGGAGCATATGTGTACCTTATAGCTAGCTTTTCTTGTTCATCTTGATATGCTCCCTTTTCCTGAAAAATGCACAGGGCAAGGCACCAAGGAGCAGATCAGTTTGGTTTTTCTGGCTAAACCAGTATCTGCAGAACTGACCCTGCAGAAAACTGCAAAGCACCTTCTACCAGCAGAGACAAAAATGCTAAATTTTTGGATTTGGAAATGGAAGACTTATGACAGCAGATGTGTCAGAGAGGGAGACGGACTTCTGAGAATCCCACCCATGTGAGTACAGACTGGATCCACAGAGCAAAGAGATAATTGTGCTTATTCAGCTGGCTAGCAGATAGGAAAAGGAAAAAAAAAGAATGACAGGAGAGGCCATACTGAAGCCCCAAATGTTTGCACAACAGCCCTACTGATGTTAATAGGAGTTCTGCAAACAGGAAATGACCCTTGAATCCAGCAAGTGACTTGGGGCATGGGGGGAGCAGAGAATAAACCATATGAAGTACCAAAATAACCATGGAAACATGAACCAAACTTTACCCATCTCTTGGCACGTAAGTAAAACAAAATTACAACAGTGACCTGCCTTTGAAGGCTGCTGGACAACAAAAGTGGATATTGTAAACCAGAGTCCTGAAATTGAGGTCTTCCACACTTAAACTCACAAGACTTCCTAATGTTCCCACTGATACACGTTAATATTGTTCACCTGGCAAATTTTAGAGATACGTACATAATCAATACTGTTATATTAGCATTAAAAAAAAGTCAGGTTAAAAAAAAAAAAAAAAAGGTTTTCTCTTAGAATCATAGAAAAGACCCTTTAGACCATCAAGTCCAACCATCAACTTTGGAATGCCAGGTCCACCACTAAAACATGTTCCTAAGTGCCACATCTGCTGTACTATGTACTTGTATATGCTGTACATGTTTATCTATGTTGTACGAATTGGCTGCTCAGTGATTCAGTCTGGAGATACACTTCACCAGCTATAGAGTGACACAGTTCATCATCTTGAACTCTTTTACACAGCCAAGCATCTCTTGCACTTACAGGTCATTCCCATGAAAATATGAGGCTAATAAATCATTACAGAGCATTAATTTGGGTTTTGAAAGCAAGAGATGGTAAAATACATCTGTGACTGTACTCAGGGGTAATAAGGACAGCAAAATGTAGTGGTATGAGCTGTGCTATGGAGGAAGGCAATGGTCAAACCAGAAGCATTCAGCAAATATCTCAAGAACGGTAAGTTTTCGGGACACCCTTGTGCACTAATACGCTCTTGCTCTTTGAAGATAAGCAGATCGGGCTGGCCAGTTACAATGAGACAAAAAATCATGGGCATAAAAACATCACCCATGTTCCTTTCAAACTAGCATCAAGCACTCAAAAACTCTGTAGCATGCCATCTCCAACCCCTTGCATAGGACAGAGACAGAACTGCAGCCTGGCAGGCAGTGGGCACCACACATCTCCACCTGACAGGAGCAATTCACCTTGGAGGGACTCAGAAACAGACCCTGCAGACCAGTGAAAAAGAAACTGCTGTGTAGACAGAGTTAATATTAAACAGAAAGCCAAAGAGGAAATAACATGCTTTGATGAAAGATATATGGGTCATCTGATGGAAGCCCTGGAATGCAGTTTATGCCACGAAAACCTTCAATCAAAATGGTATTTTATGCTAACTGCTTTCCCCTTGAACTCTGAATGTTTAACTTGAGTTGCTACATGATTATCAAACAAGACTGCTCCCAGCCAAGCTTCAGAAAACATGAGGGTTTTTTCCCCCCACTCTGTGAAACTGTCAGTGAAAATTCGGTCCTAATTCTTCAAAGCTCCCTGACATATCCATCTTCTGGTAGTGGTTTTTAATTTACTCTCCTTAAAGCTTTCCAGCAAATTCATTGCTTTGTGGCTTATGGTACTCAGAATTTATTAGCATGGACAGCATTCAGATACTTGTACTTTCATACCACCAAACTGCTTGGATTATACTTTTTCCTTGAAAAACACCTTCCAAACCTTGTTCACCCTACATTTTCCACCATCACTACCAGCAAAACTCCTGAAATGGTGAATTGCAATCTCAGCCCTGCAATTATTACTGTAGAGAAAAAAGGCTCTAAAGAATGACCACCTGGATGTTGGAAAACAAAATCACTATATAAAATGAAGCAAATAATAGCAATCTAACCTGAAGAAAGCTGAACTCCCCCTGGCGTCAAAGAGGGCAAAGAAGTCACGCAAGACTCTGATACACAGATCATTTATGAGTCCTGATCACCAGCACGAGCAGGCACACACCGACAGATTTCTGCTAAAACTAAACCAGTTCATTCTTAGTCAGGTAACCAAATCTGTAAAGAAACATGTCTGTAAGTGTGACTGAAACAATCTGCATTTCCAGTTCCCAAGTCAGACTACAATTGGCTAAGCCCAAAACAAAGCTGAAATACAGAGTTCCCCCATACTGAGTTTTCCCATCTGTGTCAGATGGAAACACAGAATAGTACAGGTCACACTACAACTTTCCAAGTCAGTATGTGGTGGTAAAACTGGAGACAGGAGCAGAGGATACCAGTGCTGAAACTACAGTGATTTGATTGAATAGCCCAAGCCAGGTCTAATACTGGACAGAAGCACAGGGGCACCTAAAGCACTTCTGTCACCACCTGAAATGAACACTTTGCAAGCCATCCCCAGCACAGCTGATGCTGCAGCAGATTCCTGCACATCTGTGTGACCCAGTGCTCCCCTCACTCACCACAATCCTTCTTCCCTACCTCAGGCAGAGAACAGGACAGTAATAAATATTCAGAAAACCACAGCACATTCCTGAGATGCAGTTTGTCTCCCAACTTCATTGAAAGCTTCAGGGGCACCAATAAAAACCCAGGCAGGTGATGATATACTGTAATTTCTATTTTAAACAGACATTTTCTGGGCAACAGAAAATTTATGTAATCTCCTCCTAGGCTAGAGTTTGAGCAACTCACTTTACAAACAAAGTAGTACCCAGTGAAGTAGTAACCACCCACGTCCAGAGAGTTCCTGGTTCATAATTCATGAAGTAATTCCACCTTTCTGTAGGAGAATTTATAGACTGCTTAGTTTTTTAAACTTGCATTGTCTTTGATAATTAACACACATTAAATGTGGGCATGACCACTTAATGTGGGGACAGTAGAACTGAAAGTCGAGCACTTTACGGATGAAAAATAATTTAGTTCAACACGACAATTATTTCACCTGCTCAAAGTTAACGACTTAGGGAGTTCCATTGAATTTAGACAGCTATCAGAAATTTTAGGTAATTTCTAAGTACAAAAGATTATCACCATTTCATGCTCAAAGTTACATTTTGTTCAAATGTAATTTACTATACAACCACAATATCCTGTTTGCTTTTTTTGTTTTGGTGTTACATTTCAAGGGCCACTTGCACTATGCATTTTGTGGTTTTCTACACAATACATCAATACAATACACTAATTTCCAATTAGGATGCTGATGTTCCAGGCTGATATGACTCAGGCCTTACTTAATCTAACAAAGTAGCCTTTTCAGAAATTAATTAAACCCTAACCTTTGAATAAGCAATATCCCAACAAAAGTCTGCGGAAAAGGAAAAAAAAAAAAAACCAAACCAAAACAACAAAAAACCAAACCAAAACAAAAACAAACAAAAGAACAACCAAAAAACAGAGACTCCTCTTCCTCAGAATGGATCCACACAGCACTAGACAGAACCAGCCTGGAAACTGTTTGATTATTAAGCCAAGCCAATAAAAATTCCATTTAGCAACTTTATATGGACATCCTAAAGAGCGCACAGATAAAGGCAAAGGAATGCTGACAGTCAAATGCATCATGAAGGAGGGGGAAGGGAAAAAAAAGCAAGCATTTATCATACCAAACCAAAGCACAACCAGCAGGCAGGAGGACCACTTTTAAAACAGCCAAACACAACTATTCAGGGCATGAGGCACATACAGAGATTTTTCTGACAAGAAAGATTAATGAACCCTCAGGATAAACAGACAAGAGTGGCAGAGCTGGCATGTGAACTTGCATGCTTGATGACACATACCTTTTTAGCCAGTCACAAGCAAAAATAAAAAATTAGCATAAGATTTGCTCAAGTGTCCCATGTGTGGACACTCCACAGGACAAGAAGCAAAAGCAGAACCCTCAATCTCTGAACCAGAAATGACAGTGGATATTCTGCAGTTGCTTACTGCAGCCTCATTTGACAAGATGCTGTAGATGTTTATCCAGTGGATATTATGAATTCACCAGCTACACAATAGGCCACCCTGGAAGTTCCCACTATGCTAGGAACATGGAAATCCTACAAAGGAGGACAAGCTCTGGGCCAGGAAATGCAAAAGGAACACTAGAGTCATTCTAACACTGCAGGCCCATTTTGCCCCATATCCCAACTTCAACACAGCAGCCAGAGATGGAGCAGGGTCAATACAGCCAGCCTTTTATTCCTTGCCATATCTTCTCGGTTTTTGGTATTCAGTGTCCAGATTGCATCTACACTGGGCTGCCCAGTCATGACCAATGCTCATTAACTCTTTTGTGTGGTCTCCCTCTGAATTTGCCTGTACTATGGCAATCAGAACCACAATTTACACATGCCTTGCTTTAGCATTGACTGTGTGGACCTTCATCTGCCTCCTGACTCTCCCCTTGCACAAAGCCCCCTTAGCTTCACTGTGTTTTGGTACCCAGGATTTTGACACCAAGGATTCCTGCTCTGCTTGCCCCTACCAACAGGGCAGCAATGCTACAGGAACACAACACACCAATTCAACTCCTAATTCTACCAACCATACCAGAGCTTCACTGTCATCATGTCACTTTTATGTTTTTCCTCCTTTTACAGTGTGCCCCCAACTCAAGGGGGTTTTTCATGCTCCTTTTTCTACTTCCCTACCTCTTTCTTGTGGGAAAGCCAAAGAGCTGCCTCAAAGCCAAGTTTGATGCAGGAAAATTTCACTGCTCATTTACTATATGAACATTTTTCTGAGTCCTTCTCTCCACAGATTTTTGAAAACAGTCTATTCCACAGTGGTGACACTTCATAGCTAACAGGCACTAAGAGAAATACTCCTCATTTACAATGGTTTCCACTCAAGAGAGGGAGATGCATTTAAACCCCCAATGAATACAGTCTCACTTTGAATCGAGGACATAAAACAAGCCAGCAGACACAAAAACCACTTAAAGTTTCTAACTTCACTGTGTGCACTTCGGTTTCTTTAGCACAGACTTCATTCACTTGATCTCACCTAATCTAAACCATGTTATAAACTTTGATTTTTGATAGAAATTAACCAATGACAAAACTACAGACCTCCGATGGAAAGCTGAAAAAATACCTACCCTGTGAAAATAATTTCTTCCTGCATTTCCACTTCTCTGGCATGTACTTGAAACACTCAGGATTATCTTGGTCACATCTGTCCAGCTCAGAAAACCTCAGCCCTTTCTGTGTAAGTAAAAAATACAGGCTTTTTCTGGTTTCAACCTGTTTTAAGTCAATTTGAACAACAGGTTTTATAGCTGTGAAGGAGTAGTTTTGTGTAATATTTACTTGAGTTTCAGATAACTGAAAAGAATGGTCCTGTGTGAGGGTGCTGAGGAGGGATGCAAAAGAGCCGAGTATGACTCCTGACCCCACTTAGCAGCTCCCTTAGATGCCCTCAGGTTAAGTCCCTTCCTTCACCACATTTCTGCAACAGGAAACTGGGAGAAGCAAGTCACACTCCCACCCGTGGCTGCTACCACAGGGCAGGGAAGGAGATGGGATCAAAACTCTGACTGCACCTTCCACACCAGTCACAAACATGGCACCAAGCTGGCACAGGAGGAATCCCACTGCTTGCTACCTAGTTTTAGGAACACATAATAAATGCTTGGTAGGAAGCAAATCGAAGAAAAAAAGGTGCTCTTTTCCCTACCTCTTTAGGGAAAAAATAGTATACGTATATTCTCTTATAAAAATGTGTATTATTCCTACAAAAACAGCTAGTCAGGTCAAACCTACCGTATTTCTCAAGCTTCTTACTGCTACCTAAAATGTGATGTTTTAGGACACAAATTAGAGAAAGCTAATTGGAAAACGTCTACATCATCTCACATTGACAGTACCGTTCACACAAACATCAAATCCTTCAAAATCACAGGCAAAAAATTATCTGTCATAATTAAAGGAATCTCAAATAGATATGGATAATGGCATAAAGTAAAAAAAAAATGTGGAATATAAGGAAAAAATCTTCCCAATATTTTCACACTTCTTACTATACTCTGAGGAACTTCTGAGCACTCCCTTTTTTCACAGATATTGAAGATTTATGGGGGAACAAAATGCAGTCTAGGGGCTTCCAGTAGGAGTTATGCACAGGCTACAATCCAGCAAGTTCACAATCCCGTTTGAATTTCATCCAGATGTTAGCAACAGAAGAAAGGATTACAAAAAGAATAGAAAACAGCCTCTTGGTTAAAAGACAACTGAGATTCTAGCTTCCTAGGGACAACAGAAGTCAGATGCTCTACTTACGCAGAGGTGCCCTGTCATCTGAAGCAAGATTCATAGTGAGCTTTGGGATGGTGTGGTTTGGAGACAGGGTTGTTTATCCTGGGCTGCCAAGTGAAGACAGAGCTGCCAAACATATGGGGAAATTGCTTCTAGCACAATTAATGGCTTCAGCTGAGACACCAGAACCTACTCAGAGCTGTCTTCAAAGTCAGGCAGGAGACACATTCCTTCTCCAAAGATGAAGTGCACCACAAGAACCAAAAACACCAAAAGCCACTTTCAGAAATGGGAAACACAAATTAGCTTTGTTAAGCATTTCATTTTTTAAGCCATCCAAACCCAAAAACAGAGTGGAAAGGAGTCAAGGAGCAGTATGGGAACCCATAAGGATTAGGGAAAAAGGATGCATGGGTGGGTGGGCAGGCACCAGGGAGCACCTGGTACTCACAGTCTCAACGACACAAAGCTACTGTTGAGTCTGTGATCTCAGGCAAGGGTGGAGCGTTTGTCCACATGGGAGAAGCTACCAGCAAGAGAGCTCCCACACATGCCCAGGGCCTGGTCAGTGATGGCAATGACTGTTAGAAAAAGAGGTAGTTCCTATCACAGGATGAAGAAAACATATCCCCATAAACAGAGCTATAATTAAACCAGAAGCACACCCAGCCAGAGCTGGTCACTCAGCCTTCTCTACACTTCATTTAGGCAAATAAAGAACTGTTCCAGGAAAAGTACAAACATACAGGCAGTTGTGACCCCATAAAAACTCAATTACGTACGAGTTAACGTCAATATAAAGCAGCTTTTTTCATTTACTGTAAATCTCAGTGTTTAAAACTGGGTTCTCTGGCTGTAGAGGATTAGACAACCAAATTTGAACTTTGGACTTTCTAAGGGAGGCAAAGGTTCTCTCTTGCCTCCTGCTGTAAGCAATTTCATCTCCTACCCAAAAAATTAGGCATCTACTCCAAAGCACCCTCTTCAGCTGCTCCTAGCCCAGTGCTTCCTGCACCTTTCTATGGAGAAGCAACCACAGCACATCTGTAGTTGAGCTGAGGCAGGACAACACCCAACAGATTTTAAATGCAGCACCATTTAAAATGTACCAGTTTATGTACACAGATCTTGAACCTGGATATATGCCTTAGCACCCTGGGGTTGAAAGTTGGGGCTTTTGTTTAGGTTGTGACCCAGACTCAAACTAAGCCCATCATTAGGTTTATGAGGCATCATTTGCTAATGCACCTCTACAGCAACATTCCCAATATCACAAGTTCTCTCAGATGTTTTCCCTCATGGCTTGTGTTTTTGGCTTGTTTGTTTTCTGAACCATCTAGGACTGGCACTAAGGCTGACTCCTGGAAGACACCATAAAGCAGAGGTGTCCAGCCTTCCAAACCCTAACCAGCTGTACACTAAAATCTTTGCACAGCCAAGAACCACAAGTCAAACAGTGCAGATCAGGAGAGCTGAATGGAGCCAAATAAAACTTTACAGGGAGATGATAGCAAATTATTCTGAAGTACCTCTGAGACACTGTGCTGGATTTCTAACACAGCCTGCTCTCAGTGACCCTCTGCCACCAAACTTAGCTTCCCTCTATTTGAAGTAATAACCATCTGGGGTTCTGAGCCAGCCCAACACTGGTCATGAAACAAAACCATGACTTGAACAGCTCACAGTCCACATGTGGTTCTGGCACGAGAAGCTGATTCCCTTGGGCAATGACTTTCAGGTTTTTGTGATTTCTGACATTTTGTTTTTTAAAATAACTTTATTTCCTCACATGTATTAGTGTTCAGATCTACTGTACACAGTGCTTGTTTCTTCCACATTCCTCCTGCTGAAATTTCTGGAACCACCTTTCATTGCTTCCATTTCTGTCCATGTTTGAAACTGGTTTCAACCAGCCATGGTCAAACCGCACCCCATATGACTGCAGACCATGGAATATGTACTGCATTCAAGCCATCTTGCTGAAGCAGTGGTTTGTAATATGGTTGCTGGTTGATTGTTTGTCTGAAAATCTCTATCCACAAGAGACACTGAAATAGTGCTAAAAGGCAGGCTAGTTCCAGAAACGTTAGGACATTTGTGCTGCAAGACTTCTGGACAGTGTAGTTCTGTTGACAGATGTGATCCCTGACCAAAGGAGCAATGCCAGCAGCAACTTCCAGTGCAAGAACAGCACCTTTACCAGTCTGACAGACTGAAGGTGGAGTGGTATTGAGACACCATACTAATAAGCCTGTACTTTGTCCTATCAGATGAGTAATCCTCCTGAGATCCAGTAAAGACCTCTTAATGAAGGAACTGCCCTAAGGATCAGCAAACTAATCCTGCATTCAATTTGGCTCCAGTTTCCCAAGGCATGTGGGAAGGCAGAGGGGAAAGAGATCGGGAAAGACAAGTGTAATGAGTCAGTCTTTGGAAACCAAACTACAGATTTGACTCTAGTTACCTCATTTACAGGCTGGTTCTAGATTTGTAGCCAGAGAGCAGTCATGGTTTCAAACTGGAGCAGACAAACTTGGGACTCCGCCACTGCTGAATGTCCCCAAGTCAACAGCTAAGCTCACTCTGTTATGCACCCTCTCAAATACTTCCCCTGTCCCTTGGTGAAAACACTGGTCTCTGGTTTCTAAAGTCCTCTCAGCCTCCATCTCTGGGGAGAGTCCAGGCCAAAGACCTCTTCCTGCTCAACACACTGACCATCCCTCTGGGTCTATCCTGCAAGTAGTAAGGTTCAAGAGAAGCCATTATGCTCTACAAGCCTGGAACCCTCTCCCATCTGTACACAAACATAGCCACTGGACAGTCCTCTTTCCTAGCCCACATGAAGTCTTTTCAGATCTCACATGAAACTCTCCATTGATTCCTCTTCTATCTCTGCTATGCAACTTGGCCTTCAATTTGCTACCCAGTACTTCCAGTTTTCCATAGCCCATAGGTCAGGTCTGACAAGAGATTTCTTCCATGCAGTTCTGCATATGGACACTCCTGAGCTGGTCCACTCACCACCACTGAGCCAGTCACATGTGGAGAATGTATTTCAGGGCAGGAAGCAGAGCTGCTTCAGAGTGACAAAAGGTCAGTAACCGAGTGGTGAAGAGCTAAAGTTGTGAAGGAACATTTGAACAGCAAGCAGCAAGAATCACCCAGCAAGAAGAAAACCCTAAACCCTTTATTCACAATTTGGGAAAGTAACCACACTGGATGTGAATTGCTTTCTTGGTGCTGGGACAGCCACTGTGTCTTTGTATCTACCTTACAAGCCAGCCATGACTGACACACAGGCAGGGCAGAAGGATATTCATTAATGAAGTTACCCATTTGCTAAAGTAATCCATCACAACACTCAAGAAGGGAAGCTTTATGTAACAGTACTTGGCCAATCCATGATAAACACAGAGAGAGGTTAAGGTGCAAGAGGAGTCCCTTTGCTTACAGCCAGCACAAGCTGATAAGGTATAGGGAATGGTTTTAAATCGCTTCACAAGATGGCTGTGGCATTGTAGCTGGGTCACAGTGCTTTGGAGTCAGCCAGTTCTTCAACCATGTCACAAGCATTGGCTCCAGAAACCTCAGCTGCCTCTAGACCCCCTTCGAACATCTCTTCAAGCTCTTAGAACATAACTCTATTAAAGGGGATTAATTTTCTGACAGAGCCTTTAAATCCTCATCCCTTTTTTAACCCATGGCAATGTTCTCACCAATAGCCCACTAACAGAAACTAGACACCTCGCTTCCCAACTCTGCCCAGCTCCTGCCAGCCTCATCCCTGCTTTGTTCCTCTAGGCCTGCCCAGCTTCATGCTCTTTAGGTTGTACTCTGCAAAGACAAATCCCACCTTGAGGGATGAAAGACAGATTATATCCAAGAAATGCCTGCTTCCAATGAAGCGGGAAGCAGTGTCAAGACGTAGCAGTAGATAACTCCTTACTATAGTAAGCAGGACAAAGCCTAACACAACATAGTCTACCTAAAAGGCAGGAACAGTCTTACTTTGCAAAGGAAAATGTGGACTGCCCTAGCCACGCAGTATTTTTAAAAACTCATGGTATTGCATTAAGAGTTGTCTTTTTCCCTGCCAAGGCAAAAAAGTAGGCACTGCTTCATGTATGCGAAAATATCTGGCTGTCAACAGATTTTCATTTAAAAAAAATCTTTTATTCCAATACAAGAAAGAACTGTGTTTCGTAAGAAGATTCATCTCAATCTCACAACTGATACACCCCATTATAATCTCCTGGGATGTGCTGTGTTTAGATGAATGAACTGAGACAACACAGTCATATCTCAAGAATCTTTTGATCCTGAGAGACAGAACAGTGCCAGCTTATGTGACAGGAAATATCTGGTTCCTTGGGTAGAGCCTGCAGTACTTCACTGATCTTTCTGTGGAGGTTCTGCGGGTCTACCAGCTACCAACATAGATCCAGCAGCCAGCTGCACCTGAGGTCAGGGCTCTGATTTCTACCAGCATTAAGAGAAACCTATCCAGGGAGGCACCCAAGTGACCATCCTACTCAGTGCATGAAGCTTAAAGAGCTGGGGCAGTATCCTGAGACAGGAGAGGATCGCAGTAAGAGGACATCCAGCCTTCAGCTTGCTGTTAGATCCTTTTTTACAGCCTGGCAGAAACTGAGTGCAAATATGTTTTAGCATCATCTGTGCATGGAGAGGTCTGATCCCTTCAGGACCCAAGCACAGGAGGTGCTGCAAAGTGACAGCCAAACACCAACCGCAGATGAACCTGCACAAATGCTGCCAAAGGGGGGAAAAGAAAAGAACACAGAAAAAAAAGTGTTTGTTTATCCAAGAGTATGAACTAGTCTGTGAGGTCGCCTATAGAGGACCTTGCTGCACTGAGCCCTGGCAACTTGCCAAGGTAGGCACTGAGCAGAGTCACACCAGCCAGCCTGTGGGAGAGATGTCACTCTGCCCAGACCTCACAGCAGCCCTTGGACACTTGCTAAATCATTCCCTGGCTATGCCTTCCAGCAGTGCCAGGGGACTCACAGTGGTAAGAGCCCTCCTCAGTCCAAGCTGGTCCATCTGCTTCATCAGTCTGGCCTTCTGAGAAGAAGGCAGGAGATTGCACCTTAAGCTGTCTGAGATCAAGCCAGTACTTTGCCACAGGGAACTGGGCATGCTATAACACTGCCTTAAGTCAATAGTTAAATCAGTGGTACTTCATTATTTAAGAACAGTTGATAATCTGATATCTAAATGCAGAAAATTAAATATTCCTCCTTTCCTCCACCCCCCTCCCCACTTCTATCCCTCTTTTCCCATCCCACTGCCCTCCCAGTAAGGCAAAGTATGGGATTAAATCACATGAACTGTTCCCAGGAAATATCCTCTCCTTCAGTGCACTGCACACCCTACCTTGGTTGAGGTAGGTCAGAGTTTCCTCGTGCAGTTTCACGGCAGGGGAGGTGGCTGTGCAGAGGACATACTGAAAGGGTGGCAGTTTGGCATCGTTCTCAGGAGACAGCTGAGGCTCTTCCTGCTTGAAGATCGGCAGCGCAAGGACATCTCTGCAATGCACAAGTTATACACAGTCAGTTGCAAAGAGTTCATGGACTATCCTAGCCTCAATCTGCATTTGGTTCTCATGATCTGAGATAAAAGGGCTGGTCTCTGGAGAAACACCAGGTTAAAATGGCTAAAAGAGGAAGAATTTGGCCTGTTTAATGTAACCAGGCAACTTCTGCGTCTAGGATATCAGCACTGCACACTAAAGAACACAGCACTGGCAAAACAGAGTATGTCTGAGAATTAGTTTTGAAGAAATAAATCAGATTTACTTTTCAGTTAAGCAGTCTTCTTGATAAGGAAAAAAAAAATCAAAACCAGACCCTTCATCCTTGTGGACATATTCAATTAAGAGTTCTCAGGTCCTCAGATGAAAGTCTTTCAGGAAAAAGAAGGCAAGAAAGGGCACTTTGAGAGCTGAATGTCAGATTAGTAAAATGCCTTCAAGTAGCAGCCATAGCTCTGGTGTACAAAGGAGATATTCAGATAAATGATGGCATGAATGGCTGGATTGAGTCATAACATCTCCCTGCATTCTAATAAACCTGGTCCCAAGGAATCACACAGCTCATAACTCAGCACTGGGCTATCTTCGTAAATGCACACACAGGTGCATGAGAGCAGCTTCACGAAGACCTGCACACAGCCCCGGCTCCTACTTCTTTACCAAATGTTGATAGTGACTTGCCTGCTGATTTTGTCCCAGGCTGCTCCCAACCCACACTAATCTCCAAGCAGAACTAGTATTAGCAAGGCAGAGAGCTCAACAAATGATCAGTTGATTAGCACAAAATGAGGTGTCAGGAATAAGCATCCTTATCTCAGCCTGTCTGACAGTGAAGAACCACATTAGCCTCTCCTATGCCACTAAGAGCAGCTGATTATTGTGTCCACCTACTTAAAACATTAATATCCTTCCAAATTAGGAGGATTATACTGAACACGGTGACAATTCAGAATGAGTGATTCTTTTTCTCCTCTGTTTCTTCCAGATGTGTGAAGATTTGAGATTCTCTTTACACAGGCTGCAGCTCTGCTCTTTTGACAGCCCCGTATACAAAATGGTCTAAGAAAAACCAAGCAGCATGTACAGGCATGCACCCTGGAAAGGCATTAAGAATTTTTTCCTTGCCTGTTCAGTTAATGATCCACTCATAGCACTCACAACCTTGAAGGCTACCCAGGTCATCAGTTAAACAGCACAGCAGTTTAGAGTAAACTGCTCAAGTGCCTAGTTCAAACACAGGTAATCTTGTTTATGGGAAAACAATGCCAGAGAGCAAATTGTGCCATTTCAGATGTAGAGAAAAGAAACACCCATCTCTGTTTCCATTCTCTCTTCCAACCCCACGCCCTCAATACTATCAGCCACTCGAAGGCATCCAGCCCCATTTGCTTCCTGGCATTACTGACATAATCACAGTTCTTGCCTAACTGCTGCCACAGAGAGGGGTTTTTTTCCTTAGTGATGATTTACTACAGTAATGAAGTGACAGAAATGCCTGCAGTAGATTTCTGAAATAGATAGCATTGCTCCACACACATGCAGGATCTGATATGGCTCCAGAGTCATCTCACTCAGCCCGGATGCCAACATTTGCTCCTAAAGATGCCAACATTTGCTCCTAGCCTCCTCATCTTCACAATGCTCTCTGAATGCCTGTGGCTTTACAGATGAGAACAGGTCAAAAATTCCAGCGCCCAAAAACTTCTGCAGTTCGTCAGAAACAGAGCACAAAATCTAGCCTGGTTTTAACAGTCAGGAGTGAGGAATTTGTACATATACTCACCTGAAACAGCTGAGAAATTTAGGCAAGGGAAAGTCTAAATTTAAATATCATATTTAACATGAGGTTCTTTACATCCCTACACCTCTCAGCACAGCTGTCTGATCGCTGAATTCTGCAAGCACGCAGGAATCCATGAGTTGGTCTCTGGAAAGCTTCACTATATTAAAGCACCAACGAAACCACACAAGTTAATCACATTTTTATTTCTAGCGCATTTGAACTAATGGGCTGTGGTATAACTGCTTTGGGTCAAAACCTTCTTAAACATTCAACCTTATAAAAGTGTTTGGAACTTAGAATGAGGTCAAAAGAATTTTTAAGTTATAAGTACACAAGTCATCACAACACTTATTCAGCTCTTCACTCATGAGCTGCAAATCAAGTTTAGGGAAAAACAGACTTTTACAAGTTTCTATCCTTTTTTTTAAAAAGCTGAACTCCTTAAAACTCTTCCAGTTTTCACCCTTATGCTAAAGATCTACAGTTCTGGTCTTAAATAACAGTTAGTTTGCATACCTGAGAGGAGAGAAAGTTATTTGAGAGTTCAGTCAGCTGACAGAACAGACTAAAACATGTACTGGGTTTTCATAAAAAATGAATGAAAATTTTTAATAACTTTTCTGTAATAATATCTTGCTCCAGCTACAAATACAACAGAGATATAGCAGAACATACACGGATGTCTCAAATACACAGAAATATTTTGCAGAGATCAAGAGCTAACTTATACAAACTTTTCTGACAGCAATTTCAAATGTTGTACTATTTCAGTTTCTTGGGCAGCCACGACAAGGGAAAGCTTTCAGAAAGGCACTGCTCAGCAGAAAATTGCCCCTATAAGAAATGCTTGTCTTGACACGTTCTCATGGCAAGTAAATTGGCCAGAATTGGCCATCCCTACATAAAAAAACCAAGGGTTTTGTTCAACCTACCTTCCCTGAAACACCTGAGGGCATTGTCATTAAAGTGGTTGTAGGGATTTTAATCCCAGATCAAACCCACCCTGTTCACAGAGGCAGATACTCACTAAAGCTGAAGTTCGTTCCTAAAATATCAACAGGTCACCTCTATACCAGCAGCTTTCCTGACAGAACAGATATCCTTTATCCCTCAGCTACAAATTGTGGAGTGAAGCCTGACCCAGATCCGATGATCTTGTAGCACTCTCGCTATAAATCCATGGAGTTAATGAAACACCCTGACCACACTCTCTAATGGAGAATACACAAGCATCAATACTGATGCTCCTCTGCTAGTACTATTTCCACTGTCCTAAATTTAACAGATCTGCAAGTGCAAAGCAAGAGAGAACAAGACTTTTGCCACACACATATTGTGAAACTGTGTTATTGACATAGAGGGAGGAGATGAAGAATCTTGTATGAAGAAACAGAAAAGCTGCCAGAAGGCAAGAATCTCCCAATATCGTACCATTTGATAATGGGAGATGATTATTTAGTCCAAAATAAAATTCCTTTGCAAGTGCACTGATAGGCAGCAGGAATAGTCAAGATAGCGTCTCCTTGAAAGGGAAGCATTATCTGCGTTCGAAGTGCTTCCCCAGACAAACTCAATGTTCTCTCAAGAGTGGTTATTTGGGGGTACATTTGAAAGTCAGGGTTCTTGGGCCACAGCCAGGTTCCTCACTGCCACAATTCAGCAAAATCCCACTCCAGTAATCGACACCAGCTGACGGCTGAGCTTTACATCCTCAGAAAGCAAATAATTCATAAGCACCCAGCAAAAAGGGAACTCCCAAAGTTGCCTGCTTTGACATCGTTTGGAGGGAGGAAACACGGGTTTGTGCTACACATGTCACAGACTATTGTTTAGCAGCCCTTGTACTTAAATTAGGCACATTTAATTAAACGCAACTGTGCGGAGGCAGGAAAAAGCTGGTTTAGGCAAGTTCAGAAAGTGAAATTCTGCGCTTTTCACACATCGTCCCAAAAAGCAGAGAAAGAAATCCCATCCCCAGAAAACTGGGTGCCTTCTCAATTTGCCAGCAGGCGCTTTCCGCAGACCTCTGACAGCGCTCCGCCGCTGCCGCACCTCCTCCTTTGGAGCTGCGCTACGCCAGCCCGGAGAAAAGGGAACCCGGCACAAGCAACAAAGCAACGCTGCAGAGAGCTGTCTAACCAGGCGCTAAAAAATATATATAAAGAAGCAAAAAGAGAAAACAAAAAAAGGAAGACGGTCTCTCAGAAAGAGGGAGCAGCGCTGACCCCGGGCGGCGCGGCGGGGCAGCGGCAGTGCCGCCGGGGAACCCGACGGGCGGGAGGCCACGGGACGGGGCACCCGACCCAACATCCACCCCGTGCCAGGGCTGCCGGCCCCGGGACTCACCGCAGGTAGCTGCCGGTCGAGTGCTGGTTGTAATGCTCCGGCTGCGTGTGCCAAAACAGCATCTTGGGGGCGGCCGGCGGCGGTCCCTGCGCTGCGGAGCGGCGGCCGCGCTGCCCACCCCACGGGTGCCCGGCACGCCTGCCGCCAGCTCGTGCCGCGGCCCCGCCGGCTCCCGGCGCTTTTATGGCTCAGCCCCGGCGGGCGCGGGTTGGCCGGGCCGGGGCTCCGCAGCCGGGCGAGCCCTCCCCCGGCCCGCCCCAGCGCCAGCCCCGGCCCCCGGCGGGCACGGACGGCGCAGCCCCGGGGCGGAGCGCCGGCCCCGAGGGACGGGCCTGGCGCGGGGCGGTGTGAGGGGCCTGGGGCCAGCCGTGAGGGGCCCGGGGCAGGAGGTGAGGTCACGGCACCCCCGGGCGGCCCAGGGAGAGCCCCGGCTGTGCTGGAGGTGCCGCCTGGCCTCTGTGCTGTGCTTTAAGCCGAGCCGCTCCATCCGACGCCAGTGTGCAAGCCCTGCTCAGGTTCCTCTGAGGTCCCTGTTTTCTTTAAATGAACGACAGCTGATGGCTTTAGCTCAGTGCTGTCTCTTAACACTGCTCTGTGTCTCATGTTAATGCGACCTTTGTGGTAGGAGGTATTTTCCAACTGAGAGGGCAAGAGGCAAAGTTTTCCAGAGGAGGTGGATGAAGAAGAGAACAGTGTCAGAGACTAAACTCACCCCTAGCCCATTTGAAACACTCCTGTCTTTTCTATCTCAATTCCCCTGCACAATCCGGAGAAATCTGTTCCTTTTCCATTCCAAATTACAGATTCTGATCTTCACCCGCAAAGCTGTCCATAGCTGTCATTTTCCTGCTCTCAGGGCGCCTTCATGTCCCACTTGTTTGCTGGTCTGATAGTTTGGAGAGGGGGAGCAGAAGGGTAGAAGGGCTCCCTGTTTGGTCATTTCATATTGTCTGTCCACCAGCAGAAACAGAAACAGACCCTAAACTAATCTGAGTCATTGAACAGCTTTCAGTGAGTTTTTCAGAAGGCTTCCTGTCCCTGAGGCTCCTGGTCAAATTTCAGCTGAGAAAAAAGCCTTTACTCATGTATTTGTCAGCATTCACTGTCAGATGAGTTTTTTCAGACAGATGAATTTTCTGTTCTCCTGCCATGATTATAGAATATTGCAATTGTCATAGCATTTATAGATCATAGCTAGGTCAAGCCCAATAGAGTCAGATGTAATATACCTATAGGCCTTGGTTTTTTTATATCTTGAGGTAAAGAACAAGGTAGCCTGAAAAGTAGCTAAGCAGCTTTGCAGAGACGTTATGAGTAAAAGTTTTTAGGATGCATTGTTTATACCTGGTTGTCTCTGTTAATTTCAGAGTGAGAAATAGAAAAAATCAATATGCCTTTACAGTATCTTCAGTTATTACATAGTTAGACAAACCCTAGTTCTAGCAAAGCCAAATGGCTGGAGTTATCTTTTTTACACTCTTGAAATTATTTAGCGCTGCTCATACAACATCTGAGACCTTGATTAAGCAAAGACTATATATAGCTCTTGGTCAGAGAAACAAGGCAAAGTTTGCTAACTGTCCAAGGACTTCTCTAAATAGTAAATATCCTTCTACAGTTCAAGCAGTCTGTTGCACCTACTGGGAGAATATGAAGTCCAATGTAAAAGTAAATCACCACACTGTGTGAAACAAAGGATCCCATCAAGTCTGGTGTGATTATTTTCTTTACTATCCTTTTAGAAAGTACATATGTTGGAGTGAAAATTACTTAAAAATAATCCCATTCATTTCCTCTCTAGCCTCTTGATGAATGTAGAAAATAAGAGGAAATCTACTAAGTGATTTTACAGAGACTGGCAGCAGCTCTGTCTTCTAAACGTTCCTGTCCTTCCCATTCCTTTTGAAGCCAAATCTGATGAAGAAAAAGACTTCTTTCTTCCTTGTCTACCTCTCCTGAAAGAAATTCAGCCATTTTCTGGTCTAACTGCTGCTCTTCCCCCTGTGCAGAAGTTTGTGCCACAGCATCAAATACCTTCTCCTGTCTTTCAGAACCCAGCACATCACATAGGCCAAATCATCCTCTACTCCCCTCTGGGGCTCCCAGCATCTGCTCTTCCTCTTTGTCTTAACACAACCCCTCAGTGAAGAAGCCTTCTCCACCACAGCTTTCTCACCCAAATCTCGCTTTACTCTCCTATTTCTTCCCAGATTAAAGTAATTTCTTTGCTGTGCTGATTGCTTTTCATCTCTCATTTTAGATCTTGTTCAATTTGCCATGGTAAAATACTTTGATCATATGATTAAAAGGGATTGATTGAATATTTGGTTGATGGATTTTTCTACTTGAGGAAATGCTATGAAAGGATCGTGGGATACTTTTTACGTTGAAAAAAGGTATTTAAGTGTCTTTTCCTGTGAATGTTTGTAACTGGAAACCCAAGTAGTGTGCCAATGAGTTCAGTCCAAAAGTTCATTCTGCTGCTTCAGTGTTCGTTGCAATCCCTTTAGCTAAGCACTGAGTGGGGAAAATCTTTCATCTGCTTCACTGGAGAGTCAAGAGGTTTTGATCAGCTTTTCAGCTCCTGGAACCAGAATTTGCAGTGAAGTGACTGAGATACAGTCACATATTGAGCTCCCTTTCTGCTCTGGAAGAACAGTGTTCCCATTAGCCAAGGGGCTAAAGGGATGGGAGCATTGTAACACTGTAGAGATGGCTAAGATCTGTAAAATAAGTGAAGCACTTCACATGCATGAAACTGAAAAGAAACAGAACATCTCTATACCTTTATGACTTCCATCATAAACATCTGAGTTGCTTCTGGGAAGTCTAACAGGATGTTCTATATCAGTTTAGCAATGTTCACAAAGCCCCAGATAAACTTAAAGGGTCAAGGGTGAACATTATACTGTATCAAAGAGCTTCCAAAAGCTGCCGTTAGATCATAGTGGCATTAGCCAAGGTTATTCAAGGATTACTCTACCTCCCTCCTAATGCACAGACCATAGAATCCAGATGAACTGCAGGGATCTGAAATGAGTTGCAGAGACTTACTGAGATGCTCATGCAAGCACTAAATACACTCTTAGGGAAAACAGTCAGTATGTGCCTTTTGTGTTATGGTTCTGTGTGTTAGCTCACAGGTTTCCAGCCTTTGACTTGGGGATCCTTGGGGGAGTTATATTGAAGGAGGTTCTGCAAGATAACCAAGAAATGTGGCTGTGACTGGCTAAATTTGCTCAACTTTCCCTGGAAAACACTGAAGGCACCCCAAATTAGAAAGGATGGGAAGCCTGCGGTTTTAATCAACTGCAATATTATGAATGAAGAAAGGAACAGCTTTTACACAGTCCTTATTGCTCTAAATTTAAAAAAAAAAAGAAAATCATTGCTTTGCCTTTGACAGAGTTTGAGACTGCTTCCAGTGGCAAGTAGAGGCTTTCACAGGTAGCCCACTGACCCTCAAGGTCTCCTCATCTATTTCGTGCTGATCCACTTTTTAGATAGAAACCAGGCTAGATGGGCTCCCATTGCCCTCTACTGAACAGAAGTTCTGGGCAGTGGCTACCACCAGAAGCATGAATGTAGTTGTGGTGTTACAGCCAAGAAGGAGGACACTGAACTGGAAAAACTGAGAATGGACAAGGTCTTGAAAGTGTGCATTATACTGACAGAAACACAGAGCTTATTTTGGTTTTACAAGAGGAAGATTAACAGGTGACTCAAACATAGTCTATAAATACTCACATGGAAAATCAACATTTCATAAAAAATGTTCCTGAACCTCACAACAAAGATACAAGAGCCACAGAATAAACACAGCAAATTAATAAAGCAAGGCTGAGAACAGATTGCAGTGAATGTAATCAACCATGAGTGTAACTTTCCCAAACTTTGTGGTTAAAGCACCTCCTGCCATCTCCATTTTCTAGATATAATTACAGACTAATTTTTCTTCACCAAAAAAAAAAAGTTTAACAGAAAGGAATTCTGGCTAGTCTGACAGAGGAGACCAAAGAAGATCACCAGGACTTTTTCTATCTTTACAATCTCTGACGTCTCCTGCCAAAGGCTTCCAAATGCCACCTTATTAGAGTCACCTCCCTGCTCTACCTCGTGAGTGTGCAGCAATGCATCCCCTTCCCTGACAATCAAACTGCCCCGATGCTCGTATGTCGTGATGTACTGTCAACATAATCATCCTGACACAATGAGAACCACATTAACTCAATAACAAAACAAATATCAGGAAGAATACCACACAGACTGGCTTATTTTCTTATTCAAGTCATTCATTAAAACCCTCACCATTTTCTTACTTATCAGAGGTCACCATCAAATTTCCAGCTGCCACTAAATTTCCAGGCACAACATAGCACTGGTGTATCCACGAGGTCTTTTTGCCACAGAAATTAAGCCTCATTTGCGAGCTCTCCCCAATGTCATATTAATCATTTTGACTGTCCTGATTTTATCACCAGAATCAAAATTTTCTTTCTTCCTGGTGAACATTTCTTTTAAAGTCATTTTGTTGTGGAAACAAAAAAAAACTATTTACACAATGAGGAAGATGGATGATTGGATGACAAAATAAGTGCTTTTTAAATGCTCATTATACATCTATTGGCATTGGCTGTCTCATTGTGAACTTCAGGCTGCAATCGTCGGGACACACAGTAGCCATGTTTACATTGCTGCAAGAGGGACCTCTGGAGCCAACAGCACGAGGAGGGGAGCAGCACATGACTTAAAAAAAATAAAATAAAAAAAATAGGAAAAAGAAAAGGAAAAGGAAAAGGAAAAGGAAAAGGAAAAGGAAAAGGAAAAGGAAAAGGAAAAGGAAAAGGAAAAGGAAAAGGAAAAGGAAAAGAAAGAACAACAGCAGAAAAAAAAAATCATGTACTTTTTGGCCAGCAGTAGACACTGACTCTGCAAACAGCTGTGCCCAGAACATGGCTGGGGGCTAGTTATCGTCCCTCTGCCTGAGGTCACTGTCTGTGCTGAGCTCCTGTCCTGGCTGGAGCAGCATGAATACGTCACACCCTCACTCACACCAGGATGGCAGAACAAGGGGAACCATCACTGCCCAGTGCTTTGTGGGGAGAAGTGGCAGGAGGTGAAGCATCATCACTCAGAGCTGACAACAGCCCAGCTCTGCTCACAGCTCTGCTGCCCGAGGAAGCTTTGATTCATAGCTGAAAAATTGTATCTGGGCCAAAAATATCTGTGATGGCTGAGTGTATCCCACATCCGCCCACCAGCCTGGTCTGCCACCCTGCCCCAAACACTGGTGTCAGCACTTGCAGCAAGAGGAGAGCAGGGAGAGGAGAGGAGCCAGGCTGCAGCAGGAACTGACTGCTTCTGCCAGCTTCACCATGGGTGGGTGTGGGAAAGCAGAAGAGGTGCCAGAAGATGTCTAGTCCATAGATCCCACAGACCAAGGCTATGTCCTCTCTACTCATGGAAAGGCAGTCCTAAAAGCCTTAACAAGAGGCAGAAGAGTCCCTCTGGAGTTTTGCAGGCACCACCAAACTGGGTGGGGTGGTTGGCATACTGAACACCAGTGCTTTGATCAGTAGGACTTTGGGAAACTTGAGGCAATGAGAAACCTCTCTGAGTTTTGCAGAGCCATGCAAAGCACTGCACCAAGCTGGAATAACCCCATGCGTCAGTTCAGGCTGGGAACCAACTGACAGCAGAACAGCCCTACTAAGGAGTACCCAAATATTATCTTGAAAGATTAAGTACAAAACAACAGTTCCCCCTGCCACAAATGAGGCAAACCATTCCTCCTAATGCATGAGTTCAAGGAAAGCTATCGCCCCTTCTCCTTGGTGCTGATGGAACTGTACCTGTTTGAGCCTCCTGTTCAAGGGGGAGAATTTGGACAGGATCCAGCAGGTGAACTGCTCAAACACTCAGGGCACACAGCACTTCTCCTGTGAGGAGAGCTTGAAGGCAGTAGGCTGGCTGGGTCTGAGGATGATGAGGTCAAGACAGGTCCTAATAGCAGCCCACTATGCAAAGGCATTAAAAAAGGTGATGAAGTCAAGTGCTTCTCATTAGCAGCAGTGATCAAGGTAATGTCCACAAGCTGTCACTTGGAGATTAGACTAAGCATTAACAAAAACTTCTTCACCAGAGGACTGGAACAGGCTACCAGACCGGCATCTGTGGCACCTCTGTCCTTGGGGGTGTTCAAGATGACAGCAGCAGAGCCATGGTTGATGCAATCCAGTGTATGCTCCAGCTCTGTTTTGAGGTGGAATTTAGATTAGAGACACTCAGAGGTCACTTCCCACCAACATTTCAACAAGTCTATGAAATACTGCAAGGGGTACTGTGGTCTTGACCCAGGCTTTTTTAGTGTGCATGTTCCATAATCCCCTTCCTGCTCAAGTCAATGTCCAGGTCTTTACCACACGTGTAATGCCCCAGCACATGTGGGATGTCCACAGCTTCCCACTGCCTAAAGAGACTCATGGTAAAAGGTCTGCATGCTACCCTACTGCATGTGCTGTCCTGTCCCAGTGAGACTTCTATGCAAAAGCCAGCTGAAAAGTAGTTATTTTTAACTCTAGAGGAAAGGCTTTATTATAATCTGGAGCTGGCAAAGTAACAGTGTCAAGTAGTCATATCCTCTCCAATGTAAACTCTTCAGACATGAAGTAATTCCAGGATAATTATTAGACACAGTTGAGCATGTAGAAAGAACTCAAATGCTCCACCCCAGGGCATTTATCTGTTGTAGGACAGCACAAAGCATGAAATGCATTACAGTCTTCCATTTCCCCTGAAACACTTTAGAGACATTTTAAATTCCTTGAGAGGAAAACAATTCAAGATCCTTCATGTACTCAGAACACCTTTCAATAGTCCCTCAGAGGATGCTTAGTACCTCAGCAGAATCACAAGCTACAAGATCATAGTCCTTCACAATAACTGTTTAAAAACTCAAAATACAAGAAAACATTGGCCATTATTATCATTATAATATGTTCTTTGCTTCAAAGTAAAGCTTCCATCAAATTAGGTTTTTCTTATAGAAATGCTCTAGTTAGATGATTCACACAACAAATCCATAACTAAGAAGAAGATAGACTGGAAAAGGGAGTGTGGTTTTCTTTTATTAGCTACATGTAGTCTGACTGTAATTATTCCCAACTGGAATATTCGTACATAAAAGCAATTTTGCAATGACAGTAATTTTTCTAATAACATGTTATTCCCTTAATTTTTATAAACGAATTCTTAGACTCTTTTTTATTGTGTTTGCACAGCAATTCCCAAGTCAAATAATGAAGCTTCCCAAGTTCCCTGCAAGGTAAGGTAAGGTGAGGTGAGTGGAAATTGACCTCTACTGCTAGTTACAAATGCATTTATTTCCTCAATATTCCTTTCTCCCTCAGGATATCCCAGATTTCCTGCTTATACAAGGTGTCATCTTTTGTCTGTGCAAGTCCTGTGGGGCAAGTTAACACATTTGTATTAATGAGTTAATACATTTATATTAACTTCTATGATGGCACAGAGTGTGGATGCACTTGACACGTGCAAATATCCCATCACCATTAGGTAATGAGCAAGTCGTCTCACATTCCAGGGAACTTAAGGGCAAACTGACGTCACCAAGACAGTGAGGGATGTGTGAATAAATCCCAGGGTGATGAGTCCCAGTTTAGCTCTCCTTAGCAGCCATACATTAGGACCAGGGAGAAGCCATCTCTTTCAAGGTGGGATAGGCAGTACTGAAGTCTGTGATTTCACTTTCTTCTTATGCATCCAGGGATAAACTTAAGAATTTTTGACAAAAAGCAGTGGAGTTACAGGAATGTCAAAAATGTGCAAGAATCACAGAAACGCAGAATATCCTGGCTTGGAAGGGACTCACAAAGACCATTGAGCCCAGCTCCTGTTCCTGCACAGGACACCCCAAGAATCACACCATGTGCCTGAGGACGTTGTCCAAACACTTCTTGAGCTCTGTCAGGCTCAATGTTGTGACCACTTCTTCAGGAAGCCCGTTCCAGTGTCCAGTCACCCCTGGGGGAAGAACCTTTTCCTGATATTCTAATATCTAACCTATTTTCCACATAATAGTGGGTACATTAATATGACTTTACAAACACCTGAGTGAGACCAATAGAAATGTGACAACTTCAGCACCTTCCCATGCAACCCAGAGCAGTGGTTTAAAATACTGTAATTTCCAAACTTTTTAAGACTAATCACCAGTTTCAAGTCTCTTTAATACACAAATCATCTGCCCACTGAGGTACTCTTGTGCTGTGGATAAAGACTTCCCAAAAAGTAATGGGATAGCGTCTGAGGGCACAAACAGCAAAGAATACTCTCAAATTAGACAATTCCAGTGACCAAATCACAGAACTGCTATATCTTCACTTGCAAAAGAAGGCTTGTAGGTTTGTTTTCATAGTGCAGTAACCAACCTCACTGCACAGCCCTCCTGGGGGCCATTACTTTAGCTTTTCCCATGATGTAATTGAGGGAGGTCGGCAGCAGTTCAGTTGCACAGTGTTCAGTACTGCTGGCTACAGCGCGGCAAAAATGTCTCGTTTCTTGCCTCCTCTAGGTCTGACTGTCCAACAGCAGTTGGACTAAAGAGACAGCAGATACCAAGGATGTAATTAAAGCTCACTGTACTGAGCAGAAACTGCTGTCTTCAGTAGGATTTTGTCTCAGGCTAGAAGCACTCCCGTATTTCACAGCAAAGACAAGCACAGACTTTCAGAGGAAGTTTTTTCTATTGTACTGCTTTAATCAATCAGTGCCAATTAACCAACATTTAGTTTCAGCTCGAGAAAGAAATGACGGAAATAATTATGTCCTGAGACAGACATCCCATCAGCTTCTCCAAATCATTAACTACCTCAGATGAATTGGCAATCAATTAACTGAGATTAAAAAGTCTAATACACAAACCATCTTCATTCCCCTCTCTAGAACCAGGATGACACAAAGTTACTACCCAACCTCTGTGTATGTTCATATAAATGCAACCTTACACTCTCCATAAAACAGTTTTGCTGATTCGTCTCAGGACGTGGGTTCCTCTGACACTGAAATTCAACGTGGATTTGCTCTTAGCTGACCTTGAGTAGGGAATGGAATAACCACTCCTGACGTGTCTGTTTATAAGGCATCAGCTAAACAACGGTGTTACCACAGAGTAATTCAACCAAGAGCCTTGTGCTATAGATACATGTTGCCCATCATAAAAGAAATTTGTGGTCTTGAAGACAGGTCATTGTAGATAGACTAAAGATGTGAAAAATATAAATAGTAGTGTGAAATAGGCTAAGGTTGTAGTAGTTTCAGTGTAGCTCTGCCTTCCATATTTGACTTAATATAAATATTTGTTTAGTGTAGGGTGCACAGCATCCTGAATTCCCTGGATTATGCCAGTGAGATCTCATTGCTGTAGAAGAATCAGATGAATCCTGCCAAATATCAGCTTCCATTTATCAAAACATGGCTAAGAAATTTGGTCATAATTTGTAAATATCTCTTGGGAAGGATCTTTTCTTGACACAAGCAAAAGTGAGGTGGTATCACTGAAGGGTAAACTGAGTGCATCTAGCAATGTCCAGCTCATAACACCTTGTGTGAGCAGTAGGTGTCATGGAGATTATTAACGGTGAGACAGCACTGCTGTTTTTATGATAAATAAATAGAATAAACCCAAAGTGACATCATCTACTTAGTAGTGTCAAGCAGTCAGATTTATATCTAATCATCATAGCTGCTTTTCAATAGTTTCCATTTATTTGAAGTGGCTGGCATTTTGATCTTATCATTATACCTCCCTCCTGTGCTTTTTTTCTTCAAAAGCTTAAAATAAATTATTCTGGAGTTCTTCTTCCTGCAGGTTTCTTGTTTGGACTGTTCTAACCTTAGCAGTGAGTAAACTTACAAGGTTTTAATCCTGCAATCCAAGTATAAACTGCGTTGAAGAACGGTCCAAACCATTGGTGCCAGTATACAGCATGACTTGGAATCCATGGAGTATTCCAGAAAAAAAGACACATTGTGATAATATTTACAAAAGGTGAGGCGTGGCCTCTTTGAGCAGCTTCCTAACTGCCCAGATCTAGGAATCAAACTAAGTAACATGATGATATGGGGAGATGTCTCTTGGTGGAGGCTCTGGGTGGCACACCAGGTGTTATCCCAGCTCAGCAGCAGGGAGTTGGGAACAATCGAACTATGACCTTTCAGTGAAAAGAAATGTGCTTTTAATAAAGATAACTTCTTCTCCTGCTGTCCCCCTCTGATGGTCTGAGGCTTTGTTTCAGCCTGTGGGCTGTCCTTTGATGCAGGTCATCCCCTGTTTGCTGGGTCCAGCCTGAAAGTTTATCTCTGCCAGGTCCAGCCCTGCACAGCTGGGCATGGATAAATGTGGCCACAGGAGTTTTCCTCTGCAGCCCCTCACCTTTGGGGATTTAGATGCCAGCAGCTGCAGATGCAATCTCATGGCTCCTCCTGGATGAGGGGTCATGCTGCAGCAGGCTTCAACCAGTGACCCAGAGACCCTGCAAGGGCCCAGGTTGCTCCTGCCGTCATTTCCTCTCCAGTGGAAAGTGATGGCACTTCAGAGGCCAGCTGGCTATAGACGTGACTTTTGGGGGATTCCCATCTCTACTGGAAGTAAAAGTAATGGTTGAAAACCGTTGAACTACACAAATGCAAGAGCCTTCCAGTGGCCTTGAATATGCTATTCATTGAGGTCGGAAGCTGCTATGGAATTTTTCAATACATGATTTAATCTGGGCAGCCTGAGCTCCAGAAGCAGAGGGAGGAAACCCTTCGACTCTGGAGCCAGGGGCCCTCGGGCAAGGAAAGGGAACATTTTCAATGGCTTTTAGAGGACACATTGGCCAAGGCATGCATGTTCCAGCAGTTTACTAGCAGCACTATAAAGCTAGAAAAGAAGTGTCAGGTGAGCTTTCTAAAAGGGCAAAGATTGCTCTGGAACATGCTAACATTTGGACATTTGTGGATTTTAACTGTATCATGGTTGGAAGGCAACCTCTTAGCATAGGGATTTTTGGCCACCCTAAACCGAGTTAGCAGCAGCTCCTCAACAGGCAGAAGTCTGCTGTGGCACCTGCTTCTCAGCAAGTGAGGTGTCCCTAGTGGGCTCTGGGGTGACATAGCCCTGCCCTGAGAGCTGCACTGCCTCTCCAATCACTTCCACCTACCTGCAAGACACACTGTACCTCTCCTTTCACCTGTACCAGCAGTGCCAGAAGGTGAGCAGCTCCCTCTGGGAATTGTTCTTTCTTCAAGAGAGGAAAAAAATGTCTTTTTTTGGTCTTCAGTTTGCTTCTCAGATGGATCAGTCCCTGGATCTGAGTCCCAGTGTGGAGCAGGTGCCAGCACAGTGTGGGGAGCAGGGAGGGAAGAAGCCAAAGGATGCTGGGGATGGATTCTGCTCTCAGCCTAGTGAGGTATGAATACCACTAAGGGTATAGCATAGTCTCAGCTCCAAAGAGACCAGTGACAGCTTCCCATTAAGCATTTCTGCATCTTCCTGCCTTGATGGCATTCCTTCCCTCCTGATAAAGTTTGCTGACATTGTCTGCATCTTCTTTTCTATTCCAGAAAATCTGGAACCTTAGTAATAAAGAAAAAAGACCCATGAGTCCTAACCTTCACTGTTTTGTTTCATTCAGTCCAAATAACCCAAGGGAAAGTAAAACACAGCATTTACTGACTGGTTCCTGAAGGGTGTGGAAGCAGCTCTCAGAAGGGAGAGGTGACCCAGACCTGGGGAGTACCTGAAGAACATAGACTGTCTCTCCTCACCTTGCACTACACAGCTCTTCCCAGGCCCTCCAGTAAATGTGTTTGGGGACAGAGCTTCAAGGGTGACATCCTCAAGTCATGGGAACATCATTACCAAAGAGGGGCCTATTCAGTTTTCTATCCTTCAAGTGCCACTGGCCTTTTTGTGACTGTCTTTGATTTTGGAGACTGGTCAAGGAATTTGTACTTCACACTCAATTGCATTCAACTGCTTTTATAGCAGAGAGCATTGCCAGCTCAAGAAATACAATCTTATCCCAAGGCCTTGAGAAACGTGGTGGCCGTTTTTAAGTGTCTTCCTCCATCACAAGCAGCTCATTGTCAAGGGCACCCAAGGCTAACTAACAATGATAAGAGGATCACATCCCCCGCTGCTGCAAATGGTCCTGCTGCTCCAAGGGAATCAGGCTCTGAAGGAGAAAACAGCCCATTGAAAGGCTTTGTGCAGGGAGGGCTGAGGCAGAGCTCCCTGCACACTGTCAGGTACCCTTGGCACCAAGGGATGGTAGTGCTCAGTTCGGGTTTCAAAGCCTGCATGCTGGCTTTAGTCCCAAGGGACGTGGCATCACCTCACACAGGCAGGGACCATCACCTGCATTTCCCATCTCAGAGAGCCAAGGGGAGGGGAGGCTCCCCCTGGCAAAGGTGCCTTCTGCAGAGTCCATGAGATGGGGTGAACCTGGGGCATAAGGTTAGAAAACAAACCCTGACACAAACATAGCTGAAAGGATGGTTAGATAAAATTTAAATGTGTTTCAACAACAGGGGAAGCCCACGACTGAACATGTGTTTTAACTCCCTGCAGATATGTAATAGCTGTGGAGGGATCCTGGAAGTGCTGAGAAACAGCAGAAAAGCAGAAACTCATCATCCCCTTGATAACAGGAGCCTTGAAGGAAGATGCGCCCCATGTTCCCAAAACATCTCCCAGTGACTGTAAACTGCTTTGCTAATTTTTTTTTCTAGATGCACAGTTTGCAAGGCCTTCTCCTGAAAGGGACCCTGTTAGTCACCATCCCATGCACCCACCTGCACATCCAGGGCAACTGGGCTGTCACCACAGGAGCACTGGGAAGATGGATTAGTTAATATTTGCTTAGTGCTCTGGAGATAGCACTATATAAGTCTAATTACATTTTATGCCCTCATGTGATAAGGATGTCATCTTGGATTAGAGGGGATTAGTTGTTAATGCCATTCCTGTACATACCGGTCCCCTCCGGGGCTTTGATTTCTGCTGAGAAGGTTATTCACTCTGCCTTCAAACCAGTAAGGTCCTCCTAGTTATGATAATTGTGGAAATCAAAGATTTTCAGTGGATGAAAGCTAGATTTCGTGGATACCTGCTTATGCTGCCAGCCAAGCATAGGTGTGTGCTCAGTGAATGATGGTATGCACTCAGTGACTCTCTTGCTTTGACGTCCCTAAACCTTTGGCAAGACCAGGAGAAGGGGGTTGAGGATGTGCCCTCCCTCTGCACTGAGTTCCAAACACACCACCAAGTTATTAAGTACAAATCTAAGTTAATGTTTACCGCTTGCCCAAAACACGGTGATTGCCAAAAGCCAAAACAGAGTGAGAATACACATGCTGGTAATGACTGCAGGAAAAATGCTACTGAGAGGACATTCCCACATCCTGGGGGCACTGCACTCCAGGGAGTGCTCCAAGCTGCAGACATGTCCCAGAGGGATGTGAGCAGCTCTGGCTCCCGTGCTGCATGGCGGGAGCTGAGCAACTCGCAGGGGTTTGGCTTTTTGAAGCCTGTTGCAGTGAAGCTTGCATCCCTTCCCCACAGTGACCCTGATGGCTCTCAGGGGACTTCCTGGAGAGCCAAGGCCTTCTGCCCTGGTTGCAGAGGGATCACAGATTAAGCCGAGATCCCTTTCAAGGTTCCCTTTGCAGCACTCCCAGTCGCTCCAAGCATTATTTTGGAGCAGGGTAGATTTCAGCTTCTAGCTCAGAACGAAAAGAGCTGTCCTGCCTCCACCTCCCACTAGCAAAGGCTTGTCCCAGAAAAACCCTGGATCTGTCACCTATTGCTGACCACCCAGGTGTAGCCGAGGGTAGGGCACAGGCTCCTCTCAGCAGCAGAGGTTAAGGATGCCACCTCCTGGCTCTCAGCCCCCAGCTGACAGGAGCAGTTTTGGTTTACCAGCATGATGAAGAAGCTCACTGGAAAAGAAAACCTCCAGGGATTTCTTAAAAACTGCATTAAACTTTCAGAGACAAATCCCACCATGGACCTTTAGCAGGGACCATCTGCAGCCAGGTATAAACCAGAGAGCTGCAACAAGGAGTGGTAGGAATAGTGAACAGCAAAAGGAGTCCTTTACAGGCTTCGTGGGGAACACCCATGACAGTACTAAGAGGGCCGAGCTGAGCGAGGAAGAGGGTGGCCAAACCTTCAACCCCACCTCTGTAAGGGCTCAGATGAGCACAGTTCAGGCTGATGCTGCTAGGAGCCAAACTGGGTCAGACTGGAGGTGCTTCTCCATCATCAATGGAATGCAAAAGCCACCGGAGCTTTCTGCTTACCTGGGTTGGTTCTACAAGGCAAATACCCATCTCCATTTTTTCTTATTGTTGGCCAGAAGAGCTGGTCTTTTGTAAGACAGGGACTAAATTACTACCACTGTCACTCTGGGTGGGTATTCTCCATCCTTCCAGGGCAAGAGATGCTGGGGTGCACGTGCAAAATGTGTGAGGAACAGAAGGTCAGTTTGGTGTCTGAAACCAGGTGTGTTCCATGGAGGACACCCCATGGCCCAAGAGGCTTCAGGGGCAGCTGCAAGGCAGAGTGATGGGGAACATGAGGCTGAAGATGCCACCAGGGTGCCCTAGCTTGGCACAGCCTGTCCAGAGCCTCAGCAGAGCCATCACCCTGGGAGCCCTGAGCATCACATTTCTTTGGCTGCCAAGATTAACCTCCCTCCCGGCAGCTACTCCAAATGCAGGGCACGGAGCCAAGCTGTCAGGGAAGCCAGCAGGATCCCTTAGCAGTTTTATCAACCTCAGCATTTTTGGGGAGAACATTTCCATTTCAGTGAGTCAGCAGCCTTGGAAAGTGTCCATGTGTTGGCAGCAATGAAGCTCAAGGTGGGCACACAGGGAAAGGCCCCGGGACATGCACCTGACCCAGCACAGACACTGCTCAGGAGGAGATGCAATGAACTGCCCCACTTTTTTCGCCAATTCTCCTCCAGTCTGTTCCTTGTCTATCAACAGGAAAGCTTGTCCAAGCTGAGTTTTCAGGTTTAAGTGGACTTACATGCAACAGGTCAAAACAACAGGAGGATTCTGTTCCTTCACATGCTTGATCACATAATCTCTTTGTAAAATTATGCCTGGAAATGAGTTAATTTTAATACTCTGTTATGTTTTCCTGATCTAAATTTTTCTTGCTAAGCCCAAAATGTCTTGCCCTATCCAGAGAAGAGATTAACCCTCCTGTGCATTTGCCTCTTACATATTTGAGGGCTGCTCTCATGTCTCCCTGAGCCCTTTTTGTTGCCTGTTATCCAACCCGGGTCAAGCTCGCTGGGAGTTATGATGTCCTTGCTAATCTCTGGCCTCCCTCCAACCTGTCCATGTCTTCCCCATCCCAGTGGGAAGCCAGCTTTTCTTCGCAGACCTTCTCTGCAAACCCTCCAGTCCCTTCTTCCAGCAAGTCCTCACAAGGATTTACAGCCTGTTGCTCAGCAGGGATGGAGTTGTTCTCGTTGTTGGAGAGATGGAGGAGATAGGGCAGGGCATGCAGGCTTGGGGGTAGCCAGCAGATTGGAGACTTGCAAAGAGACCAAAAATGCTGTCAGCCCTACTCCCTTCTCCCTCTCCACCAAGAGGGATTTTTCACCCAGGGAGCTGAACCAGGTCTACCACATCAGCTTGCAGTGCTTGAATCAGGGTTTCACCTGTCCCAAAAGGGGATGAAGCACCTCTGGAGGCGCAAGGCAGGGAGTCATACTGGACTGGGGACTCTCAGGACAAACCAGGATCCTGGAGTCCCTCCCAGGGCAGGGCTTGGTCTTGTCTTTTTCTCTTTTCTTTTCTTTTCTTTTCTTTTCTTTTCTTTTCGGATGGGCTGGAGTAGGACTGACACATGAGTCTGGCTGGGCAAAACTCAGCTGCTTCTCTTCCTCTCCCAGCAGTGTCTGCAGGGCTGCAAACTAGCAGTTGCAGGTACCTCCTTGCAGGAAAAAGCAGGAAAAAACTGGCAGGGAGTGGAAACAAGTGGCAAACAGATTAGAAACCCAGCTCCTATTTATAGATCGGCAGTCAAGAAACTGCCCCTGTGACAGGGTCCCAAGCACCAACCCACCCAGAGATGCTGAGCCCGCCCAGCCTGTGCCCTGAGAGAGCATTTTGGCACAAGGGGAAGCAGAACCCTGCACCAGAGAACCTGGGGGGTGCAGAGAGGGGGCAGAGACAGGTCCAGGCACAATGGAGCTTACAGGGGTTATTCCTCAGCAAGACAGTGAGGAGAGAGGTGGGGTTATGGTTGTTAAAAAGTTGGGTCACCAGGACAAGGAAAAGAATATCCCAAGTATCCTGCTGCATGGCAGACAGAGAGAGACAAAAATATTTCCTCTAAGAGGGAGGCAATGTAAATGTTTTAGGGACAGTTCCAGTGTTTCCAGCCTCTTTTGTCTCCCGCAGGCTTTGGTAAGTTTGAAGATAATGGGAGCCTTCCCTTTGAAGGCCACTGCATATCCCTTGCCCAGGAGTGGTTGCTGATGCTCACACAGGGCTGCTGCATCCCACAGGAGTGCACTGTGACCCCTGCTCCTTGCTGCTCCTCACCATAGTCTCCCCAGAGCTCAGACACTTCACCAGCCCCCTGCCACACTTGCAGTGATTTGTTAAATGTATTCTGAAGCTCCCTCTTGGCTGTTACTCTACCTGCTGTCACTTTTGGGTGTCTTTATGCCATACACAGTTGTTTCATTCATTGCCATGGCAGGACTTTCCAGCTGTTCCCCCACTTGCTTGTGTCAATAGCTATTTTTACAAGATTGCCTTTCTTTACTTCTTAATTGATCTAAATCCTTTCCCTTAGCTTTATTGTTAAAGGTGGATTTAAGGAAAAGGACTTCATTATCTCGGACATTTTTGAGTCATTATGAATTTCATCCTTCTCTTCATTAATTACTCATTACCCCTCAGCTCTGGAGGGCTGCTTTGTCCCCGATGTGTTTGTGAGCAGCTTCCCTGGCACCCTGTAATCCCGCCAGCCCCGCGTTAGCTCGGTCTGGTTTACACTGCCTTCACCATCCCCTCCTCCCGCTCTCCTCCCCTCCCAAACAAGCTCCTGCCTTTCCCTTGTGCCCAGCTCTGCCTCTGTGCAGCCCTGTGGCCCCAGTCCCTCCATGGGTTACACCCATGAGCATCATCCTGTGCATCCTGCCTGCCCCAAGGGTGAGCACCCAGTCCCTCTGTCCCTGAGCTGTGCAGGAGTCCTTGGCTCCTGGTTCATGGGCTGGCACTCAATAAACAAACTCTCTTCTGTCAATGCACTGCTCTCTCATCCCAAAGAACACACGAAAATCCATAGAATTATTTAGGTTGGAAAAGACCCCTAAATGTCACCAAGCCCAGCTGTTGAACCAGCACTGACAAGTCCACGATGAAACCATGTTCCTATGTGACATATCTACATCTTTTAAATACCACCACAGATGGTGACTCAGCCACTTCCCTGGACAGCCTGTTACAATGCCTGACAACCCTTTCCATTAATTTTTTTCCTAGTATCTAATCTAAACCTCCCCTGGTGAAACCTGAGGCCCTTTTCCTATAATTTGTTCTTCGGGAGGAGAGCAGCTCACTCCAGCCTCTTTCAGCTGGTTGTAGAGAGCTGTAAGGTGTCCCCTGAGCCTTTTTCTCCAAAGTAAGCACCCCAGCTTCCTCAGCCACTACTTGTAGTATTTATGCTCCACATCCTTCCACAGCTCAACTTCCCTTCTCTGGACACGCTCCAGCACCTCAATGTCCTTCCTATAGGGAGGGGCCCAAACCACAGCATTTGAGGTGCAGCCTCACCAGTGCCCAGCACAGAGGGGCAATCACTGCCCTGTTCCTGCTGGCCACACTATTGCTGGTACAGGCCAGGAGCCACTGGCCTCCTTGACCACCTGGGCACAGCTGGCTCATGTTCAGTCACTGTCAACCAGCACCTCTGGGTTCTTTTCTGCTGGGCACCTTTCCAGCCACTCTGTGGCACTGCCTGGGGTTTTGTGATCCTAGGGCAGGATTTGACACTTCACCTTATTGAATCTCCTACAGTTGTCCTCAGACCATCAATCCAGCCTGTCCAGATCCATGTGCAGAGCCTTCCTGCATCCAGCAGCAACACTCCTGCCCAACTTGGCATTGTCTGTAAACTGACTGAGGGTGCATTTGATTCCTTCATCCAGATCATTGATAAATACATTAAATAGAACTGGAACCATCAGCTTTCAAACACAATAGTGTCAAGTAAGACCAAATAATTTACAAGCACAGGTTGGAGTAAGGAGCTGTGTTGGACAGTGAATTACTCTGATGTTTCTCCCACAAGAAGAAATCAAACTTTCACTTATTCTAGGGCAAACTCAAAAGGTTTTATTTTAATTTTTTTTAGCAAATTCTATCACATAAATGTTAACAAAAAACATCTGTACAATTGCCATGATACACTCAAAAGTGAAACAAATAAGATATAAATACAGATATGGATGTAACATGACAAAAGCGGAAGAAATAGAAAAAAAATACATGCGCATGAACACGGTGCCAACAAAGTTATTTCTCATGGCTGGCATTTTTCAGAGCGTTTTTTTTACTTCCCATTTAAAACATTGTTAGCAACGTCCTGCTGTGTACTACAAAGGTCTATTTTTCTGTCCCTTAATATGTAATATTATGCTTGATAAATAAAGGGGTGGGGAGAAAAGGTTCTGATGACAAAGATGCAAGTTACATTACTTATACAGGTTATTGGTAAGCTAGTAATAAGCAATTAAAAAGACAGTCTCGTATTGTAATCCAGGCAAGCACACATAGTGTACCTTAAGAAAGCCACATGCCTTGGTATTTCTGAACTACATGAGAACTACAGTACGTAGACCTGTGGGGCAGATGGAGCCAGGATTTGCCCATGCCCACGGAGCACTGGTGCAGCCAATGGCAGAAAAAACATCCACATCTGAGATTTCGGCAACCTTGTAGCCAAGAGTTGCTGTCTGCTGAGAGTTGTCTCCCATTCAGATTTTTAAAGCATGGTGGGCAAAGAAAATACACTTTTTTTTCCTTTTTTTTCTTTTTTTTTTTTTTTTCTTTTTAAATGTACGAAAAATTGAAGCCCTGCATAATGGGCAGCAAGAAAAAAAAGGCAGCTGCAGTAGGTGGCTACTGCCAGGAGAAGGTGAACACAAGCTTCACTGGAGCAGTGAGGCACTGCAGCATGCAGACCTTTCTCTGCAAGCGTGCGTGGACACTGTGATTTGTAGCCAGAGAGACCTTTATGCTTGCTGAAGAGAAAACAAGATGATTGTACAGCTTGTTGAAGTCAAAACTGGAGATCAGAGAGGTGACATTCAGAGCTAGCCCTTTGAGTACTTCAAAGGAAACACAAAATAAAAACTGGGTCATGTTCAACATCCTAAACAACTCTACTATGTACATTATCCACGACGATTTATAAATACCTAAGCAGAATGCTCCTACTGTGTACAGGTAGAACACACCCTAGAGTACTCAAAGGATGGACAGTTCTCGACTCACGCCATGAAATTAAGTAGCACATTAATGAGCATCTGTTGACAAACAGAACTGAATCTGATTCAGGAAGTAAGGCCTGATGCTGCCCTTGGCAGCCCCGGGTGTGGCACGGCCTCGGGAAGCGCAGCCTGGCCGCAGGCGCCTTGTCAAGGACCTGACTGAGGTGTCAGGGACGGTACAGTGCGTTCACTCTCAGTGCATACCAACAGGATTTTATAAAACGTATAAAATCATTTGAGAAGGAATTCAATTCCTGGAGATTTGCTACAGTGTGCCATTTAATGGAAAGGAAAAAAAAAAAATCAAAACTACAAATGAAGCTAGACCAAGCTCCATCACAGCTGGGAGAGACTAACACCACCTGGTCAGCTATGCTGACCTTCTGAACCCCAGAACTGGAACAGAAGATGCTGAGCTGAGATGGGGAGGAAGAGAGGCATAAATACTAAGCAATTCAGAACACAAGGAAAAAAAAACCCAACAAACAAACAAACAAAAAATAACCCCAAAAGACAAACAAACAACAACAAAAAACCCACACAAAAAACCAAACAAAAAAACCCAAAAAAACCCTTAAACCCCCCCCAAACAAACAAACAAAACAAAAAACAAAAAAACCAAACAAACAAAAACCAAAAAATCAACGCCCCCCCCAAAAAAACTAGCCTGCCACTAAAAATTCAAACAGGACAGCTTAACTGCTGCCAACAAGTCAACTGAGTATTTCCTCAAAAGGAAAAATAAATTCGTGTTAAAATCAAATTTGAAGCATTCAAAAAAATTTTAAAAGAGCATTCTAACAAGCATACAGAAAGATGTGTAAAATAAATGGTCCACGGCAAGGCAGACACAAATCCTGGAGCAGCCAATCCCCCCCTTTAGTGAGGATGGCTTTTCTGAGCCTGCACAAAAACTCTTGGGGAATCCCACATCCCAGGAAAGCACAGAGTTTTTCCTGCCATAGCAGTACTGGTTGGGAAAGATGAGGGAACTAACCCTGCAGCCAGCAAAAGCCTGCACACCTATGTACCAGGAGCAGATAAAGGGACCAACAAGCTTTGCAGCCCAGTGCCACATAGTCCCCCACCAGCCCAAATCCCTCCTGAGATGAGGAGTGGGAGAAAAGCTGGCCTCAAGTGCCAGGTCCCAGCGTAGCTCCTCAGGGATAACTGAGAGAAGGGGCTTTACCCTCCCCTGCTGCAGTAAGAGTCTCATGTTCTCAGTATGTTCCCAAGGTGCTCTTTCAGCTCCCTAAAGTGGAGATGGAGGAAGTTGAAGAGACTCCAGGGCACTGGGAGCAGCCAGGGAGCACACATCCATCACCACAGCTGCAGCCATAAGCTGCAAGTCCATCATCCTCTTGCATCACTGGTGCTGGGAGCAAAACCTCAGCTGTGATCCATGGCAGGTTTGGGGTAGGCATGCCCAGCAGCCAGGATCCAGCCCAGGGCCAAACATAGCACGTTAATTAATTAGCAACCTCTTGCCTTCCCTGGTTTATAGGCAGAGCCAGGGGGAGCTCCCCCTTTGAAAAAGAAGGGTCTCTGTTCAGGGAGGGGCTGTGCCATAGGGTATTTGATTGCTGCTGGCTTGCCTCTGACCTGGTCTGTGTCATTAGGCTGCAAAAGGACTTTCCCTGCTGCACCCTCACCCAGAGCACCCTGCTGTCAGCAGTGCTCAGTGAGGGATCACCACTCTTCTGAAATGCAGAGCATTCAGCAGGCTTGTGCATTGAGATGGCATAAAGGAGGCTTCTAAAGGCAGGTAACAGCACTACAGTGGCTTCAGGAACAGGAGGGGCTGTGGCAGGCAACCAGCACTGTTTCAGCTGGCTCAGAGGTGCTTCCATGTGGTAGTTCTGTTCAGATTCAGATACCCTTTCTGTCCTCTGGGATGAACATTTTGACCAAAGTTAAAAGGAGTTGTGGGGACAAAGCCATCCAGCATCAGTGGGTCAGTCAGAGCAGCAGATCAGCCCTTTGATGCTACAGATTTCAAGGAAAACAGCTGGCACTGAAGTACAGCTCTGCCAGCTCCCACTGCCCACCCACCTAACTCCACCATCCTAATTGCAGACGTCGGTCCCAGAAATGGGTCTCAGGTTCCCTTTGGGGAGTAACAGGCAACCTGAAGAGTCTTTTGAACATATGAAAGAGCCAAATGGGTTGAGAGGGGAGAAGTATTTACAAAGTCAATGAAAAGAGCAAGAACCCAGCTTTTATGGACAGCACAGCTGGCTGGAGAGCAGTTATAGAGAGATCAGCCCATCTGGAGTCTATCAGAACTATGTACAAAACTCAGATGTTTAAAAAGAACCTACGTTTTCATTACTCACTTGGCATCTCTCAGTATTAAAGCATCTGAGGCTGGAATCACAGCCACACCTGCAAAGACCTCCCCATGGAGAGCCCTGGAAGTTAGGCAAGCTGTGACAGGGAGTACAAAACAGGAACACAAGACTTGAAAGAAGAACCCAGCCAGAATGGGTGGAGGGAGAGGGCAGGTAACTAGCACACAGAAACCAAAACTGGGTATGAACTAAACCAACAAGATTTGTTTGACTTTTACCTGTGTCCAGGTTCTTGGACTCAGTGTTAGAATGCTAACCTAAACATATTTCTGAGATTTCAGCAGGCTATACAAATATGTTTAAGTATGGCTTTCTGATGTTCACTTTTAATGAAGACTGCAACACAGACCTTGCTTCCTTTACATTCAATACCAGTAAGATTCTACATAAAAGCTTTTAAGGGACTAAAATACTGATTGCAATAAATATCTGCATGGCCTCCTTAAGCTGATGGAGCGCGCCAGTGAAGAGTAGCAGAAAGGTCTCTGAGAGGCACCGTTGATTGCTTCTAAGTCTACACATATGTCCACAGATCTCCATTAACTGTGCGTTGAAACATCTGAAGAGGAGCTGCTGTTGCTGTTGGTGGTCTGTGCCCTCTTGATATACAAGTTTAGTAGCTTCATCTGAAAGAAAGAAAGAAATATCAGGAGAAGATACCAGAAAAAAACAGGCAGGGAAAAGCTGACTGCTAGTGTCAAAAAACTCGCATTCTGTGGTGAGCTCATTTTGGGGTGAGCTGACACTGGGCACTCTGGAGGAAAAGCAAGAAAACTGTCCATATTTCAGAACAGAGACAAGGGGCTATGCCCAGTCCCACTGAAGCTACAGACAGACTTAATGGTATTTAGAAAAGCCTATTGCATTTCACTTCAGCAGCCAGCAGTTCAGAGACCTCAATCCTTGCAGCCAGGTAAGGTCAAGCAGGATTCCCACAGGGATCAATAGGGCTGCAGGCACACTGGTGATCCAAGAGCCATGGGTCCCCCTCCTAGGAAACACACTGAACGTTCCCTGTTTTATAAAATGTTGTTTTTCAATGACATCATATCTTCACTAACATGGTACACCTAGTGCAACTGCAATTGTTATGACTACTTCCCTTGCATGGATTTGCTTTCTTTTTTCCTTCTTGCCACCTTAACTCCAGATCCTCTAATGACTTATGTTTACATTTAACTTTAAACAGGCAGTCTGCATAAACCCAGAAGAATTACTTACATGTTTATAGTTAGTGATGTGGTGGACTATGTTTGTGGCACTGAGGATACCGGAATAGTAAAGCCTCTACAACATTTTACAGGGGAATTTCCTAACATCCCAAATATAAAGAGGTAAACCTCAGCACACATAGCTGTCTCTTTGCAGAGCAATTTGGAGGCACAATCGTAATTTGTTAAGTGACAAGACAAGACAGAAATAAAGTGTTTAGTCTCAGATTGTTTTGGCCTATACCACACTTCCTTACCCAAGAAAGAAATTACAGACTTCAAAATGAGAGAATGAAGCCCTCTGAACTAAGTAGCTATTCACATGCACAGATGTATTTCAGAAACAAGAACTGCAGAATTAAACTTAAAATTTCTTGCATAGAAATCTTGGGTATGAAGACTCAAAATAGCAGAAAAAAAATTCTGGTGGCTTGTTATGCAGCTCTGAAAAGAAATCAAACATTCACATGAAATTCTTGTCTAAAGGACTGAGTTGAATTAAGGGCTTGGTTTCACTTGCACCATCAGGTCAGAATTTGAGTTTTGCAGCTAGTCTGACCTCAGGGTACAAAGTCCTTTGAAGGGTGATTTAAGCTTGCTTAAATGAAGGAAAGGAACACATGTGTCCTGCTATTGAGTGAAGTTCTACCTGCATTTCTACCAGCCCTAATCACAATTTGCTGCTGAGAGGACCTGCTCTCCCACCATCTCCATGTATTCCCACCACTCTCTGCATGAGGATGCCTGTGTGGCCACAGAGCAGACTAAAAGCTATTTAATTTGTATTGCAGATCTGGTTTTCAGCCAGAGCAGCCAGCTGAGCCAGCTCACTGCACAGTCACCTCTGGAAGTAACCTGGCTGGAGAAGGACCTGCTCAGAGGCAGCTTGCAGTTACACAAGATCAAATGTATCATGAAACCAATCTTCAAACGCCATTAAAATTTTCTAAGTGGGATTTCAAATGCTCACTCTGCTGAGCAAGTGTGGTGCTGCTTCATTGACATTTGTCAGGGTGAGACAGGATTTAATACACTTCAGGGAACTTGACCCAGAGCTACACTGAAGCCACTGGTCTTGCTGCTAGTAATAGCCAGCAGAATGTCTTGCACTCCAAAACACCAGAGACACATTACTCTTGTACCTTGCTTCCTGTGAGTTGTGCGAGATGAGGTTTCAGTTCTTCTCCAATTACTGAATAAATAGCCACTAGGCAAAATACACTGGCTTTTCGGACACTGCTCTCCGTGTTATCATAACCCTGGAAATGAGAGGAGAAGGTCAGAAGACAAACAGCACTCCCCAACACCCTTCCTGAGCAATACAGAGCTGATGCACATTTTCCAAATGCAACTGACCTAAGAGATCAATAATAAAACCCCTTGCTTAACATAAGTTTGCAACCTGAATACTCCAAGAGCAAGAGAATGCAATCACCCTACCTGCTCCTTTTGTTATTACTTATTACTATCATATTGTAAGCTATTAATATCTAGTTATTTATAGCATTAGATAACAACACACGGTTTCTTAACATGAACTTAGGACTCCATCAGATACACACACACCTCTCTGTCCAGTTCAGATGACCACGAACTATCCTGACCAGTCAGGACTCTTTGGAGGGCAGCTTACCTATCGAGTAGGAAATACCACAGGAAAGAACATGCTGAAAGCCCCCTAAACATGTGCTGATCTCCAGCAGCTTGGCCAGAGCTCAAAGTAGCCAGCAGGTCACTCAGCAGCTATGGACACCAGTCCCAAACAGATGCAGAAATGCATCACTCAGCAGCCATCCCAGCCCATGAGAAAGGCAGACATCACTTCAGCCTGAGGGATGCTGGCTCCTCCGGATGCAGGGTGACCTCTGCCGGGAAAGCCAGAGGAGGGATGCAGCACAGCTGGGGCTGTTCCAGCTGCACAGCCAAAAATGACAGTGCAATCCCACAAAACACTGAGCTAGGAAAGCAGGTGAGCTTGAAGCCTCCTCATCAGGACCAGGGCAAGCACCACAAGTCTCCCCTGCCAAGCCCTGTTCTTCCATGGAGTTCCCATCTGCTCATGGAGAGCCTGCTCCAGGCTGTTGAGTTGCACACTTGTGCCCACACTGCTGCTGACACACTTTGCCTCCTTACCACTCTGCCAGGACCCTCCGTGTGGTGAACAAGCACAAAGGTGATTCTCCCCACACACAGTCCTTCAGCCAGGATCCCAAAATACTTCCCAAATGTAAGGAGTAAATTCCTTAGATCACTGAGTTTCTAAGGCAAGGAAATATCTCAGGCATACTAGGCTCTGAAACAAGAACCATTTAAAGTAATTAAAGAAGACAAATAAAACTGCCTTTTTAAAGGCATACTGCTCTCAGACTTTTCCAGTGCATCAAAGCTTTGCTGCTCAGATTGTTGTCTCCAACAATGATGGCTAAAACCATTTTACAACAAAAGTTTAGATGAATACAGAATTGTCCAATTCCCAGAAGCTGAGATTTAAGAATTGCAAGAGCCGACGCTACAAAGTTGGGATGAATGCCAGAAGGCATAAGGGGAATTTCTGACTTTGCTCATGTCCTTCCAACATTTTATGCCCACAATGAGGAGGCCTCTTTATCCCAGTTCTCCATGGAAGTCACACCCAAACACATTTCCCCCTTTAACTGATCTGTTCTTGTCAGTCTCTCCCCAGCAAACATACACATCTTCTCTGCTCCCTCACTGCTACTTCATGTATTTCCTTCTTGTTTGCAGCTGCTTGTGCAGGGGACCAAAAGACAACACTGCTACAGACAGCACTCAAAGCTAAATCCACAGTGTACAACCAAGCCTTAGCACTGGCAAAAACACAGCTCCCCACCCAGCCCAAGAGGGTTATGAAAGAGGCTGAATGAAGTCAGCAAGTAGTTTGGTCCTAATTTCAGAGAGAAAAGAGGAAAGGAGCAACCTGCCTGCTGGGATTCAAATTCAAGTGCAAAGTACCATCAAAGCACAGAAAAGTTCAGCAGAATTAAAGGGGAATTAAAGGGGACTACAAGATGTACAGAGGCAGTGTAAAATGTGGCTAACTCCTATCCTCAAATTTATTGCATGGCTGCTACTGGCTTATTTGGGAGTCAGAAAAAGGCATCCAATTGTGGAACATCCATGTAAGAACCTGAGTCTTCATTTCCTTAACACTAAAAGGATCAAAAACTCATATATAAAAATTTTCTTTTACCAAAAATTAAATGGCTTAATTTACCAAAATCTGGCCCCAAAGGATCCATCAGTCTCCCTCAGGGCACGGATAAACTAATGGTGGCTTGTGCTCAGGAGCAGTAACATGGGATTCTGTACCTGTAACAACCCAGGAATGATATCAGGTAGGAGCTGATGCAACGATTCCTTGGAAATCCTCTCGATGACTTTCGTTTGCATTTTGATGGCAGCTAAGTTAATTGGATAATCTGCAGTCTGAATAATGGGGCAAAGCACCTTGATGCACTGCTCGGGGTGGATGGAACTCGCCAGGGTGGAAGCAGCTTCTTCAGCAGCTCTGACAACCTGAAATGAAAGTAGAGCAAACCCTTATGTTAATGAGGTCACATCTGACAGCCAACACCACCGCTGTGTGCTAGGAATGACTGCCAGGAAATACTTGGGGATGCTCATTAACAGATCCACAGGCAGCTCTGTTGAGGGGCAACTGACTCTGAGACTTGACATCCTTTGTCTCCAGTGACATCTTTGTTTCAGCCAGTGGCAAGAAGTCCTTCCTGCCTAATGTAATTGTGTCAGTTGTGGCTAGTTTGAAAAAATGATCTGTTATGCAAGACAGACAGGCACTCCATCCCGGAAGAAGCCAGAGGACGACATCTCTCCAGCCACTGTCACAGAACCTAAAGCCACCAGCTAAGATTTACACAAAATGTATCTCCTTAACCATTACACGAATGGCCCTGTTGCAGATTTCAGTGTGCATTCAGTACTGAGTGCTCCATGCCCATGCTGGGACACCCATGGCAGCTGTGTCCTGCCCCTTCCCAGCTGAACTATGCTGCAGTCGAATCCAGGACACAGACACAAATAGGCTCTAGGGTGTCCCTGACCAGGCAGCTCTGCTCTCAGCACATCTAACCCATCAAAGCAGCACTGGGATCACCACACAAAATGGGAGGAAGAACAAGTGGAAACAGCAGCAGCACCCACCCTTTGCAACAAGCCCACACTGTAAAGCAGTCACACAAAGCAAGGAGGATGCTAAACTCAACTCTACCCTAGGAGAAAGCAGATTCACAACTTTCACTCTTTCCCTAGCAGGTAGGACAGGTAGTTCAAAGAAGAAAGACCCAAATCTGGTCTCTCCTCCCAAGAGAATTTATTAATTTTACATTCTGCAGTAATTGGATAAAAAAGAACAGGATGGGAAGGCAGGTTTTCTTTTTTCAAGTGTCTGTGCTAATTGCCAGGCAACAAAACGAAGCTTCCTCTTGGCTGCACTCTTCCTGGCCACAAATAACACACTCTTTACTCCTCATGTTCTCGTTACAACACAAAAGATGGAGGATGCTTTTTCCCATCTTCTCTCACTCTCCTCTTCTCAGGGCTTACTTTGAAGGGAGGGTAAATCCTGAATAGACAGAGATGCCCCCATGGGCAGACTTAAATCTAATACCTCAACTTTAAGAAGAAAGAAGCATTCACAAATCCTCATGTTTGCCATCTTCTTAGTCTCAGAAGAGTTCCTAACTGAGCCCAGGAACATTAAAGCACCCCACTTTCCTGGTTGTGTGGGAGCCCAGCACCAGTTCTCTACCTTCTAAACTGAACTACCTGGGGTTCTTTGAAGTCAACACTATGAAACCAGCAGTAGGAAATCTGTCCCAGACAATCTGCAACACAGCAAATAAATCAAACCCCAGGTCTCCTGTCACTTGGACTGAAGCCTTGGCTGCTGACTCTGCCTTGTTCTCCTCTCCCACATACTGTGATGGCATCAAACTCGGGGATTTCTATTTGAGTAAGGCAACCTATGGACAGATGTAGCTCTATCAAAGCCTCAAAAGAAGGTGAGCTTGCATTATTTTTAAGCAACTACTGTGGATAATGCATGAACAATGAGTAGCTGGAAGCTTATCTTAGTCCATGGACTACAAATCACAAGGTTTAATTGACTTTTAAGGTAACAGCAATAGTGACCAGAAGGGATCATCTCCACCTACGAAGCCTGTTTCAACCACAGTCACGGTATCATAGCCATAGCCAACATTTATCTTCCACTCATGCTGACAGCCACCTCCCTGAAACAGGAATGGCACAAGACACTTGTATTCCCAGGAAGCAGCAGAACTCATCCACTTGGCTTTTGGCATTGTCTTGTCTAAGGCAGATCCAACAGTGAATGTGATCTCAGACACTTCACACAACACAAATATTGCATGCAGGCAAGAAATGGACAAGATGGTGAATCGACCTGAGATTTTGGACAGCTTCTCTACCAGTGCCCTATTTACAGAAGTAAAGCTGTCCAAGTGCTCCATTTACTTCAGGCCTTTCTCAGCATTTAATTATAGCATTAAAACATATTCCAAAATGAATGACAATCCACAATGTGGTCAATATTTTAAAAAAATTCTTCCTGAAAGATCTGTGAATGAGTAGCCATGCAGAACAGAATGCTTGCTTTCCCACTTACAGCAAGTTTTCCCTCTTCCACCTATTTCTTTGCTAATTTCTCTTCAATTTCACACATGAGAAGCATGAAAGTTAATATTTCTCCACATAAGTTAGTACTAGCTCAGGAGCCAGCACTGTGGGATTTTGTTGGGAAAGAAGAGAAACACCCCAAGTACTTAAGGGAAATCTAATGCCAGGCTTTGATAGCACAGAGTGGAATTTCTGGAGTGGATTAAGTCAGGAGCTCCCAGAAGGTCTCTGAAGGAATCCACTTCCTGGCACTGCAGCTTCTGACGTCTGCTTTCCACAAATGATGGAAACCATGAACCTACAGAGGGCCCTGATACTTTATCATCAATTTAACTATTCACTAGCAAGCCACTAGCTGAAAAAACTCAAATATTACTATTTGAACACGGACTACTTGGGATTTTGTTCTGCAGCAATGCCAAACACTGTTGGGAAGTCTTTTCAGAAACTCTCAGAAAGAAAAGCTTGCACATATATCATAACACACTAAAAGAAAATTGTAAAAAAATTTTTAAACCTTACATCCTCTTGGTATCCTTCCAACTTGATAAAAAAGCAACAATACTATAGTATAAACCTATGGCTTGACTCTGATCTCAAACACACTACCATTTTAAAAAAAGCAGTAGGTGAAAAATTTAATGAATATTCTATCTGGGTTTCAGTTCCATATCCTGCTTACACAGTTTACTATGCATATTAAGTTGAAGGTACAAAGCAAGTGCATAAGACAAAAGGCCTATTAACCAATTCCAAGCACAAGGAGTATTAAAATACAGTAATAATTTTTCACAAAATAAGCAAGGTTTCAAAAGCAATAAAGGTCACACACATTTTGCCCATCAAAAGGTGAGAGAGCAAGGAAAGCTGTGAAGGTACAGAAATTATTTATGACCCTGACAGTCTTGCTTTCAGCACTGCTGCCCAGCTCTGGCATGGATGTGGCTACATTTAGGCAGTGGCTGGCTACTTCACATCCCTTGTCCCTGCAGTGCCTCCCCCTCAAACACAGGAGGATGCATTACACATGTCCAGCCTGGTAGGAGCTTGTAAATGTGACAACACCAGGGACACTTCCAAGCCTCCCACGAGCACATCTGGCAGACAATGCATGCATCTCAGCCACACTTCAGCAAACCCCCTGAGTGTGTGATTAACTTTAATAACATGCTCAAGTCTCACTGACATCAACGAGATTCCAGCATGTGCTTACATGCTTGTTTGGATGAGAGCCTCTGAGGTAACCAGCTCCTGGCTCCCTGGGAAGCACTGGCAGGTGACAGGATGTAGGAAGGGGTAGGGCAATACCAGTTAATGGTGAGCTAAAGAGAAAAACACATCCCTGCTGGCAAAGGAAGACAAATGCCACCAATTTGCAATGCAAGTACCAGCCCTGTCCTTCCTCCTGGCTTTGGCAAAACAAAACATTCAGCCACCCAGACTCTACATCCCATGAGGAGCGCTCAGTATTTACCCAACCAGCTCAGTTCCACTCACCTGGCACTGCCAGAGAAATCAGCAGCATTTCCCAACAGAGGGAAGTGAATTATCAAAAGATGCAACCTGCCAGGTCATTTGGCAACAAGGACATGCAATTATAATAGACTTTAGCAAAGACATTTTGCCATGAGGCACAACGCTTGTGCCTTGCAAATTGTACATACCTTACAATATCACAAAATCAAGTATCTTTTTTAATCAGGGCTTTAACCTGACCACCAGAGTGAAACAACCTTAAAAGGAGTGGGAGAAATGAATAAACAAGATCAAGGAACAGGTCTTTGTCCCAGCTTTGAAGGCAAGATCAACAGATACATATTGGGAAGTGTCAGGAAAGGCTCGTACAAGCAGTGACACCTCAATAAGTAGAATTTGTGTAATCTATTCTTTAAGCCCAAGAAAATGAAAGGGTGCTGTTTGCTACGTGCTCAGACTGAGGAGCTTGCTGTCACAAGAGGATTAGAAGTTAGACAAGTTAACCAAAGGAAAAAAAAAGCCAACACACACAGGTAGGCAGGCAGAACCATTCACACAGAAAGGCTTTAAGACAGCTAGAAGGAGGAAGAACATCCACAGGGAAATATCACTGTATACTTGCTTCTTGCTAGTCAATCAGGTAGGGTATCAAGTGAAGCAAGGTTTTTGTCTGACCTAGTATAATTATTCTTAGGAATCTCAGAGATACAAAAGAAAAGCAGAAAAGCCATCAAATGATGATGGCAGCTGGAAGCAGCAGGTTCAAAAGGGTGGCTATGAAGCAAGATGTGCGAGACTACAGAGAGCCTGCAGTTCTTTAAAAGCACACACACTAAGCTGTGTGTAAGGCATGTCACAAACATGATTCTACCTCTCAGTAAAAGCTTAGAGCAAACCATGGCTTGAACTGGATAGTTTGACATCATTCAACAGGGGGCAGGTAGCCCTGGAATGCAGATCTAAGAGATAGCTCTTGGCCTTAAAGCAGCAGGTTTTTCTCCTTTCCAAAGGCTTACCTTATGCTCTACACACTGGAGACTAGATTCAGCCTGACTTTTGCTGGCATAACATAAGCTCTGCGTGCTGGTGGGTTCCTTGAAAGACATCTGTGATGTGTTAAGACCTTTCTAGTGAGTGTCACGGAAGTGTTTATACCTCCACGCAGATTTCTTTAGGGAAGGAGCCATATTCACATGCACAAAGCCAGCGAGGTGTAGCACACAGAAAGCCATTCACCTCTAGCAGTGTCTTCCTTGATGTTACCAAGGAGTAAACTTCAAAGTAACAGGTCAGGCAGTCCCAGGAATATGCATGGGAATTGCTTCCCGATTTCAGTGGGAGAGGATATGCTGATGTGCAGTATTAGTGTGATCAAGACAGTAACCTGTCACAGATTCTTGCCTTCTAATAGAAAAGCACATTGGATTCATCAAAATTCTACAAAATTTGCTGGACAAACTTTAGATTACAATTCCCACTGGTTTACCTGGTTCACAGTGCACTGCAGCCATGGGATTCTGTTCACTTAAGACAGCCAGAACTCAGACTCCATCTCTTCCACTCAATTTCTTCTGCCCAACTATTACACTCCATGCATTAACATGCTGCTTGCTGCCTGACAGCTGCAGCAACCAGCTTACGAGTTTTAATAGTTTGATTTCTGCTTTAGAGAGACACAAAGTACTGGCAAATAAGGAAAGAAAAATGTCCTGACTCCCCTAAGGCAGAACATGCCAGGTTCATAGGCTACACAGGGCATCAATACAACATGCAGGGATCTCAGCAAAGCAGCACCTGTGGCACCTGGATGAGAGCTTCCCATAAGGAGCTTTAGCTGGAGTACTTTGCCATGACTGCTAGTTACAGTGTCTCTGCAGAAGGCTGTAGAGGATGAGGCAGTGCAGGCAAAGCCCCACTGAAAGTTTAGAGGCTTTGTAAACCATTATGAAACATGCAGAGTGCCAGGGAAGTTTATTAAGCAGAAGAATAAGGTTTTGCTTTTGGCTTATGAGCCAATTTTTGCCATATAGAGGTGGTTACTTAAAGCCTGTATAATCTAAGCTGGAGGGGATGGAGGTTTACCAGTACCTAGTCAGGCAAACTCCCATCCCTGAAGGCTTTACAGTCTGATCCAGACAGGAACAAACAATTATGGACTTGGTTTCAAAGCAGGAAGTGGATTCAGCAATGGGGAGTGCTAAGCAGATGAAAAAGCAGGATGATTTTTATAAGGATTCAGAGATGAAGTAGATTAGAGTGCTTCTTCTGTGTACTAAACATTTAAAATGTGTTGGGAAACAGAAAAAGCACATAAACATATATTATGAAACATCAATGATTGCCCAGTTGCAGCACTTGGTAACTTCCAGCATGGACTAGGTAACAATCTTCAAGAATACAATCATTTAGTGCTTCTCTTTTTGCAGAAACCTACACAGATCATACCATCATCAGAGTACAGTTAAAATATATAAGTGTCAGAGGCAAATCTAAAAGCACCTCAGCAAGATAATAAAAATTATCTACAGGTAGTGGGTAACTGATTTCTTCTTCTCCCTCTTTTTAGAGGGTTATAACAAAGAATGTACAATAATGTACAATAAGCATCACAATTATGCTTATGGACCTTCTATACCATAAAATACAGAAATTAAATATCTAAGACATGGTACAGGATCTTTTCCTTACACATAGAAAACATACATCAGATAAGTCTATAGGCTTTGTGCCAGAGAAAGAAGCAAGGAATTAGCTATCCTATGATTTTTCACTCTGTCACTGATTTCCAAGGCAATAAACTATTCATGTTTTAAAAGTAAGTAGAAATTATCCTCATTTTGCTGGCATTAATCTGAAGCAATGTCATATCAGTGGAATTGGGTCAGCAAGCAGCATCTCTCCTTAGTTATGGGTGAGTAACTACACTGAAACAAATGAGTTAATATTAACTAATTGGCAACAGAAAGATGGTTCTCTTCTAAATAACTCCAGACAAAGACTGATAAAAATCAACAAGATTTAATATCATTCACAACTTCAATTACGTTCTAATGCTCCAAAAGTAAGTGAAAGGCATTTATATGTCAACCCCACTAAATGTTTCCAGTTGTGACTGAAGCAGGCTTGACTCTTCACATCACCCCATTAAATCAACAGCATCTAACAGGCTGTTGTACTACAAACAGTATAAAAACAGGACAAAGTTAAAAAATGCAAACTAATCATGAAACCCAGAGTCATCTAGTCTGTAGCCTAGGGTTACATTAATTTTGAACTGCTACTGAGGTCTGTGCTTTGCCAATGTCCTGCATTTGCACTCACAACAAGGTGTGACTCAGCTCTGACTCCATGTACCAACTTTTCCTCTCCACTATCTCTGGGGGAAAATGTGGTGCTCTCAGCTGTGCTGCTGATCCCAGACCTTGCCTTCAGCAACAGAAGGCAGACAATTTTAAGCCATGGCAAAGACCCAACTGTCTAAAGATTTCTGCTTGGACTTGGAAAAACAGCCAATTATCCAGGCATCCCAAAATATCCAACTATGCTACCGCTGCTTTGATACTTCCAACTATGTAATCTGGAACAAAATCATAGACCTTTTCTTGTTAAAAAAAAAAAAGAAAAAAAAAAAAGGCAGAACAAAAACTATAACTAGATGGTAGCACTCAGCTGGGGGAGGGGGAGGATATTGTTTTTGTCATTTGATGTCTCCTGGCCATGCTGAACAATAGCAAAATTTGCACAGACAAACGAACCTTCCAGATTTCCAAAGAACTGCCTCTTACTATGACTTCTTGGAGACAGTACCCAACCTTAACAGTTCTGCTCCTCTTCAAATTCCCTTTGCTTGGTCACTTTAGATTGAGTCTCTGTGGATCACATATAACAGAAAATGTGAGCAGTAGCTGGGAACAATTAGCAGTTCCTGTACTGAAGGGGAAATTCAGGTAAGAAAGACTGAAATAGATACAGCTTGCTCAAAACAGACATTTTCTCCTAACTTACATGGCCTGTTGGACACCAAATTATCAAATCATAACCAAGGATCACTTCTGTCTTCTGCTACAAAGCAGAAGCAGCCCAGAAACACAACAAACTGGAGTGACAGCTTATCGGGACATCACTGACACAAAGATTAACCTTTTCCCAACTAAATTATATACCAGCTTTTCTTGAAATAGTTCTTACAGTCTAGAAGAAGATTTGATTTTATGTAGTTTAAGGACAGTGCACCACTCCCTTTAATACTGCTCTGATATAGTGAGAAAGAAAGCTGTAGAATAGACTGCTCAGAACTTCCTTTTCCTCTTCAGCTATCCTTTGAAAGTGCCCTTCACTCACAAACTGGTGAATCCTCATTTAATCTCCTGCTCAGTGGGATCCAGTCAAAGGGCAGCTCCTCCTCCCCTCCTGGAGAGAGCAGTGCTGCAAAGTCAGCAGTGGGAGTGAGCTGGAGGGCCACCATGGGAAGAGAATTTGTGACCTTCTGGCTCTAGGCTATGAGTTTGACCAACTGAGCCATGCCCAAATGATCTCCCAGTTAATTTTACACAGACTTAACTGAATCAGCAAGACTCAACTACTGCAAAAACTACTTAGAGCATATTCCCAGGTATATATTTAGCTTAGCTCATGTAGATAACTCAAGTGCAGGTTCGTTTCTTAACTTCAGGAATGCTGATATCCTCCAGCTACTGACAGATGATGCCTTTCCTGGGCTGCATCATGGTTCTGAGAGTCTCATTTACACAAGGATCAGAAAATACTCATACACAGAATGAAAAATCCAGAACCAGTGCCCCCACTTAATACAGCCGTGCAGATGCAACAGATGGCAAAACAGGAATATACCTGCAGTGTGTCCTGCTGTGACAGCTGTCACCCAAAGGTCCCACTGCAGCAAATCAAACTGTGGCAAATAAAGCCACACTATGTGCAGCACAGCAGCTACTTGCTGAGCACAGTACAGCTCAATTATTCTACAAAGAAGTTCCAGAACTCCCAACTCTCATTCCTGGTTTGGCTTTTTCTCTGCTTTTCCCTGGGAGGCACCTCATGCAAATCCTGAAGAATCTTTCCACACGAAAAGAATATAGAGGCATAAAGCATGGTGTTTTCAACCATCTTGATTTCTGCAAAACCCACCAGTTCCACAACAATAGTGAATTCTGAGAGGCATTAAAAACAATGCCAGGGACAATCTGGAAAGATTCCTGCTAGAAACTTTAGTTCTGGAGGATTCTCAGCCAAAAAATACAAAGGGCACTAAGTCAAGGTGAGCTGAGAAGCATGCAAGCAAGAAAACTTGCCAATAAAAGGCACTCCTTAAGAACATAATGTTTTGTCTGACTGCTTTATCAGAAAATCAATTTACAACTGCTTCTTACTACTCTGAACTGAAAATGACAGGGGTGCAAAGGCTCTAAATCAAGAAGATGAAGGTAGGCAGAGTAGGGCAGCCCTCATTCACTAAAGCATTGAACATTTTCTACTTTTGCATTTTAGAGAAATCCAGACTATCATTTTCTTTTCCTGAAAGTGTTTTTTATTTTGCTATTTTGATTTTCAAACAGTACAGTTTCTGCTACCCACAGTAGTCAGTCATCCAATGCTCTGGAGCAGTCTGGTCTATTTTAACAATCTTTTCATGGCCAAATATCTTCAGAGATGCCTAAACCTGCTAATGTAGAATAACCCTGTTGTAGAGGAAGAATAAATGCCTTCGATTTCAAACCAAGCAATTTGGTAACAAAACCACCACAGACCGACAGGGAAATTCTGGTAGCACTTTCCAGAAGGTTTAGTTCAAACTCTCAACATGCACAAGGTAGATTAAAAGATCCAACTTGGAAATCGATATACAAAGATAAACTTTAAATGCAATTTGAATTGATCTACTTAAATGTTATCATGTCCCTTTATTCTTGCTTTACTTCACTTCAGAATACTTTCAGTTTTGTATACAAGTTCTCTCATCAAAAGGAAAATGGAATTTACCCTTCCCTTTGCTTCTTCCTCTGCCACTGCAGCATGACCTCTTTGTCCATTTTCTCCTGTTACTCACCAGTTCCCAATTTTCCAGCATGGCTCAATTTCACCATTCAGTTTTCACACACAACTCTGCTTGAACACAGCCTTTGTTCTCCAGCACATTTTGTATTCTTACCTGTACACACAGAGGCAGCACGGTGCCCCCAGCATGCTCTAAAAAGTAATTAAACATGCACTTTTTTCCTACAGTGTCTCAACCTTTCCCAGAACAAGCAGGGAAATCCTGGGAAATTAACACACAGTGGCATACCACTCCAGACAGCTCCAAGTCCACAGAAAAAGCTCTGACAGTCTCCACTTTTTCCCTCATTGTTTCAGCATGTAAAAATCCTGTCTCTTCATACTTGGAAGTCTTAATACTGATTTGTTCCACTGTCAAGATGGCTCAACATCTAAGTCTCACATTTCTTCAGCAGGTCCATATTGCTTTCCCAGTAGCTCAAAGGCTCACTCACCTCCTTGTGGGAATCCTTATGTGCTTCCAGTGTTTTCATGATAGTCAACTCCGCATAGTTCTTAAATCTCGCCGGCTGGTTCCGCAGGATCTCCCTCAGCACACGCAGTGCCAGGGCTCTTATTGAATGCTGTGTTGAGAAAAACAGGCATTAGAAAAAGATTAGAAAAAGCTGCTTCACAAAATCATAGTTTAAAGTGAATTCTCATGGCTCACCAGAAATTCGCATGGCTCCCTGCGCCACCAGCTCCAGTAGAGCGAGTGATGGAATCAATGTTACAAAATTCAGAATTGTTTGCTCGTGCACAAAAAGCCACATAAAATTACTGTTCTCACATACACAATCAGAATGACTACTTTCCTAAATTTCATATTCTTTTGGCAATGAAGTACAAATTTGTACTCCCAGGAGGACATTGGCATTACATGAATCTACAGAAGTCAGATCACATATGTTTTGCCTTTCCTTGTTTGCTCAGCTTGGCAGATATCAAACTGGACTCCATCCATGCCACAAAGCTATTTCTCATGTACTAAAGGAGTAAAACTGACTCTTCCTGTAACTCCTACGGAAATTACTTTCAAGGACTTAAGTTACTGTAGTCAACACCAACCTATGTCTTCATCCTTCATATCATGAGCAGAAGGGATTTATAACACCCGTGTCAATTCCACAACTTACAGGAAATTTCTGCCACTCCCAATAGATTTCATTATTTTGATACCTTAAGTTTTAAGTTTTTCTATTCTGCTTGGGTGTGCTTTTCTGATGTGCTAGGGTGATGAAGACAAAACAGTCCTAGTCCAGTTAAGAACTCAAGGGCAATTTCTTCAAACTTCAGGCCCTAAGCATAAACAATGTGGAAAGAGGAGAGTGGGTTCATGCAAATGAACCAAAACCTATAAAAATGTGAGATTTTGTGACCAAGTCCTCCTTTGCTTCCATCTTGGAGCCCATCCAGGCAGGGGCCACGATACTGCTAGGGTGTGGCCTTTCGCAGGCCTCTCAATAAATACTCATTTTATTCCCCTTAACTCTGTGTGTAGCCTCTGTTCCAGCTCCTCTAGGCATCAATTTCAGCAGAAGAATACATACTTTACTTTATTCTCTGCCTTTAAAATATGTGCTTTGCTATTCATCTGCAAAATTCATACAGCAGCACAATTCACATGTACTTAAGACAAAGTCACCAGACCTTCTGATACTTGTGTGATGGTGCCATCATTAACCACGTAGAACTAATGCAGTTCATGCCTGAACTAAGAACAATGACTGAGAAAATGTCAGCCACCTATCCTTCTTCAGAACTAACATTTCTGAGAGCATGACGTATTTTACAAGGAGTATAAGAAATAAAACAGATTTTTGAATCACATGAAACAAAAAAGGAACCTTGAGTGCTTTGAAGCCTCAATATTGTAACATTCAGATAGAGCATGGCTCTGATGTGAAGGTGCAGTGGGGTGTTGAGCGTTTACCAAATATCATTACGCTGCAAGCTGAACAAATATCCCCAAATAGAAAAAAGCCTAGCCTGTAAATTACCACTTTGATCAACTACCAAACATAAAGCTGTGATAATAACACAGGTTTTTTTAACTTTCCAAAACAAGATCCCCTATAAAAGCAGCTTGCTTTTGAAGACATTTTTACACGAGACCCACCCCATGAGATCTAATACCCTGGGTCTTTAAATCACATAGGGAAAAAAATTAATTTATTCTAGAATGCATTTATTCTCCTTGCTTGCAATGGTTTTAATATAGCTAAGAGTTTGTAACTTCATCCTAACTCAGAAGAGAATAACTGAAGTCTTGACAGTTTTTTACTAGACTAGAACATTTTTTCTGATTCTAGTTCAATTCCCTAGCTATTTATTAGTAACATTCTGGAAGGAGGGAGAAAAACTGGGACATTTCGGAGTAACTTAAAGTTTGTCACTGAACAGAGCGAAAACTAGAGTTGTCGATCTTCAAAAGAAAAAAATGAGCAGTGCAGTATCACTGATGAGTGGCAGGTTTCATTTAAACTGGCATGTAGGAATTATTACCCAAGATGAAGCAATGTACAGGAGAGTTAAGACAAAATCTACATCTTACATCTTTGTCTCCAAGCGTTTCCAGCAGCAAGAGCAGAATGGTTTTGAAATGCTCCTCCCAAACTCCAAGATTATCTTCCCTTGTGATCTTTAGCAATTCCAGGAGGGCTCCTTTCCGCTCCTCCACCCGCTCGTTGTGGTTGGAGAGCTCTTTCAGAAGATCAGCCACCAAATCCGAATGGTCAATGGGTACTTCTAGGACAAATGGCATCAAATCATTTGGAGAAATGGGGAAAAGATCAAAGGTGCAAAGACTGCTCAAACTCTACAGAATAAGGTTCGTGTAACAAGGGGCCCCCAAAAATGCATCAACTTCCAGGTGACCTCAGTCAAGCAGGCAACAGAATTTGACTAGCCCATAATTCAACTTGAATTCACAGCACAGCTCATGCATCTGCACATGGCTTCTAACGAACCAGGAAGTGATGACAACTGGATTTCTTCCAGTTCCAACAATTACTTCTACAAGATGAGAACTGCCGTGGTTTTTCCCAGACATACACACCCAAAACCAGTGGTCACATGTATGACCTTTAGATTAAAGTACAGTGACTCATCAGTGTACTGCAAAAGAATAAAGCTGATGTGTAGCTGCACTTAAATGAAGTCAAACACCCCGTAACAACAAGCTGTTGAGTGAGGCGTTTCAGCCATGAAGAGGGGAAGGTCCCAAAGCACATCCATGGATGCATGTGAATGCTTAAGGGAGTAGTTTGCAGGAAACCCCAGACAAGCAAGAATCAAAACCACAGTATAATTATTTTTTCTCAACAGGCACAGATGATGTTCTGCTGGGACATGAGAACAAAGGGTATTTCATACCAAGCTTCGGCTCAGATGCAATGTAATACACAACACATGCACAGGCAGGCACGTATCTGAGGACACTACCCGTACACAAACACACCAGAGGCAGCGAGCTGCCTGCACTGTTAGAGGTGAGCTGATACAAACCATCCCGAAGCTGATCCATGTCATCATCGAACACTGCCTCCTTCAGGGCAGTCTTGTCGTAAGTGTTGATGGTGTCAGTGTAAGGATAGGGGTTGTACTCCCGAGCACGGGGCCCTGAAAAGGCGCGGGGAGGCTGCGTGTTCAGGAGGGAGGTTTTGTTATCCAGAGCCATCCTTCCGCCTTCCACAATGTCACTGCTTCCACGGACATCACCACTAGGGAGAGCAAGGCCACCATCTCGAGACACCTGGGGGAATTGAACAGAGGAAAAAATGGTATGTTCAAAATTCTATGGGAATTGTAGCATTTCTGGAGTTCACCCGCCAACAGGAAAAGGCACAGAATTATTTACATGTATTATTTATACATAATATTTAAGTATCATTCATACAATTACACCTGCCCAAAAATATCTCATGATCACAGTTTCTGTAACCACTCTTGCAGCATAAGATACTGTATGAGCTGTGCACTTGGAGTGATTACAGGTCCTAAGCCTGTGAGGGAAACCATCCATATGCATTTTAAGAACGGACATTTCCCATTACAGACCTGACTACACACAATCCATGCAAAGGCCATCACTGAGCCATGCTGAGCCTGAGGAACACTAGCACTGTTTCCATCCTTCATGGAAACTTGCACAGAAGCCCAGTGAGCACATCCAACAGGAGGCAGAGTTCAAAGGGAGCCAAGGGAAACAGTCAGTGAAACCCCATGATTAAGGTATAAGAAATTAACAACCAATAAGCGGAAGACGCCCGTAAGAATAGAGCAGAAATAACTGGATTTTTTACACTAACAATCTGCAGACAGGTTTGATTACAATATTTTAAAATTTCACCTATCTGAGGACATTAATCAGCGGAATACTTACAATGTCACAGTCTTTCTTTCCATCACGTTTGATTGGCTCATTCAGGTCCTCTTGACTACGGAAACTAAATTTCTCAATTGCTTCTGTGACTCCACGAAGAGAGCTGTAGATTTCATCAGAGTTTAGGTTCTCCGTGTCATAATCCAGCATACTAAAGACCAAACGTATATGAAATGTTACAAATGAAATTGGAATCCACTTCTGACTGTTAACAAAAACAAGCTGGAGACAGATGGTTTGGAGTGCCCTTTCTAACAGTGACGTCTAACACAACATGGATGGAATCAAAGCAGAGTTCAGGTCTGAGTTTCCCCTCAAATGGGAACGTAAGAACACACTGCTGTAAGTGAAGGGAAAACAGGTCCACTGTTTCTTACATTCAGTAAGCGTGCTATCTTCTGCAAACCAAAAAACCTTATCCCCAGTGTGGCAGTGGTGTAATTTAAACAGGAAAATAATATCAATCACTATGAGAACTCAAAGGGTTGTGACAGCTGGTGGAAATGAAATCAGTGAAATTTACGTTTAATAATATATGAAACTATGACAGATTTAAATGGAAAGGAAAATGCAACTTGACATAAACCTTAGTCTAACATGGCCCATTTTAATTTATAAAGTAGTAAAACCTAACTCACTTGCACAGTGCCTTGATAAAAAAGTATTTCAGTATTTGGCCTAAGTTTGGGAATTCTCTCACTCAAATGACACTTTCTTGCAGTCTATCTATTCCTCAGAAATTTCTCAGCAATATAAATCCTCAAAAGTTTTGGGATTCCTTGAAGAGTTATCCAAAGTTAAGTTCCATGACAAAATGCCCTGCATGAAAGGGGAGATGATATTAAAAGATCTGGCTAAAGAGAAGTTCCTACAAACTTCAAGAAAATAAACAAACATTATTGGCAGGGCTCTGCTCTATCTAGGAGAAGCTGAGTTTGCATGACAATCACTAAATTAATAGATCCAACAAGAGAGAAGAACAATTTCTGGCGGAGTCTCAGATCTCAGTAGAGCCAGAAGCAAATAGACTGAATCAGACATTTACATCAAGTTGTTTGTCAATAAATGGCAAGAAGTGGCTCCCTACAGTGGTGAATTACTATTTCATAACATTTTGGGAAGAATGACAGGATGGGCTTGGAGGCAGATGGCTGAACGAGTTGTGTTCCTTTTCCACAAAAGAAAGATTCCCTATGAGGTGGGTGGGGGAAAAACCCAAACAAACAAACAAGAAAATCCCTTCTGAATTCTGGGTACACAGCTGTTATTTTCAATGGAACCAAGAGTAGGATATTAAATATCTATTAAATATCTAGAACCACAGCTTTTTTTTCTGGAAGAAACTTGGGAACTTCAGACAGAGGATAAGATTGGCTGCCCAATTCCTTTGGGATTGACACACTGAAAATAGCCATAATCCCTGGCTCCCAAGCAACGTGTTCGCACTACACTCACACAAGCATCAGCACCATGTATTTTGGCAAAGAAACCAAAGAACAACTCCCCAAACAGAGTCTGGCAGGCCAGGGAGAATGAGAAATCACTTAACAGACCAAGATCAGGAAACAAAAGCTGTTCATGAACCTACAGAAGTTGAAGTATTTATACTTTTTGGACAGCAGAACAACAGTAATGCTCTATGAAGGCTTTCCAGACAGAAGGCAAGGCAGTTCTTAGTTTCTTTAGAAGTACCAGTCAGAAACAGGAAAATCTTTGTTTCATAAGATCTCAAAAATATACGTTTTGAGCTCAAGCACATTTAATTCTTAAGATCTTAAAAGGTTTTTCATACAACTCTGAAGTGTGCAATGAAACCACCATTTGAAAAGGTACGCATGTGTACTCACACCAAGAGATGACATGACTTACCAAAGGTCACACAATTAAATCCGTGTCAGAAAGACCAAGAAATAATCACAAATATAATACTGACAATAAATCTGCTGAAATCATCGCTTCTTTCCTCAGGGATGACATTTGTCCTACACTGTTACCAAAGAACAATCAGAATACAGACTCTTCAGTGCTAAAGGAATAAGGCAATTTCTCAGAGCCACCAATCTGATGCATTTGTCAAAGCACGAACCCACATTTTAATAAAAATCTAAAGAATCCAGTGATTTCGTATGTCAGGAGTAAGCCTGTGTAGGAGGTCACATTATGGCTGTGCTCTACATGAATGAAAGTTTTACAATGTGAACACACATCTCTACTGACAGTATGTGCACTAGAATACTTCACAGACAACACAATGGGGGAATAAAAGTAAAATGGAACTACACTCACCTTTCAGAAAAAAAAAGGCACAAAAGGGAAAAAAAATGACTCATGCAGAAAACTAGAGGAAAGGCACAGGATGAATAAGAAGTGAGTAGAGATGAGCAGTGTTTAGGGATGTCACAACATTATTTTCCATCTGCTGCACAAAACCAATGCAGCTGTCTATAAGTTTATCAAGATACAATTTGGCAGGTTTCCAGTCTGGCATGAAATACATTTTTCTTCCATAAATTGTTATTGAGTTTCCAATCCCAACTATGTATAAGTAATCCACAGTTTAGTGTCTTCAAGCAGTACACAGTAACTCACATCCTTGCACTTTCAGGCTCTGGTCTGGAGCATATGTTACATTATTCCAAACCTAACTTATCTGGTGTCAGATAAAAGAAGACAGAAAAAACACTCTCAACTAGTTTTATTCCAAAAATCAGCATGGATCTCCTCCACAGATACCTCCCACAGTGTCCTAGTCCAGAGTCAGAACATACATTTAAAGTTTTCAATTCTGCAGAGGTACCTACTGCTGCATTCTACTTTCTCTCTCAGATGTCACAGGTTCTCAAATTTTGAGTTCTCAAAGAAAAACTTCTTTGCTTTTCTTTCAATAGTTTTTCATTAAGACCTTTTGGTTCAAGGAAAGACTATATATAGTCCTTCCTCAGATAACAGGTATATGTAAGTCAGGAGAAACTACATTTACAGATGGTCTGTTATCAGGATCTGATTTGTATTCAGGTTGGGGTTTTTTTCTTAAAATCAGCATACAGCTTTAGTCCAGTATATTGATCCAAGAGCTGTATGCAAACTGGAACAAAATGTGAGGGTGCAGGAGGAGAAATAGATGTCAAAATTGCCACTGATAAACTCAAAATCTTGTGCTAAGGACAATTTTAATTTCAATACTACAAATTTCCAAGATGTTCCACAATCACATTATAGAAGCAAAGTTCTATGTGAAGTCACTCCTGAGCTCTATGTGTCCATCTGGAGGTACTTGAGTGCCATATGCACAGTGCAGCCAAACAAAGATCCTGCCCTTGTATGTGGTATGGTAACACAACCAGTGCCTGCCAAAAGTGCTCAGCAACTGTGTTCTGCATTGGAAACTGACTGTGAAGCATCTTCCCTGCCATCTTCTTGAATGGTTGCAAGAGTCTGGAAAAATCCACATTTTTTTTATCACCACTTGCATGCCACATCTTCCCTAAGGAGTGAGGAAGTGGCTGCCCATCACTCCTGCTCTCTGAAAGCTATCTTCATCTCTTTTCCTTCTCCAGCCAAAGCCTCTGCAAGTCCCACATTTGAACAAACCCCGTGGTGTGAAAGGTAAATAATACTGTGACACCTCTGACAAGTTGGTTTAACAGGTAGCTTGTTACCTGGGAGAGTAAGAGCGTCTGAAAGTCTTGTGGGAAGGAGCAGTGGGGATGGAGTTAGGCTGAGAAAGGGGAGGGGGGTGCTTCGACAGCCCATCTGCACTCCAACCCCAGAGCCGACTGCCGTGACCAGAGGAGAAACAAAAGAGAGAAAAAACAGAGAAAGGAGAGGGAGGAAAAAAAAAAAGAAACTATAATCTGAGTGGCTTAGTGCTGTCATGCTGCCTTGGAGAGAGAAAAAAATTAATAGAAACAAAATTAAACAAGAATACTCCATTGCGCCTCACAAGTCTTTGTTTTGGCCTTTATTATTCATTTCCATTTTTATTCCTAACATATTATGATTCACAAAAAATCCAGTCCCTGCTTGTACTAACCAGTAGCTTTTACAAATGGATATAGCCTCTATAATCAGCTCCATTTATAATGTTCTAGGCAAACAATCCCTGGCCACATGTGTATTCTATTTCTAAGCAACAGGATTCCCCTGGAAGAAAGGAAAACTGGAATTTTTTTGTTGTTGTTAGACACCTGAAGGTACCTTGTACAGTTTATCTCCTGGTGTCTCTATAAAAGGCTGCAATCAGGCCCTACACAATCAGGAAATTTCTACAGGCCTTAAGATCTGATCCTGTTTCACCAGATTCAAACAACCCAAATATGCAACAAGTGAAAGTCAGTCTAGAGTGTAAATGTATCATGGCAACTTGGTCCAGGTCTCAGCAGACAAAGTTGGAAAGACTGGGTGAAACCAGCCTCTGACTTGATTCAGATCACTACTTAAACTTTCACAGGCCCCTTTAAGTTATTGTACTGTATGACCCTGTGCCTTTGGGTCAAGACATCCATTCCTGTGTCAATTTGTCTTAATCTTGGCTTTTGTCCTTTTCCCATTATGGTGCACGGATTTTCAGAATCACCTCCTAAATGAGAATAGATGCTTGAGCTGGTGGAGTATTCACAACACCACTTTGTTTCTATTACATTTCAGCACATTGTCTTGGATAGCTGTATTTGTATATATGCAAGTGAAAGATACTTTCAGATCAGAAGTGACAAGTCAAGAATTGCTCCAGTGCAAAAAGCAGCAAAGCCAGTTAAAAAATTCCTCTGAAGAGCAGTGTCAAGAATTTAATTTATTAACCAGCAATCAAATCCCACAGCTATTACATGCCAGTATTATCAAGGAAACACTCCAGACTCCCAGACTGCTGATCAGAAGTCTCTAAGCTCAGGTCTCACCTACCTGAATACGGGCCATCAAACAATGCAGGCTTGTCCTTATTGTATAAAGTGGGTGGCTTATTTTAATTCTGTTTCCATGCCTTTGCTTGCTCAACTTAATACTGAATGTGTCAGATTTTGTTTTAATGGTATTTTTTATTATCAGTGAAATAGCAAGCATGTAAACTTATATGGCCAGATAAAATTGTAGCCTTTTATTCTGATGCATTCCTCTGAAGATCTTTGAAGAACTAAATTATTTTTTTAAATGTTGGGTGATTTTTGTTTGTTTTTAATAATCAAAACTAAGCACAGGCTTCTGGGCTAGTAATAATGGCAGAAAGTAATTCCAAATGTATTCATTTGATATTCATGCAATTACTCCTATAAAATTCTAGGTGAAAATTCCCAACCTGAATGTAACATTTAAGTTTGCTGAAGTCGATTTACCATTCAGAACAGTATTCTAACACCAAACGACTTCACAACTTAGCATTTTTCTTTTTGACTACAACATAATTTATTCAATCTCAGAAGATTTTCTTTGTCCAACACAAACCCAAGCCTTTTCTCTGTGATTTGCCTAGGAAACATTCTTCTCTTTCAGTCTGAAGTCTGGGTTGGTTTTTTTTCCTATTATTTTCACTCTTCCCAAGTACCCTTCCCTGTTTTATTTTTCAGAAAGCATATCTTTCTTCCTTAACTCCTCTCATCAAAAATTAAAACTGTTAAGGAAAAAAAAAAAAACCCAAACAGATACAAATGCAGAATTAACTCACAGATGTAGTGGATATGTTATAGTGACCATGAAGCAGAACTGGAGGGAGTAAATGAAGGCAGAAGAGAGGACCCTGGAAGCATGCTACACTCCTGAAGACTTTAGGGAATACTTAAGCAGATGTTATCATCTGGATATGCAAATCAGCTGTTTGCAGAGTCCACTTAAACCAAAACATTAAAATCTATCCAGAGAGCCCAAATACACGTACACATCAATACATGCACACACAGCTCCCAAAAAATCAATCATCTGGAGTACATACATAACACAGTAAATCTGTATCCATGGAACCTTGCTGACTAATGTTGAGGATATTGCCCACAAACCATTAGTAATATGGGAGAGCAGCTATGCTTAGCAGCATTTTCATATTCCTACAGGACACAAACATCCTTTCTACACATATCCCAGCTCCAAAGACAGTATGCCTCTGGAATTTGACTCTGCCCTGTGAACCAAGAAAAAAAAATACAAGGAAAGCATAATCTTCAAAACCAAAGATAGCATTAAGAACTGGAGATAACTACACTCAGGCTGCCAGTACAAGACATGGGTAGGGACAAGGTAAGCAGAGCCTGCACACAGAGCACCCCATGAGGCAATGGGAATACACAAGCTGACTACAAACCTTTGCCAGTAGGCCCCATGATGATGTAAAGCCAAGCCTAATTTTGGAGAAGAGATACACAGAGAAACTGGGAATCTTTATCCTTTTATACTGCTTTCAGAATGACCTGGGCATGCTTGTGTTTCGAGTTTGTAGAGAGAAAAGTGACATTTCACAGCAATGCTAAATAGCAAACAACAAGCACTTGAAATGGAAACATGACACTGAAACATGTATACCAAAGAATGCAATACTGCAGCATACCCTACTTACCACAATCTGTCAGCACATCTTTTCAAAGCCTCTTCTCTGAAAGGACAACCACAGCTAAATTCTCCCTTTAAGTCAGGACCATGCCCAAACTGTGCTACACAAGACATTTTCAAGAAGGATGCAGACCAGCAGAGCATCAGAAGCTGCTGTCCCTGATTTCAGTACTTCCTACTGCTTTTCCCACAAATGGCAGAAATCTGCAGATACTGTTACAGCTCGGAAGGCACTCACCACAAAAAGGTACAGCTTGTCCCTTCCAAATATTTTAAAGGGCTTTCATACCAGCTTCCACCTTTACTTATCACTGAAGACTAACTTTTATATATCACTCTTTGAATAACTAAATCCAGCAAGGAAGCAGGACACACTTCTTGAAAAGACACCTAAATTTTTGAATAAACATCTCCAAGAACACTATGGAAAATGGAAGAAACTGCTGTTTTCTAAAGGAAATTCCTGGCCAACTGCATCCATGGCAGAATGCTCTGGAATTTTCAAACTCAAAACTAGTCCTTGAGAACAAATTACATATGGAAAGAAACCCTTCAGTTTCTAAACCCAAAATGCTAGAAAGCAACAGCAACAAAGTACACTGGATGCTTTAATCAATACTTTGATATTTGCCTCCTGACATCAAAAGGTGAGAAGAAACCAAAGACAAATAGAAAACCGTGAGTGAAGTGGCAGTAAACAATCATGTCCCAATGGCAAAACCCAAAAAGCATGGTAAAATGTTGTGGAATTATAAAATAAGTGCCACATGCAAACAAGGCCAACAAAACCACAACGTAACCACAGGGAGACACAGTTAATAATTTCCCATGACAGAAATCAGCAGGGCAACAATGCTCAAGCTAGTCAAAAGAAGCAACACAGTTGGAACTGTTCCCCTGAAACTCTACCACTTAATTTCTTAATGAAACCTTTGTGGAAAAAACTCATAATAGGCAACTCGGCTTTGGCTTGCAAACTCTTGGTTTAGTTTTGAATTACAGAAGATTTAGTAGTCACAAAGATGTATTTAGATACCCAAAATCTTCTCAGGAAACCCCAATGATTCCTATGTTGCTGGAATTAGTATAATTATTCATTAATTCAATAAATGCTATAGGCCTGTACTTTTCCTGACACACAGGAACTCATGTGTCTAAGCATCCTTTCAAGAAACAGTTTTCCAAGTAACAAGGGTAGATCAAAAGATTTCACAGTAAACTACTACAGATTTCAATGTAAATTACTATACTGCACTATGAACTGCAGTCCTCACCCAACAGGGTTCCTTATGTTTCTCACACAACCTGTCATAAAGCGCACAGGTAGACAAGGACAGCAGAATTTAAGCTTTTCCAGCACGAACCAGAGCTTGTCCAGGTAACAGCTTGCTACTTTCCTCCAATATTTCTACAGTTCCAGAACATACCGTTTACAATGTCATCTCCCCTGCTCTAAGTTCTAATGCTGCAAAACATCCACATTCCCAGGAGCCACGAGTCCATGGTGGCTGAATACAAGATTTTGGAGTGGACCAACATATTCCAGGGTAGCACCTGCAGCTTCAACAAAATACCTGGTTGTAACAGACCTGCTGTGCAAAAGACCAGGCCACTGCTCTGCTTGTGAGGAGCCTTGTGAGCAATCTGGGAGGTATTCAGCACTGAAACACAGTCACCACCTCTGCTTGTCCTGCATCCTCACAAAGAATAAGAGGCAAACAGCAGACACAGCACTTGTCTCAGCAGCACAATAGTCTGTACTATAGTCAGAACAATGACAAGTCCACACCTAAAAAATAGGCACAATCTGAAACTCCTATTCTGAGAGTCATCATAGACTTTGTGACATATGCAATCTCAGCAAGACCTTATTTCTAATGCTGCCAATTAATATTACCTTTATTACCCACAGATGTAATTCTGAAGAAGGCCACAAAAGAAAACTAATAAAATAAGAAAGGACATTAAGGTTACACAGACATCATGAGGACTGAAACACTGAAGTCAGTCACCAGCCACATGTTATCATGTTCAAACACTGCTTCTTTGCAGAAATCTACTGTAAACTCCTTGTCTTGTTTTTGCTTTCAAAGTGAGTCACATTCTGCAAACACACACTTGGTGTTGAAATCCTTTAGTATTTTGCAAGGGGTTTAATTAGCCTGCCACATTACCTTGGAGACAGTCCACCATGGGAACAGTTGGTAGGTGAAGTTAAGGGGCTGGTTCTGCTGCTGGAGTGCCGGGAAGGAGTCCGACCAAGGGTATTGCTGGGGGAGCCCTGACACAGAAGCAGGAAGACAGGGATTAGCAACGTGTTGCAATGCACAGGCAGAAGTACAACAACAGGTCCAAACAGTGCCTCTGTTTGCTCTAGACAAGCTTAGTGCAGTTTTGATTACGCCTCTTGACCTAAAAATGTGCAGCCATGGTTCATGTAGTCATTAATATGCTCCTGAAGATATTACTGACGATAAAGAAAGTGTATGTGCACTTCTCTACAACCCACAGTATCTGCAATTTAAATACACAACATGTATGGCCTGTAAATATTGCCAGAGAAATTTTTCATCAATCCAGCTTCTCAAACAAGATTTGCAAGGCTCCAAAATATGCTCACCATTACCCTGGCAATTTAGTATTCTAATTACACAGCTATTTTCCACACTGTCTAAAGCATTCTGATTATGCTTGTTAGGAGCATAAGTAAGCAGTCTAACTTACCATTTTTCCACTGGCCTGCACAATGTCTTATACCACAGCAAAGTGAGTAGAAATTGCCCCCAATTCTGACACTTTTCATATGGAGTCGAAAGTATTAGAGAATCTAGACCATTTGCCTAGAAGCCTAACGCTGAAGTTCTAGCTTACACTAAATTCTACTTAGCCTTGTGGAAATGCAAAGATAAGAGGGTTCAAATTCCAGCAAGTTCACAAGATTTCCACATTAAGAAGACAAAAAATTCCTTAATCCTTGCTGCTCTGGGAAGGGAAAGAAATTTCCTATTTAAATCTATTAACATGTTCCTTCAGTGAAATAAAAATATGTAAGAACTTTATGTAAGAACAAAACATGAGGTAATAAGCATAGACTGAGATGATTTTGTAGGTCACATTAAAGATCCTGCAAGCTTCTTAACGACAGTGTAACTGTTACTAAATTGATCTCCATAATAGTCTTAAGTCCAGAAAATCTGTGGTATCAGAATCTGTTTTAGCCAAAAAGTCATTACTGGCAGGACTTTGAAAAGCACCACCAACTTGAAAGCTCAAACCTCACCAATTTCAATGCACTTCTCAGTCACTTTTTAATCTCTTCTGGTTAGGACTATATTAAATTTTTTAATAACTGAGTTTTTTATTTTAATGGTCCCTATTAAAAGCAACATCAAACAAAAGCCTCTGTTGCCATATTGCTTCAAGACAACAGTAACAGATAATTCAAACTGAACATCTGCAACAGCTTATCAATGAGCTGCTGTCTCTGGGGCTCTGCTGTTTGCAAGGACAAGAGCCTCTCACCACACTGGTGTTACTGGAGTTCTTGAGGTGGTTGTGCAGGAGCTTGGTAGCACCATCCTGGAATGTTTTTGGCAAGGCACCAAGTAACATGGTAAACTCAGGAGTGTTCAGTTCAAAGAGAGAAATCAGGACTATTTGTGCTGCCTGAAAAGAAGAAAAAAGAGATAATCAGTTTTTGTTCTTTGAAAAGAGCATGCATTCTCTTGGTAGTGATCCTTACAGTAAATGATGTGTGTTTCATTCAAAAAGAAGACTCCCCTACCAGACAAATCTTTGAAATGTTGTGATATAACGAATTACTAACAGCAATAGTTAGTTTTAGTTCTTAAAGCTTAAATATATTTCTGTATTTATATCATTATTTTCCCAGATGTGAAGTGCACAGCTATTCAAAGCTAGCGATCTCACCATTGTCCTGTCCAGCACATATTTCAATTCAACAAGTTACTGCAAAGATTTACTGAAAAGAAATAAAACTAGAAGTCCAAACAAGTATGAAGACTCTAGGACAGCAATTTGTCATTCCTGTGCTTTTTATTTTATGTGTTAATGGGATGAGTTATCTTCCCACCCAACCTCTTCCCTTCCTAGGGATCCCAAGTTTGTTTCATCAGATAATCCAACTCTCCTTGTAAGTCTTGACCACTCAGACAGTTTCAGCAATAGAAGACTCCATCTGAAGTGAAAGATTTATGAGGATGGTGACAACCGCCATTCTTTCAACCATGGACAGGCTAAACCCCACCAGATCTCCTAAATTTAATAAGTGAAACTGAGGTACCACTGAAACAATTGATTCCATTAATTTTACTGGTCAAGGTTTGCTTTATGTGCCTCAGAGAACTCCTGTCAGAACAGGATCTCCCCATATCCATTAGCAAACATACAGCTCTGCAGATCTGGAACTAAGACAATGGAATCGAATGGGAATGGAACCAGAATAAATCACAGTGTGTGGACCTTAAAAAGTAATTAACATCACATGTTCCTAACCAGCCTTCCCCAGCAGCATCCAACCTGTGTGGATGCATCAGTTCTGTGGGCTTTTTCCCTGACTTCTAAAGTATACAAACATACAAACATGGATAAAAAGAACAATAAAAATGAAGCAATGATGAAGGATCTCTGATAGTCTGCAGCAGCACCTTCTCCAAGGAGGGTGTAGCCATTGACACATCAACTTCCAGAATACATATCTGGACACAAAGCAGTGGCTTGGGCTTACGAAGTTAAGCAGCAAAGCTACACGTGCTTTTATTTTGGAAAAGCATACACATATGCTTAGGAAGAGCAGACACGTGGGTTTGACCCTTTCAGGAACTTTTAAAAATCTCCTAAAAACTACAAATAACTTTGAAAAGGGTACAAATGTAATTCACTGCTGTGGGGATAAATGTACATTCATTGTTCTCATCACATTAAAGAAGGATTTTTTTAGTAAGTAATGTGCTCACAAAGTTGCCACAATTAATTGTATCTGCAACTCCCTGTAGAGTGGAATTCTTCACAGATGATGAACTTGGGTATACAAGCATCCTTCACTGCAGAGGGGAATCACAGTACCTCATTGTTTCAGGGTGTAAACTGCAATTCAAGCTACACTGTTTCTTCTGCCATCAGCAGTAACTAGCACAGCTTTGTATATAAAAGCATTTTCCAGCCACGAAAGTTGGGTATCATCCTTTTCATATGGCCAACAAAGGAACCGAGGCCCACAACACTCAACGGGTTTCCAAGGACTGCAGCAAACAACAGGTCTTCAGACTTCATTCCAGATGGATCATGCTGCCTCTCCTGCCAAAACTCTCACTGACTTGAACAGAAACACAGTATGTCATTATTCACTCTATTCTAAAGATCTAAGGATGAAAGAAGTGTGGAGAGTGTTTTCCCCAGGGCTTTCTCAACTCCATCATCTACCCTCCTCTGACCTGAAGTTTTGGACAACTCTGCCATGAAGCCTGCCTGGTATCCAACAAGGAAGTGTATTTCTGTCCATTTTGATCCAAGAACTTTTAAGCTTTCACCAGCACAGTATTTTCTGTAATAAAAATATTACTGCACACAAGAGATCTCAGAACAAGGAACAGCAAGTTGAACTGAATGCAAAGTGACAAGTCATGCCAACGCACATTGCCACTGGTGAACAGCATGCGTACCCTTGATAGTTAGGAATGGACATGCAGATCCTGTGTGTCAGAACAAGCAGATCTCACATTCACTGAGATTAAAAAAAAAAACAATCAACCCCCCAAAAAACCAACAAAATAAAAAAAACTCCAAACCAAACCCCCACAAAAATTGATCAACAAGGTTCACAGACTGAGAAATTGCTTAGAGATTAGAATATCTGGAGTAATCAACTGGTAAGTCAGGAGCTGCCCAACAGAGATAATCGAAATGTGTCTCAGAGATCTGAGTGAAACCTTCAGCAAAGCTCCACCACAAACACCAGCAGCACAGATATTGTCCCAGGAGTAGCTGAGAGAAGTTTCAGGTCTGAGAGGTCACTACAATTTTGTTCCACTTTTGTGTTTTGGCTTTAATAAAACCAAAACTATGCCTGCCCTCCCTCTTTGCACAAAATACAGCTTGTCTTTAGGAGTGTCTGCCAGAATTCTGCATACCCAGTGCTCTTCAGCAGCTTTCCTGTCACTGGGCTTTGAATGAAGTGCTGAACAGTAGCTCCCAATGCTCACAATCTTCTGTGGCCTCAAAGAAAACAGACCTATAGTTGATGCCTTTAGAAATAAAGGCAAGGACTACTACATCCTGAGAGTGGTGCTCCAGAAAGGCTCTCAAAGGCAACACTGGAGTTACATGGGTAAAACCCTGTGTTCTTTCTAAGTTGTCCTCAGACATCCAACAGCATTTCTACATTTATTTCAGGCAAAAGTAATTATTTCAAAGTGTGTCCATAACTTCCTACTTAACATTTAATACATAAAGGTCTTGGTCCCCACCAATGTAAGATCAATGTTGTCACTTACTGGCCTCAAAAGCTGGAAGGTCAATGCTAGCTTGAAATCACATTTGTAACGTACTCCAAGTTTCACTCCTGCAATACTTCTAATACAAGTAATTTTATTTCAGTAATGAAGAGCATCAGGAGCAGCATTTCCACACCTGTCGTAATAGTTAGATCTGGACACACCTGATAATCCTCTATGTTTCACTTTTCATATTTTTACCTAATCGAAGGACATCTTCTACAGATAACGTTTCTAAGAATTTTAAAACTGTGGATTTTCAGCTTGTGACAAACCAGAGACATTTTCATAATTTCTGAATTTCTGGATGTCTTCTTAAAATCTTGCTTCATTAGATTACCGTCAGAGTAAATAAATATAACAAGTAACAAAAAACCGTATTTCTGTACACAGTGTACAAACATTCTCCATGCAACACTCATGCTTGATGATATATAGTCTGAAGAAAGTCATATCTGAATTTTCCCTTGCTTCTGTGTCCCTGTACCATTAGTACAGAACACTAATCCATCTCCTTCAGTGACATATAATGTAGACCCTATAGATTATCTAATCTTAATGAAGCCATTCTCTGCTGGCTTCAGCTGGAGAAACTCCACTCACTTCAGAGCCTGACTATGCTAGAGAGGGGGGCCTGGCTCAGTGTCATGTTCTTGAATAATTTGCAAAGGTTTGCTTATGTAACTTGATTATTTTCCTTATCACAATGCAGTGAGAGATCAGGTTCCACAAGCCAGTAGCAGCTCCCAAAGTTTCACACTTAGGTCACTGCAATTCCTGTTGTCCAACAGTGTCAGCTGCTAAGGAGACACAAATGCTTCAGCAATATCTGTTTTTTGTTTTTACCTGCATGGTGGATGACAGTCAGATTTATCAAAATCTGGAACTTTTTCAACTTGGCTGAATTACAATAAAGTGTCTTTAAAATCTGGGTAAATAGATCAAGGTTAAGTGGAAAATTCCATTGATTTTAGAAATGAAATGTGGTCAGTGACCTAAGGTTAATAAAAGTGCCATATGATTGCTGCTGCTGCTGGGCCAAGCAGAATAAGCAGATAGATGCCTGATGTACATGAAGGCAGTTTACAAGTTACTCAAACATCTATTAGTGATGGGCTCCCAACACTGGCAGCCCCAAAAAAGAAAGGGACTCTGTATCCTGATCCTTTACAACAAGAGAGTTAACAGAAAAACACACCCAAGCAAAAAATTACTTGAGACAGACACACTTTTTTCAGGCTCCCAGTCCAGGTCTCTTTTCACAGCTAGACAGTTGAGTTGAGACTGCAAACACAATTAGTGTGATTAGTGCACAAGGCTTTCAGTCTACCTGTTTACACTTCTCTTCCAAGTTTCCTTCACCAGGCCCTGAGGAGGCTGTAGTTGTCCTAGCTGGCAAATCCTCACCCACCCAACTATGCATCGTCTGGGTTTGACAAACAGGAAAGTTGGTATTATTCAAAGAAAACACAGATTTCAACTCAATCACCCAAACAATACACATGTTATCTTTCTGCAGAAGAATTTTGGTCCATTTCTTCCTTCATTTCAAGCAATGGAAGCTAATTTAAAAAAGCATTATTTGATGTCATCAGAAGAGCACTCCTTTCGGCAGAGGGCAGCTGAAATTAAATTCAAAATTAAATTTGGCCACAGTTCTAAGGCTTATACATTATCCCTTAGTTCTTCTACAAGGCATGGCTTGGGCAACCTCCTGGTGGCCTCCACACCCACTTGAAAACGTCTGCTGAGGTGCAGAGGCCAGGCAGTGCTGAACTGAGATGGCACTTGGCATATGGCCAGCCTGGAATGGGGGAATAGATGCATCTCCCTGCACCTGCCCTCACAGATATGTCTAAGTTCAGAGGAAGTTACAGTTAAAAACTTGCAAACTCTTGTCTTCTTCAGTCTGGACATCAGTCTGATGGACCAACACTGCCTATAAATGTCTTTTATCATGTCTGGGGAAGACACGATATCATGATCAGTCTGGGGAAGCGCCTCATTTGACAAACACAATCATATTCTGAATGCATCACACACTTCACTATCCAGTCTAAGAAAAATGTGGTTTTTAATAACTTAAGGCACAATGGAGCAGAGAAGCTCTCTCTCATGTCACTTTGAATTATACTAAACTGCAGATTAAATAGAGATCCACTGAGATCAAGGGGTAGCACTTGCACATTAGGCAGCTTATTTTAGCACACACTGGCACATGACTTCAATTCTCCAATGAGTAGCTGGTGTTAAGTGAGTTATTCAAATCTACTGAGAGCTTGTAAGCTCTAAACAAGTGTTATTTCAGTGCACTTTCCAGCAGACAATTAAGCATTTGCTGACACTGAACTAACAAACTATCTATCAAACCTTGTTTCTTTTTCAGGCCTAGAATCAGATGAGCAAGGACATCCACATTACAGACATGGCAATGTGAAGCACAATGGCTTTAGCAGTTTATACATAATCCAAGCACATTAGCTTGAGAACAAGTTTTTAAACACACAGTTTCCCCAAAACACTCGTATTAGCATATGCTGTTCATATCCAAATCCTGAGAAGAAAAAATTTGTTTAACAGATTTAAATACAGAAACAGATTAAATCCATGTTGCTATTCTGTTTTACACAATACATACTTTATACATCACAAAAGGCTTATGGAAGTCAGAGATGGTTGTATTACAAGTGTCAAAGGCATCTCAGAAAAGTAACAGCAAAAAAGATGCAGCACCAAACCATCACGTTTGGATTACTGTTCTATAGAAGATTATGACTCGTGTGCTGTTGTTCTGTGACCTGGGCACAGAAAAATGTCAAAAATGTTCATTATTTCTTGAGAACCAGACATTACCCCAGAAATCAAGTTTGATGAAGGCTTCCCTGAGTAACTTTGCTCATTATAAAATGGCAGGTGTTGCACAAACAGGCTTCAGGATTAGAAACATAGGTTACCTTTCATTAACAACTGAGAAACTTTACTTATAAAACTGGCATGATAGAAGTCTGAATTCTCAGGCAAAAGTTCCCACATATAAACTAAGAAAGAAGAGTCACAGAAGTCATAAGATTTGTAATGAAAACATGCACTTTAATCTGCATGGATTTTTGAAATGTTAGAGGAAGTACTGTAGAATTATAGCAAATAGCTCTGCAATGCATCATGTAAACATCACCTCTAGACTTGATTTTCAAAATAGAAATATCACCTATACCTGTGTAGGTGTGTGAATGTTTATATAAAAGGCATGTAAACACAAATACATAATTTAAGTGTGAGTATGCACACTCTGTGAAGCCATTTCTTCTCTTGTATTACCATGCACTAGCTCTTCCAGCAAATAGAGTATATGCTTATATTCAAACTGCTTCCAGCTCAAAACATCCTAGAAGGCTGTATAAAATGGAGGGACTCAGTTTAAGGAAATCTACCCCAGCACCATGCTTCCAACAAGCACATCACAATTTGCTGGCCACTAACATTGGGTGAGAGCCATTTTCCTTACACTGCGTACACTAAAAACATTTGGGCTCTCATAGCTCTGCAGCATCAAATTCAAAACAAACAGAAAATGAGGGATACTATTTTGGAAACACAGCTAGTACACAGAGATCCTTTTTGTTCTAATAGCTTTAAATTAAGTAAACACTACAGTCCAGCAGGTGCCATTTTTCATGTATTACACTATTTTTCCTGACTAGGTTTCAAATGCCTATTAGAAGTTCACCTGGGCATTTACACTGAGTTTGACTTTTTTGGAATATTCTTTGGCAAAAAGGCTGACTTCAGCAATACTTCTACTTAAGATTCCATAAGCCTGAAATGAAATCCTAATGCCCAGTGCTTTGGTAACTTGGCTATTCATGGAATCCATGAGATGCACAAATCTGGTGTAGGAATATTGCAGGAGTGCTAGAGAAACCTCTGACCCAGAAAGGCAAGGGCCTGTGGCCGGAGAGTACTAAAATAATTTGCCATTCAAAAGTATTTCTGCAAATGTCCTCTTTGCCACTGCTGCTGCAACAGGCCATGACCAGCAGTGTTTACTGCTCAACACCAGTACAAATAAGCAACACTATTTCAGGTCACTAAGAGGCTCTGAGAGTGATCTTAAGTGATACATCTGTCCAAACTACCTGAAATCAGACTAATTCTAAAAGGATAATTAAAACTTCCAAGAATTTTTAGAGGTCTCATCGCATCACCATGCAAAGGAGCCTAATTTCCTGTCCTTAAAAGTGTTCACTTTCCTGTCCCTGGTCCTCCTAGAGATGTCACAGTAATATTTTATCCAAAGTTGCTCGATCTAGGCTTTGCTGATAGATATATTTTGCTTATCAAAGTGACAATATCATTATTTCCCAAGAAATGACCTTGAGGATTATTAATTAAAGAAGTAAATACATCTTCATTGCCTGCTTCAGCTTATGAAGTGTCTGTTGGCCTGCAGTTGTCTCTCTGAAATCTTCCTCATCTTCTTTATAATTCAGAAACTGTTTCTCAATCAGAATTAGTGAAAAAAAATCTGATCCCAAGCTAATTTTCTTTGGATATCCTTTGACTCCACCTGCAAGCCAGTGGTAGTGGATCCAAGGAGGGCCTTCCCCAAGGTACTCTCAGGAAGGCTTCATCTTCATGAAAATTAGAGCAACACAAGCACCCTCCTGGGCTTTTTGATTCAGTGCAATGGTTCTAGTTTCTTAGCAAAACCCATCCAACTGTCTATATTCAAGGGCAGCTTGCAGTGACAAGTGGGGCAGTTGAAAGAAAAAGTTTTCCCCATTATGTAAGCAGAAGGCAGAATGTGATGTACATGTGATACAAGGCTGCCCACAACATGTAAAAATGCCTTCAGGTTTGTAAAATAAAGCCACCATAGGAATGTTTCACCAACAGAGAAGCCAGTCAGGATATTTGGAACAATGGAAAAAATTTATTCTGCCCTGACATTAGTACTCCAAATACCAATCAGGCAATACAGATCTTGTTACTTATCATTAAGACCAGGGCTGGGATGATTAACAAGATGGTAAGAATTGTCACTGGCCCTTCACCTCAGGAGGCCTCATTCCCCTTCAGCCTGTACAAGGTCCTCCTAAACACTAAGATTCTGTGTGCCCTCACAGCTGATTCCACACCCACAAATTCTAGGCACTCATATTAAATAAAACTTTCCATTCAGACAAGCCTTGGACACGAGGTTTCTGTAGGCTTTGGCCAAAGTTAAATGAGAAGCCTTATTCTAATTTCCATTCTCAAATTGATGGCTCTTTTCCAGGATCAAAGTATTTTCCCACACAGAGCCCATGCCTGTCATCCAAATTCAATCAGCACTTTACCTACGTAAGGATTGCACAACAACTTTGCTTATATTAATAATCAAATGGTCAAGTTACTGACTTATAATGTCCTCACAGACCAGTCATCACAATATTGTCATTGCCATTGTGTTACTTTTCTGTGTGGCAATTAACTGGCTTTTGTAAAATTATTTCATCAAATCTTAAACAATTTACAGAGGAAAACCAGAATTAACATCCTGCCACAGAGGGAAATAAATCAGTGCAGAGGAAAATCAAGTACCTCACACAAGGTTAGATGCTACTGCAGTCGAAATTACAGCTCAGTTATCTGAAATCCTGATCTGTGCCCTAGTCACTGATAAGCTCTGCCTGGAGAAAAAGCCATGAGCTGGCTGCATGTGCAGGATTCACCAACAGGTGCTCTCCTCACATGGAACCACATCCCATCCAAGTCTCCACACAGCACTGCAGGACCTGCTCCTACACTGTGGCTGTTGTTCAGCATGGAGGGCAAATGTCTTCACCTTTCTTCCAGCACTGCTTGCAGGAAGTAAACCTGAAGTTGAATGCAGAGTAAACACCCACAAGTACAAACCATCTTTAAAACAAGACAAATATTTACCTGTAACACACTGCAGATCACCTTATTTTAAACCTAAAGCTTGACAATAATTTTAATTGTACCTAGTTCATGGCTACCATCAGCAATTTAAATGGTTTCTGCCCTGTGAGGGAATCACAACATTTGTCAATGCACACTTTAGTATCAACTGCATATTCCTCATAGTATGTCATGTTTTCCTTGTGATAACAGAGCTTATGTTTAACTACAGATGTCATTCCACACAGGACCATAAACTGTTTTATGCAAAACAGCATTTCTTTTGACTTTTTCTGATCTCACTAGCTACAAAACATGAGCTTGTAGCTCAAGTTGTGTCAGATTGGTTAAATGTGCTCATTAAGTGTGTTTAAGTGCTGTCACAAGAATACACAGAGTTATTAATAAAGCTGTAGCATTCAGTTTGAAAACGTTTTTGAGCTAAATGACATTTCTGTTCTATTTTTCCCCAGTGCCTTAACACTACTGAGCTGGGACCTCCATGACCATCATGCATAGTAAGTAGTAGTAATGGACAGACTATCACTAACAAAAGGATAATCTTGGTGTAAACTGAAAATTTGAACAAATGCCTTGATTGCTATTACAGGATGAGATTTGCATGACTAATTGCCACGTGTGCAAAGCAGCCACGTGCCTTCCTCACTGACAGACATCACCAGTGTGAGGAAATTTGCTTTATCTGCTCAAAGGTAAACCCCAGACAGAACAGCATGGCCACCACCCACAGATGTTACTTGCATTATAGTAGAATTCAGTAACTCAGACTTGAGTGAAGAGGATATTGGCAGTGGGATTCCATTACTTGGGGGAAAGAGTCCCTGCCTCCACGAGTAGCTGAGCAGCAGCATCACTGTTTCACCAAGTCAGCCACAGTCATACCTGTAAACTCGACTGCATCACCCAGGAGCCCTCAGTACCAGGAATGATGGGCACTCTTGTCACATGCAGGAGCTGAATTCATTGCACTGGTAGTCTCAACATCAGATTCTATTGCAAAACTACCTATTTTTACACTTTTTACAGGTCTCTTGTGGTACTTAAATCACATAGTTGGTTTGAAGACAAAATTGATTGGTCTCCTTCTCCCCAGTGATCTTCACTGCTGTCTCCATTTTTAGGTTGTCACAGTGTTTACAGGGCATGGTCTGGTTTGTATTTAGAAAACTACAGATCTTGAAGGCCACCACAATACCTTCCACAAGGGCAGAATCTTCTGATACTTAAATTAATCATCTTGATATTAATAATGTACTACTTTTTTTCCTCACGTTATATTGCCAAAAAAACACGCAATATTTAATTGTGTTCTTCAGAACATTTCACCTGCCTAGATTGGCTCTTGATAACCCAATTCACTATTGCATAATCAATTTATAAGTCTGTTTAAACTACAGTCCTGATAGAGATAATGGCCAATGATTGCTTATAAATCCTTTGCTGCACTGTTTCCTCTAAAGCCTCTGGTTTGTACTATGCTCTTAATAAAATCATAGTACAGTAATGGTACGATGAAATAAAGATCACCTGTGCATTTGTTTCTAGCAGCCTAAATTAGTTTAACTGCAGAATAATTTATTTGAAAACTACTGGCACCAAGGCAAATCCAAGTCATATGCAGGTTTAATAAACGGAATTTTGATTCAGTAATCTCTTGTCAGCCCCAAGGCACTTGCCCAAGTACTACTCAGGTAGAGTTTGCTGGAAGCTTTTCCAGAGCTGTGCAAGCCATTGGAAGAGACAGAAGTATGGACAACACACAGTGAGCACCTGCTCCCCACAGTCCACAGGGAACAACAAACATCCAATTTCCCAGCTGCAGCAGACACTCCCTGCTTTCCTTTGCACGCAGCAATGATGACCCCTAATGGTGGAATGTTTCTTCTCCTGCTGAGCAATATCAAGAGATTTTGTTGTTTAATGCATATTTCTACTTAAAATAATTATAACTTCCCCTCACAGCCCAGCAGCAAAGTAAACTGCTTGAGATTCACCTGAACCGTAACATAGAAGCAGCTGCTTTGCCTGATCAATTCTTTCTGACTTTGCACATGGAAACATTAAAATGCAAATCCATATTCCAGATCTAAGTCCAGAATTTAAAGTAACCCTTTTTTCCTGAGGGAGACTATCTCACAGAAGCAAGTTTCAGTTACAGTGCTGTGAAAAATCCCTGCAGGAAGTCTTCAGAATAGAACATGTTCCTTTTTCCCCCAGAACCAATCATCTGTATGTGAGCAAGCAGAAAACTCATGCCCAAACAGCTTCTTTCAAGCCTTCTTCAGCTGCTGGATAATGCTGCACACGTGTGTGGTAGCACACTTGATACCCAGCAATCTCTTCATCAGAATCAAATAAAAGTAATTTTATTATTTCCAAAGTTATAAAATTGCATACTATTCTACTATAAAGTCAACATTTTATGTGCATATAGTGTTAAGTTCTCATACAATTTTTACATTCTGGAATTATTAAAATTTGGCTGGGTTTCTTTTAAATCCAAGTACATCTCAAAGCCTTTAATTCCTACTGGAAATAGAAGATAATTTTAAATGGTGTTACAGATGCCAGCTACATAAAACTAAGTCTTACTTTTCTCTTGGGAGAGATGAGTATCACTACTTGTCCCATTTTAGCTTGCCTGACACTTGCATAGGGAGCAAGATAAAGAACAAGGTAACTATTACCCAGGCCTGACCTAATTGTGTCAGTTTTTTCCAGGTAGAGATAAACACACAGCGCTTAAAAGAGAAGGGCTGAGAGCCCCTGGCAGCTTACTGACTTGTTTACTTTCTTTTAAAAACATTGTAATGCTGAAGTTGTTAGCTTTCAGTCTACAAAGCCTTCACCTAAACAAAATACAAACCTAGAGATATTTCTAGAATGCTTAAGAAAAAGCACATTTTCAAACCATGATCTCTTTTTTGTATGGTAATAGTAGTTAAAGTCACACAAATACCTACTAGGAAAAAATATATGAAGACACGCTTCAGATTGCGTGTGGACTGCATTGACAGTTTTGTTTGGACAGTGAGGTATGTAAACTGAGGGCTTTTTAAAGTTAAAGTCTAATCACTGAACTTTTCAATACCTTTATGACAGCTTTGTCTGGTTTTTTTTCTCCTTCTTGAAGAGCAATAATTACTGCAAATACTTCATCATCCTGGCTTACCTTTCTCACATCTGAGCTCTTTGGTTCTGTAGTCCAAGTTATAATTCTAGATACAGCAAGTCTTGTCTCACTGGAGTTCACAAAGTCTGTTGGATCCATCTGTCTTGCCAAGGACTCAATATACTTCAGGATAGCAACTTTGACCTGAGAAATGAGAAGGGACTTGTGAAGCTCAGGAGTTGGCAAAGATGCATTTTTTTCCATAGAACAGATCCAACTACAGATTGACAAGACTCACAAGACGTGGTGGGGAGGAAGTATCCCTGGGACATGTCTCCAAGGTGCCAATTTCTATGCCATGCACATAATACAATAATTACCTTCTCATGAGTTCTATGCTTTATGGTATGCCTGACATGACAAGCTAAGACAAACATGTTGATGCTTTAGTGAAATGGATTTTGACACTGACCTTCAGGTTTGGTGTCTGGGTCTGATCTACAATAAACCTCATCAAAATGTTAAATTGCTGATCAAATGGAAAAGAATCCCTGTCCAAAGGAAACAAAAGCAAAAATGTAATGAAACATAAAATAAATTAACTCAATACCTCAAAGCTTACATAACAGATTTCAACACACTTTTCTTCTTGGTAACTTTATCATCAATAAGAGAAACTCTAAACTTAAGGATTAGCTAGTTATTGACACAATGCTGGAGAAAACTGCTCAATCAGTATCTTTACACACTGCTACTCCACTATCTGTACACTTCTTTTGGCATGCCTGTCCATTTCATTTCAGACTCTGCTTTGTTCCCTTATCTCTAGAAACAGCTTGGTTTATCTTGTTCTTAGGGCTCATACCCAGTTTTAATCACTCTCCTCTTTCTTCCCCACTATTTTCTCCTAGATTATTACTACTTTTTATCTTTCTAAATTATCCTGTTTCTAGAATGAGTCGAACTTTATTGTAATGGTGTCCTGTGCTGGACGTCCTTTGAAAAAGACATGAGTACAGAATTGGTGTCAGTATTGCAGTAGCATTCAAGGTGTTACCGTGACCTGTCATTTGTGTTTGAATAACATGAAAGAGGCGCTGAACTTTGTGATAAAGCACCTTTCATATTCTGAATACTGCAATTTTTTGAGTACCTGTCGATCAAAAAAACCTGATATCTGAGCACACACCCCACAAAACCCTAAAATTAATCAGTTATATATTTTTAATTTATGCTTTAAAGTCATTTATTTAGAAGAGAAACAGGCCTTTTTAATTCAATACTTGAAATACTGTTACATAACTTTCTTCTCTTTTATTCTTATGTTCATCAAGATGGAGCCCTCATAATACACAGCACTGTTGGATTTCTAAAATCACACCTTCCTGTAATCCCAAAAAACCTCCACAACATTTGCCATCTGAGTACTCTACCTGGTGACATCCAGAGCTTTTTGAACTTTTGCCTGCACAGACCCCAGCAAATCTGCTCCCATTTTCTTTAGCAACTGGGTCAGGAGAACAAAAAGCCAATCCTGCAAATCATCTTTATGAATGATGATGAAATCAACCAGGGTTTCCAAAAACATGCTGAAGACCTATAAACAAAACAAGTGTCAGAAAAAGAAATACAGTTCTTAAAATAAAAACATTCAAAGGGGAAGGGGGTTTACAGTCTGAGTTTCAGGATGATTTTGTTATAAAAGTTTCATGAATGAATGATTTTAGTGACTACATTTCTCTGGAAAAGAATCAGGCAAGACATGTCTAAAATGTGTTGTATTAAAATACCACATGTAACAAATGAAGGAAAGGGGTAAGAAACACTTACTCTCTGTTGTGAATTCCACGGCAAAGCAGGCCATGCAACAAAACAAACCACTCGTTAGCACATGGAGTGATCAAGGATGCAGTTTCTCAACAAATAAAAGACATTCATTGAACGTTTACATTCTCTTAAAACACAATCTCTTCTCAGCAGTTACTTAAAACATTTGGATCAGATTGAGTCTCCTCAGCCAAGAAAGTAGCATGTTTATATACAGTTATATGAACAAAGATATGTGTGTTTAACACCACAACTACTGAGTTTGTATCAGTAATTCTATAAAAGCAGTGAAGATGACAAATCACTGCTGCCACAAAGGACATACTTGAGCCCAGTGTGCAATAAACTCCCACCTTACTCAGAAATTGGAAATATTTTGTGAACAAATCATTACACCTTCACCCTTTCTACTACACATACCTTGGGGAACCAAAGCATTAAGAACTTAGAGGTAGGTACTACAAGCATGGTGAGACAGGTGGTCCACAGTATAATTAAGGCCAAAAAGGCACATTTTGAGCAAGACCCATGGCAGGCTACTCTGCCTGCCCATGAAATTTCCACCCAACAATCATTTATTAAAACTGGTTTACCAAGGGGTCTTGAAGTACAAAGATTTGTACAACTTATTCTTTCTCAAACTGCATTTAACCCAACTGCTGATGTTTTCACACAGCCATTACTGGTTTTCCTTAACTAGCAAAACTCAGAAAAGGGCATGAAATTCCCTATTCCTTTCTCCCTGCCCCCCTTAGCTGTCCATAGAAATCCACTAGCTCTGAACATGCCTATGGGTCTTACCTCCCCATTCTGTGGCCCAATTCTTCTAAATAATTGTCTGTAAATTCATACCACAGCCTTTAAATTCAAAGGTCAGTGTTTTAAGGAAGGCAAAGTAGCTATATTAAAGACATGATTATGAGATTCAGAATAGCATCTTGATGAAACATCTGCTCCCAGGTGTACACAACACACAAAACCCAGTGGCTGTGATGCTCATGACCCCTCATGGACCACTCTTCCCTGTGTATCACCAAAAATACACCCTAGAGACGTACAAATCAAACTGAACTTCTGGCTCCAGGAGGTGACCTCTGAAAGGCATGAGGCTGCTCCACAGGAAGCATGGAGTAACCAGTTCCTAGCAATGTAAGAGAGACTGAGACACATCCCCTCCTTGTGAAACAAATGAAAACCAAGGAGATTTTTAAATGCCAGTTTTCCCCAGCAGATGGCAGGGGTAGAAATACAAACCACCCATCTTGGAACAGTGTCAAACGTGCACACAGTAATGCAGGAGAGCGAGCCAAGGCTTTGTGATCTTACCTTGCTGTGAGGGTCGGCAAACATGCGAGTAAATATTTCACACAGCCTTTTTAACTCGACTCGGCTAAAACACATAAATAAAACACAACATTAATGCCAAAGTTGTAGTTGCATTAAAAAAAAAAAACAGCTAATAAATATTAACAGCTGAAAAATCTAACCTTCTTTATTGAAATGTTACTTCAGTCACACTTCTGAAAAGTTTGTGTGTCTAGGCAAAGCCTTTACTGGCACTCCAGTTTAACTGCTGGGATCATCAGTTCTACATTAAGAATCTAATAAACATTTTCTTTAAAAAATCTTAAACCAGACAACTGTATTTTCTGGTCTTTTATTTTCTTCTGTATTCTGGATTCCAGAAGACAACTTGAAATGTGCACATTTCAAGTGGGGCACTTAGTTTCTGTCTGGGTCAAGGTCACTGAATCATACATATTTTTCACCTTAAGAATAGGTTTTTCAAGTCTCTTTTGTGTCAAGGATTTCTAATTGAAGTAAAATCAGAACTTTCTGGTTATATACTAATCAAAACTTTTGGTTTAAATTCCCAGTTGCTTCAGTAGTATCGGTCTAGAATCACAGATTATTATCAGTTCAGAACTGACTCCAAAGTCTGACAGCAAGCAGGCATATTGAGGAGCCAAACATACAGAAATGGAAGGGACATTAACAAATGGCAACCTATTAAATCAGAAGATAATTACATCAAGGAACAATCCAAATTCCTATTAAGAGATTATTAGGTGCTCAGTAGTGCTCTTTTTATGGCAAGGGGAAAAAAGAATGGTGCATGAGATACTGAGTTGGAGTCAAATGCAGAACTCTTTGGTGCCAAGCTCTTATCTGCAATGTATTGAAAAGTCTTAGCTTTCCTGCAAGGCAAACTGGCAAAAAATACGGAAGCTCTTCTTGTTCATGATGCAAACAAAAACAGAGTAAGGCAGTTAAGTTACATTTCCTGCTTACTACAGATGCAAATAGACATTTTTCACAATTGCAATGAAACCAGAGCAACTAGTAAAATGAACACTGACTGCTCAGAGAAGATTTATTGAAGATTTTGACTATAGGGAATGGATTTCCAGACCAACATTAATTCTACAATCCACCAAATTCTCTCTTTCTAAAAATAATCTTCAAACAGGCCAGAATACGGCAGCAGTCTACAGCTATTTTATGTTAGGTTGTTTCTATGTAACACAGGACTTTTTTTTTTTTTCAATAAATCCACGCATGAAAGGCTGATTAAATTTTAAAAGGGCACAAAACCAATGGGTTTAAGAGTCTGGTAGGGAGGGAAAAGTCTTTGTAACAACATCACAGTAAGCTGTCAGCTTAGTTCAGGGTGAGGCTGCACAGGCTCAAAATGACTACAGCACTCCTGACATCATGCAGATTGCAGCTCTCTGAATGAACCCCGATTTATTACTCCCAAGAATTTTTTTCTGGACAAAGGTTATAGAAAGTCAGCAAGTATATGTGTATCTGTTTCTAAAAGCTCACAGACGCAGGGTAACAATGCAAGTATTAAACTGCAACAGGCAATGGAAGAACGTTTCCTTAAGGGACTCATTTACTTTGTTTTATTTAGAAGACATTATGGGGAGCCCTTGAAAAAGTGGGCCCTGTGAAGCTGTATGAAACAAAAAGGATGGGGAAGTGCCATTCCACTTTGCATGCACATCTCTGGATGTGCAAATCCCAGCTAACACAGGATCATCCATCTTTCAGTTCAGAACACTAAAGAAAACTCAGCCACATCACTGCCTATTAACATGTTACACCACAACAGAAGGTATCAGGTTTAATTAGAAGACAGATTTGCCCCTTGGACTAATGACCCTGATGATGTTCTCAAGATGCCGTGGGAACAAGGAGGATGATAAAATCTAATCATTAGAACAGGCACCAGATCAACTCTGAACCAAGGAGGAAGGAGATCAAAAGAAAACCAAAATGAAATACAGAGAACTAAACACAGTATCAGATTAAAAAAATAATTGTGCAGAGGTGTAGTTTCTGGGACAGATTTAAAAAGTATTCAGGATCAAAGCTAAGACAACTTGCTAGCTTGAGGGACTGGTGACAGCACAGTTCAAACACTACAACCAGCAGGGTTGAAATCAAGAGTTTAATTCCACCAGTATTTCTGCTAATATCTACTGACCTGGATAAATAGCCCATCACCAAAACGTCTCAGCACTTTCTCCCTTGCAACTATCCCCAGCAGCACTCCAAATCTTGCCTACAATCCTCACACTTTTGTGGCAAAATCAAAATCTCACCCAACTTTTTCATACAAGTAACGAGGTGTCACAGTTTTTCCAGTTTGTTAAAGAGAAGAAAAAAGAGAGCATACATAGTAGAAGTATCTTTTAAGAGACTGAGAAACAGACCACATCAAAAAGCATCTCTGATCTAGAGACTCTAACGACCCATTTTAAAAACCTGTAGCACTTCCCATTTAAGACCTGTATCACATCATGTGAAGTGCTAGAATATTTTTATGATGGCAAGAAACCAACATTTTCATGCTTGCTCTCAGGACACTTTCATTCAGATTGTTAACATGAACCACCAAATTATTTTCAGCCAGCGCAAAGCCCTTTTAAAATGGAAACAATTGCACAAATCCAAGTAGAGAAGCTCTAAACAACCACTTATAAACTTGTATATAATTTAAGTACACACGATTCATAACAAAAAAATAAAAATGTCACTGCTATTTGTGACTGTTACCTTCAAAGGAGCCAAGAGATAAACAGCTTGTTTCAAACACTTACTCCATAAACTAAGGGTGAAATGTCTATGGCCTGAGAGCCAGTTGTCCAGTTAACGTGACCTGTGGCCATAGGGAGTTTCCACATGACTACTGGATAATTCTAAAACCTCTTAAGGTGGGATGTGTCAAAGGTGTTTGAAGGGGTTTTGTGGTTCTCAGCAAATGAAAAAGGTCTCCCTCTCCTACCATATGCAGTTTCAGAGTTGGTACACAAACTTCATTGCCCTGAGAAACCTCCCTCTACATTACACACTACACTGTTTATAGGACACGAATTTCTGATATAAAATTTTTCAAGAGTTACAAACAGGATCTATAATTACACCTAACAAAGCCTTCATAAAGAGTCAAAGTACAGCCAATGCCAGTACTGTCTGATCTCAGCTTTGAAACACACCCCATTTTAGAGCAAGTGCAATGTTTGCTTCACCAACTAAATTGCCATGGGAAAAAATATTGAAGGTTCAAACAGACTAAAATAAAAATGGCACCACCCCTTGAGTATGTTTACAACAGCACCAGTGTGGGAAATCTCACTGTGCTGCAGCAAACACCTACCACTGGAGGTCTTCATGAGACAGATGAAGGCTAAGAGAAGACAGCATGCTTACCTGAGCCCTTTCTACATTACTGCCACAAATTATACGGATGACATAGCAGAAACCTTCCCAAAAGTTAACTACAATCCCACATTGTAGAGCAAAGCCTTCACAGCCATGGGAAGACACTATCTCTCTCTCCATAAGGCAAGTACATAATACTGTCATCTGGCTGAGACCATCCCTAACGAATTACTGACACCAAAAAATGAAGAAGTCACCTCAGTGTCCGCTGGCTTTTCAGTAAATTCTGAAGACCTATGAGTCCTTCTTTCCTTTCAGACCAGTTGGAGCTGGCACAGTGGTTCAGGACCTCAGCCACATCCTCAGTCTGCCGCAGGTAGTGTGGGATGCCGCCATTCCTGGAGCCGTAGGAGCGCTCCGAGCACGCGCTGGACGCGTCGCTGTTGGCATCGTCGTCAGAGTACATCCCATAGGGCTCGTATCTTCTTCTCACTGGCTTTTTCTGGAAAAGGGGAAACTCACACTTACCAAGTTACATCAATGCCAAAAGAAAAACATTCTATTTGCAATCACTGAAAGGAAGATTAGTGCTACTGTTATAGTGACTGAAGTATTTTAAAGATGTCACCATGCACTGCCTGCTTGCCTCCCACAGCAGAGCAAGACAGACCCCACTGACTTCAATGAGACTGAGTGACTCAGGGGAAGAGGGCCTGCCTTCCCAGCATGAAAACAATGTATTTATGCCCAGTAAAATTAAGTTACTGGTAATGAAATTAAATACAATAAATGTTCTATTAACAATTATGGTCAGTTCCATTGTTACAGATAGTATGATGATACAACTTCTACTTTAAAAAAAATAAAGATAAGGAAGAAATAGCTGAAAGAATCTGTGCTGGCATGCCCAGTCACTTTGATATCAATACTGAAGTGACTCTAGAAATGCACTGGATATAGGAGATGGCAATTTCAATTTCTCTGTTAGTCTGGGCTAGGATTCTTTCCAGAGGCTGCTAAGGGAGTCGAGTACTCAAATCCCACCCATTTCCATAGCATGGCATTAAAGACCTAATTCCCTTAGGTACATCTTTTACAGCCTTGATCCTTACAGAAAGAATAGTAGCATAATTATGGCAGCAAAAAAAAACCCTCCTAAATAAACCTTAAAAGAACAGGGTTATCAAGATAATGTATCAAAAAAGGATCATCTCTATTCTAAAGCGTGTGCTACAGAATTCCTTCCAGCGTCCAGTCCTGCAGGTCCTGGACTTGTGAAGCCAGCAGAGTTTTGCTTCCACTAGGACTGGAGGATTGAAGCATAGAAATTAACTCACGTGCAGTATCATGGGCGTTAGCAACAGGGTGGGGAGAGTTGGAAAGTAGAAATAAAAAGTCAAGAAAGCACTAGTACCTTGCTCCTGGAGTCTCCTAACAGCTGTAGGCAGGAAAATATTGAAGGGTGGGAAAAAGCATAGAGAATTATGTCAGAAGCTTATGTAGGGTTTGTTTTTGCAACAAAAACGTATAGCAAATGTGTCTTAGCAAATTAAAAAAAATACAGTTTTTGCAAAATAAAAGTGGGTATAATAATGCCTGACTATCTCCTAACTGTTGCACTACTCATACTGGCTATAATTTCCCTTAGGGAGCTTGTAAGTGAGAATATCTGGAAAAACATTTTTAGGAACAGATCTATATTCAGTACCTCTCTGCTTACTTTTCAGAAACCGGCAATGAAAGATACCAGAGATTTTGGTAGTGATTTCTCTTTCTCCACATATGACTGGCAGCATTTCATTTTACAGTCTTACAAAGAAACTCTGATGTGAGGAAGCCACTATCTACAGTACAGCACATTTAATCAACTTCACTTGCCAAGTTCTCTTTCAACCCACAGTTCTTACACCACACTGTTTTGAAGATTAGCTTCCTTTAAGACCCCCTGGTTGGCACCACTGGCTTAAAAGGCCTTACTTAACAGCAAAGTTTCCATCACCCTTTGAGCTCTTCTGACAGACCCAAGCACTGATTCCCAGTATAGACACTGTGGGTTTAGGCCAATACCAGCTCAAACAAAGCAGTGGATCAAACTGGAATTGTACAGACGGAGTAGAGGTCACAGAATGACCCACCATGTATTGTTTCAGTTGAAGATTTGGCTTAAGCTATCTTTGAACTTCTTTTCATTTCTTACTACATGGAAAATACAACTCTGAAAACACAGCTACTGGGTAAAAGCTGGCACCACAACACTCTCGAAAGGAGCCTGCACAGGCTTTGTAAATTGCCTGCTGTCAGAAGAGAAAACTGGGGTGGTGGGAAAAAAAGGATCAACAAGATTGTGTTGCATCTCCTGAAGCCATTCAAATTCAGATTCATCAACCAAGTTAGCAGCACCAGCTAGTTTCCAGCTAAACTTAAGTATTTCTCTTTTAAGTGTTCAGCCCTTCAAAATTTTAACATTTCAGTTTACTTAACTTCAAAGCTGGAATATTTAAAAGAGCACTCTGTAGAACTAGCTGAAGATTAAGTCACACCCAAAGAAATCTCAGGGCTCAGCAGTCAATTGAAACACTGTGACACTCTCCTCCCTTAAGAAATCTGTATTCAGCAGCTGCTTACATGCAGGGATAAAGCCTGATTTCGTTTATACAGGAAAACCATTGCCTGTAATTATGTCTTGAACTGCCCTGGTAGCAAATTTGAGGTTCTGAGAGCAGAAATTGGCTCACAAGCTGTTACATTTGGTAACGAAAATGCTCACTAGTAATTCAGTTCACTAAATGCAACAGTGCCATCCATTATACATTGTTCTACCTTTCTTTGTTCACAAATTTTTGAAAGGTAAATTTTGTAAAAAGGGACATTTTGTAAAAAGCTGTCATAAGCTGGGTGATAATCAGACATAAAAAGGAAAATGTTAGCCATCCTTGGGGAAAGTGAACTAGGAAATGGAGAACGGCCATGTATCACAAAAACTGGCAACATGGTTCATCATCCTTAAAGTGGAGCTGAGACAGGTTCTGAGAGATCTGTCTCAAGATACATCAGGAAATCCTTCCCTCATTCAGGTCTAGAGCTGGAGAAGACCCATGGGTACCCAGCTAGTACTGTACAACAACTTCTCCTGCCTCTACACATTCTCTTCCTCCCCAATATTCGAGCTACATACAAAGGCTTAGCATGTGCCTTCTGGAAAGCAGAAGACACTTTCTGGGTTCTGTCTAAGAGATACCATAGTACAATAGGATTATACATTTTTTAAAATGACATAAAATTTCCTAGGAAAAGCAGTCAATGTTTGAAAGTATTAGCAGCAAACGTGGCAAATATAATTCAACTTACAACATAACTGCATGAGATGGTGCAGATTCCATGCAAGCCAAGTTATGAGCTCTCTTAGTATCTATCCACGTGCAAATAGCACAGGACAGAAACTTGTTCTTGCTGAAACCTGATTAGGAATTGACATTAACAGAGAACACTGTTTTTCTGACAAAATCTTCATGCAGGTAATAGGACTGATGGAAATCTCCAACCCCACGAGTGCTGAGCACCGTCACAGTGCTGGGCACATGCTCTGACAGCCAAGTGAAAGGCAAACAGCTAATTCAACCCATCCTGCAGCTGCAGCACCAAGGCACAGCATTCTGTCTGACAATAGCTGAGAGAACCAACATGGAATAAGGAAAAACATACTGCTGCCAGTATACCCAAAGTCAAACCAGCAAAAGGTTAACTCTACAGCATTAGACACTGGCACGATCAGAATAAAGCTATTTAGAAAGAGGAGAACATACGTACAGGTAACTTTAAGGCACTTTCCGGTGTTGGAAGCATTTTGTATTTTTCCTCTTACCAGTGCATCGGCCACAGCAGCCTCCAGATCTGTGCTGGTGCTCAGGACTCGCATGGCATTCACAGAAGCAGGCATCCTGCCTGGCTGTCCGAGTCCAAACCGGTCTGCACAAAAGACAACAGTGAAAGGGATTGTTACATGAATTCACATTCATTTGGAATCTTAATCAGGTGCCCGAGTAGTTCTCCCCACGGACTCTGGGAACTCACAGTGCTTTTCCATTAAACACCCTTTTACCCAGAGCTCCAGAGAGTCTGCCATTAGGGTAAGAAATAAACTATTGTTTGTTGGGCGTTGGAGGCAATTTTGGATCCTCAGGGTAACTTTTTATTTATTTAAGCTGGAAAGCAGGGTATCTATTTTCTGTTTCTTTTTACTTAGTTGTCTGAAAGTTTTATTTTAATGTCAGAGGCAGACATGCCCATCCCAATCTGGCACTCTCAGAAATCAAGAGAGCTTCTCATTAACTTCAGAGAGACAGACTCATGCCCAGTGTCAGAACATGTAAATATTCAAGCACTCATCTATCCTGCAACTTTTCTCTCAGGCAAGGATGTGAGACTAGCAGCATCAGATTAGTCTATTTTATGTCTCAAGTCTTAATTAACCAGTAGACTATATCCCTACACCTTCACAGTATAAAAATTAAGTTAATAACTCACTTGTGAAGTGACTCCAATTTCTGGTTCTCTTGAGAAGAAGTTTAAATTCCAGAGCTCTATATCAAAACTGGTTTTGAGCAGACAAGATGATCTTTTTTCCCTTTGAATTTGATGGCAAAACTTTCAATGGCATCCAAAGCAATGGCATTAAGTCTAAAATGCCATTTACACTTCTAACGTTAATTTATTTTATCATTTTTATCAAGTTTATTTTATCATTTTCCTAGTCTACCAAAAAAGTTACTGAAATTAGTTTCTTTAGCAAAGGCAAATTCAGAAAGGTCCACTAGCAGAGCTATGACAGAATCAGTAACCCAGACCAGGTTCTGGCAGTTTTTCCAGAGGGGGCAGATCAGCTACCAGATACTGGAATCCTGGCTCTGGTCCAGTAGGAGAAAGATTGGTTATAACATTCAAGTTTTTCTTTTTGTGTGGGCTTGTGTTTGCTCATGGAGGACTTAGAATATCCCTCCTGGAACATATGTTACACCTCTGTCCCTGTACTCACACATGCCAACAGGAGTTTTGCCAGCAAATTCAATGGTGCACGGATCAAGCTGCATAAACCCATTTAAGAGACCTTCAGCTGATCCACATCAAGCAGCAGGAGAGGGGTCAAGTCACACAGGTCTTCTAATAATTCATCTATATTTAATTTAACAGTGGAAAAATACTGCTTATCAAATTGCTGAACCATATTGTGGATTTGCTCAAAACTGAGGCCAAACATGGTGCTCAGCAGCTTAGTGTGTTTCTGGGGAAAATACTGCGTGCCACAAAATTTCATTGCTTTCTTATTTATGAATCTACTGCATTGAAATATCTTTTAGGGATTAGCTCATGCTAGGGTGCATAATTTAAATCAGAGATTGAAGCTGGCCAGTTTGACTGTCCTAATTATGAAGCTTTATTCAAGATTAAGCTACTGTGGGGAAATAGGGAAGATTTTTAAAATCCGAAGTATTTCGAAAAAAGCTCCTGCAGACTAATATTTATTTCAAATAGAAGTGATATCTATCAAAATTTACTGTTTCTTAGAGTTACGTTCCCAGACAAGACATTTCTGATTTACAACAAAAGCACATTTTTTACAAAACACATTACAAAGAAAATAAAATTAAAAAAAATCAAACTTCTTAGAACTACTGCCAAAAAGTAATCAAATAATGACATTTCACAAAGAAATAAAAGTTGTATGTGTTATTACTATCCCCTTTTTTAATGCACTTGGGTTGAAAAATCACTTCAAATATGAAGATAGAATAGTCCTTTATTCCTAAAATGGAAAAATCTGTGCACTCTTAACAGAAGCACAGAGATGATAATGCAGTAGGTCTGACTGAAACTGAAGTCACCTCTACAGAGATATATATACTATAAAGTTGTACAGAGGACAAGGACTTTCCTAAGTGTAAATGAGATCTGGTACAGTACAAGGGCTGTAAACATTGACGTAAATTCTGGACTTGGTTTTATATTTAAATCCAACCCAGTTACATTACTCAAGTGTTACTGACATCAGAATTTGGCTTTAATTTTTGAAAATATACAGCATGAAAAATACCATCATTTGTTTTCGTATAAATTTAGTATTACATTAGAAAAGGGAAGATAGTTGTTTTGGGTTTTTTTTAAATGAAGAACAAAATGACAAAGTAATTCAATTGTAGATCAGTTTAAATACCCAGCATAAAGAAAGAAAATGGAGCTTTTTTAACACATTAAGTACAGCGTGGCATGCTGGCTTCTATCTCCATGGCTATCAGGAATCTTCTGAACTACTTTGTTTGGTGATTTTTATATTTGCAACACTTAAGTTACTCTGAACTTCTCCCCAAGACACGGTTGCCATATTTGAGTTCCAGAATAAGACCATAGGAGAGACTTCACCATATTTCTGATGTGGGGCTGGGAACACATCTGGCTCCAGGAATAACAGTATAGTCAAGCTCAGTGTTATTGGGCAAGAAATCTGCAGATTATACTCTGGCCACATTCCCTTGTCTCCCTGGCTAGATTAATTCCCTACACTTCTTACAAACTTGGTGAAAATTTGCAACCACCATTATTAAACCTATTTTGCCATTTTTCAGAATATTTTGGCCTTCTGGAGTACACAAGCAACCACACAAAATTTGATTAAGTTTTGTACCAAACCACGGGAGCCAAACAAGAAGTGGCTATCACAGGAAGCCAAAAGCAAACAAAGCTTAAATCTGTATTACAGCTGATCGATTTTTAATTATTTTGGCTAAATACAAATTCAAATTGTTATCTGAAAAATGCCAGACATATCAGCTTGCATTGTTTCTGTCAAGTAACATGGTAAGGGAAGTTTAGTTAAGTGATAGCCATTTAACTAGACCCATGAGAAACAGTATTTTTCACTCCCTATTTGAAGTGCGTTAATTAAATAACCTTCAGTACAACAAATTCCTTATACAATTTTAGCCTCCAAGAAAACATTGAAGCCCTCATCTTTTACATTATCTTTGTCCCCACAATTAAGTCTGTGTTGTCCCAAAGCTAACAGCCCTCGTTCCATTATTTTTAAGATTCCCAGTAAAATATCCTTATTTCAAAAGGAACGATTGATTCTCCATAACCGCAAATCCAGTATAGGGGTGGGACAGAAGTAACTAGAATCTGCAGATTTTTCTCATTACATGTAACCATCAGTCACATTATGCAAAACCCAGTGAAATGCAGGGATTTCTTTTTTTCTTTCAAAGACTTCCATGTACTTTGGACAAGGCCTTCAGAATTACATGAAGGACGGATCAGCATGTGTTGTGCTCCAAAGCTCATTCTGAAAGCTCATCAGGTGCTTAATTTTTGCTGCTCTGGTGCATTTTGGAGGGCATCCCACAAAGAACTTTCATTAACAGAGACAGGAGTCCAGAATATTTAGTAATAAATGGGATGAAACACATTGGGATCCTATCCTAGGCACTGGAAAGTGACACACTGCTAAAGAGGAAAAATAATTTGCAAGTACTCTGCATCAGTCAGGATTAAGCTCATGCTGCACAACTGATCCAATTTACTGGAGAATTATCAAAGCCCTGGATCACCCTTTGTTTAAACACTGTTCACAATGTTCCTAAAATACACAAAATTAAAAACATCCAATAAATGAAACTCAAAACAAAAAGCCACGCTGAACAAAATCAGAACAGAAAGCCCCGCAGTGGTGAGAAGCACATGCCAAGTGCTGGCTGATGCACACGATGGCAAATGTTAAGATGGTGTAAAACAAGACTACGAATAAGAAGCGGATTCATGCAGTTAGCGCTTGTTCACCTGACTGCCCAACAGAATCAGCAGTGGAGAGAGCACTAGTGGACCTGGAATGACGTCGAGAAGCTGCAAGTAGAAGGAATGGCAACACCCACAGGATTAACACACATTGAACCCGAGACAGAAAATGCCACAATCCGAAGGGGATGCGCGTGACCGCTACCGGCAGAGGTGTTCCAGAGTGACAGGGAATGGCGCTGTATGCGGATGCGTAACAGGTACAGTGCAAGCCCCACAGCGACGCCTCTGCCTGTGGCTTCCCCCCTTCCCCTCGTGACCATTAACACGATGCATGACACAACTCATCTGGAACACTCCCAAACCGGGTGCAGCCCAGCAAAAACGCCCCGATGCACATCAGTCACGTTCCAGACCTGCAGGTCTGGCAGGCGGCCGTCACCAGAACGTGGAGCACATAACTACAGAGAAGGGTTTAGATGTGTCTGATCTAAACCCCAAAGTGAAGCCATGAGGAATGGTTATGAATTGTGCTTGCAGGTATTTTTCCACAACATTCTAGCCTATGCATAATAAAACCAACGTTAACAAAGAGAATGTGCAACCACATAAGTAGAAAGAGTCATACAGGGAGGACACCAACCACTGCAGATAGAGGTCCTCGGGTTGGTTTCTTTTCCAAGTAAACACACGTACACACATATTCAGGTGTTGTTACTTCCAAAGGTCTCTTGCTTTTAACAAATTTTGCATACATGTTTCTTGAACCTCAGTATGTACATGCAGAACTAACAAGAATATGCACATCACACACTCATCTAGAATGACACATGTATACAAATTGTTAAAAGCAATGGAGCACACACAGTAGCAGAGAGCCTAAGCCAAATATAGCTCCCACTTCAATTCCCAGTTGTTAGCAGCATATCAATCACAAAATGCCTTTGGAGAGGTTTTCAGTTCTTGGATTCAGCAGACAAGCAAGTTCTTTATGAAAGCAAATTTAAAATGGGCCCAGTCATTTCCAAATTACAGAAATTTTGTCTTTCTAAAGAAGTTTTCCCTATGTCTAGCAATGACATGCTCACCAGCTCAAAGCAACTGACCCAAGAAACTGACTGTTCATTTAAGCAATTCATCACCACAGACTCACTGAAGGCCTTGTTGCTTTAACACCATAACTAGTACTGTCAAGAAACTGAAAAAATAAAGCAGAATCACCTTGTAATACAAATAGGCTTTGTCAATTATGCACATAAGTGTGTAACAGAAAAATTCTAAGTCTTCTGTTTAAGGTAAAGCATTCATAAACACAAAAAACTAATATAATTAAATAGGAATCAGCAACACGAGGAAAATAAAATTGTGGGTTTTTTCAACTTTGAGAGCTTCACTAAAAGCTATATGCAATTTGGCTTTTGGCCATGAAGAACACATGCATTTATTCAGGAGAACTATCCCACTGACATTGTAAGGAACCTCATGAAAGATCTGCATGATCAATGCAGCATTATGGACTGAACCTCACAATTAAGGTTTGTAGGTCACAATCGCATTCTCCCAAGCCATCCACTGTGCCCTTGTGGACACCACTGCAAGATGAAGGCCCAGGGAGAAACAAGAATAACCAAAATAATTCTAAAACCCACATCTCTGCAAGGAGGCTGAGTATAGATTCACTCTTGACTGTTTTTACTAACTTAGGAAGCAGGACTCATGATACACAGACATGCATACCTGCACTGCAGCCCCTAAACAAGCTGCAAAACTACAGCATGTCAGTGCTGACACTGACCATGATATCATTAAATGCAAGAATATTGTCATTTACATTTAGTTACTCTGAGTATAATTCACAAATATATAACTTAATCTTTATAAGCAAAACCAGACCATGCACAGCAGGATTGTATTACCTTTGCATTATTGCAAGATTAACTGGGTTCTAAAAATACTGTAAGAGAACCACATTGTTTTGTCTTAAACTGACATATATAAATTTCTTTCAGATGAATTACACACCACATAATTAACAAGTTCATGAACATATTTGATCTTAAAGCATTTCGATGAAAACAAGAAAAAAGTAATAGGGTAACAACCACATTGGGTTGCTATTGTTAAACTGATGCTTCCTCCCTATGTAACCTTTATGATCTAATAACAATGTATTTCTAGAATGCATTACTCTTCAGGTAATCTTTCTTCACAATAAAACAGTGTAACACACATCTGTAACTGAGATTTTTTAGTCAGTGTAAGTCTGATTTTCAGCACTGGTGGAAGTGTACAAAGCCTGCACCAACCATGGTTCTGATACACAGCATTTGCTTTTCAGAACAAGGGTTCAAGACAGTACTTCAACTACTGTATTTTCAATAAAATAAACAAAACACAGTACAGTGACATAGAACACTGACAAGTTAACACTGAAATCCAGCCCACTTATACATTTTGGCTGGAGAAGAAAGCTTTATCCAAAATTGAAGCTAGGCAGGTTAACTATAAAAATAAGCTACAGTTGTGGATCTACAATCTCTTTCTAGATGTGGTATGAAATCAGCTTCATTTAATCAACAAAAAATTCATGTATTAATCTTAAAGAGCTACGAACTAAGTTATGAATCAAAGTTGAACTCCTTCTATTTTTTTACCAGAAGTTGAGATATTAATGTAAACAGATTATTTTATAGCTCAATATAATGAAGTCATTGAACCCCAAAGCTTCTCCAATATTAAAACTTGTGCTATGTTCCATTTACACAGTACATAACTGTATTTTGTCACTATGTGCAAAATAGATACTGTAACACCATTCTTCATTAAATTACTACATAAATGAAGAGGGCCTGGAGACCAACTGTATTTCATGTCTGAGATGACAAGTTTTGATACAAGAAGTAATGTATTTGGTTGAATATATGATATGGTATTTGATCAGAAACATTAACTATCTTGGCTGTATTCAGCATTGTGCAGAAAAACTGCATATGGTAAGTGTAATGAGATTTTCTATTTGTACTGTACACTTTAACTGCAGTTCAATGATGCTCCTTTAAAATCTCAATCTTTCCTTGGTTTTACACTGCCTGACAAAGTTTCCTACAAAACAGCATGTGCAACATAATTGATGATTGCCTATCCTATAAAACCTCTACAAAAAGAGCTCTGCTATCTCCACTGGAGGATTTGGGATAGAAATGATATACTGTAACTGTACCTAGCTGTAAGAAAATTGAACCATGAATAATTGAGTCAATCAAAAACAGGCTACGATGATACCAAACTACTTCACTGTGACCTAGAAAATCCAGGCTTGCCCTCCCATAGATTTCCATCAGTGTTATTAAGCCAAGCACAGCAGCCCAGTACAAGCTGATTCAATGAAACTAGAATTGCAAAAAGTTCAAACTAAGCTATTTCCCTGCTAACAGTGAAATGCCGAGAACCAGAATTGAAGCATGCAGAAGAAAACAGAAGGGGAAATAATGGGGTTGGAAACAGGGAGTGTCAGGAATCCAAAGGACAGAAAAGAGCTCATTCCACCTAGCAGTGTCTTGAAAGGGCAATCACAATCAGGGAAAAAGGGAAAAAAAAATATTGACCCTTAAAGCTGCAATGCCTACATGTACTCACCAAGTGGAGGGAAGCCCCGAGCAGGGCTTGTATCTCGACTGCTCTCACGGCTGGTATCACGACTGCACCCCTGACTCATGCTGGGTCGGGGGATGCGACTGCTCCGTGCTAGCATGCAGCATGGAGAGTTTCAGAGAAGGTGAACAAGTTTAATGAGGACAGAAAGCTCAAAGTCAAGTTACAGTTCTGTTAGTTATGGTAATTATTACATTAGTAATTATAATTTGCAGCAGCCTGCTCAGGCTCTTAACAAACCAACTACCTTATATGCTGAGCTATGTTTGTGATGTGAAATTTCAGCAGCATTAATGTCTGGCTGACAGTCTGCTTTTTTCTTAAGCAATCCAAGTTTTGTCATTCAAGTAGAGCAGGAATCCTTAATCATTTAGGGAAGCTCTACTGTTGCAAAACAGATGAGGCTGAAAGAAACTCTTCCAGAATATTTCTTCCTTAATTTTAAAATAAACACCCTTCTGGAGCAAAACAGCAGACAAAAATTTCTTTAAGTAATCATAATACCAATACGATATTTTTACATAGATTTGCCTTTCACGAAGTTTTTTTGAACAAATATCCTAAGGGAAAAAAAAGGTCTACTGCACAGACTTGCAGAGAGATCTTTCTCCACTGAAAGATACTGAGGAAAAAACATTTAGAATCTGAATACCTGAAAGACAGGTTAACAAGTGATTTGAATTTGAAGAGAGCAGTAACTTCAGATATTTGACAGAAGCTAATTTCTGCTCCTTAGACATTTCTAGAAGCTTATCTTTATGGTTTTATATGCACACAGTATGAGACATATGCACACTTCAGGGGAGCTTTAAAATACATTCTTTACTTGGGCAAAACCCTAGATGCCTGCCGATGTTTGAGACCCTGCATATTTTTAAAATGTTTGCAGAAAGTTATTTAGTAAGCTTTATGCCTGATGAAGAATACAACATTTTCTTAGGGCAAAAACCAGCAGTTAATTGTCAGGAGAATTTAATGACAAGAGGAATTTCCCTTGCTGTTTTGAAAAAGCAGTAGCATATTTCAAGTGTTCAGGAATGGCTATTGAGGAATTTTCTCAGGCAGAGAGAAAACCTAATCTACTAGTTTTGATGACAACACAGCAGAGGTACATTAACATGAACGTGCTAATACTTTGACTGTATGCTCATTTTTATAAAAATAATGTCATTTGCATGCTTCAGAATACATATATATTCTTATAAATCTCTATTGGGTTTATATACAGAACTTAAATGCCTAGACTCAAGCTGAAGTTCCTCTACAGTGCTTCAGTGCTTGCACATACACTGGATATATTAGCATCCTTCGAGCAAAACAGTACAGAACAGAATAGAAACCTTCATATTTAGGCTTTAAATTTCAAATAGAGACTTCTGCCAAATTCTTTGTCAAATCCCTCCCAGTTTTGCAAAACCCAGTTCATATCTCTCTGATGAATTAATGGTTCTGATGGTTGACCTCTGATGTCAGACAATGCAAGATGAGCGATCAACCGAGCTGATTAGATCACCATAATGTCTAATGGTACTGAGTTAGATGGACTTACAATAAATAAGACAGACTAAATTATAAGAATTGGATGAAATTAGGGTCCATGAGTACGATAATCTCATCTCAGATGTACAAGGGAAAAAGCTGACAGGTGAACTACAGGTAAAATAACACTAAAGTTCGCCACAGAAATACTTGGTTTGAAATTGCAGACTCTCTAGAAGCAAACTTCTCATTCTTGGGTCTCATGCTTAGATGTAAATATTGGCAGCCATCCCATCAGGTTTGCACAAGCAGTCATTTCTCTTAAACAGAGAAGATCTCCCAACTTTTCTATAATACAACCCTACTAAAACCAGTAAAGGCTCTTTAGAGAGGGAGAGATGTTAATGATTAAAAAAATTAGTGGATGCACACAATAGATTCTCCTTCCATACCAGCTAACAGCAGCAGCATGAAGTATGAAGAAAATGCACTTTAACTGCATTGTCCTACTAGTGTAGGACAATGCCACAGATGAAGCATAATACTGACTTCACAAACAGAACACCCAAACACTGCGTACTGCAGGATTAATGGTCAAATAAAAGGGTTGCATGCTACTGGATACATAAGAAAAGCAAGAAAAAAAAAAAAAAGGGATTGAAAAGAACTGAAGGATGAGTCTGCTGTGGACTCCCAGGCACCTGCCTCTCATTTTCACCACGACGTTGTGTAGAGAAGATTTTGTATCAGCTACTCAGACTATTTCCTTTCAACACTGTCAGCAGTAAAGGCCAGCAGTGTTGTCATTTAGCTAAGTCTCATACTGTGACAGCCTGTCTCTGCAGTGCAGGAAGCAAAAGCAAAGAAGACAGACTAAGTCTCAATTTGAAAATTCTCAACCCCCAAGAGTTGGACAGAAATCAAGTGAATGAGTAGCAAAATGGATTAAGAGGAGTAGGCAGCATAAAAGCAGAGAGTGTGTCCACAGCCAGCTCTGCTGTGAGAAAGTCTAGGAGAGGACAAGAATGGGTTGTTTTCAATAATCCAACTTTCTAATGTGTACTGTACATCTAAGTTTTACCAATTTCATCTGGAAAGTCAGAGCACTTAGACATGGCTCACATCATTATTAAAACACACTATTAAGCAGTCTTATGCCAGTGGAACCCAATAGATGCAAATATCACCAGCAGAACATGAAAGTGCCCCTGTTTACCAGTCTACCACTTGGAAGACACAGGTATCTCTTTAGGGTGCAAAATTTAATCACTCTTAACTGGAGACTAAAAATCATCAGATGCTTTCTTACATCAATACCAGCATTTTAAAGAGTCTGAAATTCTGCCAAATAGCCAAAGGAAAGCTCTGCAGTGGGGAACACCCAGTCAAGGCAAGTCAAGAACTGCCTGCAGATTTCCAATAAATGCACAGAGCATAACCCCAGCAGGAAGAGTGCTGCTGCACGAAGCTGATAGGCAGCTATGCTTGCTCCACTTTTTGGAGAATGGCTGTCTTGAATCTCTCACTTCTTTCAGATCCAGCTATGCCACATGATCTGCAGAGCATCCAACAGAATTAACTTCAGGCTGACAATTTTCAATCCATTCGAAATGGATATCACCTGTTTGAGCAGATGATCTCCTTCAAGGGGCCCAATGAAATGCTCAAGATTAAGTGGACTGCACTCCTCCTTCCCCAGGAGGATACGAGCACTAATAAAACTCACTGAGCAGACAGAAAAGGCAAGCTCAAAACTGAAGGGCCACAAGTAGAGCCCTATATAAGTGACTAGACAGGACCTCAGCACACTGAATGCGTCTCACTGTGCTGCCTCTGGGGAAAAAAACCTTCTTTAAGGTTCCCAGCACACAGAAGGAATCTACTTCATGGACACCTGTAGTCATCATGGAAATCAAAACTAGCAGCAAGGTACTGATGCTAACAGGCATCCACATGCAGAGGGCTCTATTATTGCTATTACTGCCCCAGGAGGCCCTGAAAAACTCCAGGGGATGGTTTCTGCAGTTCAAATCAAGGTGAGTGGGAGTCTATTTAATGAAATGAACAAACAAAATAAAATATCAAGGAAATACAGAGACTGAAGCAACACAATAAGGAAGCATAAAATACTGTTAGCTACTATGTTATAAAGTAGCAAGTACAATGGAATAATGGTATATAGCTGACAGCTCAAAAGCCATCTCCATCTGGGTCAGTACCACAACTTTCAAAATCCAATAAATAAGACAGAATTTCTGCAACTGAACAGTAAAGTGTCAGACACTCCTGTTCCCATAACAGCTCAACCCAGGCTGTGTCCACCAACCTGGGGGGAATAGGTGAAAGCCACACATCTCATACACGTCAGAGCTCTCTCCCACTCTCAAAGAACAAGCACTGATTATGTTCTCAGGGAGCACATCAGAGAAATGAGATACAAATTACTCTTCCAAAAGAATTCAAGGCTCCTGTAATATACTTTTCAAGGCTCCTGTAATATACTTGAAAGCAGGCAACCCAAGAGTGAGGATTTTACACAAGGCAATTTCCCTCCAGGTGCTCAAGAACGTTTAAAATCAGACCACATAATATGATGATCAGCTTAAGCATGTGTGATGGTACCATCCACCATTCTTTGCTTCCTCCTAAAAAACAATGCTCTTCTACACAGTGATAGCAGAACAATTACCTCTAGTATTTGGGAGGCACTTTACATTTTAAAAGCAACGAATAGAAAAGCACAATATATTCATACAGAGCCCACAAAATAGATCAGACATGAGAAGAACACTAAATTTGGAAAAGTAGTCACAATGAATATGCAGTATTTTTTATGAATCGTAATGGCATATACACTAAGGTGCTTTAAACTCATTTCAGTATACTGGAAAGAATGAATAAAATACTTCTTTATTAACAACCTCCTCTAAATAAAAATGAAGCTCAAATGTAAAATATAAAACTATTGCTAAGGCAGTAGTCATAAATTTAATTGCCAAAAGTAAGGCTCCAATTTGAATCAATTTCAATCTACTAGTAAAGTCTTTGGAGATTTAAAATTATACTGATTGATACCAAGTTATTTTTTATGTTCTTCTTTTACATTAACTTCAAACTTATAAAATAATTTCTATTACAAAATGAAAATGTTCAGACAGCACACTGAATACCTTTTCACTTCAACTCCAAGTTTAATCTGTATTTACTCACCAGACTTAAAGTCTGCTGATAAATTTGGAAATAGAAACTATTACAGAATATTTACATAACAGTCACTGAGACGAGAGTATCAAAACCAGAACAATTAATACATCCGTCTAAAATGTGTTCTAAGAACATGGCTCCAGGATATTAAAGATGAGAGAAGCAAACCATTTAAGATGAAAAATTTCTAAAATAATCCAAGAAGGTGCTTTTTCGCCCTTGATTCCATATGACCCTAAAGACTGCTCAACTCATTTTAGGACTAAACTTAAATGAGATCTTTTTTCTGGGATGGTTATTCACAATTTTCTTGCTTCCTTATCTAATAATATTGCTCATGTTGAATTTCAAACAGAAAATGCATTATGACATCTTTAGGCTTACTCTGAAACCATAAACTCAACCTGGAAAACTGAAATTACTCTCCTATAAACCACAACCACATTAACTTGTCAGCTGAAAGACTCACAGAGTAACAGTAACACGAAGAGTTTCCCAGTCAGCAGCAAAGCCCCTCCTGCAAGCACGCTGGCAGCGCATCACTGCGGTGACTGTCCTTACCTAGGCCTATTCTGTTGGGACTCGTCTCCCGACTGCAGCCCTGGCTCCGAGGAATCTTGCTGCGCTTCTCTGAGGATGATGGCACTGGCTGGACTCTGGATGTTCCACTGCTCAGGCCACCATAGGAGCTTCCTAAGAGCTTACCCGGAGAGCTAGACCGGCTACCAGCTAGAACAGAACCAGAAATAAGGGAAAAAACAATTAAAACTCCCCAAGATTTTAAACACACTGACAGCAAAACTGGAACACAATCAGCTCTACGTAAGAATTTAATCCAAATCCCTCAGAAAACTAAAAGGAGTGTTCCCTATAAGCTTTCAAGAAGACTGAGGAAAGCCTGTAGACAATGAACACTGACATCAGCAACCTTCTGCTGCCCATGGAGATGAAGCCCAAAGCAGGCACTGCAGTGTATGAACACCCAAGTCGGCTTTAGGAGAGCTTGTAGAGGTGCTGAGGCAGCCTTGCTGCAGCAACAAGGGATTTCCAGACTGCCTCACCTCCTCATAAAGCAACACCAGCCAGGCTGTGTGCAGAGCTGTGCTGCAGTGCCCTGGCTTCTGCAAAGCAGCTCAGGCAGCTTCGTGCTACACTGCAGTGGTGGCATAAATTCCATGAAGGAAAATAAAATAAAAAAATAAAAACCCATCTGAACAGATCAGCACAGCAATGGGTAAATCCCATGAGCCTCACACTCGTAGAGATGCTGGCTTACTTAGGTCTGGCTGGTTAAACCTAAGTTATTTATTTTTCAGATGATGAAAATTTTTAGCAAGTTGAACAGTTGGCCTGCTTTATTTTTCCTTGTCTTTTTGAATAGTCCATGGCAACTATACAGTTCTTCTTAGAAATGAGTATATGAGTCCCTGGTAATCTGCTGTTGCCATTACTATTTCTGACATTAAATTTATTTGCTGAAACAGCCAGGAAAACTACATTTGAAAGCCCATACTCAGGCAAGCTCACATTTTGAATCAATATTCATACTGACTTCTTTCTGAAATGCATCTAAACACCTCACAAAAATTTCATTTCCAAATACTGTTACAACCAGTAAGAGTTGAAGACTGGTCTTCTGTCCTAATTTAAGAAGATGTGCAACTCTGTTAGTGTCACAACCAATACCATAGCACATGTAAAAACTTACATGCCCCCTCCAATTTCCTGGCCAGAGTCATTCTGAACCAAATATACACCAATACTTTTTGTGGTACTGGCTCCATTCTCCCCACCCCAAAGTGACAGGTGCTAGTCTTCCACACAGCACCACAACCTAAAAGTCATCTCACTGGTATCAGCAGGGATGTACTGAAGTAACTGAGAGAAGAATTCAGCCCCTGGGGTTTGAGCCAACTTCGACATCAGAATGTACACTTACCATGTTTGATTAGTGAGAGAAAGCAAAATCACCTGCCACACACATTTTGATTTATGACTTCAACAAAATGCTTTTTTAAGTCTTACAGTTAGGAGAGAATGAGGAAAGCTAAAAGCTTAGCAGTTAAAAAATGTGAAGGAAATAATGTGAAAAAGCAAGAAAGGGAAAATGTTTCTTACCACCAGCAGGATTAGCTGATCTGGATCCTTGATTATGAGGGCAGACCAAGGGACAGGCAAAAAGTGGATTAAAAGACAGCAAGACAATACAGCGTTCAGCATGCGGTTTGTGCAATACACAATACAGACAGATTTATTTACAAACATGTCACCCCTAAAGCCTCTGCAGAATGCAGTGAGATAATGTGCAGATGTAGCTAAACTTCCCAAGGCTGACCAAGGTCTCAACAAAATGTCAACCAAGACACCAAGAGTCAAGTTCTGCTCTAAACTGCACCCCAAACCAGTCTGCAAAATTACAACAAGGTAATCTACTGTGTGGGCATGGAGAATTTGGTCCTGGCACAACTCCTTATATTGGAATTTGTAAATTATTCCATACAACATTTGGTTTAAGGCTAAAGAGCAGATCTGGTTGGGCAAGGCTGGAAAATCAGCGAACTAGACCAGTGCAGCAGGTCCAGATATGACCATCCTAAATCTTCATAAAGCATTCTATAGAAAAACTAGGCCTATAATCTGAAACCTTTAAAGAATAACTATTTTTTAAATACTTCTGAGACTTGTCTCATCTGGTCTGACCATTTTTCACCACTAAGTTTAAGGAAAAAGGGTCACTTCTGGCTTTGGATCAGTTCTAGGTTCAACACTGAAGAAAACAATTTACATTAGCATCCCAAAGCCCAAATATATCTTTTATGACCTCAATGTAAAGATTTCAGTTTGGCCCCATGCTCAATATACTATGTCTTTCTGCAGTTCTCCCAGCCTAACATAAGACTATAAACTGCTTTTTCATCCCTCCAGCATGACAGAGCAAAGCAATGAAAGAATGAACAGAGAAGGGCTTTCAAATAGGGGTACAAAGCAGACAAGTCCTCAGAACAGACAGGTCCTTCCACAAACCCAATCTCCTATTCACAAGGTTAAAGGTCCTCATAACAAGGAGTTTTTCCCTCCCCCCAATTCCTTTTACCAGTCTGAGTGACAAAATTCTCCTCAGATACACATGACAAATATGCAGCAGCACCATAGGTGTGGCTCCTAGGAGAAAACCATGCCTTGCCAGGCAGCCAGAGAGTGCAGATGTGTCATGTGAATCAAAGCAGAACCCTTTTTCCCATGTCTACACAAAATAGGTAATGTCCTATTTTCAACTGATGCCAAACCCCATTAATTTTAGACAGCTCACGTGTTCACACATACAGAAATAGAGTCACATAAGCAGGAGAGGCTTAGCAGGGCAAGCAGTCAGCTACAGGCCCAGGGGGGTGTCTCAGCAAGACACAGTGCCAATTATTTAGAGCTACACATCACAGCAACATGAAATTCTGCTGCACAACTGGTAAAAAAGGCTGCAACTAAGCACTCGGATTTGGGGCCCTGTTTGTCAGCAGGAGCACACACTGGCTAGGTGGGGATCTGTTTTATTTTATGTCCAAAGTGAGGCCAATTCTCTGATGGTGCTACTTCAACTCAAGAGAAACACATTAGTAACTCTTTGTTCTGCTCCCCCAGGAATAAAGCAATTCATTCTTACGCTGGGACTGCGAAACTACTTTAGCCCGGCTGCGGCCTCGAGTATCAGCAGGCGTTGAGGTGACACTTGTGGCACTGCCAGAGCTCTGCCTCCTGGTGCGAATCCGACCTGCAGGAATGCAAAGACAACCAGACTGTTAACGAGCTTCTTACAAAGGCAGCAGTAGCAGCAGTAGCGTCTAACAAACTATACACACAATTACCCAGGGCACAAAAGAAATTTACTGGGAGAGGCAACACCTTTTATTAGGCTGGCTGAGATGCAGAGGAGGGAGTGGAAACAGCCACAGTCCATAATCCAAAAACTTCTTTGCTTCCTGTAATGCTATCAGCCAGTGTAATTAAACAATATTACCTCTCTGTATGCTTCGCTCCTGTTCTATAGTAGCTTCTTTACAAAGCACCAACAACAAAACATTTCAAGTCTCCTAAATCCAGCTTCCTGTATTAAATTATTACTTTCTGACAAGGTGATCACCCTTTCAGAGACAGGTGTGACAGATGCCCTCCGAAATTCCATTGCTGGGATTTCCAGCTAGCTGTCTGGTGCTTTATATCCTGCTCCACCTGCGCAGGCTGGCAAGCACTCCTGTGACAGTCTGTCAACACAGTCTGATCACGCTTTTATTTAAGGCTCATTGAATTTTTTCTGCTGTTTACAGGTCCCTTATATTTATCCAGAGATCAGTGCAACTTTACTTGTAATGGAAAGCCCTATTTACCATAATCAGTGTTGAAAAAAACAGATTGAGTGCCTTCTCTTTATTTAAGCATAGAAGGGATATAAAGTCTCAAAGTGTTCTCAGTCCTTGTTCTGTCCTTTCCCTGTGGAAAAGCCACAGAAATTTGAGCTAGGAAAGCTTACGGGGTCATCGGTTCATCCCCTTCCTAGGGCAGGGTAGTTTCCTACAGAATGTTCTTTCCAGTGCTAATCTTCAATTATCTGTCTCTAGTTAATGGGAAAGAAATGGTAATTAAGAGTAACACAAAGAAAGCCTCAATCAATACTTTTCAACACACCAGTTCCTAGCCAAATCTGAAGCTTTTTTTCAGGACTCATGCCAGTGCTGTCCTGCATTCAGAGGATGACTTCAAGTTTCAGGCACAATAATGAAAGGAAAAAACCCACAGCAGGTAAGAGAAGTCTAGACAACTGCACCCACTGGTTATAGATACTCATCTCCTCTGTCTCTGCCATAAGCTCTGTCTCCACCATAAGCATACAGAGAAATACAAACAGGGAGACACACACTTCCCACCCAAAAAACCCACCTCACATAAGGCACACATGCAGGACAAGACAATGGCAAGCAGTCCAGATAGAGCGATTGGGAGCTATGTTCTTTCTCTGAACTCTCAAAATTATTCATAACACGGTCTGAAAGCTTCTGCTAGACACAAAGTGACAAGGAAATGACTAACTTTGAGAAGAAAGGGCAAATTTGTTTGCAAGGGAAAAAGCCTACAAGACAGCTCTACTTCAAACCTCTCCACAGCACCTAGTTTCAAAACAGCTCAGTAGGTAAAGTACAGGTATGTATAGCCAAACAATTGTTTACAGACAAGACACGGAGAGAATCATCAGCATAAAACTGGGAAAACACAAAACTTGTTAACCACTGGCTCAACTGAACAAGCTCTGAGCACACCCATGTCTTTACCACCAGCAAGGCTGCAGATTCCTATGCTCTAGGGCATTCTTGCCCCTTACAAAGGGCCAGTCAGATGTCCTGCCAGAGACAGCTCTAGAGCTCTCTGCCAGCCAGATCCCACCCCATGCAAGTTTGGCACAGCTACACACAGGTGAACAGAGCCACTCTGTCACTTGGTAATGAGGTATGGACACAAAGCCTGACACAGGCTCCGAGGCAGGCAGACATCACGCTCCTCTCAGAAGCCTCAAGGCTTCCCTTCGTTTCTATCAGGAATTTAAACCTGACCAGTCTTAGGAACCAGTAATGGAATTCATTTACATCCTTCCAGAAGGCGAATGGGAGGCCTTGGCATTGCAGGAAGTCCTAGGAGTAAAGCAAGCTGAAATTCAACACTACACACAGTAACAGGCTGTACTGGAAGACACATTTAGTGATGTGCATGGGCCAAGAATGGGTGAGAAGGAACTGCTGTCTCTTCCTCTTACACAAAGGCTACTTGAATCTGCTGGATTTTTCTGCACCTACAGAAGCTTTTTTCCCCCCTTCTTGCATCTTCATCAGTAGGTGACTAAGAAGGGGAAAACTGGGATAAGATATGTGACTTTTCCAACTTAAGAAATACAAAGCCTAAAATAATACATAAAGTGAGACTGAGATTACCTTCTGAAACCAATCCTAGAAGCTTTAAAAAATAAAACAGAACTAATGCAAACTTAATTAACATGTGATTATCAGCAGGATTGGAAAAAGAGAACTCAGTCCTATTTTTAAATCCCTGAGGGCTGGTGGACAGATTGCTACCAACTTTAGCAGTTTATGAATGAATGAATGCATGCATTCCCAGGAACAAAATTCTGCTTCCTTCTGGACTGTTACATTTGCACACTGATTAAGGCTACTGGGTATCAGAGGGAACAGTGTCAGAGAAGCTCTTCTTCCACAGGAAGAACAGAGTTCCAACACTGATACAGATTTTCTCATCCTTTAAAAAATGCTGACAAGCATTGGAAGACTGAATTGGACTTGCATTGTGCAAATGGATTTTTAATATATATTACACCAAGTACAGCATGCATGTATAGTAGTTAATCCATACAACACATGTGTCTTCTACATTCCCCCAGGAATTTCTTTTGCAAGCAAGAATCTGCACTCACATCCAAGAGTTACTTGCACATAGGACTACGTGTGTGGCTTTATCTCTATCATTCTAACCCAGACAGGAAAACTAAAGTTTCAAGCAGGACTGGGAAAAAAATATCAAATAAGTTATTTAAACTTTTTTGTTGTCCTTAAATTCAAGCAACCGCCTCCCCTCCCAAAACTTCTTTGCTTTCAAGTGGGTTGGTCTCCATATCTAGCTCAAACTACAGATGTAGCAATCCATATTTCATAACCATTATTTTTCTGCTGCTTTTAAAAGCATTGCTGCATCCTAACAACAACAGCACGGCAAAGGAACAGATAAAGACTGCCCCAACTAGTTTCCAAAAACCATAAAAGTATTTCCATAAAAAAGCCTTTGATCTAAATTTGACATGTGACACAGCGTTGTTGGTACAGAAGAGATTTTTGAAAGACTTCATATAAATGCGTTGTGTTAAGAAACCATTTCTGGATTTTTAGGAGGTTTTGGTTTTATTTTTTACAGTTACTGTCATTTTTACAACAATGGTTCAGAATCAACCCTGAAATGTCTAAAAAATGCCTAAACCTAGAAAGGTTGACTTGGCTTTTTGGTTTTTTGTTTTTTCTGTCAAGAAAGGGACAAATTAAGGAAGACTCTATGATAAAATATCATTTGTGGTTTACAAGAGGCTTCACCTGGCAGGTTGAGCCCTCTGGCTGGATACTGCAGCATCCCCATCCAGTGGCTCAGAACAGTCACAGGCTTTATATGACACACATTTTCAAATAGTCTAGAAATGGTATATATAACAGCTCTACAACTCATTTTAATCAATTCCATGCTGTGAATAGGGACACCTATAACCACACAAGTTATAAATGGATGCACTGGGATGATAATGGTCTCTCCAGGGATGAGATTAATGCATTCAGGTTAACCAGCACTGGATTTTTGCCCCAGCTGGAGAGAAACATTCCTGAAAGAGCCTCTAACCCTAGCGGTATCACTGCTAAATTACACATGGACATGAGAGACACACAGAGATTATTTAAAAATCAATAACAAGATAATATTTTAAAAACTTCTTACAACCACCATCAGAATGGTTTCCATGCCTATTTAGGACTTCTCCAATGTTAGAAAGACCTGACTCTGGACCATGATTTACCCTGGGAAGCACCTGATCCTTACTGGAAACCATCAGGCTGTGCTGCCTCTGGGTTCTACATGAGATCTCCCTCCAAAGCAGAGGGCTCAGTGAAGAGTCCACTTTGCCCTACACAAACACAGCCAAATCAACTCAGCACTTGCAAACGGATGGAGCAAGAAAAGTAAAGAGCCTGAGCAGTTCCGTGTAAGGTACCACAATCAGACACAACTTTGAGTTAAGCCCTATCCTTAAGGACAAGGGAGAGCTTTAAGGCAGAAAACAGGAATGGTGATTTCTTTAAATTTGTGTTACTTCCAAAGCCTTTGATAATGCGCTCAACGTGTCCACCTCAGCCTAAGCTAGCTGAAAACTGTAACAAACCCCATTTTATTGCCTTTCTGGTGAATAATAAAAACTACTAAAAATTGTGCCACTGACTGCAAACTGCTGATTTTGTTTTGAACTTGCCAGTCGCAGGTCAAACCAGCATTTACACTTTCCCTTTTGGAGAAAGGCTTTGTCTGAAGGGCTTTGCTTTATGCTTGCCTTGAAAAAAGGGTAACATAAATGCTCTGAGCCATTCTAATTAATGAAAGCCAGCATTATGCACCCTTTTAAAATATTCCTTGAAAAGCTGTTTCATTATAAAATAAGCAGAAACTTTTCTAAGGTTTCCTTTTAATCAGGTGTAATAAACAAGGCACAAGTGCCACCTCCCTAGCACTAGCTGTGAAGATCAAGACTGTAAAAGTTTATCTCTTTTGAGCTTTCTGTGCATAAAGCCCTTAAAGCAGTTCAAAAGATCCCCATACATGAAGGATCTGGGCAATCAAGGCACATCTGTGCATTGCATGAAGACCTGCACAAACCTCACTAGTATATACTCACCTACCTTTCCATAAGGAAGTGCTCTTATACAGTATTTGCCAATTGTTGGGATGTCACAAATTAAAACCAAAGGACTGATACTCAGCTCTTAGTTGGCATTCTTGCCACTGGCATCACCTACTTTATCTTGCTCCTTTGTTTGAGCTGCCTGACTCCAAACCAAACCATGAGGAGAACCAAGGGCAAAGCAGATGGGAACTGCCAAGTCCACACAATACTGGCTCTCCACTGAGGGGAATGAGCAGAATTTTACAATGTAGCTACAGAAAGCCATGATGGGAACCAGACTGCAGAACCACACAAAAAGACACAGGAATTTTCTTTTAAATTACTTACTGGTGACCTGCAAAAAAACCAAAACAAACCACAGGAGCATGACTGTAGATTACATTTCTGCTTTATGTTCTGCTTCCTTCTGTTTCCAGAGTAAGAGAATGTTTTTCTCTACCCTTATCTTAATTTTTACATTTATGGTAAGAATACACAGTTTATCTTCACTGTAATTCCTGACACAATCGGCAAGAGGTGGCAGAAGACCTTACTCAGCTTCACTATTCAGTGAAGGACATGCTCAATCCTGAAAAAAAAGTTTTTTCCCTTGAACAATCTCAAAGGAAAAAGATGAAGAGTTTCAAATAGTGATTAAACTCATTCTTGAAGTACTCTGGCTATAGTGTACTGTGTAGTTTTAATTCTCCCTGATCCTCCTCCTCAAAAAAGAGGGAATCCTACAACAAAAAGAAGATATAAGACTTGGTTTGCTTAGGGGATAGCAAACTCAGTTTCTGGAAGTTCATCTCAATCTTCCCTGCCCCAAGCAACTTGCTGGTTTCTATTACAGATTTTTACCAAATCCAATCTGCTCCTAATGTAACTGAATTGAAAACAATAACCAAATAAAACCCCCATCCTTTTGCATCATGACAATAAAGTATTTAATAAACTAAAAATAGAGGTATTCCACAGGACAGCTATTTTAACAGGCCTCTGCAAACATTATTATAGCCAAGGAAAAGGATTGAAAGCTGTATATGGTATTCCACATAAAACATTAAACCTTCAACATTTCAAATGTAGGCCAAAAATAGATAGGTTTGAGAACTAAGATGAAAGAAAAAAAGAAAAGTTTCGACAAAAAAAAAAAAAAAAGGAGAAGAAAAAAGATCAGTTATTACAACAACTTGGAATTTTCATCTATCTCATAACTGATTTAGAAATACAGGTCTCAGGACAACTTCATATTCCTTATCACTGCCAGATCACAAAATACAAATACTTCTTGCTCAAGATGCAGAGGTCAGCTCATCTCTCAACACTAAGTACCATTTCCAAAAACGGTAGAGAATTTCTCTTCCAAATAATAAATCAATGCATCACTAATAGTAAGGAAAATAACACAGATGTTACAACAGCACAGTGGCACTTCTCAGACCACCACATCCAAATACAAGCAGCCATCAAAGATACGAGCACAGTCCCACAAGACAGTAATAGATCCCTTGAAAAGAGACTTGCACTGGGAAAAAAAAGGCTTTGCTGGAGAGTGTGGTATCTTCATTATGTGTAGAAAACATTCTTGTTTTCAGCTCCTGTCTACCTCAGAGAAAGTGATTTCCCAGTGATTTATTTTGCAGAAGAAATAAAGAACAAGTTTTGACAACGAGCCAGAAAAAAAAGACTGGGATCCTTCCCAACCTAGCAGGCTCAGTGTTCTAGTAAAAAAAGCCTTTCCTCCAACTGTCTTTGGTGTAAGCCATCTCACTCAGACAGTTACCAACAAAAAGAGAGAGGTCAGGTTTAAAGAGGTTGACTAAATATTCCTTCCCTAGAGATCATTGTTTACTGTCCTCATTTTTCTGCCATGTGATCATCTCATTCAATTCTCTCACTGCCCAGTCTCTTCCCGAAAGCATTTGGCAGTTGTGACCTGAGCTTTGGATGGAAAAACACAGCAAACCTTTACACATCAAGGAGAAATCACAAGCCTTGTGGTGTTTGGGAGTTGTTTTTTTTTTTGTTGGGGCTTTTTTAGTCTATAGACAGGTCGCCTTCAACCAAAAGCAATGCTTTAAATAGAGAAATCCATATAACAACTTAAGGACCAGAATCATAAAAGCAGACTTATTAGCAGGGAGGAGCTTAAATAGAAAGTGAGGAATACCCCATGGCATCAAAATGAGCAGGACAACCATGCAACACTTCATGCAGGTCACCAGTGAACATGGATGAGAACCAGGTAACACTTTGAGAACAGAGACCAGGTAGGATAGTACGACTGTGACGACTGTGGACACACCTCAGTTACACAGAGAGACTGCTTACCCTCGGTTTTACTGGTAGTACCATCTTTAGGCAAATTAAAGAAAAGTAAGGACAGGGTTAATAGGGAAAAAAAATCAGTAACATCAACAGAAGTGGGCACTATATAACAGCTACATAAATATGCAAAAAAAAATTAATACATTAAAATTAAAGAAATGAAAGAAGTTGGACCGAGCAGTAAATCAAACCTTGATGTATTAGAAGAAAACACTTGCAGGTTTTCCCTCCTGCAACAACCAACCTTTGCTCAACTCCATTTTCGTTGTTTGCCTCACCATTTCTCTCATAGGAATGTGCAGGTGATAAATGTTCCTATTAGCTAAAAAGGAAGCAAGATCCTTCAGGAGCAGCCATGTTTGCATCACTTAAGAATGAATTTGCTACTTTTCTCCTAGAGCCTGGTTAAAGAACAAGACTGATACTGGATTCAGTCTCTAAGCTTCAAGGACCAAGTCAGCTTTAAGTAGATACTTCCTCCCTCTTCATTCCTCCTTATGACATAAGACTTTTTAAAGTCAGTTTAGCCACTGAAGTCAGAGTGCAGCACAACTCAATCGTGGCTGCATCTGTAAGCTCACCATCATGTGCTCAGCTTCACATTCTGTAATTACACTTCCACTGCAATGTATCTGCATCTTGAACCAAGTATGAAAAATTTACATCAGAATAAGAATTCAACTTCTGAACTGAATACAACCAACACATCCAAGTCAACATTTCAGATATGAAAGAAACCTGTCTGAAAAAGGAATCCATTGAAACCATCCCTATATAATTCACCACTTACTTTTTCACAGGCTAAAGAGCAAATTCCCTACATCAAAAGAAGAAACTCCTCAACTGACTCAGTGAAGACAATGTACAGAGCTTAAATCAAGAGTACAGACCCCTGAGTTTCTTCCCTGTTGTAAAGGTAAATCGATGACAAGTCTGGGATTAGATTAGTGTGAAACCAGCAGAATGAGAAACGAGGTCAGATGATCAGCTCTGCTCACAACCAAGATGAAGCTCAGCAAATACTGTATCAATCACTGCCTTGCATTTCCTCCTCCGTGACTCCTTCGACGGCAACTCCAGGAGAGAAAGATCCAAAGCAAAGTTTGTTTTAAGAAAGCCTGAGACACCTGAAGGAGATATACAATGTTCTGAGGGAATGTGACATGTAGCTATAATCCAAAGAGTCAGCATAAGGAACAGATACTTAGATCCTGTCTGATGACATGGCAAGGCCGACCTCCTCTTTGCTTCTCTCTCTTTCTCCTTTGTGAAACAGAAAGGGAGCAAACTCAACTAAGATGTACTATTCAAAGCATAAAAACAATTAATGAAAAACCAATTTCAGGAAAGGAGGGAAGGAAAAGAAGGAAAAGAGACAGGGGAACATGTCAAAAGGAATTGAGTAGCATTGTCCTCAGCAACATCCCAGAACCACAGTATGTTCTGCTTTTCCCCAGGAGGAAGAGTGAGACGCAGATTATTACACAATTCAAAACTGCTGCTTCAAGTCAGTTCTGTTGTATTTTTTTCCTTAATCCCAAAGGGCAAGAGATCACACACTGATCCTGGAGAGCTGGTAACTATCTCAGAGGTACGTTCTTCCAGTCAGTTTATTATTCCAATAAAACTGCGAGGCACTTTCTGCTACTAGAGAACGCTAACTGCAGGAGTAGAACATGTAGATTTACCTAGTGATGCGTATGACCCTGGGGGTAAGGCTGCAGCAGAACTGAAGGGGGTGGCTGCTCCAGAAGACGTCACTTTTGACTTGGCACTAGCTGCTGCATTCACATCGACGTCACTGCGGGATCGCTGCAGAGATCCTGGTGTTGACACAGATTTTGTACTTACTGTAGATGCTGCAGATGGGAGTGGGAGATCCAGAATAAAGAAGATTAATTTTTTGAGCTGCGTGCTTCAAAGAGCCTGACAAGCAGTTTAAAGTACTATTTTTAACACTCCCTGCTGGCACTGAAATACCTCAACTAAGAATGCTTTATCAGGGCAATGTGGGCTTCCCCACACTGCCTGCAAAGATATTTCATCAATTCTTCCCTGATGCTACCTCTAAGAACTTTACCGAGTTCTAAAAGCCTAAATGGTAAGATCAAAAAGGCTGTCAGGCCAGTAAAAAGAAATTTCTAACAGAATCTAGATGGGAAAGTTCAACCACAGTACCCATCACTGCCTTGTGAGAGTTGCTGGCCAAAACAGACCTGCAGGTCCTTCAGTCCAGGTTCTAATAACTTCCTTCCCAACACCTCATCTTCTCATGAGGATCGCTGTTCCCATCACTTGTTGATGCTCACACTCTTAAGCATGAAGCTTGACTACTCAGCTGCAAGCAAATATGCATTTGTGTGCACAGTCAAGTAGGTTACACAACAACATCTCCTTGAACCAAAGGTCTCACTAGGTACAGACAAATCAGCCAGAACCCAACCTTGGTCAGGTGTAAAAGGCAGCTTGTCCTCTACCAACAAAATTTTGTCTATTATATTCTATATTAAAATGTATTATTTAGATCATTGTATGCATTTACTTAGGACAGAAAAGCTGTACCTAAACATTCCATCTGACAATAAAAACATTAGCAATGAGATGGAATTTAACACTATAGGACTTATGTGCAGACACCTCCAGTAAATACTGAAACCACAGAGAGTAAGTAACATTGTAAAACTGAAGGCACTGTTAGACCATGTAGCATGTTTTAGCATCAGCAGCAGTTTACTCAAGCTATTACAACACTAAACATACTTTGTTTACAATTTTCAAGGCTTTTTAGGCTTCCCTTCGGGTGTAAGAAATTATTGATTTACTAATTTCTTTTAAAAGCATTATTTTGTCACCAGCTGATGCACAGAATATGGTATAAAATCCAAATTAAAATTTCTACATCCTGAGCTGCCATTTTAGGGAGCAGGAAACAGTGATCAAAGTTGGATTTTGCATATCACAATGTCACGCTTCCTCAGCAACACCTGAGCACATTTTTCAGCTCCTGTTCTCACCTCTTGATGTTGTACTTCCAGTAGGACTTCTTTTGGCAGAGAGTGGACGGCTGGAAGTTAATACAAACACTTATTAAAACAAAACTTATGCTTCAGTCATGAAGAGCAATACGATTCTGTTCCCTCAGTACACAATTAAGTTAATACAAAATTATTTATATGCAGGAATAAATTATCAAAGCTTTTTGGTTAAGAATAAATATAGCATCACCATGATATTATTTATAAAAGCATTAAGAAATAAATTAGTACTCATATTATTTACACAAAAATATTTTTAAGAACACTTTTTGTAGATTTAAAAAGTTACATTAGTAAGTTATGGAGATTTTTCATATAGGTCTTACACTTAAATCACAGATATCTGGAGCCTAAGTTGAATGTATATCTGAGAGTAGCTAAAATACATGCATTCAACATAAGAGTTACATATTGACTTGGCAGTTACAACTCAAGCTTAATTTAGTAATTTTTTTTCTTTTGTCTGGAAAGAGACAGACTTACACCTCTAGGATTAATGCTAAAGGCAGAACTTCGATCTAAGCACTGTTTTAAGCACCTGAAAGGAATAACTAACACTACCTGCTGAGCACAAATAGCTTCCTAGAAAATTATTTATGGAGTCAAGATAATGATTATATTTTGAAGCCAGTACAGGGTTTTGTTGTTCATATAGTGTTAGGTATAAATAAATAAATAAACAAACAAATAAATCTATTTTGGAGTAACCAAGTGTGGAGTCCAAAAAACGACCAAATGAGACAAAGCAATGTGATGGCTCCCTTCAATTCAATGGAGCTGTCTGTCAGCAGGTGTTTCAATGGAGAGGCAGTGACACAGAAAGCCTTACTTGAGACTCTCCTGAGAGCTGGAGGAGGAGCGATCCGACTGTGGCAAGGACACGATGCTGTCAGAGTTCTTCAGATGTGACTGCAGGGCCTTCTGATAGGAAGACTCCAAGGTGTGGTACAAATGCTCTGCCTCTCGGCTGAAGTGACTGTGGAAACCCCAGTAGCACCTGGAAATGACACAGCACTGTAAACACACCCATGTCATGTTTTAGCAGGCTGTGGTGCAAAGGCACAGCCAGAGTCCTTCTCACTATTCCCATTAGTGGGCTTGTCAACCCAGTCATTTCAAGCACCTACTGCCCTGACACATTTAAGACAAACAGCTTTTTCAACCACTGTATTGCTCAAAAAGCTGCACAAAAGAAACCAAATGAAAAAACCATTTGGTGCATTTGTTGTAAAAACAGGAGTAGCCAACAAAGCTGTATTAGGGAAGAAACCTTGATCCCTCCAGCTGCCTACTGTACATGGGAGACTGCAGGCTCACCAGATTGACACAAGTAGGGGACTGGGTGTGCAGTAGCTACTTCAAAAACATGCCAAAGGCAGAACACACATGAATGGGCCTGACTGAGAAAAGCACCAGCTGCTGTTTTCTTCCTTAAGTTTAACCAAGAATGCTGCAGAGACACGTCTCTGTTCCAAGCTGAGGCTGCTGCCTGTCTTTTTCGAAAAAAGAAAAGAAGGAAAGAGATGCTCACATGGACTTCAGATCACTGTCATGAACATAAAAGAGCATTTTAAGATGAGGGCAGAATTTCTCTATGGTCCAAACCTTCTGGCTGATGGCTAAACACCATTCACTCTCGGGGCACAAAGGAGATGAAGACTCTCAGTACTTTTCAGGGCGCAACTAATGGGCAGTTTAAGAGTAAGATCATTAGCTCAAATGAATCAAGAATTGTTTGCATGTGACAGCCAGTCCTCAGAGAAGCCACACGCATTCTCACATCACAAGAAGAAAACAAATTTCTGTGTCACAATCAGCCACACTGCTATTTAATAAACATGGGAAGAGCAAATTAAGCATGCTCTCTGAAATCCCATGCCGTTCTCCTTGCTGTCTATTCAGCTTAACTAGTCACCTGCTGTGAAGTCCCAGTGACTACTGTAATTTTCAGTGATGGACATGCTGCCTTTTAAAAGGATTTAAGCAGTCCTACTGTGAAACACCACTGCTTAAAACACAGCATTTAGATTAATAAAATTTATCATTCATTGCATTTATGTTTTACACCATCCTCTTTATGCAGAAAAATGTTCCTGTAGTGTTCTGTTCAGAAGAGCATGATCTTGGTACACCAGCATACTACCATAAGTATGATCATATTAACAGAAATGTGTAAGATCTTCAAAAGAATGAAATTAATTGAAAACATTAAAATTTCCTATAGATATACATAAAATTTTTTTCAATGTCGTAAAATATGTGTCTGTCACCAGATCACAGGAAGAAAAGATCAGCACCTCCTTCTCTGTTTCCCCTCCTCAGGAAACTATACGGAATGGTCACTCCTCAGCCTCTCTTTTTTGCCACCAATTGGGAAGCCAGGAGAATGTATCTTGTCTGGACTTTTGTCACAACCAATACCACTGACTCACAAAACAGGGGCAAAGAAGGGGAGGAAGAAGAGACACCAACAATAGCTTCAACTTACTTTCTTGCCTCTATCCTGGCTTCAGAGTCTGCATCATGAATTCCTTTCTTTATTGTTTCAGCTAACACTGATATGTGTCTGAAATAAGAAAGAAAATATTATGCAGCAGTTCAGAAAGATGTGCCACACTTATAAACAAATTACTAATTTGATTTTGCCTTGGTTTCTGAGAACAAACAGTTCACCACATCCTTTCATTTCCATCAAGGATTTTTTGTGACCTTTATTTATTCTTACAAGTCAGTTTTATTTCATCCACACTGCTGTCTAGGAAAACAGCAAGCAGTATTCTTCATAGACTTTTACTTAGTTATCCAAACTGCCTGGATTCAAGAACAGTTTCCTAAGCCCTAAATAGTCTTGTGCAGTCTAGGGCTAAGGAAGTTGTGTCCCAGTCTCTCCTCGTACAAGTCAACTGGTCACTTGTTTGAAGTAATGTAGAAGTCTCATAAGCTCCTGATAAGAAATGCAGCAGACTTCACCTCATCATATCACTTCATGGTGCAAAAGGAAGAAGAATTGTTACACAAAAGTTGAGTTCAGGTATTTGCTCAGCCAGGTTTTCCAAGGCTGGCATAGGAGACATACTCACCAAAACCTGACAGAGCTACAGAACAAACAGTGTATGTGCATACACGCTTCTTTTGGGTGGTAAAAACATCTCTACTACAGCTACCTAATATAATCTTCTCTCCTAAATGATCCTTTGTCCAGAATGATCCAGATAATTATCTCCTTCTCCTCAGATGACTAAGAAAGAACAAACCCACTTGTATTCAGAACTTACCTTTCTAAGGAGTGTGTTTGCCACTCCTGCAACAGCAAGTCTAAAAATTCAAAGCAGCGCCTGAGAGGAGAGAGAAGAAATGCTGAGTTTAAGTTAATTGAGGCACACTGGCTTTGCCATACCTGACTCTGAACAATAGCCATCTTTGCTTAGGAAACTTAGGGACATCAAAATTCAGTGTTGACCCCAATAAAAATATCAACACCTCTAAAACGACCATTAATAAACCGTCTGAAGTATTAATTGGAGGCAGCTTGTTATAGAGAAGCCTCAAGAGAGGGGTTGCCATAAAACAATCCTGGAACCTTCCCTTTTCATTAAATAGGATACAGGCCCAGAAGATTTGACACTGATACTCTGTACCTGTTAACCCATGCTTCACACAGAAACTTCACAGTTAGCCTCATGTGGGGACAGACTTTTCCAACTTTAATCTCCCTTCCTCACTTCAACAATCTTAAGGCACAAGTGTGCTGAAATGTGTTCAAGGTTTGTCACCAAATACAGCAACCACAAAGCCCTTCCTTTTGTCTAACTTGAAGAGAACCAGTTAATGTATATGGAGGAGGCAAGAGTCTCTCAGTGAGGCAGTGGACTGAAGCACTTGGATTTTAAGTGCAGACAGGACCATTAGACCATTCAGTCCAACTTCCCTTCCAGATGATACTTTCATGTAAGACTGATTTACTGGCTCAAAGAAAACAAGTCACTGTAAGCGCCAGCAGTGGGGAATAGGAAGGTGTCTGTAAAAATGCCAAAATAATATATTGTTGTAACAACATGTAAGGACAACAATTAAGTTTTAAAAACCATCTTTCCTTGTGGAAAAATGCCTTTTTCTCTCTGCAGTGATGCTCTTTATACAGGATAGCTGACTTTGAATTTGAACTCAAATCATAGAGAAGAATGAGATTCATGTTATAATAAGTAAGTGTGTTTTCAACCCTTTTCACAAGTAACAGCAAATACATTCACATTTTCAGAAAGTACCTATTTACTAGTAAAAAAAACAGTAAATGCAAACCAAATTCTCACCTTCTAACAGCAACAGACTTGGAAGTACAATTACTGGTTATGATGGGTATTAACCGAGGGATGTGCGTGTGCTGGAACAGAACAAACAAAAACAGGAAGAAATCTTTACAGAATAATTCCATAGAATGAAAGACCATCTCCTTCAGCCACCTGAGCTCAGTATTGAGATCCTTACTGCTGCTCGATTCTTAAAAACAAAACTGCCATATAAAGGAACAGTTACAGATATGGACAGATTTTTAATATTAAAAATATTTTTCAATTTATCAGCTAAAATACCTTTAAAAGATACTTGATTTTCTTCTACAATGACACTCTAGTGAGTCAAGGAGCTGAAGTCACTGCGGGAGGATCTAAACTGCAAGTGGTGACAACCTGAGAGACATCAGGCTACCTACAGCTTAGCCAATGAATCACTAGGCAGAAGTCACCACTGTGAACTAATAGTTTTGAGAAATATGGACAGTTTTGTGAGGCATTTTAGAGCATAATTAAGAGGATGAGTCTGTGCTGCAAGGCTGGTCTAAAACCCTCTCAAAGAAAAATGTTTGCTCAGCTCTTAGAGGGATGGAAGTATCTTGCCCTGCAAAAAGAAACATTTCCCCTACTATTTTGGCAGAGCTTAAACAAGCATCATCTGCACAAGGCTGCACAGCATGTGAGACAGCCAAGCCCAGCACTATCAGAAAAGTAGATTAGGCACTTAATCTTATTTTCATTGCAGCAGCATTCATACCTTCGTCAGAAACACTGCAGTGTTCAGAAATTGTAACACTATTCTCTTTTGATATATACTTACTCGAATGATTAATCTAACTGCTACAACACCAGAAGTGGCCATGACTTTGGCACTATTTGGAATTAAATTAAAAATTGTTGGCATGATGGCTTCTGCCCCATGGTCAAACTTGTTTCCCAGAACTGATGACAAATGTCTGAAAAACAGAATGAAGTAATGCTGATAAGTGAGCTGAAGATAAAGCGAGTCAGACTTGTACAGAACATCTGACATAAGCACATCTGACATGTCAATCTTTGCAACTCCAGCTCCAAAGGACAGATAACACCATGTTTCAAAAAACAGTTCCTTTCCTTTCATTTCAGACTTGTGTCCTATATTCATCTGAACCATGAGAAATAGTAAAATCAGCATAAAATAAAGTAACTAGCACAGCTAAAAAATTATTATCAAACAAATGAGATCAAGGTGATATAATTTTTTTTGCTACTTTATATTACAATTTCTCTGAAGCTCCCTATTTTGACTTAAATATGTATATATTTAAACAAAAACATGTCAGAAACGCTGCCAGCACCCTTTTTCTTGAAGTACTTCACAAAGCACAGACCATCAGAAATAAAAACTAGCTCAATCCAAACCAGAACAAAACAAACATTTCCAGCTTTATTGTTCAGTGCTTCCCTACTTGTGCATGAAGGCATGGCTTGCTCATTCATTCCGTGTACTCACATCAGCATTGTTTAGTACTCAGGAACACGGCTTGGCACAATTACAATTAGCGGCCTACAGGATGGGGTTTGAAACAGATGCAGAAAAATCATGTTCTACATTTAACTATATAGCACTGGCTGCACAAGCTGCATCCTAACTGTGTTTTAAGCAGTGCCTGTTCCTTTTCTTCTACTTCACATTTCAAACACAGAGAAAACAAACTTACCCCAATGTGATACAAGCCTCTCGTACAACTTGAGACCGCAGGTCTTTAGCAGATAATTTAAATGCTCCATCCAAAAGTCTTAGGTGTTGGAAGAAGTTATCATATTCTGCAGCTCCAGCCAAAAGTAAGGAGCGGATCTTTTTCAACTGTTGGGAGCATAAAAGAAATCAGTGACTGTTAATGAGCAGCAAATGTAAGGAAAGTTCAGGACCAATACATGGTTCCAGGTTTCTTGTCCAATTATTCATCAACATGTATTGAGGAAGTTGATTCTTGATGTCCAAGTGATTTTATTATTTCCTATTTTATATTCAACCCATGGTTAGTTAACATACTAAGTACAATAAGCTAAACACCCTTGCTAACTTATAGTAATCCAGAAGAGTTGCATACAGCTACTCAAATTGTATAGTTAATAATCCAAACAATATTTTTTAAACCAAAAGGTATCTTAAACATTCTCCTTTGTTCTCCTATTTACAGCAGCTTCTAATGTTTAGGTAATCTCACAGCTAACTCTTGTGTTAAAAAGATATCTAGACTTAAAGGGCATGGTTCACACTCAGGCCAGGGTCATACTGGCTTAAATCCAAAATGTGTCCATTGACTTCATTAAAACAGTTATCTGGTTCTAACAGAAGTGAAAGCCTGACCTCATAAAAATGGGAAGTTTCCCATTAATATTACAGGGACCACCATCTCATCCTACAGACAATCCTCTGACACCTTCACAGACCCTCCTGTGCACCAGTGCATCTGCACATGGCCTCGATTTCAGCTCCCTGTTACTCAGTACAGAAACAAAATTAAACAGAAGTAAGCTGAATCAGCCTAGTCTGCCACACATCTGTAATACAGAGTTTGACAGACATGGCAAAGCTGCTACACCAGTGATGAAAGTCTAGTGTGTAGACAAGACCATACATCTATTTGTATCATGAAAACACAGCTCACCTCAGTAAATAATGCTCGGTCTTGACATGCAAATAACATCCAATTTTCCACTTCCACACTTCCCACAGTCATATTTATTCAAAACTTAACTGTGTAAATTCTTGCTAAATTATTTTACATTTCCCTTTTGCAGAAGTATAAATAAGTTCTCTGTAAGCAAAGTAATTTTCTGCCTTTTCAGGTAAGTTTTAAGATATTCTGAATAAGACCTGACATTTTGATTTTAGCACCTGCTAGCAAATTTCTAGTTTTGCACCTAGATTTGCTGCACAACTTCCAGTTCAACCTGATGCTGTCTCAACAGACTCTTATATATCAAACAGCAATTTCTTTCACAAATGTGGCTTAAATTCAGTCTCACAAGTAAATACTTCCCTCAAGTTCAGGGGAACATAACAGGTGCTCACTACCAGAACTACACTCCAGCCTTAGTCTGAGGTTCTCCCAGTACCCTCACTGGGATTAAGGACAGTGTAGAAAAAGCTTATATTAATAGAGATCCTATCTAAATTCACTACTTACCGCAGAAACTCTCTGTTCCCAGTCATGTTTATCATCTGATAGTATCTCTCTGATCTTGTTTATGGATTCCTCAAGATCCCGGCTGGAATAAATCTACAAATTGAAATACAGAGTAGTAAAGAAGGATTTATTCCATAAAATCAGATCACTTCCTAACTACGTTCTTATGTCCTTTGTTCCTCAATGTTTAAACACCATGTGCTAGCCTTGGACACAACTGCTTTGCATAATGCACAGAATTTACATCCACTGCTTGCAACCAAAAATTTAACAATTATCACAAGATGATTAAAGGATCATATTTCATTATTTTACTATAGTTTCACAATTTTAAGCAGCATTCCAGCAGCTACTAGTAGCAATATTAGTCAGAACCTACAGAAGATCCTAAGTGGACACGTGCTGTTCAGCAAATATAAAGCTCTACTGAAGCAGAGGGGATACATGATGCATCTCAGCTATCCAGCTAAATCAGCAAACATGCATGGCGTCCAGTTGTCACACTCACAACAGCAGTGATCTCTGAAACACAAGTCACCTTTATTGCTTTCCATTCCCAGAGAGTTTCACATAAACTATTGGCACACCCCACCATTTAAAACTTGCCTCCCTTCAACTTCCAACCTGCTTCCCCCTAAAGATTTGCCAACAATTTGCCAATGATTAGCATTAGATCCTATATCCACCTTCTGCTTTTCAGTACAGCGTGCTTTAACAGCTAACACTACTCACCTGAACTGTTGGGACATCTTCAAATGCCTTAATGAAGTCTTCTTCATCCACAGCACCTGCTCCCTCTTTGGCTGCTGACACACAAACGAAAAAGCCTTTTCAATCTTGTTATCAACATGAGAATCAATTAAGAAACCACCAGCTATCAAGGCACTTAATCAGGAGAAAGTTCACTACCCATGCAGTCTGGGAGTGCTGCAGATGCAATGAAAGCAGAGGCAGGGAAATTCAATGCCAGGCACTGGTGAGACATTCATGGCATCCTTAACTCATAGGCACAGAGGGCAGATTAGGGAAGTCATTACAGTAGTCACTCAACAGTTAGGGGACACAGTCTGAAAGATGAAAGGGAATACTTACTCTAATTATATGGGAGACTTTATTTTAAAGGATTTAATCCCATCTATAATAGATGAAGGTAGAGATCTGACAGGTGCACAAACAGACCAACGATAAGGAAGATAAATAGTCTCTGGAATACTAATCAGATTAGAGACTGCCTGATATAGGCAACTTTCTCCCTTTCCCTAGGACACATATGGAATTACAGCTACATGTATAATTATTGCTAACACTCAGAACGACTGCTCAGTTTTCTTTCTGCACCTTCATTATCAGCAATGCCCAAAGGTCTTAGAAGAAAGCCAGTGTGGTGTCAGTTTTAGACTGCAAGGGCTGAAGTTTGAAATCTAGCTATAAGCAGCCTCAATTCAGATGGAGTTGGGACAACAAAGGCAAAAAACTACACACTGGAGCACCAACATGATCTACTCACAGCCCTCAGTGCACGACCACACAGGCGCAATCTCTCACAAGATGCAAAACAAATTATGGGGATGTGGGGATTGCTTGGAGATTCATCCTACCAAACTTTGGTTGTGGCATGCAGAGCACACACACAATGACTGCATAGGGAAAAATTTGTTACTGGATTCTGGGGGCTGGTCTGGAAGTGCTTGCAAGAATCTCAGTATGAACACTGTAAATACTTCACAGACACATCAATTCATACAGGCCATTGGCTTACTTGAAGACTTGGAGCCCAGAGCTGCAGAGCCAAGTCTGCGGGTAGTGCCCATCCCAACTCTGCGTGAGTTTGCAGGGGCTTTTGAAGATGTAGAGGAGCTGGCTGAGGAAGGTCTGTTCCCATCCACAGAGTCTTCATCATCAAAAATTTTATCTGCCAAAAAAGCACACTCAGCTGTAAGTCTAATGAAGCAAAGGGATGTCCCAAGGAACACACCCATGCTATAGGCAAACATTCTACATTTTCCAGCCTGCTCTGCCAACCCTCATCTCAGTAGTGTCCTCATGCTAGAAATCCAGTTAGTTGTGAATACCACCAGCTCACTGAACCCAATCCTTCACTGCTGCACCCACTGTTTTATAAACCCTTTCAATGAATGCATTCAGACGAAAAGAATGAACTTCAAATTTGCAGCAGAAAGATGCAAGCCTCAGATAATACTTGGGGTGTTGACAGTCTGCATCTCTCACATTTATGCCTCCAAGAGCTCTTTTGACACCGACTGTAGTGGAACTAAGAAGATCCAAGTGTGGAGGGGACCAGCAGCAGAGGCTGCCCTGTCCTGCCTGCCAACTGTCTGCACCTGACCAAGGATAAACAGCATCACCCAGGAAGGTTCACATGGCAACACCCATGTTGTTGATGAACCACAGACCATTAATCACACACCCATCTGGAGCTACAAATCCCCTTTAACTCTTTAAATTAACACCAGAGACTCCTTACGAGGAAGTTTCCTCCTATTCACAAAAACACAAATATAAAGGGCATTAAGCATTATAGAAGCTTCTGCAACTTTAGCCTCTACCACCAAACGTGAACCTAAATTAACTAAAAATGAATTACAGCTACTTTAATTCTCAGTCAAGGCTACTTCAATTCCAAAGGACTGCTTATATTGCAGTTTTACACAGATTAGCTAATTCACTTGAAAAAGAAGCCTTAGGTTGAAAGGTGACAAAGCAGTTGGGCAGCTGATATAGATGGAACACGTAATTATTGAGGCCAGAAAGCCAGCTCAGCCCCCATCACTCAGCTTCTCCACATGAACACTTCATTAAAGATTTGAGACCTGCTTCATGTCTGTCCCTCTCCAACAGCCCAAGGTACACAGCCACTCTCCACCAGATTAGGAACATTTCCTTCACCTGGCAAAAAGTCAAGAAGGTGCTTTAATCCATCCCTGCTCAGGAAAGCACCTGGGAACATCTAGTAACAAATACAGGCTCCAAGCTAGGCACTAATGAGTGAAATTCGAAACAGGGTGAGCTTTCTGAAAGTAAAAAAAAAAAATTTGACAACAGTATAGGCATACTCTAGGGGAGGCAAAAGAACAGAAAGAAAAACCTGTTTTGTTCTCAGCTCAACCACCTTCAGTTTTCTCTGCCTTAAGTGGCACTGGCTTATTAGCATTTGGACACAGAAGAACTATCACAGATCATCTAAAAACCTACACAACCTATTTTTGATATGCAGCAGAGCACATGATGCCATACTCCAATCACAACTCAATATTGACATAGCAGGTACACAAAGCATCCAGAAATTTTAAAAAGGTGGGCAAGGACATTTCTGAATTTTGATGTTCAACATGTCTTAAAATATGGGAAAGAGCTAGGGAAAAAAAGCAACTCTAAAGGAAAGGGGTAAAAGAATAGCTGGTACTTGTACTATTGTTCAGGAAAAAGTGAACAAGGCAAAAGTGAACACAAGAACTTTCATCTGGATAAATTTCAGGTCACAGCTAAAGAGAATATAAGGCACAATTAGGATGTGGGCTGTCTCTTTAACACAGTGCCTGAGGGCAGCCATGGAGACCGTGCTATCTCCCTATTGACACCAGTCTTGCTCTGACATATGTAATTCAAAAATAATTTGAAAAGAGCTCAGGGAACAATCATGAGAATGATTAAAGGATTAGAAAATATGTTTTTAATTCAATTAAATTAAAATTCTCTGCAAGAGATTGTTTAGTCTAGCCAGACTCCTAGTAAGTTGCTTGATTATATTGTGTTAACACAGCTACTGAAGATTTATTAATACAGTTTTCCAATGTGATTAATATTGTTTCTCACCTAATAGAAAAATATACAACAAGGCAAGTGGCTGGAGGTTAAAAACAAATTAAATGCTAAGTTGCCTTTTTTTCCCCTGTCTTCCTCCCTGCTCTCCCCTCCATTTTTTGCAATAATCACAGGGCTGACCTGTGAGGTTAGGAGGTGCATCACCCAGTGAATTCTACCATAGGCAGTTCTTTAAAAAGCAATTTTTTTTTCCAAAAAAAAAAGAGAGACTAGTTCAAACACGAATTATTTGAAAAACACTATTTGGTGTGAGTCACACCAAGGTCAGGGCAGATCAAAATAGGTTTTAAAATGTATCATCTCTGAAGCCTCTAGGACAAGGTTTAAGTAATTCAGAAAGAATTGCACAGCCATTCAATCCAAAAACTTCTAAGCAATACTTGTCCCAGTTGTACTTATTTCAAAAGCTTCTATATAAATATCTAGCAAACTGTTAATTGACATATGTGTATTAACAACCAGGAGAAAGTAAGTCATATTCAAAACAAAAGGTACTGTCACTAGTTCATAGCCTCTTTCATCCGGTAATAAAATTCTCCACCAGCTGCGTTTCAGGCTATCTAGATGCAGCCTTAGTTAACTCACTTCCTCTTCTATACGCATTTTTAAAGCCTCAGCCCTCTGAAGGGAGAAGAGGGTGTGGTTTGCTATTTCATATAATAAATTTTAAAAAATCCAGATATTAAAAGCATTACACTCCTGTAGCATTTTAGCAACTAAATTGACTATCATAGCTTTTTAAAACAGGCTTTTCTGAGCATTAAAAAAATACAACACTACAAAAATCAAACCAGCCCACCCACGGTTCTGGGGATGACTGGATTACAATCGCATCTTCCTGTTCATTAAGTCTGCAAACTAAGCATCACATATTTATCAAACCAGAATATCCCTTCAATAACTCAACAGCATTTTCTCCTCTGAGCAGTGCAGAATGACAGCACCACATCCAGAACTGCAAATCAAGTCTGCCAGCAGCACGTGTGCTGAACAGAAAGAGAAACAAAGAACAGAAAGGAACCTGCACACGGGAGTACAGAAAAGAACAGAAAACCAAGCTACTATACATTATTGTTAAAAAAAATTTTTTTTGCCACCTATTGATTCCTGCTCATAATAATAATAATAATTAGAACTGGGATCATATTTTTCAGCATATCTGCAAATGGCAAATTCAGCATGGGTGTAACTCTCAGGACACCAGCTGAGGTGCACTGAAGTGGAATCAGTGCCCCAATCTAACACTAAATAACCACTGACGTTCTCCCATCACAGGACACCCCCAGTGCTTATTTATAAGGACCTTACAGTACACTCTATCAAAGACATGCCCTTAGAAAAGAGGCCTTTGTCTGCACGCCACTCTGCCGTCTCAGAGACACAGAGAAAACAATCTGCTTTACATTTTTCAATTCCTTTACATTATTTAAGAAGAAGAGAAAATTGCTTACAAGTACATATCCTTCTGCAAATAAGCTTCGTCAACATTCCTTCATCTTTTCCATAGCGTGCCCAGATGTAAGAGTGCTTCACGGAGCGCCGCGGCTTTCAGTCCAGAACATAATCAATCCTTGCCCCTCGCTCATTAAGCATGCTGTCTTCACACGTGGATTTAAACAGCCACGGCCTCTGTCCTCTCTCTACAGCTGCAGATCTGCACGATTCTTATCAACACCCATTTCAGCCCAGGAAACTTCGGTTCACTTCTATGGAGGAAACTCCCTACGAGCGAGGGGAACCCAGGACAAACACTCCGGGATGAAGATGAGCTGAGTCTGCCCAGCTCAGCTGGCTTGCACTAGGAACCAGCCTGACTTTATCCCCTGGGAAGCGCTAACAGGAGCATCTCAACAGCTGTCATCATTTGTCCATGACGAATAAATTTAGTCATTATTCATTTTAAAATGTAACCCCTTCAGGTCTGGGCAAGGTGAAAAGTGGTGAGAAGAGGCTGCACCAGCTATTCAGAAACCATGGTAAACAAGGGCCAGCACTTCCCTTGCCTGCAGCACCAGCCTGGAACCTTTTAAAGCATAGTCTCAAATTAAAAAATATGCTTTCTGGCTTTTAAAAACTTTAGGATGTCCGATCCAAATATTTTAGTTATTTGTTTGCAAGCTTTAGAGAAGACAGCTACTCTCTAGTGATGACAGACTGGGAAGAGAGCTTTCCATCATATCTATTCCTAACAAAGATGCCCCACTATGGTCTTCAGATTTGACTCTGTAAAGGACTAAACTTGTCCTGGGTCCACTGCACCCACTCATCATCTGTTGCATTTCCAAGCATCAGGGCAGCTGAAACAGGCGAGATGGGTACCTCTTGCATGAATCACCTGCATCACTCTCAGAAGAACCCCCCCTTTTGGATGCAGATGAAAGTGGATGATACCAGAGGAACCTGCCTCCTCACCATTCCTATGGCATGCTCCACCAGGAGCAGACAGGGAGCTGCTAAAGCTGACAAACATTACAGCACTTCCAAATTCCATGCTCACCCCCTACTAGATGGGCAAAGCCCAGCTCCCTGAAGATCTGACAGCCCTTTACAAGCCAAGAACACAAACCAGCAGAACGACTGATGCCAAAGGAAACAGGGTGTGTTCCTCTCTATTCCTTTCTGCCAGGCACAAGTCCATGAGCACTGGACCATATTTTGGAGACAGACACCTCTTGGATATCTCAACACATGCCCTCCCCCAAGGGCAGCATCTGGCACTCCCATCTCCAGCTGTGACTTCTGTTGTCACCCTCTGTTGGGTGTCCAAGGGAGACAGTTTCAGCTGAGGTTAGATGCCTCTTCCCATTAGCACACACAAAACTCATGCATGGCTTAGCTGCAAGCCTGTCCAACTCCAACACAGGTATTGTAAAGGTTTCTCCAGGAAAATGAGGTTATAAACCCATTAAAGATAAAGGAACACGTACACACTCCTCAGCAGGATTAAGTGTTTAACAACAAAGGAGTCACAGCTACAAGGAGAAGTTCATGGGTACAGCACATCATTAAGGTTTCCTGCTTGGCCATCTCCCAGTGTCCCAGCTGCTCTCCCTGGCCTCAGACACAGCTCCTCCTTCCCACCCTCCACACCAGGCAGTGTTAGAGCCTTTAAAACGCCATCCAATTGGGCTCAGTGACCCTGGTGAGCCCCACCAATGCCACCTGCCCCTCTCTCTCCCATCATATCCAGTTACCCCAGGTCAACCCAGTCACCAGTTCCAGTCCCAGCCCACCCCTGCTGCTGCCTTCTGGCACTATGTGCTGAACCACCTCATCATCCTTCACAACTGGCTTTGAAGTGGAGTTTCAAAAACCTGACTTCATCATGAACTGCTGCAGGGGCTGAACAATGACAAGGACATACCTATCCTCCAGCACCCAGACTTTTTTTCTCTTATCTCACATATATCACCCTGTTTAAACTAGAATCTGCATCATTATGGGTAAGAGTGTTTCTGAAGAAGATTTCAACAATGAAAATCTAGTCGATGTATTTGCGGCCATAATAAATACATTAAACAACAAATTTGCCATCAGTCACAGCTAAGGCGGTGCTTAGAGCCCCAGGCCAAGAATGTCAGGCCAGGTAGGTGCAAAACACTTTTTGCTTTAATAATTCTTATAACACCACGTGCTCTTCTTTAATCCCAAATGCTCCAGTTCTCCCTCCTTAGCAAGGCAAGGAGGCACTCATCATCTTGGCTGCCCTCTCATTCTGTCTAATCACAAACTAATGAACCTAATAGGTCTTCAACTATCCTATAACAAAGAAAAAGAATAATCCTCAAAGAAGTAGCACTTGGAATTGTCTTCTGCTCCAAGTACATTGTATTTACATAGGCTGTTGTTCTAATAATACACATACTGCTTATAGCCAAGAACCTAACTACAGCAATTTCAGAGTATTCATGCCTGCTATCCCTCTGTAAGCAGAAGAACATTTAGGCAGTAGAAATAATTTTAAAAGCACATTTCTGTTAGTGAGGAACCCTTTATTTATTAAACTCATACCAGTATGATAAAATGTACTTTACCGAAGTGGTATGAGGAAATTGTTGTACACTTTGACCTGACCACAGCCAACATCAGACTAGGCAGACACAATAAGCATATGGAAAGTAAATTTCAACTTCAATCTGCAAGAATAAGCAATAGCCCAGGCAACATTCAAAATCTGCTCTCAGGGACTGGCCTGGTAATTCAAACAAAATCGTCCTGCAGAAGACTGATCTGAAATCATGCAACTTATGATGATTTAAGTTACTTTTCTGAGGGATGTTAAAATTTTGAATCCTGGAATTAGATTACACCAATTTAAGATGTAGCCATGATGTATGGCTGTGGCGATGACTGAGAACAGGAGTTTTAAAGACTTGAAAACAAGAGAAAAACAAAAAGGATTTAACGAGCCTGTTTACTTCAAAACACAAGTTTTAAAACCATAATGTTGACAGTATTAATGCCATCAAGTCAACAAGTCACAGCATGCCCCCTCTAATAGCATCTATGATCATTAGGACAACTAAGAACACAGGAAACAAAAGTTTTAATAAAATTCTATTCATGAAACTAACACATCTGGAAATGTGAGTCTCTAAGAGTTAGTGAGACTGGCACTTAGACAATTTTCAGCCATATGAATGTTTACATTAGCTTTAAGTAGATTTAGTAAAGAGATGATACAAATGTTACATTCCTATAAGCTTTATCGAATTAAGTATCAATAGAAGACAACATCATAACTATGATACTGAGTGAAAGAGCACCAGCTGAAACAGTCAAAAGAATTCACAAAAGCATCAAAAACTGAAATAAATTAATTAACAGCTAGGATTTATACATTTCACCAATTACTTTATAACGGTTCATACAGACACCTGAACAAGAATCAAACATCCATGTCTGAGGAGCTGCACATACACAGCCTTTACCCCATACTGATTTTTAAAAAATTAAATAATTGAGAGACAGACACAGACATGTACATAAGGCAAAACCAAAGTGGAGAAGAGATAGAGATAAGGATTTACTTTCCTGAAAGTAATCCTTGGAAATACAATATTCCCACAGTACTTTTTCTAGCCAGCCACACAGCCTGCCCTCAGACCTCAAGAGCACCAGGAAATCCACAGTGCATACCTTGGAAAAACGTACCCACCCCAAAAACCCATGCATTTACATAAAGTCTCAATTTAAAGAGCAAAAGCAGCCTTTCCCTGCCCTGCACTTAGCCCTGTGGCTGCCCAGAGGTTCCTCATTATGCCTTGGGGGACACCCACCCTCCATTCACGGCCAGCCTGTCCATGCATCTCCCCAGCCTTCACCAACACCCCAGCTATTTCAGAGCCTGGAACAGACTCCACACCAGGGTGTTGCTTCTGTGTTTCACTGCTGTGGCTTTCCCTACTCACTGTGCTTGGGGGAGCTGCCCCAGTTTTGTTCTGGACCCTTGAAAATATCCTTTACATTGCACCGCCTTACTACTCCCTCCTCACTGCACTCTCATTAGCATAATCTTCAGAGATGAAAGACACAAAGTGGGTCCCTGAGCCCTAGAGATACCAATCAATGAGAAAGGCTGTTGATACAGGATGGCTCAGGCAGATCTTCTGGAGTCAGAAAACACCTTTTGACAGAATTATGGGGATTAGCCCTGTCACACCATTCTGTCATACCTGAACTGCAGATAAAGCACACTATTTCCCACTTTAATATTTATCCTCTGTGCTGCACTGCAGTGGCAATATTAAGGTTTTGCCTCAGCCTTCCTTGAAGTTTAATTATTTATGCAAATAATTATATTAAAGAAAGTGAATTATTCTGCCTTCATTCAGAAGACAGAAAAATCCTATTCTGCAGAGGCACAGGAACTCCCTGAGGTGCCACTTCCACATGCACACATAGCAGGGATGTGTCAGGTTAAGGAGCAATCAAGGAACCTTTCCCCTCCTTGCTCTCACCTCCATTTGCTCTGCATTTGCTGGAAAACTTATGGCAACAGCCTGGACTCCTGGTGTTCACAGCAAGCAAACATCAGGATTCAGGCAGCAGACAAAGTGGCCATCAGCATCACCAGCTGCTGGCCATCCACACTACACCCAGCACCTCAGGCAACAGCCTCTTCTGCCAGCTCTGTGGTCAGCTTTGCACAGTATTCGCTTTAAAAATTATCTAAATGTCACTAAAAGGCAGAGCCATTCAACAAGACCAAGAAACTTTTCTTGTTATTTTAACGTGTGAGTAAACTGAAACAGAGCTGAGGGACATTCTCAAGGCTGTGAAGACTTCAGGGCATTTAGAGAGTCTAGATTAAGCCCTATTCCTGAACAGGTTTTTGTACTGATCCCTTTCTCTTCCTCCTACTAAAGATGTTTACTTATTTTCCCAGTACTACCTTCAAAACTGCTCTATGCATATTCAAAAAAGGACATTTGCAAAGGGCTTGGGAAAAGTAGAAATCAAATCACAACATATTAGGAAAAAAAATTAATTTAGCTGTACTTGACAATTGCTTGAAGCTTAGCTACACTTGAAATTGAGTTCTCTGTATTTCCCAGGGTTGGTGATAAAGAAAAACAGCGACCAAGATTAAACCAAGCTCCCAGGGAGACACCTGCTGGTGGCAGCCTGAGGCTTATTTGCCTAAAGCTGAAGGAATAAGGAGATATCTGTGGAATTAATAGGCGATATTTTGTCTTACCTGGGCTGCCTATACCCTATTTAACTTAATTAGCAGGCATAGCAACAATACCAGCCTTGAAATGGACAGTGCTCTTCACCAGCAAAGGGCAAGAGCCCTCTGTGCAGACAGGGCAAGTGACTCCAGCTCCACAACCAGGTCCAGATTTCCAGCTATTTGCACCATCTGCTGCCATGACATCATAGGATGAGGCACTTCTCCAGCCTGCACTCCCCAATTGGCATTCCCTGCACAGATCCTTCTGCCTCCTCGGGCAGCACCTCGATGCTGACTGCCCCAACACCCATCATGGTCAACAGAAGGAAATTGCAGTTTATACTGTTATTACTTATCACTGCTTGAAGGGATGCTCATTCTCTACACACACAGCACACCGAGGTGTAAAGCACTGACAACAAGGACGCAGAGTTGTGTTTGGAAGGAAAGAGCATCCTGACATTTTTAGGGCAAAGCGCTGTTACAAAAATAGACAAATGCATCTTATTGCCTGCAGTTACACAGAGTACATTGGGGGGGCAGAAATGCTGCAGACCCCACTTCCAGCCACCAGAGAATATCCTGCAAAGCCTGCTAATGCATGCAAGTCCTGCAGAAGAAAGCTTTCTAGAAGTATCTACAAGGAGATAAAAATGCCAAGCTGCAGCCTTGTTTCCTTTTGGGTTAAGTCTCAGAGGATGGCTGGGTCAGTGAAGTTAAGCCAGTAAGCTGTGCTGGAGGGACCTGGGGAAGCTGCAGAAACAGCCCTTTCCAGTACCTTAATTTAGGTTTATTTACAGTCATTAATAGGGACATGTTGCCCAGCACGTTACATATGTCCCTCCTGTGAGATAGTGGGGCATCCTAAACTTTCCAAGCAGCCACCTCTGAGCCAAGAAACAAAATAGGTGCAGTCATCCCAGACAAATGAAGGAAAAAGCAAGGCTGCCAGCCTAGAGCCTGTACAGCCACAGAAAACAGAAGCCTTCTGTCCCAAGGCATTATCTGTCTGGTTAAAGGCTAATGCAAGAACATGGGTACTACACTGTTACACACATACATCAGTGACTCCCATCCAGAATGCCTGGTCTGATGCATAATTAATATACTTTAATTAGATGACCATTTAAAATACTGTAAAATGCTCAGTGGGCAATAATCATAAGATAAGAATGTCTTAGACTGAAGGCAGTTGAGACAAAAGAAAAACCACAGAGGGAAAACTACAGAACAACTCCCCAGCCTACATGCCTTTTGAGAAAGATTATCAGCTAGTAAAACAGGCATGACCAGTATTATGACCAGGAATTTCTACCATAAATAAATGCTTCATCTTTATAAAAATGCGTATTACTACAGACTGTGAAGACACATATACAAGCAAAGTGTACAGACAAGTTTTGTTTATCTAAGAATAATTCAAAGTTGAATTGTATAACCCAGGTTCTGTAGCCAGAAATGCTTACCAAACAGTGGTGTGAGATGGCTCCGAGCTCCTGTCACAATGGCTGCTAAGTTAAAGAGCTGGGTCTGAGGTCTCCAGAGCACTCACTGCAGCTGTTAGCAAAGGAAAGGGATGGGGAACCAGACGTGATGCTGACACTTCTCTGGAGTACTGAGCAGCACTGCCTGCCTGCCACAGCACTCTCCTGATGCACTAAAAAGCACGAGTTTCTGCCTACTCCTAACTAAACAAAGTAGGACTTAGGAACATTCTTGTCTCCCCACCACTTCAATTCAGCACTCTGAGAGCAAGCAGAGCCTTTGAGAACCTGCATCACAGGATCTTACAAACCATGCTTCAGCACCAGTACACCAGTGCCTATGTTTGCAGCCCATGCCAGCTTTTGCAATGTCTACATGAGCACATTTCACTACAACCAGAACTTAGGGCAGCAGATCCTTAGAGTGGTGAAAAATTCCCATTCCCCACTCACATCACACTCATTTTGGCAAACGCTGGCAGAGGGAAGCAATGGTTTCCTGACAATCAAGCCCATTTGGTTTTTATCCCCAGTGTCTCAAAGAGAATAAACACCATAAATGAAAAGTTAACATTTCATTTTTTCTCAGGACCATGGTAGAAAAATCTTATTGTATTTATTATGATTACTCAAGACCAGTGACTTCAAAGGTAGCATTGAAAATGTTCGGGCTTTTTTTAAGATGCAAAAGCAGAAACTAGTAAATAATGAGACAGGTTTTATTTTTAGTGAAAAAATGCTTGTTCAGTAATTTTTAGAATGGGTGTTCACTGCCAATAACTTATAATACTACTCTGCACAGATCTGTGTATGATCTAGATAGGATTAGTTCCACTTTTTTGACATAGTGGAAACAAAGGCCGAGTACACATGAAGAAGCTGACTGCAGGTGATGTAGAAAAGTCAGAATTCGAGCACATGCCAGAAGATATATCAGAGTACAGGATTTCTTTTATTTAATCACCATCACATTAGGCTAAATTCTGCTTCCAGCTCTATACATTTGGGATGGAGGTGAATCCAAGAGCATGCAGAACGTTGTAGGATTTGGGGGTTTTTTAAGCTGCTATTATCTCAGATTTTCTTCTGTATGGTTTCCAGTGAGGATAGAGAGGTTTTAGTACATCAGTTAGTCTATTTGACAGATACTTCATTACGGCATATGGTTTCCACGTGGTTGGCTAACCTAAAAAAAAATATCAGACTGATATTTAATACAGCTTCAAATAAATATAAGCACAGTCTGAATGCCTGATTTACAAATGGAAAGCTCCAATTTCTGAGATACACCCATTTCTTGGGCCTTTTTCATCCATCCTTAAAAGCATAAATTTAAGAAAACGATGGGCTCAAGGAAAAAAAGTCATGGGAAAAAAGCACCAAAACCAAAAATGTGTCACAACTTATAAAATATTAATAGCAGGGCTTCTGTTTTTCTGAAGCTTGTTTTGTCCTCTCCCCAACACCTTTAAAACACAAGGTAGATCTATACTCCTTCATCCACGTCCTTCACCATAAAGAATCATCATTAGCTACAGCAAATAATGCAGTCATACTCAGAGGGAGAAGAGCAAAGTAGAGTCAAGACATTGCAGAAATTTTCCTTCCTTTTGTCATTAATTACTTCAGCCTACTAAATTTGATATTCATATTTCAGAGGCAACATGAAACCCCGAGCAAGCAGGGGAACTTTAATGTGCTACAAAGACGAAAGCATCTTTCCCAAAGTGCTTGCAATATAAATAATGCAGTCATAGCACAGATAAAAATAATTACTATTATTCTGACTTTATTTTAAAAAAGCACAAATATTCACCTCCTTTTCTTTTAAAAGAGAAAAAGGAGTTAAAGAAATGCAAGTAGTTGTGTCCTAATCACTCTAACATAATCCTGCCCAACCCATTTTTATTTGGCCTCAGTCAGTGCTGCTATTCACTTTCTCCCCATGGCTCAGCACCCTTTTTCAACCATCCTCAGGTCCCTACACTTAGGTAAAACTTAAGCCTATTGTCCAGCCATCCAAAACCACCTGCCATGACTGAAAGTTGGACTTAATTGATTCTGATCACACCTGATAATTTGACTGCTTTAGTAACCATCCTGCTTTATTTCCACATACTGTGTGCACAGTAGAAAACTTCCACAGCTGTTCTGTTCAAGAATGAATGATGAAAGAAATCAGTTTTCCTACATAAAGCCACTTAATGCATTAAATAACAGCACGTCAGGATCAAATAGGAAATTCAAATTGAAAAAATGTCTTGTGGCAGACCAGTAAAATCTGATCTGAACTCTACCAGTTTCCCTGTTGAATTTCCTGTACCACTTGACTCTAACGCTGAGACCATCTTATCCACAAGAAGAACTAAACAAAGGGACTAAGGGCAGACTAGTTTTGACCTTAACCTCTTAGTTTTAATTAAGTTCAAAATTTGGTGAATAGCTCTGAATAAACATTTGCAAGCAAGCAGATTTCCTCTTGTTCAAGGGCAAAGTCTGTCAAGTGAAAACTAAGGATGAATTTGCCTCGGGACTCAGACACACAATCAAATTATTGCTGCTTAACAAGTTATAAGACACCAGCTGAGCCAAAGTAACAGCTCTTGAGATGCTGTTAAACTATGGCAAGTGTAAGGTAATATAATTTAATTAGCCCTAAAGAAAGAAAATTAAGCCAAGCAGAATCATTCACATGTACCACAAAAAACACAAACACTAACCACAACCCAGCTAAACATCTTACTCTGGATCTACTCATTAAAGACTTCACAAAACAAATGCTGACCTAAATGGAATGGGTAACATTAAAAATCAAAAGAGGTTCACATGCAAAAGCTGAGAACTTTAATTGCAGAAAGAGCCTGGCACAGCCATTTTCACCACTACTGCGGAAAAAAAAGTCAAAATCACTCATCTTTCCTTAGCACTGACATCTTCTCAAAGGTGATTCTGCCGTTTGAGAGAAGCTGATGTGGAACAAGATAGAGACAAGGTGGGGAGGACTGCTGGTATAAGCCCTTCCTCATTCAGAAAAATTACTGAAATCATTATCATCACAGGATACTTAAACCCAACTGATTTCCATCTATATAGATCTCTGGTTTCAGACAGGCATACTTGCTGTCTCCATGCAAGAATTAAAGAAGTCAACAAGTCAAAACTAAAAAGAAAACAACACTTTACTAATACAAGGAGCCATTTTCCTAAGGCAAGTCTGGCTGGGAGAGTGGCCTTGTACATCTGTGACCCTGAAAGATCACTGAAATGATAATTCAAATGGACAAATTAGACTGCAGCCTCTTCCCCCCTGCACTGAGTTGTTTATGCTGTAGAGAGCTATGTCTCTTCATATGTGACACTTACACTTTACTCCTAAACAGCAAGCTGTAAAGTGTAGTCCTTGTAAAGGCTCAGCTCCTAGAAGCAAGCTGTCTCCTTTTCAATAGGCTGCTCATGATATAAACATAGAACTCACCAGAAGAACCACAGACTCCATTACACCTTGTTTCTGCTTTGTTAAATTGTAAAGATGAGCATAAATATACATGTTGAGATGATCAGTTCCTACTCTTATTTCAGTTCTAGGATATACAATTCACTCTAAAGCTTAAACTCAATAACCTTAAAATTTACGAGGATTTTCAGTACTTGCCTGAAACAAAGATTACCCAACAGAAACAAAATCTAGGTAACCAGAGCTTAGTATGATACTTGTTGCACAATGCCTGAGTTAAAGTTTGGGGAGATAGAAACAGGCTCTGGAAAGTACAAAGGAGAGGTAGAGATTAAATTTCTACAACACACAGGGAAGGACAGATAGCAAGCAGACAAAGGAATAGAGAAATTCTTATAAAACACCTAACAGGAATTCACACATTCTGTGCTTTGTGAGCCATCCCACAGACTGGTGTATATGCATCTTCTTACTTGTCATTCTTCCACATCACTCATTTCACAACAGCTTCCCAATTACATGTGCAGAGCAAAATACACTTGTATTATATACTAAATATATACTATTATATTTATAAATTTTAATATTTATAAATAATAATATTTATAAAATTATTATTTATTTATAAAAAATAATGGCTTGTGTTTATTATCATTATTAATTTATTAATTATTCTTTTATTATTATTACTTATTATTGTGTAGCAACATCAGGATTCCAGGTAACACCAAGACCTTCCTTCTACCAGCTGGAAGAGACACTGAAATCAATCTTCAAATGATAACAACTAGTCCCAGACTTTATCTGAGAGTTTGATTTCTGAACCTTCAACTTTGAGGCTTTCACAGTGACTCACAGGCATGCAAATACATTTGTCCCAAAGCACACTTGAATCAGCTGTAAAAATTGTTTGAGAGCTAAGACTCACTATTTCTATTTATTCATTCACCAAGTAAAAGGATCTTGATGCACAAGTAAATTCTTTTAAAGTTACAATATTGCTTAAGACCAACAGTCAGATTCCAGACTCTTACGCATTTGTTTTATATTTTCACAAACTAGAAGCAGGAGTGACCAGGTGTTACACTCTGTGTAACAAAGTGCTAGTACTCACTTTGACAGGCAGGATACTATCTGTTGACACACTGAAAAATGCTCACAAAATCCATGACTTAAACACAATCAGGTATGGAAGTGGTTATAGCACAGAGGAGGTGTGAAAGCAGAGGCAGTTATAAGCACCAAATTAGCAAGTTTTTATTATTAGCAGGTGTTTCCAGGCATCGCTTAGGCTATCTGAAGAACCAGTATGAACACAAAAAAATTTTTCATGAACAGTTGACCATAACACAAAGAAAAACAAAGAAGTGTATCAGTAGTTGCACGTCAGAAAATGTGAAGCCGACCAAGAAGAAAAAGCCGTATCTTTCTCCACACAATTCAGTAATTTTTAGCAGACAATATAGGCTGCTGCTGCTTTGTTGTTTAACACAAATAACAGGGAATGCTCACAGGGCACTGCCATCTGTCAGCAGCTGTTACTGAAAAACAAGCACAAGGGGCAAGTGAGCAGTTTGCAGCACCCTGCCTCCAGATGCAAACAAAATGCAGAAGAAATAGGAATAAAGTGTAGGGGGAAATTATGTCTTATCAAATCTCTAAACCCAAATTCTATGCTCAAATGTACATAAACCTTCAGCATTTCTGGAGAAGCCAAGTACCAGTCACAGCTTGATCACTTAATTCCTTTCACAAGCAGCAGTGCTGAAGGTCCCGTACACTTGCAGGTACTATAGAAGTAAGACATTTCTGCCTATGCATGATTATTCTTCATATATGGTCAACTTCTTTACCAGGTAACAGTTTATTCAGAGAGAAAAAATACTTGAGGCCTCCCAAAACATGAGAGCAGGATCAGCCTGGTTCATCTGAAGCTACCACTGTTAACCAGCTTGAGCCACCTGAACTGCTCACCTCCATTACAGATCACTTACCTTAATTTCAAGTAGCAAGAATTATTATTTTGTCCAGAATGGAACTGAATGGCTCAGTTACACAACAGCTCTTTACCACTACTGTGGTAGCCTGCAGCAATCAGTAACCAGCAGCATCCTGGGTCATTGGATATACTGCACATCCCATCAGCTTCCTAGATGCTGTCAAACACTGAATCCATGCTTAGAAGCCACAAGCCAGCCAGGGATGCAAGCTCTGAACCATTATCCTGCATATTAACCAGCACCCAGGGGCTTTCAGGCCAGCTAAATTATGTCAGTTGAGCTAAAAAGATGAAATTACACTCACCCCTTCTGGTGAGAGTCTCTTGGCATGATTTAGTCTGAAGAGCCTGTGAAGGGATGAGAACAACTTTGCCTCCTGGCACTATGGAGACAAGAACCCCTACATCTCCTATGGAATTAATGTGTGTCCTACGTGAACGTGTCCATTCATGCCTGATTCATGTCCCATTCTTGTTAAGGTACACAGGTAAAGCATGGCTTCTTAACAACAAATGACTGAAAGGTCAACAAGCATCTTGCTAGAATTTAAAAACCCATAAATGAATCACACCACACACTAAAGATGGTGGCAAAACTTTGGAATTTCAACTTGCTAAATGAAAATTTCAAACTCAAAGCAATGACAACAAATCAGCCTTAGGCCTTCCCAAGTCCCACTGCTGCAAACACACCACCATGCTGGAGAATCATCTGCTTCTCTTTAGCAACCATCTGTGCTTGCCTTCACTTAAAGAAGAATTAGCAAACAGAGGAACCAGCTCATGTGAAGCACAGCATGTAACATACAACAATAGATTCACTTTTAGTTTTGCTCAGAGACAAAGCAAGTAAGATCAGGTTTGTTTAACTATAAAACCTTTAAATACGGATGTCCACAAGAAGTCAGTGCTTCAATTAGCATAAACTCGAACTGTTTGCCTTGCCTCTTGACCTGTGCAAAGGGTCCCCCCTACACACTCCCTTGTCTTTACAACCTGCAGACTGAATTGATGAAGTATTTGCTGAAAAGCAGAACTGAGAGGATGGGTTCCAGTCCCTCTTTTTTATTGTCATTTTGTGTTTAGTTTTTAAATATTTGAAACAAGGTCATTCTAATTCATCTGGAAAACCTCTCCCACTGACACAAAGAACCACTGCCTAGAATGGGGGGGGGTTGTTGAGGTGATCGAGGTTAGTCATCTAGATTACATTTAAACCAGGCTTACTTAGCTTCCTTTTCCAAATATTACAAGGAAAGAAGGTAAAAAAACCTAACTGAGATGAAGAAAATTAATTCAAACATCCTGAGTTACAAGAAATATTTAGGTTGTCTGCATAGGGAAGAGGAACACAGAACGATGTCTGCAAAATAAAGCTTACCATTACAAGTTTCAGAAGAGTCCTAATATTAGTATTTTGAAGAATGGCACGAAGATTAAATTGCACAAAATACAGCTCACCTACTAATTTGTCGCAAACTGCTCTTACATAACAATTAGAAAACATAAATAATTAGAATATATCCACATTTAAATATCAAGCTTTAAATTCTTAATATTAAAATCAAAGATAATTTGCATTCTAATGCCTCGCTGAAAATGCCCATATGCAACTTGACAGTCACATTGATGACAGACCAATAAAACTGAAGTGAAGCATTATCACCCATTCTAGCATAACACCAAATCAGCAGAGGATGTGCATTAAATGATACAGGCTGCCATTTATAGAAGTGCCTTTGTTATGGCTTGCAGCCTTTTCATGCTGACATCAGGTTGTGTTGTTAGCTGAGGTCACATTCTCTTCTGCCTTTAGCCCTGTTACCACTCTTGATAAACTGAAGAGCTGAATAACAGAACACAATCTCAAATGACACTGGCAAATCTTGCCTTCAGCTTACTGACATACACAGCTAGAAAGTACTGAGTAAAAAAGACACTGAATCTATTTGAAGATCTTCCATAACTAATGCATCCTATAGGAGAAAAAATAAAATAATGGCATAATTTAGGTTAAAAGGGACCTCTGAAGGTCAAGTGACCCAATCTCCTTCCAAAAGCAGGGCTGACAAAGTTGTATTGCTCAAGGCCACATCCACACTAATTTTTAAAACCTCCACCGATTAAGATCCTCTGGGCAACCTCTTCCAGTGTTTCACTCACTATCTTCCAAGTGAACAAAAATATCAACTCATGGGAAAAACCCTCAAGCATAGGGCTGTCCTCTCAGTACCTCAAGTAAAACCAACTAAAAACCTCTTGATGAAAAAAATCTTGCTTCTAAATTCAGAGGTTTTCCGGAATTAGTGGTCTATGCATTATAGGTACAGGAAAGTCAAGATTCCAGCCCAAAATTTATAAAATGAGCTGCTCGTCACAGCTTTTTATTTGCATTTGTCCTGTGTGGAGTTTCACAACCCCTGCCACGCCATAAGGGAGCAGAGATCATCTGCTTTCAAATACTGGTCAGACCAATGCTGGCCAAGGGTGCAGAGCACCATCAAACACAGTCCAGGTACATTCTCACCTTTAACTGGAGCTATTTACCATTTTTAGGGCATGTAAAACATGGTGTTTCAGATGGCTGAGATTCAGCTTTCCTGGGAAGAAGCTGTGGAAATGTAACATGCTCGCACTGGAGGTCCTGAAAGGAACATTCTGCTGCAGCTGGTAGAGCACCTGGCTTGGTTCATACAAAGGACAAAGGACCTGGCACAGCCACCTCTGTCACAAAGCTCCCAGGGCCCCAGTATTCTGCCACATCTCCCACACTTTCACAGGCAGCATGAACAGAGCTCCTTATAATTGCTGCTACAAACAAGAAATAGGACAGAAATAGGGACAAGACGGCTTTAGAACCCATGATAATAAATAGGCTGCAGACAGTGCCATCAAGGGAAGCAGCAAGCATGGAGCACAGAGCATACAAAGACCCAATACAGAATCTTTGGAGAAATCCCACTGCAGTGAGACAAAATCCAGTGCACACATCAAAAAGAAAAGAAAGAAAGAAAAAAAAAAGACATCTAAGGAAAGCACTAGAGACAAGTATGGAGCTTCTAAAAGGGGAGTGAGCAGAGAATAAGTTTCAGTGTGCTGGTGCATAAATATTTTGCCTGTGGAAGCTTGGGATCGGATCTTATTTAAGTCTCCAGTGAAAAGAAGCGTGACTGTCCCTCCACATCACAGAAGCTCCATGTGATTAGAGCCCTCTGCAGATTCAGCTCCTGCCCTGCACAGGGCTCAAACAGCAGGAGCATAAATTGGAATTGAAGTGCAGTGGCAGAGCTGCAGCAGGAAGAAGTGTGCCCAGCCCTGCCTCTCCAGGGCTGCCTCCAGGATTGCCCCTGATCCCAGCAGGAGCTGGGGGGAGTTCTGGGGAAGAATCATAAATGATGAAGAACAGAGTTAGACCCATTCTTCATAAAGCAGCCCTAATTAGAAATGTCAGGTCTCATTATGAGCCAGCGCTCCACTGGACAGGAGTCCCATTACTCAGGAGAGACGTATGTGAAAAACATGCATTTCTTAAAGACGTACACACCTTTCCTCTACCCTCACCACAGCCAAAGGGAACAGTCTCACTACATGGGGGTGAAGGCAGCACCAATGCTGCCAACTGCATCAACACTAGCAGAAGCAGTGCCAACACTGTTTCATACCTAAAGCTTCTATCTCCCCCTTCCTTCTGGAAGGCTTTGGAGCAGTCATGCCTAAAATACTCATGACAAGGCTTTTTACAACATAGCCTACCAGCAATTTACCAAGGGGCCTGTTTATTTCCCATTGAAATCATTAGAAAGAGTCCATTAGTATCAAAGGGAGTAGATCTGCAGTAAAAAAAATAGTCTAAATTTCTCTCTTCTTCCTCTGCAATCAAGCATTCATCTCCAATGAAGCCCAGATATGTCTCATATTCCTTAGACATTAGCATCTGCATCTCATACCAGAAACATCCATGTAAAGAATCTAAAGGATTTTGTGGTGTGTTGACAAGCTCTGAGGAAATGCAGGTTAGGCATGTGACAGGAAAGGGAACAGCTCGGGAAATGTGGTTGCTATAGGTTTTGCTTGACAAAAGCAGTTCAGATGACAACAGTGAATGTAGGTATTTCTCTCTTCCTCTTTAGTGTATTGTTTGTGATAAAATTCACCTGGCCCGACTCTGAAGGCCAACTGCAAAGCAGCAGCCAGGATTATTCAGGGCTGTCTGCAGCTTTGGGGCTTCAGGGGCATAAACAAAAAAAGAGATTCAAACTGCTTTGCACAATGCAACAAAAGGATTCTTTTGACAGAGTAGCAGGGCAGAATTAAATCCTTCAGCAGGCAGAAGAAACCCAGTCATTATGCAGTATTTGCTGTCTTAATACTACAAAAATAGCATGCATTTACTTATTATAGCTCTGTTTTGTTCTATTTCACATCACTATATCTGAGCTACAAACAAAATACTTCAGCCAAACATAACAGAGGAGGAAGGCAGTGTAATGCCAGACCAGGGCCAAGAACAGACAATGCCTTCCCTGTACTTCCCTCTGGAGTAACAAACCAACACTTGTCCACTGCTGCATTTTGAAAAAGCTCCTCTTCATGTCCCCAACTCACATGGCTGTAACAGCAGGTTTTGTTCTATCACTGCATGTTAAAACTGGGTATACCATCTGTATTAGTAAGTCTTCCTCAGAAATGGGCTCAGCACTCTAATCTCATCCAGCCTAAGGCCAATGATCTGAAATGAAAACTAACTAGGTACAAGACCTTCAAGCCTCCAAGCATTTGGTCTCAGGTTCTTTAGAAATCAACCAAGTGCTCTTCAGTCTAGACACTTTAATAAAACCTCACAGTTATGGAAGCTGCAGCTACTGTGGTTAGTTACAATACACAAGGATAGGGATAGGTTATTTTTTGCTGATAGGAGAAACGCGTTTCATGTACTTCTGTTGCCCATAAAAGCCTATCCTGTATTTTACCAATTACCACAGAGTGACTGCTGTCCTCAGAGGCTGCTAATTACAGCAGCTAAACTCAGTCCACTTGTTACACACTCAACCTGAAAATAAATCTCATCAAATAAATGAGAGCAGCAGCACAGAATTTATCAAAGTGCTCCACAAGAGGTGCAAGAAATTTAATCTCTTTCCCAAGCAGCCTTTGGCTACCAGTGAGATTGCTGATTAAGGACAGCAACTGAATTCTAACTGGGACAGTGATTCTATATAAAAACAGCCCAGAGCATTATTTTAAAAGTTGTTATTAGACTACTCTCCAGCACCCAGCCAGCATATAGAAAGGGGAAAGACAGACACCTACTCCCCCACCACTTTTGTGGAAACAGAACTATTTTTGAGCCTCAGGCAAGGACTTCTAAATCAAGACCAATTCTGTAATTATTGTCATAGGAGCAGAAAGTTTGTAATACCTTCACTTGTGCTCACTGAAGTACTCTAGTCTGTCGCCCCAACAAGTATTGAAGTCAGTGTGTGTGAAATACAAACACAACCCAAATAAACTTCACAAATCTGCACAGTGTACAACTATGGGATACTTCTTACTCCCACCAGACTGCCCTTTAGTGTGGCAGTCTTCCTCTACAATATCTGAATAGCTAATACTCCCATCTCTCAGAGAATTGCTGAGAATTAAAAGAGTGACTTAAAATCACTGCTGTGCTCACAGTGATCAATATGTGTGTGCACGAGCATATGTATGAACCATCCTACTGATAAACCTGCCCCAGAAGATTCTGTGGAATAAATGACAAAGCTAAGTGATCAAAACCATAAGATTTAGTTAGTCCTTTCATGCAAAAATGTCACTGGAGTTAATATCGCTTGATCTTTGACCGCAAGCACTTTCTGACAGAACATCCACAAAGGAGAGCCAGCTGGAAAAAACAGCACAGAAGATACCAGGAAACTGGTGCAGAGATTTTAAAGACAATGACCACTGTAAATTTAAGGCTTTGTTTTAGAGGTGAAACCAAAACATGTGAAAGAATTTGAAAGAAAATACCACAGCAGAGAAAACAGCAAACTACTAAGCATTCCTGAACTGTGACCACCTCCAAAGCTGTACAAGATGTTACTGCAGTTTCCATGGGAGGGAAGGCTGTAGGATTTTTTAATTCTAATTCTTTATGAACACTGGACTATAAATTCATCCTTGCCATATGTTCTAAATTGCATGTATTCTCTGAGGCAACCACTGAGGTTGCTCAGATACACAAGGTCTTTTACCAGTGGGGAAGAAGAGAACAGGCCCTGCATGAAGAAATTCATCTCCAGATGTGCAGGACATTTATGCATTTAACTTCCACCAGTAATAATGGAATGGTGCACGTTACTCTTTTACTCATGAAGCCCACACTAAAGAGCAGCATCTCATCCTTTAACTGCCCACTCCTTCAGCCTGTATTTTATGCATGTCTGTTAGTGATGTTGGCAGTAAAGTGGTTCTTCTTAATTACACCAAAGCTTTGCCAAAAGAGCATTTGTGTGTTCATGTAAAACCATCAGGCTTAGGGGAAGTGATGAAACAACCAGAGTAACTCTGGTCTTCTTTGCAAGGAAAGCCCGGATCAAGGCACTTTGGATTCACAATACACTAACAACTTACTTTTCTTCTGACATTTGCTACAACAAAGTTCAGACAACCAACAGTGACCTGGAGGTCAGACATTTCCCAACTGATAAGATCAGCCGGACCACTGCCCCAGGCTCTTCATTCCACCAGCTGATCTTTTAAAGCTGAGAAGTTCCCAGCATGATGAAATCATCACGCTTCATTGACAACAAATACATGCTTGTTTTCTGTAATAAGCAATGAAGAACATTAATTATTCAACACAATTTCGACTTCGGAAAAATCATGGATTATGCTCAACTCCTCTTAACACCTAGACAGGAGGAGCCAGAGTGCAAAGATCTCTCAGATGTAGGTGGTGACACTATCCACTGAGAGGTGATGCAGTTCATGAGGAGGAGAATCAGCCCAGACACGTTTCTGTATTAATTTCGTTTCATTGGGAGGCATTTACTCATGGTGGACAAGGAACACCACACAATTCTGTAATTGCATGCATCCACTGCTTCCTCTAAAAATACATGCAGTATTGCCTTGGAAAACAATGTCCCAAAAGGATAGAATAAAGATTTGTCCATAGAAATAGCACATAGTGTAGCATGCAGTATTCATTCCACAGCATTCAATTTGCCCAGGAGATTTCCACATTCTGTTACAAAAAAGCTGCCAATTAACTCACACCCTGAGACAATAAATACAAATAAAAACCCAAAGCCTATAAAATTCAGATACTGAACGACTCAAGACTTCCTAAAATTAGTCTACTACATCCACAGTACAGTAAGGATTTCAAAAAGACAACAGGTACACTGAATCGAGAGAAAGAGGGGAAGAAAGAAAATGCAGCTTTTGCAAAGATGGCTAACAGAAATCATCTCTGAAAGCTCAGATGAAAAGCAGAGGCTTCTTACGTACCAAAATAAATAAAATACATGCTTCCCTCCTGTAAATTAATTCTTCACAGGTGAATACATATAGAGCTCCTCTGCCTTTTCACTTTACCTAGTCCCAATCCAGCCTCACCGACTACCACAGATATCCTGTTACAGAAATGCAGTTAAAACACAAAAATACAGGTTAAAAAAAAAAAAAGAGTGAGGTCTCTCTCTGGAACATTCTTGGAACTGTGATTCAGTGCTAATTCAAAAGTACTCACATCCAGTTTAAATAATCTTCCCAACTGATGCTGCAAAAGGAAACAATTAGGAAATGGAAGTCTCAATGATCACTCCAAAACAACACAGAGCAGCTGGGCTTCTGAAAATTCATGACCTTCACCTCTCTCAACCTGTTCTAGTCCCTTATATATGCACATATCCTCTTTTTTCACCCCATCAAACAGACCATTTATCATATTTTATAGAATCTTAAACTGAGGCTACAGATGCTTGCAGACTATTTTTTTTAAGTTCCACTTTAACTGCACGATGCTTCAGTCTCTTCACACCGTTAAAAAGAACCAGCAGTCAAATACTCAGACATGAACAAATAAACACATCCAACCGTGTGGCACATTGATTAGCACCTACCTTTGCCTGTAGTCATCGCTCTCTGCAGTGCTGGCTTGCTGCTGGAAGGGCACTGTGCTCGGGAGCAGCCCCACACGTCTCTCAGTACATGTTTCTCAGCAACTTAATCACCAGCAAACTCGCCAGCCTCCTACACCACTTTGCTGTGTGACCTAGCAGGCGATTGCCACGTCTCCTCCAAAATAAAAGCCTGTTCAGCAGGCAGCTGAGCTCCATGTGCCCCCGTGCCTGCCTGCTCACACCCCTCCCCTTCCACATTTGAGAATTTCAGAGTAGGTATTTATTTTGTAAATAAAACGCTTATTTTACAAAGCTGTTAAAAGGGAGTAGAGTGCCTCTTGTCCATTTATACTTTCCACGAGGATGTACTACCAGTTAATGGTGTTCATTCAAATACCACTCAGACATTACTGCTCTCTCAGCTCCCACACAGGTGGAGGTATTTATTTGCTTTTTTCATGCCCTAAAAATGCTGAGTCAATGAAATCAATCTTTTATTTCACTTTATATTTCAACTTGAACTGTATTAATAGAGAGCAAGCCATAATGGAAATTTAATTACACAAGGAGGTATGAAGGCAAAAAAGCACAGTGCAGCATTTACTGGTTCAAAACATCTGTTATCCTGGACACTTGTTCCTCCTTCCCGTCTGCAATTCCACTGCTTGGATGTGTGTTGACAAACAAACAATATTCCACCCTCAGATACATGGCATCACTTGGCAAACGTGGGTGATTTTCCTTCATATAATAAATATCAAAATAGCTTCCAATGACTCAGCTTTATTACCAGCAAAGCTCAGGAATCTAAAATAGCTCCAGTTTTCATCTATTTAACTCCAAGTTCTCCACTTCACAAACAGAATCCATTTAGTAAATAGCGTATTTGTCTTATACATCCTCCCAAATATAGAAGTAGTTCTACTGAAAAGTAGCATTGCTCCCTCTTCATAGGTTTTCAGTAACTGAAATTATGCATCTTTTATTTTAGCACTGTTTTAATTAACTTGCTTACTCTTAAAACACTCACTCATGCAGTCAGCTACCAAAATTGCATCCTCCCCTCACCTTACTCCATGCAAGTATCCACGGGGGAGAGATCTCAGCTCCAGAATTCTGGCTTTAAGATCTCCTGCTTTGATTTCCTTCTAGCCCAAGAGCACTACCACCTCCACTGTCCCTAAATCTTGCCGTTTGAGTCAAAATTCACCAAAAAGGTTTAATGCCCTCCTTGTCCACAGGAACACCACTGCAATATCCCTTCATGCAAAAATATAAATGCATCTCCCAAAAAACTGCATGACTTCCATAAAAAAATAAATGTTTAAATCAAAGAGTATACTATTAGGATATCACAATGATCAAAAGCATAAAAAACACACCTAAACATTTTGACTGCAAATAGCTTTGGTTTGGGTAATTGATTCTTGTATTTTTCAGTAATTAATTTATTTTATTCTTAACCTGTACTGAAATTTGATTATAAACTCTTCTGGAGTCCAAGAGTGATTCAAAGTAAACTCAAATCCATGGAAAATATGTACAGTTTATGTTAAGGTCCTTCCAGATAATACCAAGAAAACCCATACAGCATGAATTTCTTGGAGCCTCTGTCCAATAGCCTCTCTCTGTATCACATCCAACTAAAGATCATCACACAATGCCACTCAAAGACAGCAGCTGACTAGCTGGCAATTACTGGCTCTTTCATGCTGAAAATGTATTTGTCCCAGGGGAATAAGGCATCTGCATAATTAGCAAAAGCAGTTACACAGAAAATAATTAGCTTGCTGAAAGCCCAAAGGGGGAAAAACTATAATTTTTGCTTCAAGAGGCTGACTAATTATATGCCAAGAAACAAAACAGAGATGCACTGAGAATCATCGAGAAATCCAGCATGGATTTTAACTTCATATTCTAGCTATAAGGGCTGCTGGTAGCCTAGCAACAAGCAGCATACTTGGGCATGCCAAATCCTCCTCTGACTTAATGAAACACCTCAGATTACTATGCAAACCTCCTCCACCCCACTATGATTCTTGTGTTACTAAATGATAAAAACAAACCCTAGCCAAAAAAACAATCAAACGATTCAAGATAAACTCAATTAAGCACTAATGGACTACAGTATAGAATGATAAGCAAAAACAAAACATTAATTATTTTCAGAGACTTGAAATTCACAGTCTGACTAGAGTTGATTCATTTGATTTCTTCTGCGGGTTAAGAAAATGTCCGATTATCTTAAGCAACTTTTCTAGTCGTCTGCATAAGATTTCTGTTCATTTGTGTCTTGGGAACTACTAGATGTGAAATCTTTAACAAGTTAGAGCAACTCACTAATCTCCAAAGTACTCCTGATATACAAACAGCGCTGCTGCAATTCCTTCATTTTACCTGAATCCTCAGTGAGCTGGTAGAGGAAACTGTTATCCCAAACAGTAGTCTCAGAGCCAAGAGACCAGTTTTTACTGTGTTCCACCATTCCAGAAGCCACAGCTGCTGTCCCAACTGCCCAGTACCACTGTATTCTGTGATAAGAGGTTTTGACAACCACTTTGAAGTCTCGTTGTGATTAGCACAACTCTGGTGCTCAGTTGTGAGTGACCTTTCAGCCAAAAGCCTGCTCTTGGTTACCCACAAGAGAAGCACATTCACACACCGATCAACCACTCTGCCAGACTCAAAGGGTTATCAAGACTGAGCTATTCCCACTACTTCCTGAGAAAGACAAATCTTTTGCATGTGCATTATCTATCACCATCCTCCCTGGTGACTGACAACTGCTGAAAGTGTCACCTTTGTTCAGAAAGTGTCAGGAACACAAGAAACCTGACAAAGTTAGCTTGTCTTTCACAGGCCACAATAAACTTGTGACTGTGGGTGAAGATAAGTCTCCTTTTGCTGGCTTACACAACCTCAAAGAGATAAAGTGAAAGTTGCACAGAGCTGTTGACACACGAGATAGGACGAGCATGTAACGCTGTATTTGTGTGAGCTTGGAGGGTAGGGAAGAAGCAACAAACAAGCCTATGGCACTAAGGGAAACTGAACCCTCCCCTCAAACACACACAAAAGATGTTAATAAGTAATGTTATCATTACTGACTTCACAAATGAGAACTACTTTAATTCTGCAACTATAGAGGTTTTCATTTCTAGGGAAGATGAAAAGGTTCTTGCAGCACAGGAGATCCAAGGCTGTGCTCTCTCTGACCCTTAACACTCCTCCACTCTCCCTTTTCCCCCAGGCTACTTTTTTGTCTCAATGTTCATACATGAGATTCTGCTGAGGAGAAATCCTACCACACACACAAGACTCCAGGGATTGCATCCTGCCACAGCACAAGCAAGAACAGTGAGACATCAGAAAAATCAGGTTAAACAGAAAGAATACAGGAGTACTTGTGTTGGGAAGTACTGAAAGACTGTCCATGGAGTCAAGGACAGAAGACAGGGATCACATAAGGTCCCAGGACTTCGATGCACAAAAAGGGTAAATCTTGCACTGAAACAGTGACAAAGGGGTATAAAAGAAAAAAAATCATTTCAATGAAGCCTAAAAGCAGAAGATCCGATACACACCAATGCTTTAGATGTAGCAATACATCTCAGATCACAAGTCTGACTCCTAGAAACACTGAAGAACAGCAATCTACATAATACAATGATGCATCAAATTGCTTTTGCTTTTTTTGAAAGCCCATTCTACTCCACTGCTAGCAAGAGAAAAATCCCACCTTAGCCTAGCCAAGTGGAAAGCAAGGAAGTTGAATCAGCAGTAAATGTATTTCAGTTTGAGTAAGGGTTTCAGAGAAATCACCTGGAGGTTGGTACCTAAACAAGTTTGCTAAAGGATTAAATATTTACTTCCCCTCCCACTTGTTAAAAAAGAACAAGGACATTTGTTTCTGAGCTGCACTTTTTTAGCCCTGTAAGCCTCATCCACCTGTACAGACAAAATACTCCTGCATTATGCAAAAGTGTAATTTTAACCCATTCCATCACAGAGGAACCTGTACTAGACCTTCATAATTCTCAAACATACAAGATAGTACATCACATTTCTATAACTTCAGGATTTTCAAATCAGTTAATTTTATTGTTTCTGCAGGGATGAAGTTTCCTGTGTTGTAAAATGGTTATGGCAAGAAGAATAGCGCCCAGAAGTGAAAAGGTATTTTTTCCTATTTAAAAGAGAAAACACCTCTCTGCTCTCTTGACTTCCCAGAGCCTGGTGGGAATGAGTGGGACATCATCTCCCTTGCTCCTGGCCTTGCAGAGGGTGTCAGCTTGATAGGAACCCACAGTGCTGAACTCGGGTTCTGTATCTGCTCTACTCAACTGTCAGCAGAAAGATGCATTTCCTCGCCAAGAATTCTCACAAAAAAATCTGTTGTTAAACAAGGTGTAATACCTATTAAAATTACTTCCTAGCTCATAAGCTTATCTGTAAACACAGTAGCAAACACTTGTTATTACAGTAAGCAAAATACTAGTCTCGGACAAGGCAGACAGAATTAAGGCTCTGATAAGGGTCTTTGGCTATTAGTCCTAAACAGGCAAAATATGCAAACTTAGTGTTCTGGTTTGAGACAGATTTGAGAGGAACTCCAGGACACTTAGAAACTGCAAAATACAAACATAAGCTTTAAACAGAACACTGCTGCATTATTGTGTACACTCTCTGTGCCTCTTAGGGCATTAAACTGAAAAGGCAATTCTTCTCTGAAATTACTATTTAATTTTCCTTATGAACCATGCACATGGACTTGAGAACAGGAGATGTATTTCCCTAATGTAACTCAATAGGAAAAGAAGATAGCTATAGAACCACCTTCTCTTTTTGAAACTTCCTTGTCCTTCTGATACTACAAGAAGACAGCAAACTGAACATCCATTTTATTTGTTGCAAAAGCACTGTGTATATTTCTGAACAATCACCATACTTGCTTCTCCTAACAGAATACTTGTTGTATATCCATTTGAATGCCTCACCAATTGAAAATTGCTAAAAGCACCAAAAAGAGAATACAAGTACTTGTACTCACCAACTGAAGTCTGGACCATGTTTCCAGATTTTTGGACCTCATCGAATTTCGTAAAAATTACATTCAACCTGTTTGAGAGAAATACATCATGAATGACTTAATTTAAATTTTAGGAGTATTAGAATCATAAAACCACTAAGGTTGGAAAAGACCTCTGAGACCATCGAGTTCAACCTTTAACCCAGCACCACCGTGTTTACTACTAAACCATGTCCTCACATGCCACATCCACATGGCTTTTGAACACTTCCAGGGATGTGATTCCACCTCTTCCCTGGGCAGCCAAATTCTAATATCTTATGATGTAATAGAACAGATTTGGCTTCACTCAGGTCATTTGGAGCATTGTGAAAAACGTCAGCAGAAAATGTCAATGCAACGAAGTTATTTTAAAATTTAAAAACCCAACATCAACATACAACAGTTGAAAAGAAAACCTGAGATATAATTGAAAATGCTACATTACCAAAGATGTGATATGGCTAATTGTAGATGCACTTCCAGTTCACCACCACTTTATCTTAACTATTTGCAGAAATACCATAAAAAAAACAAAAAAAAAACCAAAAAACCCCAAAAACAATAAGCCAAAAAAAACCAAACCCCCCCCCCAAAAAAAAAACAACAAAACCAACCAAAAAAACCCCAAAACCAACTTGACAACATTAGTCTTTGTCCCTGACACCTTCCCATTTATGTCACAGGCCTAGCTGAGCAGAAGATCCTTATCACATCTCATCATTCCTTCCCAGTGAGTTTATTATTTTAAGGCACATTGTGGGAGCAGACGTTTCCACTGGAGAACAAGAGGCAACAGTGCTGCCTCCACCTGCATGTATCCCAACTCTAAAACCACCTCTTCCCTCGGAGCACTGACAAGCTGCATCTGCTGCTCAGGTCTAACCATGCTCTGCCCTGAGCACTGCAGATGCAGAGCAGTTTTCTAACACACCTGAAACGGCAGAAGCAGAAGGGCGTGGCTTTGGTTTTGACATAGGTTTGGTTGCTTTTTGTTTGAGGTGTTGGTGGGAGTTTTCTGGAGGGAGGGAGGCTCCTTTTTTCTAAATAAAATCTTAAAATTTATTATTTTGTTTGTGGGTTTTTGTTGTTTATGACAGCCTAAGTTGCATAAACACAAGCTACTCTGAAGTGTCTCCTCTCTACATATGCAGAACACACAGGAAAAATATTAAATCCCTTAATCTTAAATCCGTTAATTTAGCATTTGTAATAATTTTTGTAGTTTTCCAAAGATGCTGCAACATACTTTGGCAAAGGTACAGGATCTGCATTAAGTAAATCTGAGTGTTTACCATATCAAAATCTAAAAAATTAAATGATCCCAGGAAAAGGTTCAATCATTAGGTTCCTGAAGTCTTCTGAAGGAAGGAAGGGAATAAAAAGCAGCCCAAAAATAATGAAGACCTAACGAAGGGCATTCTCAACTTACCGAGACTGGGGTAATCCTTTTTTACTGAGGTCAGCCCTTACACGTTCACCAACATGTCTGTAAATTTCCACAAGGCTGTTTATTGCTGCATCTCGAACCTGGACGTGAGAGACGAGAGAAATCAATTATCTTTACAATTAAAATTAGTAAATTCCTAATACGTCCTACTTCAGAAAACTAAATTTGTTTATTTCTCAGCAACAACAGCTGCCACTATACACATTACCACACAGTTCATGAAGGAACTTCCAACCCTGCCTTTCACATGTTAACAGTATCAGTGGGTAACTGAATTGAGAAGCCAGGGAAGGCGTAAGATGAAAGGTTTCCTGCAGAAGGAGCTTGGCTGCCTTTGCCAAACTCCTCCCATTGTGTACAACAGGTACATTTACTGGATAAAAAAAGGGATAGACACGCAAACAGACCTTATATTACTGAGATATTATACAATAAACTGATTTTTAATGCTGTTTTAAAAACTTACGTTTCTACGTTGATAGCAAAACAGGGAGGAGTAATCAATTACCTGAGTCACCATGAATTTTGCATATTTTCCAAACTGATTTGCAAGAAATTGCTGAGCACATCCTTCCCTCCAGCCAACAGAAGAGACACAAATCTGATTAAAGTGTCACCTTTCTGTATTTAAACTCTACCTCCACAAGGCACAGCAGGCAAAGAAGGTAAACAAACGATCTGCTCTGCCTACAGAAACACCCAGAGAGAGCTGTGCACTTCAGCTTCTCAGAAGATGGCCCAGCACACCTAGGACTAGACATAGAATATCTTGAGGACACAAGCTAGAATTGCCTATAGGTGGGAGCTGAAGGGCAGGCACACATACCCTGCCTCCCAGTCAAAGAAAACCCAAACACTTGGCTCTCCCCATCCTCCTGCCCAGCAGGTCCCTGCCAGCCTCCAAACCCCTCCTGCACTCACACCAGCCTTTACTCAGTGCTCTTGCCTCTGTTTCCAGCCCATCAGCCCCATCTGCTATCAACACTGCTGGGCACAGCAGTCTGTGGGGACTCTTTGGTGCCTCCAGTTTCTGGGAACACAGACCCCAACCCAGCCTATGCAGGGCAAGGATGGCCCCTCTGGGACAGTTAAGCAGAGGCACAGCTGCAGGACTCTGTACATCCCAAAGAGCAAGGCAAGGAGCCCCCATCATCATACTTGGTATAGTCTACCACAGCAAGAACAAAGCTTTAGTAATTTTATTTTTGAGAAAATGATCAGAGTTTAAGTACTATTTCTGAAAAGAGCTCTAATGGAACGGCCTCCACATCCACAACAAAAGAAAAAAAAATGGATTCGGCCTGGAATTGTTTCTCGATGCTCTCTCCAAGAGAGGGCAGCAGTGGCCAAGCCCAGCAAGCCTCCAGCGCTCAGGAGGCACCAGCAGCACAGTAGCAGCTCCAAGGGAACCCAGGACCAGCCCCTGCCCCAGGGCAGGCACTGTTTCACCCAGAGCCACTGGCACAGCGATTTTTGTCTGACCAATTCAGGCACAGGCTTTCTGGGGATGAGGAACCAGACCCAGGAGAAAGGGAAAGAGATCAACTTTGTTTCCCCTTGCAGCTGGATTACAGGACAATGAGCTGTGCCCGGCACAGGAAGAAGCAGCACAGAGGGAAAATGTCTCAAGCCCTAAACCCAAGATTGCCTTGAAGGGTAACAGCTTGCTTAGTCCCAGCTTAGAACTACAGAGGACCCTAAACACTAAATTTCTTGGAGTAATAGGTTTGCCATCCTGTACTGGCATAAGCAGCAAGGGAAGGCTGCTTCACTCTCAGTCCTCCTCCTAGCAAGGGGAGGCCCTGACAGCCACAGTAATATGGCCAGCTCCCCGGAGCAAACATGAACCCATTGTCCAGCTGGACACCCACACCTCCTTCCAGCTGAACACCCTCTCCAGACCTCGATCACAGATGTGTCACCCATGCTGGCTTAACGACCAATAGTATTATTCAAAAACTGCTAGTACACATTACACAACGAGTTTGAACAGGACTTCTCCACCTCCCTATTCTCACTAACCCCACATACTTGCATCTAATTCCAAACAAGACAAAAAGCACTTAGGAGCAACAGATTTTATTCCATTTGTATTTTCATTTTCACAGATTAAAGGTCCTGGTACAGATTGCCTCCACCCCCTATTCAGAAACTGCCTGTACAACTTCTGGCAGTGCACATGGCCAGGCTGTCTGACTGGCCCCATTTGCCCTCTCTGCCCAGACTGGTTTCTCTCTGAAGGTGAGGGGTGCTGCACTGAGCCCAGAGGGATCCCTGCAGCATCCTCTGTATTCAGGCTCCAAGGCACAGGAGTTCCCTTCCCACGAAGGTTTCTCTCTTCTGTTCATCTCACCTGCAGATTCATGTTGTTCTGCTGAACCCTTGGAGTAACTAATATGCTGGTTTGGACATAATTCACATTATACCTCTCCAAAACCAGCCAAGGGTTCTGTGTGCACAGCATTGTTCAGAGCTCACCAGCAGCAGCACAATTAGCTCATTTAACAACAAGGCAACCAGCACAACCTTTAGATGTGACTCACAGCAAAAGCTCACCTGACTGTTTGGATCTCCAAGTAAGTTACATATATGTGGCACTATCTTACTCAGTGTTAAACTCTGAGCTCCAGATCTGGGAATAAAGAACAGAAAGCAGCATTATGAATCACAGAACAGGCTCATGTACACAGCACAGGTTTGCAGAAGTTCTGACTTACGCATTGAGTGTTGCAATAAGGCAGAGACAAATCCCTTCTCTTGTCCGAAAATTCTTGTGTTTGAATCCTCCTAGCATCCTGTCCCACACGTACTGCAGAAGACAGGAAAGAGAAAAAATTAGATGGGGTAAAAAACAGATTCTCTTCCAGCAGACATACACCACACCACCTCTGGAGCTCAAATATAAGCTTTACACCCAACCAAGCAGAACAGGACAAAAAGGAGCAAGATACTTTTATATCTGACTAATTCTTTGTTTTGTGCTGAGTTGTCAGTAAATCCCCACTACCTAAAACAATACTCATACTTACAGAAAACAAGTACCTTCCACAAACCTGGTACAGTAACTCTTGACATATACCCATCCCATCCTTGGGAAATCCATGAGACACACTTCCTTGTGTATCCTGTTAGGCAATAGCCTTTCCAAGTGAAGCCAATATCTTATAAAAAGGTGTAGGGAAATGAAGCCATTTCAGACAGAAAGATGGCACAGACAACCTTCTGACAGCAGAAGGGTTTCCTTTTTTTTACACAGCCAGTGACTCATGCTGTGGAGGGCTGTTGAACATACCTGAGGGTTAGCAGCTTGTTCCATGATTTTCAGCAGCAAGGTCTGATCCTGCTCCCTCACTGAGTCCTTAGAATCTCCCAGCCTATCAAGTAAACTTGGCAGCACTAAGGAAAGAAAACAGGAACATTCAAATCCCTCAGGAAAAAACTGTAACAGTGGCAGAGCCCCTCTACTCTCCCCCAAAGCCCAATGGAGGCACTGGCCTTGCCTCTTCAGCAGAGCCTGAAAACCAAGAGCCTCCCAAGTACTCTCCTTGAAAGAAAGACAGCTCTGAGTCCAGCAGCCAGTGCAGGTGCTGGCAGAGTGATGGTGACACTCACACAGAGAACCCTCACCTGTGCCAATCTGGGCCTTGAATCGATCTTGCAAGCGGGACACAAGTGCAGAGATGATGTCGATCCCTAGGAGAACCACCTGCAAGCACAGAACAGGCAATGAATTAAGAGTGCACTGCATCTATGATTGCTGCTCTGTACTAAATCCATATGTATAGATGTGCAAGGTATACAAATCATGTGCATAAGCCATTTAAGTATTTGCAGTAACTAGCATTTCTAATTAATTGTAATTATTACAATTATAATTAGAAAATGGTATACACTAAGAGTTAATTATTTACTGGGAGAAATTAAACCAAACACTTGTATGACATAACTGGAATTCAAACAAAGACACCTAGATTGACAGAAGCTTCATAACAGGCTGCAGGTAAGAAAACCTGCTCTATTAACTATGCTTACTTACTAGAACAAGGTACATTACATACTGAATGTACTGTGTAGCTTGCACGTAAAACACTTCTCAAAACCCTACAGATCACGATCGTGCTGGTACAAGACATTTCTCCCGAAGTTTTTGGATAAGCACCAAGATTAATCATACCTGGATATGTTAGGGACAGCCAGGCTGATGAGGTGGTGCCACCGGGGCTGTTCCAATGCAGCCCAGCTCCCTGTACATACACACAAGTGCACATATATACACATATATAGGCATATCGATAATCCCTCTACACAAACAACCAGAGCAGCCGTCATGGCTGCAAGCCTGCCAGAGCTCGAGGAGTGTTTGGACAAGGCTCTCAGGCACATATGGGGTTGTCGGGGTTGTCGTGTGCAAGAGCCAGGAACTGCAGTTGATGATCCTTGTGAGTCACTTCCAGCTCAGGATATTCCATGCTACTGTCATACACATATATTTGTATGTATACTCCCTGTACATTCACGCACGTGTGTATATACACAGGTATATGGCTGTACTCGCTGTACACGCACACAGCTGTCTCTATAATCGCCTGTCTGTGCCCGCTGTCCCTGCACATTCCGACCCGGCTGTGCAGGCCCAGGAGCATGGACATCCCCGCAGCCCCGCCTTACCGGAGCGCTGACGGGGCCGTGCCCCGCACTGCCGCGGCCGCTCGGCAGAGGGCGCGCTCCATCCCCGCTGCCGCCGCGCGGAGGCCCCGCCCTCTATGCAAAAAAGCGCCCGGCTGGCGCGGAGCACTCTGGGTAGCGCCGCCACCGCAGGACTCAAACCCGGGTCGGAGCCGCCCGGGCGCGCCGGGTCCCGCGCGGTGTGCGCCCCCGAGCCGGGCGTCGGGCGACGGGCGGGCCGGGGGCGCGCCGCCCCTCGCCGGGACCTGGGCGAGGTTCGCGCTCCCCTACGGCCGGCGCGCCCCAACCGCCGCCAACCGTCCTTATCTGGGGGTTGCGCGGCTGCTCAATGAGCGTATGGCGAGAGCAGCCCTGCTGACGCCTTAAACAACACAGCAGCGCCCGCTTCGTGCGCGGCGCAATTTTTGGAACCTCGCACCGCGGCGTGTGCGCGGCGCGTCCTCAACAACGCTCGCCCCGAGCCCAACCGGGCACCCCCGGTGCCGTGCGAGACCCGTGCGGTGCTGCGAGCCCCTGGCACCGCTCCCGCGTCTCACGCCACCGCCACCCGTCACCCCTCCCACTGTCCGCCCCCCTCCTCGTCCATCAGCGGCGCTGCTCCCACCAGAGCCCGTGCGGGGCACCCGCGGTGCCACTCCGCGCCGAACCCCCCGTGTTACTCCGCATCAGCTGTCAGGCCACAACCCTCAGCTTGTCACGTGCATTCACTCCAAATTCGGCTCCATAACACTCAGGAACTATGCGTGGTGTGGCAGGGGAAACAGCCTATTACTCAATGCCAAGTCTGTGAAAAAAAAACCTTCCTAAATACAAGCACCTGGATCCTAACTTCTCCCAACATACAACTTCACCTTCTCCAAAGAGTTCCTGCAGACTTCTCCCTTCACAGTAACAGACCCTTCAACACTGTCAAGTTTTAATTCAACATCAGTTATTCATACACCACCAAAGAAGAATTTTCCTCGTGTTTTTATTACGCTGTTTCCCTTTCACATTCATCTCGCACACTGGATTTCATCTGCCATTGACAAATGCCCAGCCAGCTGCCCCAAAGCCTATCGCTGCCGGTGTCTGCCAGCTCACTGGGAGCCTCCCCCGTGGGGTCATGCAGCACAGCCCCAGCAACAGGGTGGGCTCCAGATCCTCTTCAGTAGAGACATGCTTTTAGGGAAAGTCAACGGGACTCTGAGTACCATTCACAGCTGTCTGATCAGACTCCCATCACATCAGCATCCTGCACAGAGATAAGTGTGCTGCCTGCAATTACAGAGATGTGCCCCAGGGATACGTTCGATCCCGAGAGAGGAAGGAATCCATTTCTTCCTCAAACTGCCCGCAAGCCAGGAAGAGTGAGGGGAACTCATGGCTCAAACATGAAAGGAAACACATGCACAGTGCAAACATACCCTGCAGTTCACCCCCAGGATAAGGCCAGGAGGATGAGCTAAGCCTTGCACAACTTTTTGCTGTTGTCCTTATAAATTAGCAGAACCATTACAGTGGTGCTTGGACAGCTATTGAGAAAACAGCAACTGGGGTGAGCAAATGTTATTCCCGACTATGCTGGATTTATTTATCAACCCCAATGTGACACCTGCCTCAGAAGGTCAGAGGCAGAAAGTAGAAATCATGTATGGATTGACAGAGTCAACAGATCCGCTACAGACAGATAACAGACAACGGAGGGCATGGCTGGCAAATGAACAAAGAATTAATTGAATTCCAGCCCTGGCTGCATTGGACTGACTGCACTGAAGAGCCCACCCGTTCACTGCTGGAACAGCTACTGAAGCTCTGCCTGAATTAACACATACCAGGGTCCAGGAGGAACCTCGGGAGCAGCAGTGGCCCTGTCAGCAGCCACCCCACTGCTGAGATCCTGACACAGACCTCTCCCTAGGGAAGCCAGCTGGCAGGCACAGCTCCACACCAAGGCACAGGAAGGGCAGCTCTCCATCCGAAATTCCAGATAATGCTGCAATGCTGATAACTAGAGAACTATTACAGGCCTTTACATCAACACAGATCTTTTAGCCTCCCGTTTACACAGGCCCCCAAAAGAGTGATCTCAGAATCAGAGAGTGACAGCCCTCGGCCTGAGGGTCTGCCTCTGCTCATTTGACTCATGAGGTTCCCCAAGACAGTCAATAAAGCAAGTTGTGCCACCCAGTATTCAGCTCATTGGCATCTGCTGCTGCTTTGTCTTGTCTCAGAGTACTTTCTGTAGGCACCAAGGGCTGTCAGCAAACCCTTCTCCTGCCTCTCTCCAACTGCCAGGTCATCTCTCCCAATAAAGAAGTCTCTTGTTAGTTCCCAGGATGCAACACAGCCTTTCCCAATACAGACAATACTTTTTTTTTCCAGACATCAACAAAAACAAAGTATCTGTCCTTTAATATCAGGGTGATGTTGAAAAACTTGCAGGCAGCTCCTCATATCAGAGAGCAAACAGCCCACCATCATCTGCTCCAGCAGTACATGCTCCAGCATGGCAGACAAGTAAATCCATCCAGTTTAAAACAAGACACAGCTAAACACACTCCCATAAAAGGGTAAAGAAGCTGCACAATCCAGCAACAGCTGATTGAGCACGAACTGACCACAGTGAATCAACCTCAGGCTACCCTGATGGTCTGGACAAACTGGGGAAGGGTGGGGGGAAGAGAGACAAACCCTTCCCTCCACTCACCACACCATGCCACCCCAGGGATGTGGTGGTGGCTGCATGAACCTTCATCCCCTGTCTTTGCAGGGAAACAGCAGGGGGCTGAGCAGTACATCCCCACACAGTTGTTGCACTCTGCTGGCCTCCTGCTGAACCTTCCACACCTGGCAGCTTGGGACCTAAATGGGAATATTGGAGAGAGATTCTGCAGCAGCTGTGACACCAGCTTGCTTCATGCTCTTTCAACATGCTGATTGCCACCACTGGTGACACAGCTTACTATTTCACTTTGAAGTCTGTCTGAGAGGCTTTTTTGGAGAAGAAATGGGAAATGGAAGACAAGACTTCTAAATCTCAATATGAAAAGAAAAAATCATTGTAAGAGTGTTTTTTGGAACAGTTGTGATGGCTCACATCACTGCCGGACTGATCAGTCAGACAGGGAGCAGTTTTAATTCCTTGTGACATGAAACATCCACCACAACTCACTCAAGCTGAAGTTAGATGATACTGGCAAATTCAGTTTTGAACTCAGGAACTTTGGGTCAGCACAGAAGTAACCAAAGTCCTGTCAGAGAAAAGTAGATTCAGCTTCTGAAACGCTGACTGCTGTATCCCACCTGCACACTACTATAACCACATCCACCCTTGAATAGTCAATTTCCTTCTGCCATTCCAAGACTTAACATTTCATTTTCCAAGGCAGCATCACATTTGCAGTGGAAGCATGAGTCCATCTCCCCAGCATCCTCACAGATGCTAAGATTTTCGTAGAACACAATTCGCAAAAACAACACCAGCAAACAAAAAGGCAGCAACAGTAGCATAACTGGTTTTACTGGCATGACTACAAGCTATAGTGAAAGAGCTGAATGGGGAAAAACTTTAAATATATATTCTTGGGTTCTTTGTCTAGATTGATGAGATACCATCCATTCTGTCACAGACACCACCTTTAAAATCCTCAAATTCCGTGATGGAATTAGGTGAATGAAATGAAACCACAAGCACTTGTAAAATAAGCAAAAACCTAGTTATTGAAAGTTGTTCTTCATTTACAAGCCTGGTAACAGATGAGCAACTCAGTAAAAAATGCATAGTTCTACAGTGAAATGAATTCCAGGAGAACTAAGGTCATTGAAATGTTGGGAGATATTAAGAAAAGGTTGTCAGAAATTATCACTACAGAGATGTATTTTTATCACTACTGTTCGGACACAAGGGTACCCTTCCTGTGCAAAAGCAAAATATTCCAATAATGATCTTCTGGATGCAGTAAAAAAAAAGCCAACAAAAGCCCCTCAGTTGTCTCTTGATCTAAAAGCTAGAGATTTGGTAGAACTCATGGGAAATTCGAAGCAATTTAAAGTTTCACTACAAAAATTCCACAAAGACAGAGTGATGCTTAAAAGAACATTATCACCCTGAAATGCAGACATCTGCTTGCAGAAGAGCTGACAGGTATGCCTCAGGTAAAAGAGCTGGACCAAGTCAGCCCTCAGTCACACTGCTCCTTACCCTGCCTCCGCTCAGCAGAACTGAAGGGGGAAGTTCCAAAGAATAAGTAATTCACCCAGTTTTGCAAAATTCTGAACTGGTCCTTGAGTGGCTGTGTATAATGATGAGCAGACACTGGGCTCTCTCCAAAGGACATGGAGGGAAGCACAAGTTGCAGAGTCACTGCTGTAGAGTACAGGAGGCTTTTCTACGCTGAGCAAGGTCAAAGCTCCAGACAGCACAGCAGGTAAATCACCACTGACACAAACTACAGTCTGCTAAGCCTCCAGAGAAGCAGCACTCGTGGTAATACAACAGGAGACTTAGCAGCTGAAAGGCAGAGCTACAACTTACTTCACACTTTCACATCCCAGTTGCCCCCAACACTGCTGGAAAAACAGCAGGAGTACCATTGTTTCAGAAAGGTGGTCCTGCTTATGCAGCACCTTACAGCTATGGATACCTGCCTAGCAGCACTCAATGCTCAGTGTCTTCACATGAAACAACACCAACACAAAACACCTGCACTACCACCTGCTATTGCCTTTGGTTCCTCACACAAAGCAGTTAAATATCTTAGTCACAAACACTGCCACTATTCCGTACACTTCCACTGCCTCTAGCTGAGCATTTACACTTAACAGCCAGGTCCTCAGCCAGGAAGGAAAAATTAATATAACTGTGTGAGCACTGATGAGATCTTACCCTGGGATCAGGACGACAACTTCCTTGTAGCTTTGCTAACTAGATGCATCTCAGAGCTCAAGGCATAATGAAGCCTCATATAATGAGGGTTATTGCAGAAAAGCAAAAAGAATACGGCAAGGAAAATAAAAATAATATTGCATTGCCCTGTTCTGTTTTTTTGTAGGAAAACAGAAAGCCTTTATTATGGAAGCTAATCAATTTCCAGCACAACAATGTGCCTTATTAACAGAACAGGCTGCTTTACCTATTAACATTGTCTTCCCCTCCATTAGCAGCAAAAGGCTGCTACAGTGCAAGTGAGAGATCACACTGGGAATCTGCCTGCAGGCAGAACCATATTAGCTAGAGCACGCCAAAAAGCTCCTAGCACAGAAGCACTGACCCCAACTCCATCTCTAACACTACAGGAATAGAAAGGGTCAGCACATTTTAAAATTGGAACAAAAGCGTTTCTGAGGGTTTAGACAGCATCTGGAGAAAACCAAGGCAAGCAGACAACCTAGCAGACAATCACCGACAATCTTCTGCTCCCTTAGGGACAACAAAATCTAGTAACAACTGTGAGGACGTTCAAATATCCAGATACTCCCCTTGATCACTAGTTGCCAAGCTTCTGAACATCTGCACTTCCAGATTACACCATTCAACACCAGCTTTTATGTCGAACAGCAATACTGCAATGCAATGATGACAGGATGCATGGACAGCCTTCTGAGGAGGGCACCAAAGAGGTGCAGACACAGCAAAGTCCCACAAGCTGTTGGCAATGTGAGAAAAGCTGGGGATCAATCAGGGAGGCAGAGCAGCCACTGTGGTGAGGAATAGGCAGCAGCAGAACCGAGTAGGAAACTTACTAGATGATGACAGCTCTTGCTAGATCCTAGTTAATGAAGCTTTGTTCTTGCCTTGTTTGGGAAGAAAGGAACACATGCAATTAAAAATGCAACAGCATTTTCAGTAGCCAGTCTTTGTAACTCTCTGGAAACACCCTAAGACCTACAGCTTTCACAGCACCTCCCACCCTACACAGACAGACATGCCTGCTCAGCATGTACCACATAGTCCTACACCTTTGAAAAGTGTCTCCAGACACAATCAGCAACAGCTTAATGGTACAACAGTGAAGAACTCCATTCAGAAAAGAAGAAAGATTCAAGATGTCTTTGTCAGCCACAGAAAGACACAAGAGCCCAGGAGAGTGAAGAGATGGGTGCCAGGTAGAGAAAGGAGTGAGAGGTGGGAAGAAGGAATTCCACAGAGAAAGGCATCACTTCAGCCAGAATCCTACTCATACTCTTTCTGCCCATTTGGGAGAAAACCCAGAGGATTACCCTTAAAGGCATGGGTTAAAACACTTCCCAGTCTTTCCTGTACCAGTGAGGGATGCAGCTGAGCTACATCTAACCCAGCATCTACAGCAGCCACAAGATTGAGCACAGCCCATACAGCGTGATACTTCCCACAGCTTACTGTTCAGTAAGGTCAGTGCAGACTGAGAGCTACTGCCTAAGCTGTTGGCTACATCAGTTTCTTCTATGCCATTCCCTCTTATACCTTCTCCAAGCTATTCTTAACTGCTGGTTTTCAATTAATGTCAAACAACTTAAAGGGAAAACTTTCAGAGGCTTAGCATCAGTGCTACACTCCAGCTAAAACCAGGACCCCAGAAAAAAGAGTGCCACAAGAACACAGAAAGGTCTCAGTGCTGACCTGCTCACCTAAGTGTGCCTATCAGGTGGAACCAGACCTCACATCAGCAGATATGTACCAGTGCCCATTGCAAACTGGGCACTCTCTGCTTGAGCTGCTGTGTGACCCTGCAAGGGACAGGGACATTTGAGTGAAGTGACACCACTGGTCCAGGACTAACACTCTGTAGACCTTCTTACACAGCTTTTGGCTCAGCAGCTTCAACCACTCTGCAGCCCGTGCATGTCTCTTGCACCTTTGTCTTACATCCAGCTCTTAGCACAGTTCTTGATCAAGTCAGGCATAATTTTTATTATCTTCTAACTTTTGGCAATTAGATCTCTTCCAAGACTTTGATCTATCTGGTCTAGGAAACCAATGAAAAAATATTCTGCCCCTGTCCATTTAAAAGCTAATTCTAGCTTAGAGGATAATTCTTTCCACATGCTTCAGAACCAAACCCCACATGTCACGTAACACAAAGGAAATAGAAATTATTTTATGTTGATTTCCTCAACTCCTTTTGACCTGTACTTCTCTTTGTCTTTTTGGCTGTCATCACTGAGATCTGGAGCAACAGCTGATGCATCACTGTGAGCTCTCACAAGAGAATTAAACATCTGTTTTCCTCCCTCAGACTGAAAACAGACGCCTTTTTAGTTGTGTCCAACAGATACTCAACTATATGACAGCATAGTGAAGCACAGTGCATCCAAATCACGGCACACCCTTGGGCCACATGGGTGCCTGGCATGCGGTCAGGAACCCAAAAAGGCTTTGCAATCTCAGGCTATCCATACCTATCCACAAGTATCCAGGGTCTGGGACACCTGCACACATCAGGGGTAGTTTTCTTGCCTTGGCAATGTCTGCAGAACTGCTCTGGAGCAAACACCAAGTGCTGTGCAGTCCCACTGTGGCTCAGCTGTATATTAGTGGCTTTTCTAATAAGCTCTCATCCACCAACTCACCTGACATTCCAGATCTGAAAGAGGTGACAGTAGTCACCACGGGACAACTCTTCAACAAAACCTGTCTGGAGAGATTTTACTGGCTACTGTAGTTGTGTTGGAAACTCACAGCTTGAAAAACTCCTGCAAATGGAGAACCTGGGGAAGCCTAGCCACATCAGAACAAGGTGAACAGCCTGGTAATCACTGGTTCAAGATTCATCCTGGAACACATGGATGGGCTGACACCAGTAAGACAGCTCAAGCAGTGCCTGTTCCATGTATGTTCCTGTGGCTGAAGCAATCCAGTCTCCAGACCTGTTCAACTGCAAGCATTCCACAGACCAAAAAAAAAAAAAAAACAACCAAAAACCAAAGAAACAACCAACCAAACCCCCACCTCCCCCAACAAATCAAAAACAGGGGGAAAAAAACCCTCAGCTAAACCAAAACAAACCAACCAAAAAAAAAAAATCAACCACTAACAAGGCAACAGAAGGGAATTCTGCATCCCACACTGCTCGAGGGAGCCAGCATTTTGCTAAGGGAAAAGAACAAGCCATCTGAGCAGCTGACAGCACAAGTGGAAAACCAATTGGAAAATTATAGGGACAAACCACATACATTTTGGCTTCTATATCCAGCTCTAGAAACACATTTAAACAAGTCACACAAATAGCTCCTATCAACGTCCTAGTGCCACAGCTACACAAACAAGCGAATTCTTGTGGATTAATACAAGGAGGTATTAATTAAGTGTTCAACTAAATCCTTAGTTTTTGGATTAAATGTAAACAAAACTCTTTAGAACTGAAATAGATCAGAGGAACAGAAGCTGTAAGTGTAACAAAAGCAGCCACTCAGGGTTCAGCACAGGTACACGAAAAGCTGACACCCCGGGGGGAGCTCAGCCAGACCAAGCAGGTACCTCCTGGACAGGCTCTGCTCACCTTTCACAATGCTTTTACTACGTTTTTCTCCTTCACAACTTGTATCATTTTTTTTCAACGTAACAATGGCTAAGCTGAATCAAGTGTTTAAATAACCTTTTAAAAATGATTTTAGAATACTGATGCCTTGTTTTGTAATTCTGTTATTTTCTCAGAAGTTTGTTCTCACTGGACACTTGATCAGCCTTCTTGCTTTCTGCTGAACAGGATATACTATATAACCATGCAGGCAGTTAATAGAACAGCGTATCTTTATAAAATGCAGAAACTTAATTTACTGCAACTCAGTAAAAGGTACTGTGCCATGTTTCAGGGGAGAAAGGAGATTTTGTGCCCCAACACCACAAAACCTTGAAGCAACACTGAAAAGGAATTTTGAAGAAGAGTAAACACAACCTGCAGAATTTGAGTCACACTTCACCTCAGAGAAGAAAGGGAACAACGATTTTCTAGCTGTTTCCATAAAACATAAGGTTTTATGGAAGAGACATAGAAATAACTGCAATTGCCAAGGAACAGACTACTTGAGACTCAGCTGTCTCCTGTGGTCATCACACATACATTCAAAGTAGATTAACTTATTTTTGTCTCCAAGAGATTTTAAGGGGGGTTTAGTGGAAATTTCTAAAACACAAATTAGATGCCAGCTCTAACCGAAATATGCATCAACCCAGGGGGAACTGTACCTCTAAAAATGTGCCCTCCATACCTTTGAAAACTTCTCATTCTACACCATCTCAACTCTTTTTATTCATACAGGTTGAAAGTTATGTAAGGCTTCCTGCTCCTGTAACTTCAAAAGTGGTTTATTTCCTTTGAGACACCTATTCCAAACTGAAATGCCCCATTACTTTTATTTTTTGTTTTAAATAAAGCAACAACTTTCACACAGAGGGGAAAGCATGGTCACTCTTAGAACTCCAAAACCTGATGTCTGGTGAATTTTGAAACAAGACATACAGAATGCTGGAGGTGACAGTGTACCATTGTCAACCTGGCATGAAAAGGATGCCAGGCTGCTTCTTCCCATCGCAGTAAGCCTTACTGCATATTCCAAAACTGAGTTAAATGAAACAATGACTCTTTGCTTTTAGCAAAGAATGGGCCACCAATAAATTCAGGTGAGAAGTTGTTGCCAAAGGCCAATTAGTTCAACGTCATCTCCATCACAGTGCTCAAATTAGATCAGTCAGGCCACATTCCTAGAGTGTTTTGTTTTACTTTATTCTTAACATGCAGGTCTTCAGCTGTAACTGACTTCATCTGTTCATTAAAACCTGCGATACATTTCTATATTCCAGTTAGAAGCAGCCCTGTCAATCCAAAAACAGGTTTAACGAGCTTCTGTGTCACCACCTGTATGACCCTGCTGACAAGACTGTGAAACAGAAAAATTTACTTTATTTTTTTAATCCTGCTCTATGTACAGTAGTATAAGCCAGGCGACAATTTGTAGCCCCCAAAGACTCCAACTACATGATCTGACCCATTACAATCTCCGACTTCAACAGTGTTTAACGCAGTTAATAAAGGATCTGCAACACGGATCAGAGAGCAAAATATACACACATATCAAGGTAAAATACTGCCAGTCATAGCAGGAATTGATACATTCTTTTCAGCAAAGAAATGGCATTGGGCTTTGGTTCATTTATCTAGGCGTTTATAACCTGACATCATCTGATAAAAGTAAAAACTTCAAAGTCACACAGGGATAGGCTTCAATTACTGTATCTCAGTGTGTCAGTGACAATATGATTCAGGAAGGAGGAGGGATTGCTGCTGGCAAGTCTCTTGCAGTCTATGGCATAGAGGCTGAATAAAAGATTCAGTTTCACAGATAGTAAATATGTCAGGCTAGAAAACATAATTTAGAGGATTTAAAATATGACAGTGCCCAAGGATAACACAAAGAAACATAATATGCTTTCCAGATAACACTGCTTGTAGTATGAGTTAGAGATTAAGTGGCTGCTTTTTCTTAAGAGCAGACATTATAAGAGAAGTCAAGCAGGTAAGTTGCTAAATCTTCCACAAAATCAACACCACAAACTGATTCAGAAGCAGATGCATCTACAGTAATGCCTCTTCTTGCCCTTCATCCTTTTCCTCCTGTAGGTTAATAGCACTTTCTTCCACCATAGCAAGACAGGAAATACAAAGTAGTGTTTTTCATATCTTCATCTGGGAATTACAGAGCATTACTATCATAAACTTGTCACACTGAGGTCTGGCAGTACTGTATGTTGGAAAGAAGTAGTATTTGGCTTCTTCATATACATCTGCCTGCAGTGCTGGGTCTGTGCCAGCATGCAGTCCAGTAACAGATGTAGTTCAGCCTAAGATCTATAAATGCAGGAAACAAAATCCATGCAGATCTAGTCGTATACTCACATCACCACTTAAAGAGATTTCTCCTCCATCTTTCAAAAGACCGGGAATTTGAGTGTGCAAATATACATTCTGTTCCTTGTCTCTGAATTCGTACATCAAAGAAGATGCCACAACCACAAAGCAGCACGGAAACAAAGCACAGATTCTTTATTAACTCTTTATTTAAAAAAGAAACTTCAAGAGATATGCAGGCCTGCAGTATCTTGACATTTTCATCAGCCAAAAGAAAGGAATTTGGATTAGCCGCTACAGGCCAGATTCTGACCCATCAGAATAGAACAAAACCAGAACCTTGAGCCAGCTGCATTCACATTCTCTCCAGAAACAGGACAGGGAAATCACCCATCACCGCAAATGTCTCTCCTTTTGATGACTTAATTCAGAGTCATCTAAATTATATTAAGTAGGGAAAAAACAATTCCAGAAACTGATTTTTAGCTACTTCAGTCTACTAGGGAGATCACATGCTCTTTAAAGAGTTGCTCAATTATGTGCTGACCTTACATAGGCTTTGATGGTTTCTTTAAGTGAAATTAATTAAATAATCCAAGATAGTGAAAACTTTATTTTGCAAGACAGGTTAATGCAGTTACATTATTTTTCCATAAAGTTCTTCCTGATCACTAGATAATTAGGACTAGGAGTCAAGATAGGGCAGCATTAACACCTCCCTTTTATCACTTCTCTCCAACAAGAAATACAAGGCCCCAGGAAAAACACCCATGGAAAGCAATCCTAATTCTTCCTTAGGAAGGTTTGAGAAGGCATATAACACCAGTCAACATCAGCCCTGGTTTTATTGTTCCTTTCACCTGTACAAAGCAGCATACAGGCAAACAGCACCCTTCCAGCCTACACTGTCTCTGCAAGAACTTGAAGAAATTCTGACTTTACAGAAAGGAACTGCTGCACTCCCAGTTGACTCTGAGCACCACAAAACAGAGTTGTTGTAGCAGATGTAGGATGGGTCTCCCAAGTCTGCTCTCCAAAGCCTGTGGTCAGGGCCTCTTGCCTCACTCGGGTGATGTGGGTCTGGCCACAGCTGCCTCACAGCCACACTGAGCAAAGAGCAAGCCCAACACCAGCCGTGCTCAGCAGGGAGCTGACAGACACAGCTCTCCCTCCTCACCAAGTGAGAGAAGAGCAGCACAAGTCAAACCCGTTTTCTGCTCACATGATAGCAGCTCAAGAACTTGTTCTGAGGCAAGCCTGAGAGCCATTGCTTGCTTCTTGCATGCCCTCTCTAAAGCAGCACACTGCAGTGCATGTGAAAGGCACACTCTTCCTCAGGCTGCAAAGCTAACCAAGAATACCGAAAAGGGAGCTCCACCAAGGAATGGACAGCAAAGACTATAACATTAAATAGACAGTCACAACCCAAAGCACCATTAACACCACCCATCACTTCTGCCATGTACATCTGATGACTGTAAGACATCCTGTAAGCACAGTGACCACCAAGGGAAACTACAGCCCAGCTGACTTGTACAGGACATTTCTGCTGCAGCCTCCAACACCATTTCTCTTCTCCGCTGTTGCTTTTCAGGCTGCACATGCAAGTTCATCCAGAGGAGACTGACATGAACCCTCTGTCTCCAAGAGCAAAATTCGCCATGCATAAAGATCAATACTATCTCTTCTACAGGTCCCCTTCCCAGAAATGCCCTAAATTCCTATCATAACATTTTTGATCACAGCTGAAGTTCCCAGTTAGAGTGACATATCAACACTGTGACCCATTTGTCTGCCACAGCACGAAAGCCTCACAACAGTGTCTCCTTGGTATGACTGTAGCTGCACTCACCCCATCTGCCAGCGTGCTCTTTTCCCTGCCACATGCTGTGCCTTTCTAGAGATCACAAAAACCACCTCTGCCCATGACAATTCCTTTAAAGCTTCATCCCATCTCCTCCCAGCTCTTTGTTAATGACACTGTTACAGAACTGGAGCTGGAAACCAGAGCATTACCATAAAATGGCTAATGATTCCTTTAGATCTTCATTAAATAATGAAGATGTTACACTTCCAAGGGCACATGATCCCTCAATGAAAAGGAGGTGTAAGCAAGGCCTTTGCCTTTGAGCACACCTACCTACAGGCAGAGAAGTTCTGTTCTTTTCTACCCTTCAATTATTTAGCAGCTTTCTGGGATGAAAAGAGTGGTGTACCCTCCTCACAAAATCCCACCAGATCCAGCAGCACAGACAAAGCTCTGCCTACACACTGCAGAACAAGGCACAAACCATCAGCCTCATTTGGCACACATTAACAATTGTAGTGAAAACCACATTGAAGAGATTTTGCTAGCATGGACTTGAACAAAGGTGGTGATCATCTTTTCCCATAAGGAGAAATCCTCTTAGATTAGCTAGAAAGAAAATTAAACGTGCAGAGCAGAGAGGAACTGGAGCAGACTAATTCGGGAGACTGTGAAATCTTCAAAGGATGTATTTTAAGCATAGGTTGGATAAACATCTGACAGAAGACATCTGGGTACGTTCATTTGTCTTCTGTGAACAATAAACTGGATTTGACTATTTCCTGAAGTCCCTGATATTACAAAACCTACAAAGCCTCAAAATTTCCTCCTGGCCATTAGAAACACATTATCAGAAATGTGAGTTATTAGTTAGTAAGCATCCTTTATGAACAATAAAAGGCAGAGTGATAGACTCTTATTAGCAATCCTCTGTAGAAATTAACTACACTAATAAATAATGGCTAATTATTTAGTAACTGGCTAATAAAAGTTACTCCCCAGGGTAATGTTGACACTCTGGTTAATAAAACTCTCCAATACTGGCTTAAATCAAGATTCATGTAAAATCATAAAGTAAATAAAGGCTATGCTGAACCTTAGGCTCCCTCTCCTATGTCTGAAACTCACACCATATCCATCCTTTCTTTCCCTGCAGTATCCTTAGCAAATTCTGCACCAATGATGCCAACTTAAAACACACACACAGAAATACAGTTTTCTTTTTGACAAAACTTACTTTGAGCCAAGCTTTGAGAAATACGGGGCATGTACATCATGAGATTGCTTAGAATAATGTATTAGAGAAGGCCTCACTTAGAGAACATGAAAGAGCTTTCTCCTCACTGCAAGTAAGATGCAAGGAGACATTTGGATTCTATCATGCTGAGCTGCTCCAACACCCAGTAAAACTCTTCATAGTTGTGACATTCATAATTCAACAGCAAACAACAGGTTTTAACAAACTTTTGGCTCTTTAGAACAACTTTCTAACCACCCATACACCTAACTTCACAAAACACACATGCTGGACTCCACATGAAAAGGAAACAACCTTAGCATATTCAGCATGCTCTCTCTTGGGTTCCATATCAGTATGACTCAGTTGTGCTGCTTTGCAAGACCTGCTACCAAAGCCAGAATAACACACAGACCAGCCCTTTCTCAATTAAATCGAACTCATTTATGCCACACTGAGTTAAACCTTGTAAAAAGTCTCCAGGCCACTCAAAGCAATAGAAAATTTACTGTAGGCTTGCAGCATTTTACTTATTAGGGAGAAGTTTAAACTAAATTGCATGAAACTGTGTCAAAAAATAAATTTGCACCGTTTCCCAGACCACATGGAAATTGTCTTACCACCATATAGTTAAAAACCACCACATCTTCTTTAGCTGTTGTCTCTGGAAGGGGCAAGAAACAAGCTGATCTTAAGTTAGACATCCTCCCCCAACCTCAGATGTCTTGACACCACCCCCATTTTCAAATCACTACAAATGGGTCAGTATCCTCCATTTAATAAGCACATTTTCCCTGAAGAACAGATAAGAGACTCAGGAAGAAGAGAAAATTTTACAAGCTTGGACACTGTAACAGCCCAGTTCCTGCATGAAGCACAAGCCCTGCCCTTCCACTGACTCCAGCTGTGAGGTTCACAACTTGTGCTCCCAGGCCTTGCAAACAGACTCACTGCTCTTCATACAAGAGAGGATATTAAACAGCCCAGGCTACCTGGAAATAGAAACTTTATTTTAAAACTTTATCTCAGGAGATGTTTTTTCTTCTGTGGGTAGCCTGAATACCATAAAGGCAGAGACCACCGAAACACATTAGTTACTACAAGCTAGTCTTAGACATTAACGTGTAGAACTTGTATCATATTATTGCAATGCCTATTCATCCTAAAAGCACAGGGAAAATATGGCCTAGCTTACAGTTAGGGTTTCCTAAAAATTCATATCCAACCTCTGAAACCCTTCAACAAATTTTCAGAGCTTTCACCTGAACACAGATGAACAAAATGGGCAACCAACTTCCAAGCGGGGCACTCTGCACTGCTGCTGTAACTGTGTCCTCTCCTGCAGCTTTTAAGCAGAGCACGACCTTCTAGAGGCAGGGAATGCATCTCCTTGCTGACTGCAAACACTTGCAAGTAGGACAGAAACAACCCAAAAACTCTGCTGGTGTCTGCAAGCCATCTAAAGCATCATCTCGTGAGCCACCTGCAAATACACTGGACTGCTATTCTGACTCCCTACACAGGAGAGCTTGGTTGTGGTGCAGACCTGTGGTTTGCAAACTTGGCTTTTATCACCACCTTTCACAGCCTCAGCACCCAGTGGAGGGAGAAGGGTTTGCTGCAAGCTGAGTCAATAGCAGCCTCTTCATTATTAACCATTCTTCACTATCACCCTCCTCTTACTGACACCAAACAAAATCCACGCAGCTCCTTCACTGGTCAGACTGGGAGCAGCAGAGGTTGGCTGACAAGGATCCACAAGAGGGGTTTTCTTCTTTCAAACCTGGATTACATAATATGCTTGGGAAGGGGAGAATGGCAAGGTTCAGCCCTCCAGTCATTTCCCAAGAGCCCAAAATACTGGAGGCACAATTGCAATTACTGGCTGCTAGAGCTGCCAGCTCAGCAGCAACTAAGCCCTTCCCATGTCTCCCAAGTGAATTCACTGTGGTGGTTTGAGGAACTGGGCAAACAGACCAGACTCAGCAACCGAATCCTGTCAATACACTTCTCTCTCCTTTAAACAATCTCCTTTAAACCTGGGGGAACAAAGCATCATTAATCTGGGATGAGAAGCATCTGCATGTGGCATTAGCTAGAACACCTGCATAAAGCAGCAAGAGAAAACACCTTTTCCCCTGGAGCTAATCCCTGCAAGGGCACTTGCTCTCACAGCAAACCTTTACACCAGCAGAAACCCAGTTCCCACTCAGTTCAGCAACCCAGAGAGATGGTCTTTAACTCGTAATTGCACTCTTCTGACACACACAAACCCACCTACAGTAGTTTAATCGTGTTTTGATACAGAAGGGGCCAAGGCTGGCAAGCAACTCGCCTAGACTCTTGCACTCAGTGAGGAATCCTTCTCAACAGGCATTTGTGGAGCAGCCTCCATACTTTGGGGAGTGACTTGCAGCTTCATAAAAACATAAGGCAGAAAATCAAGAGCGTGAAAAATATCCAGGGATTTCCTCTTCACTATGGAGTCACCTTGCCTGCCAGCCTATTTCAGTCATGTAGTCAGAGGAGGTCTCCCTCACACCATGCCTGGTACAAGCATATTCCTAACACTGGTTCTGTACCTCTGCCTGTGACAGCAATGCACACCAGGTTCTGTGCTCAGTCACACCAGAGCAGGCCAAGGAAGCTCCAGAACAGCCTGGTAAGGAAAAGCCTCAGACTGCCAGAGCTGTGGTGGGCAGAGCACCAATGTGTCACCAGAGCCAAGCTACCTAATGCACCTGCTGGTGTTGCAATCAGGAGAGGGAGAACAGCTCCACACGCCTCTACCAATGCTGCAGTAAATACACTTAAATCTTCAGAGCAGTTTCCTTCCCATTCAGTGGGCAGAAGGGAGGCAGGGTACACTGCAAGCCCATTAGCAAATTTTCCCTGTCTCATTATTTTATTTGTGAACTAGGAACCAAATACAATCTCTGCCTTAATGCCTGGTGACTAAGAACATAGCATCAATATTTAAGCCAGTCAAATTCCCTTGACACAAAGCAACACATTTATGCCATGTCTATTGTTCAGGCAGGCAGGAGTAGCAGGCTTCAATGATGGATTTAGCCATTTTATTGCTCTGAAAAGTAATTCCAGATACTTTCAGATGAAATGCACTACAGAATTTAAAAATTTATATTAATCTCATTCTTCCAAAATAATTTTATTTTCTTTTGATCCAGCATCAAAGACTTTAAGGATATGTATATCATTAACTATGCCAATCAGAAGAGCAGTGAACCTCCACACCAACTATTTTCAGTGTATGTAGCAAAAAACATGCACTAAATATTTCTAAATCAGATCTTGCAAGATCAGGGAAGAAGGAGGGAGGTTCCTCATAACAAGCAAGACTTTCAGAAAGTTTTATACAGATTCTATTTATACAGATTAGTTCTAGTGACAGCTTTAGACATCAGGCATCACATAGCATTATCTCTATTGAAGGAGTCCATGCTCCAATCCAAATACTCTTGACAAACACAGCCCCCCTGAAAGATGGCACTACACAAAGCATGGGCCACCACCACAGCCTGAGACCCACCAGGCCTAGGAAATGGCAAAGACTGACATGGACTCAACTGTCCATAGTGCAGACACATCACCTACTGCTCACCACTAACAACTGAGCATAAGGAAACAGGGAATCTACAGCTCCCCAGGAACTGAACATTCATCTCCCTGAGACTCTCCCCTTGCAGACTCCTGGTGTATGTGCACAAACTTGCTCTCAGCAGCAAGTTGAAGCTCACAGCATTAAGAAGAAAATTAGCTGTGCAAGTCAAATAAAGGCACGTATGCTTTTTTTCAAGTTTTCTTTTAATCTTTTGATGCTAGATAAAAGGAAAAAACAAGATTCATCTCACAGGTATGCAACTGTTCCAAAAATGAGCACTGAACAGCGGAGATCCAAAACAGGCACAAAGATGAAAACAATATCCATATGCAGGTTAAGCATGTCATCCACAAACACTGAACCTGTCAGTGAGAAAGAGAATGCTTGTGGCAAAGAACCTCTTTCAGCTCTATGTGGGTTCAATCCTTATCTCCCTCCCTGCCAAGCCTCAAGCCTCAGCAGAGGAGGATGCATCCTCAAGTTCTTGCAAGAATGTGGATGCTACCACAGGTCCCAGGACAACCAGGTATCTGCTGACCAGCTTTTCCAAATACCTCACAGCTCTTCTGTTTTCTACAGTACAGTAACCCTTTCAACACAATGACACAACCCCCAACTGATCCACCCAGCATGAACCCAAGCAACCAATGTTCTGGACAAGGACAGCTCTCCTGACTGAAACCTTAATTCCAAATCGCAATCCAGCTTGTAATGTTGGTTAGTCAGCTGCCATCCTCAGATGCTTACACCTAGAATGATTCTATTCAAGTCAAATGAGATTGCAGATTTCCCCTAGAATAACCAAGAGCAGATTTCAGGATGTCAAAATAAACATTGTCTGGGAGCAGAGGGAACCTCACACCACTGATCCAGGAAATGCAAAGGAAACAGAAAGACAAGAGAAGAAAAAAATTATTGAAAACAGCAATATCTGTCTAGCTACATTATTTTAAAAAATACAGGCAGCAAAAACTATGATCTCTTTATCTTACGTTATTTGCATCAGTAACAGATTTTTAGAGGCAGAAGGGCTTCATTAGATCAGTTAATCTGATATCCCATATAATACAGTCCATGAAATCCCAAGCAGTTCCTTTTACACTGAAACCAATTATTTTCTATTAATAAAGTATTTCTTCTGAAACAGCATTAGGCGATTTAAGCTCTCGAAATCAAATAAAGAAAGAAAATCCAAGCACTAAGAATTCTGACCAAATTTATTTTTTGTTATAGAGACACACATTGCATACAGCACAGTAAAATGCAGAAAAACACGCATTTTTGTCATCTGCCAAAAAAGGACTCCCACCCCCAATTCACAAGCAATAGTTTTCAGCCTTCTGAAACAGTGATCTACATACTTTCTAACAAGGATGTGGATCCCTACAGACCAAATGGAAGCCCATGGACAACAGTCTCACTTCCTTCGAGTTATCTTTTATAGCTGAGAGCTCATAGCTTCAAAACTGGTACATTCCTTCCAGGGTGCAAAGGAGCAGAGAGGGCTGGGGTTGTTTCCATATCCATTCCTAGGGTGGTACAAAAAACTGTAATAGCCCAAGATTTCCCCCCACCCCCATCTCCTACTGTGTAAGTTTTACACAAAATAGAAGATGCCATATTCACACAATACCAAAGTAACTAGCACAGAAGCCAAAATTTGATATAAATTCACATATAATTGACTATAAAAAGAACTAACAATGTGTTGGTACTTTAAAATCACTGAAACTATCACATGGAAATATAGATTCAAAAGCTTCAAATAGTGGGAGTGGAAAATCATAAATTTCAATCACAAACTCTGACTTCTGTAACAAAAGACTAAACAAGATTAGTTACCCCCCCAATTACCCATTGTTAAAGGTAAGCTTCAAAGGAATGCCTCCCAGAAAAAAATCTCCATAAGAAACAAAATTCAAACGTAAATTAATCCTTATTAACATGCACACAGGTAACACAGGCATGTTATTGACAGCATTTGAAGAGCTAAAACTAAAAATAAACAGACGGCTCTTCCCCACATTAGACGTGGCGTTCATCCAAAATTATGTCCCGTCTCCGGAGAGCCTGCACATGGCACACTGCAGCACTTGGGGTCAATCTGAGTTTCTTCAACTTTAGTGGCAGCAGGATCTGGCTCTTAATTAAGTTCCAGACTTCCCATTGTCCCAACCCTACCACACCTTTCCTGACTGAAAAAGGCAGGTTTTGGAGCATTTTTGTTTTAATTGTTCCTCAGCCAAGTTTGGCAGTAGAGCCATTTTCTAGCACATATTCACTTTCCAGGACTGCTGCTCTCCTTTATCACAAGTGCCCCTCTGATCCTTGGAAAACAATCCCCCAGTAATACATTTCATTTCATCCTCCCAGTTTGAAGATGCCAGATTCCAATGGTGATAGCCATGAAGTAAACAGAAGGAAGATAAACAGGCTGAGGGCATCTTCTTGAGGTCCCAGAAGTTCTTCCTGATTCAACTCCTGCCCTGATGAACACCTGCCCTTGGCCTCTTCTCTTTGCCTATGCTTCCCCTACTCCAGTTTAAAAACCACACCAGAACTCCTCCCGCTCTCTTCTTCCCAGATTGCCACATGAGAGTCACCACTAAGTATCTTCCCACAAGGAAGCAGAGTCTATCCCACAAGCATCTTTCCCCACAGCTCCATCTTCTCCCAGACTAGCAGTTCCTTTCTCCTCCAAGCTCCTGGCTCATGCACACCTTTAGATTCCCCAGAGGGCTTTATCCAAGCCCTTTGAACTTAACCTGTCTGTACAACAACTGGCTCTTTGAGACAAGGGACACTTGCACAGCTCCCCACTCTTTTTCACTCTGTGTCTCACTCATTCAAAGCACAGCCTTTGCTCAGCAGTGTTTGAGGGCTGTAGCTGCACCAAGTGAGCCCCTTTGGCTGAGAACATGAAAACAGCAGAACCACCCAAGCCACCCTTTGTGCCAACAGACTTATATTGATGTTTGACCAGTGATCTTGGAATCATCATAAAACACTCCTTAAAAACAATTGTGATAAATATGGATTCTAGTTAAAACACAGAAAACACCACATGCAAGTCTGGAGTACCTACACAGAGTAAGAAGTACGTATTTCAGCAATTCATCCTGGCTCTCCTGTTTAAATCAATTTCACCTTATTTCCCTCCTTTACACTATCTGAAAGAACTGGGAGTCCATGGGATCCACATGACCTAGACAACTTCACTACTACATCACGAGAAACCTGCTCTCCATAGAGCAAAAAGCCAGTAAAGCCACTCTCACACTAGCTTTCACATGACTCAGTTTTGTAAAAGAGCTACCACCTAGAAAAATCACTAGTCTCACTCTTAAGTGTTTGTCCAGCTTCAGCACACTCTGCTACAATTCTCATGCACTACTTCCTCCTGAAAATGGCCACCAGAAAGCTCAGAAAGGCCTATCAGAGAGCCATCAACTAGCATCAGCCCCAGATACCTCAGTGATAGCACAATGAAGGATCAACAGCTGAGAAAAGACCATGTTACTACCTAGTACTCAATTAAGATCTCTCCCTGACAGAAACCTGAAATATACTTTTTGGGTTTATTAAGTCTCTAAAGTTGCAGTATTTCATGCAGACCTAAAATCCAGCCCATCTCATCTGTATTAAACAACTTGAAGTTCTCACATGGTTCTCAGCAGCTCACCTTTCTGCTATTACATAGCCTCTACCTTTCACCTTTGCCAAATATATGCCCCATTTGTATCAGTGCTCCTGTGAGGGAATTATCTTACGGATTCCTTTTTTCACGGATGACCCTTCTTTTCACACCACCATCTCTCTCTAGCTGTTCTGCAAATTGGAGTTTCAGATCTCCACCTTCAAAGCACTGTCATTTGGTCCAAGATGTCAGCTCCTGCCTCCCCATCCATTTGCAGTACCAGTTCCCATCACACCACCTCTAGGTGCAACTTTTCACAGCACTTTTCTCCACACATGCCCTCCTGCTTAGGAAATCACCTCATTCACTTTTACTAGGCTTACAGAACAGGAAATTCCAGAAGGAAACATATGAAACTGCAAGGAGAGAATGGGACCTGACCAACATGCAGAGAGAAGCAGAGCTCTTTGAAGGCAACAAGAAAGTTCAGATCTTGATGGGGATTGAAGCTTGTAGTCCTACAAGCAGACCTACCCACGTAACTTATTCACATTCCAGCAACATTATGGAGGTTACAACTTCCCAAAGACCTAAAGGGAAAGAAAGTAGAAGAGGCAGATAGGAAATCCAGGAAAGCCACCCATACAGGCCTGGAAGAAAACCTCTAGCCAGACAGACAAAATATTCCAATCTGTAAGAGCATGCACCTCCTAAAACCTGTGTGCAGTTTCAGCTTTCCATACCACATGCAATCATTGTGTGAGAAATTCCTTTTGGAGGTCAAGCAGTTCAGCCATGCACAGAACAGCAGCACAGCCATGGCACCCTGCCTGCCTCAGGATACAACACTGCAGTGCCCCTCTGAGCACCTCAGAGTTCCTCAAGGTACACAACTGCCTTCTCCAAGGGGTTAATTTACAAAAATAGGAGTGTACTGCATTATTTGCACAGGATCATTCTGTCCATAGCACTCCAAACAGACGAGAGCACACACAAACACAGTTTATTGAGGAGTATTGGGTTAAACAATTTGGTGCATCAGGACGGACTCCATCAGCTACGAGCAAACAGAATTCCCTCCAAAACTCAGGTGCACTTTTTATTTCAATATGAAAGCTAAAGCTCTTATATTTACAGACCTACTACGGAAATCAGAGTATTAACAGGTCTGGCTCCACCAGACAGCTCTGGTGATGGGTGTACATCAGTAAAAACCTGTAATGTCCAGCTCTGTACCACACTGAACGAGCAGTGACCCTTTATTTAAGCTCCCAACAGTGAGACACGAAGCCCTCCCAAACTGTTAAAAGCAGACATTTGTTCCATGTCACTGCACAAGAGCTGATGCCTCCATTTGCTGCAGGATTTCCAATTAGACCCAACACAACTATGTCACTTGATATTAGTCAAATGGAGAGTCATGGCAATACAAGGTAAACTCGCTGTCCTTTAGTGGAGTATAGTTCTAACAGACACAAAGAAAATTAGCACAAAGAGCTGATCCCTAATATACATTTCACAGCAAATGCAGATACTACTCAGACAATGTAATTTCATAACACACTGAATTGAAGCAACTTTAGGTTTCCCATTTGCTATTACCAGGTTCTCAACTATGGGCTGACTGGCACACTCTCAACTCACAACACAAAGTGGTACCACCACAGTTCACCTCACCCCAAAGAAATCTTGCCAACCTTTGTTCTTGTGTGCACGTCCTGCTTGTAGGAGCAGAGGTGCCACACGAAGGGCATGGCCAGGCTGAATGAAGCTTTGGGCACCCTGGTCTAGTGGAAGGTGCCCCATCCAGTGGCAGAACCAGATCATGTTTAAGGTCCCTTCTAACCCAAGCCATTCTGCGGTTCTATGTCAGAATGGGGCTCTGCTGTGCAATTTTTCATCACTTCCACAAACGTCTCTCCAGGAGGTTACCTTTGGAGATGAAAAAGCATTAGTAGCCACAGCAATTTTCTCACACTTAATGCAGATTCAATCCTACACATTCTTTCCTCTGGCCAAAATCCCAGCCACACTATAAAAAAACACCAGGCTCTCCACAGTCTGATAACTGTGAGTCTTTGCTCCGATTCTTGAATACTCAAATGTTGCTTTGAAACAAAGTTCCATGTTTAGCACAAATGAAGAACTCAGTAAGTTTTGCCTAGTTAAAAAAAATAGAGATCTCATCTAGAAAGAAAGTAATGCATGATTTGTGGGAGGCAACATTCATTTGGAGAAATTGAGAGACTACATGTCTCCACTGTGTTCCCTCCTGCATTTAATGATATGGCCACAGACCAGACAACACACGGGATACAATTACACGAGGGAGCTTCTTACAGACTCACACAAAGCACAGCCATCAGCTCTGAGCAAGGCAAGCTGACTGTGCTCAGCCTCAGATAAACTGTTACTGGTACCCTGGGTGACTCAGAGTCACCACACAAAACTGCTGGCATCACTGGCATCCCAAAAACATTCACACGGGAGTCAATTCATGTAAGCACCTCTGACACTGAGACATTTAGCACTTACAAGCTAATAAATTCTGCTAAAAAACAAGCAAGGGCCTTTACAGTATACAGTAATATGGTGGATGAAACTAGATGGTGAGTCCAAAGGCCCTTTGCAACCTGAATGACCCTGTGATCCAAAGGACTGATCCAACTGCCATATAGCTAATGCTGTCTTTCTGTTCCAAAATGCACCTGCTGAAAAAGGAGGGCTGCCAGAGCCAGAAATGCATTTCTGAAACACAAAAGTAACCCTGCAGCAGACTACCTAGTACCATGGGCTGGTCTTCCAAAAAAACCCCATAGGTGCACTTAATGCTAAGAGCATACTGGAATGTTTAAAAAGAGCATTATCGAGTATTTTTCAGTCCTATTTTTGAGGAAGAGATCATTAAATTGTTGATATTACATTCATCTATTCTTTTTTCTCCTCAGCTTCTGAATTCTTTAGCAAATTTCAGCAAACTTCAACCTAATACGGTAGGGAAAATAGAGATACCAAAGATTATACGCACTTACAAATACAGTAACCAAAAGAGATTCCACTGAAACACAGACCTCACCATGAGGAAAACCAAAGCATGACATCTACAAAGAAAAAGGCAAAGGAAATGAGGCTTCATACAACTTCGTTGCTTACAAAATGACTTAATCAAAACTAGACCAATTCAGAGGCAACTAGAGCCCACTGACAGTGGGACTTACAGTAAACAATTTTTTCATGTGGAAGTTCAAAGGGTGAGTGTGCTTTTAACACAACTTCAAGGAACATCCACAAAGAAGACATGGAAGAATGTGCATACTTTCAATGGAGAAGCAACATAGGTTGGTGCTGGTGGGAGGAACCTGGGGGCTTATGAATATTTCTTTCAGCATCAAGAGGACATAAAAATCCACTGAACAATTTAGAGATTATTAAAAAAAAAAAAAAAAATCAAGGTGCCGGTAAATCCAACACTGACACTAACTTTCCATTCAGGTCATGTCAGGGAAACTGAGGATTCACTCCTACTCACCCTGCTACCTGCTAAACATGGAGGGAGATGGGTTCCACATGCATATAAATGACTGCTAATTTTGCTCCAGAGCACTGTATGGACAGTCTCTGTAAGTCACTTTGGGATTTCTGAGGATCAAAACCAGTACAGTGTTTAAAATATTTTATTTAAAGTGCTCAAGCAGTTTAAGACACAGTATCATATCTGTCCTACCACATCGAGGACTGAAACAAAATTGCCCTATCAGTGTGCATAATCCTGTTACTCTACACTGAACATAAACGATTCAAAATCACCACAAGATCTATCCTAAAACCAAATGTCTTGTCCTTCTCTATGCTCTCCAGGAGTTTTTCATTTTTTTCCCAGTTTTTCTGCAGGCAACTTTCATCTGACATGTAGCCTAAATTTACTCACAGCCAGTTTATACCCATTCGTTCTTGTGCTAACCTTGCCCTTTAAATCTAAGAGTTCTTTCCCCTCCCTGACGGTCACCCCTCTGATGTATTTATAGACAGCAATCATATTCCCTGCCAGCCTTCATACTGTAAACTAAACAAGCCAAACCTCTCAGTCTCCTCTGGTTAGGCAGGCTCTCCAACACCCTAAACACCCCACTAGCCCTTCCCTGCACCTGTTCCAGCTTGAATTCCTTCCTTGCAGACAGGCAACTAGAACTGTACAACACATGCACAGAAGGGCCCAATAAGGCACTCTACAATAGCATTAGTGCACTCTTATCCCATGAAAATAAATCCCCAATAATCTGCCTTTTCCACCAAGTCATCAGCTGTGACCCTTAGCCTGCAGTGAAGCAATACACACCAAGGTTTTCTGAGAGCTGGGTAACTCTGTTAGACCTCTAATAAACCCTGGTGACAAGCACTGAAGTGCTGCAAATGAAACACTACACCAGCATTAAAGGAATAGCTTTATCCTCCCAATTTAGTAACCACAATGGTTCAATCTGTTGTGTGTTGACCCAGACTCACAGTCCCAAATGAGAGCCTCTTGGCCTTGCCAATGCTGAGGCAGTCACTCTACCACACATCCAAGAGAAAACATATCTAACAAAAAAAAAATATAATAAAAACACCCAAACAAACACACACAAAACACTCCCCCCAAAAAAACACACACCGGAAAATCCCCCAAAAAACCAAAACCACATGCACATAAAAATTCAAAAAAACAAAAACAACAGTAAACAAACAAGAAAAAAAGTAGCCCCAGACAACTTTTTTTAGTCCCAGCACTAAAATCCTATGGGAACTTAGTTCAGTCAGCAAGCAAAACCAGGGAATCAAATCTCAACATGCCAGAGTGATATACATGGGAGACTTTTATTTTGTATCCTGTATTTCCATTTATTTCTCACCATCCACTATGGGCCAGCAAGAGACAGGATACCAACTTGTAGTTTAATTAAAACACCACGTAAGTGTTGCAATTACGCTGCTTTGGTGAAAACAAGAGAGATGAAAACAGTTGGAGAGGTTTTACTGAATGTCAAACTCTTGGTTGGTTTAAAGCATCTCCTTATGGTTTGTAAGGCTGCTGTGTTGCAGACACTTCTGGGACACCTGAGGACTCTTCTCCAGGCTTCAACTATTTCTGAAACAGGTGACCCAAAGGAAAGACACACCTTGGTTTGCAAAAGTTACCTTTCTTCTCAGGGATGGGGCTATTTTCCCCTCCATTTCATGAATGAGCTTTGGCTATTGAGCTCTAAAGCATTTGCAAAAGAGGTTAGACCTTGAATGTGCCACTGTGGAAACAAACTTCTGTCCTAATTATTTCAACACTGTCTCCACTCTGCATGCTCCCCTGCGATCCTGTTCTCATTATTTGTATTTGATTTGGTAATACGTCAGTAAACAACAGAGATACTGTTCTTTGGCACACTCAGGCTCACAAACTTTCGTTTTATGCAACGAGTAGCACATCCGCTCTGTGCAAGAACAAGAAAGTATTACTGCTCTGCTAGAGTTCTTCCTACCACAGTCAGAAAAGGACAATTCTTCCTGCTACACCAGTCATTATTACCTTTTAAGTATGAAGAAAAAGCCACATGGAAATTCTAAATGCTGACTTGCTAGAGCAGGTAATTTTTCCCCTGTCCTGAATCCAAAGGTCTAAAACTAGCACCGAATTTGATCCATTTCAGCTGCTACAATCTTCTCTGCACTGCATTCTCTATGGCACTCCCCACACCGCTGATACCATAGAGGTGAGGGCTGCACCACAATCCAATCAAATTACCACACAGAGCAGTTAAGTGTTGGGAAGGCAGGACCAGCTACTAGAGCCAGAGAAAAAACAACTGATCGGCTGGACTGGGAATTAACATTAATGCCTACAGGAAACTGGATATCCTGGAGCCAAAACTCTGCTCTTCTATAAGTTTAAGGCACGAAAACGCACCTATTAGGAGCATGCCAGCACAGAAGCCAAAAAATAAGGACTGAGCACACTCCACAAATGCAGTTCAAACTAATTGAGTCTTGAGCCCTTCCTAAGGTAAGTCTTATCCCCATAAGGGAAGTCATCAACAGTAGCTTCTGCCACAGTACCTTTTGCAATATGGGCATATGCAAGGATGCAAGGAATGGGCTCTACTCTCAGGTCCAGATCTCAAGATCCCTTTTCCTCCATAGTCCCTTTCCCATATCTTTTGTACACCAAAACTATTTAATTCATTTTTATCAGCAATTTCAGCTTCATGGTAAAGAGGGATTAAAGCTGCAGATGAATGTATACATTACTGATCTCCATGCACCCCCAGCAGCTCAAAACTCAGCAGCTAACAGCAGCTGCTTAGAAACCCTTTCGAAGTCTCTTTTTCTTCCACAGATGGTGAAGTCCTTTCCCTCCATGCATTAAATACTCAACAAAACACACTCACCAAATTATCATATCAGCCCATAACCATGCATGATAATTATGTCTTAAATCAGGATTTTTTCTACCGAATTTCAACCAAAATAAACATGGTATAAAGAAGAAATATGTGCTTATAGTGAACAACCATTCATCAGCTTAAGTAACTCTAATGGATGTCACTTTAAACTAAGCCTGCACCATCTGTTCTACCCCTCAATTAGCAAGCAAAAAAAAATTATTCGATACACAGTTTAAGAAAGCCAGCTAATTTATGTAAGTTTTATTTCTCTTCAGCTCAGTGAAACATGCTCTTGTAATGCTTGATATTCAGAAACAGATCAGAATGGAAGGTTGCTTTCTCTAATGCTATTAGGAATTTTGTCAGGGGAAATAAAACATCCGTGCAATATTTCACCATATCAAAAAAATTCTCGTTAACATCTTACATTTTACTTTAAAGAGCATGATGTCTCTCTCAGCACCAAAATCAGCTGGGAACTAAACAAATCAAATCCGAAGTTCTGCATACATGAATACAAACAAAGCTCAGGACACATCCTTGCCCTGACAGACGGAGTCTACCAGCACAGCAGGAGGCTGTGCATGTGTCCTCAGACCCAGGGGTCTGTTAACCATGTCGGTTCCTAACTCACCTCTCAGAGGAAAACCCCAGTCCTGCAGGGGGCTGTGACAGAGCCTCACACAGACCCAGCTGCACCAGGACAAAGGGACCATTCCATGCAAGGTGAGATACTCTCCTTGGTAAGCAAACCCTGTCCAGTGAGAGCAGTGCAGAGCCAAAAAATCACTACTTGCCAAAAAAATACAAAAACTTCATCCAATTCCTTACTGCAAACCTCCATCCAGTTTCACTTCAAACTGGCCTCCCCTACCACTCTGCAGCATGTGAAAACACTGAATAAAATGTCTCTTCAGTATGGTGGACCCTGACCTGCTTGAAGGCTCTATCACCACCAGTATTCAAGTTCCCTCTTGGATGTTTGTCAAAAAAAAGAAAAAAAGAAAACCTGCAATAACAAGGGCTATTACCACTGGAAACCTCAACTCTACCAGCACAGGCAACACAGCCCAGGGAAAATAATGGTGTAAGAGGCCTCATCTCCCAATACTGTCGAGGAGAAGCAGGCAAGAGAAGGTCACTGCCAAACACTCAGCTCACCTCTTGGAACAGCAGGCTGGTTAAAAACTACTTCAAGATCCTGGACATATTACATTACACCTTAATTTACATCACGGTTTGGGTACTAAGAAAGGCTCATCAGCCACAGATGAGCCAGGAGATCCTGCACACTTAACATGAGCATCACTAAATACTGCAGAAGCAGCTCAAAGCGAGATGGCTCACCAAAGGATTACTGATGTTTTCAGCTCTCTCCCCTTGCCATAGGATTGTGAACCTGGGAGGACATGCTGAAACCTCTGACACTGCTGTGCTGTTTTGCCTCCTATTTTAAGATGGACAGCTCTCGTTATTGTTCAGAGATTCAAAGCTCAGCAAAATAACTCTCTTTTATGCTTAGCAGGGGAAGAAGAGGAGTCAAGGAGAACCACCATCCTGAAACAGCACAGACCAAGCAAACAAAGCACAAAATGAAGAAGGCAGAATTCCTCTCTGGTCTAAAGCATCCTGCAATACCTTCCCCAGCCCAGCCTCACTGGTGTAATCCACAACTCCTTGTGCCCACACAAACACAGGCTGGCTGCTCTAAGCAACTGTGCTCCAAAGAGGAGTAAGAGCTCTCAAAGAGAATTCATCTTTTCACTCTGCACCATTCTTATGTCTTCTACCTGTAAGTACTGCTGAGAAAACTCAAGCCTGCAATGTCTGTTGGGTGCAATTCAAACACACTCCTATTAAGCACAAACATGCAAATAGCTTTCCATTGGACTTCAGTGCCTTGCATCATACAATCACTTTTATGTTTCCTTGACTTGAAAAGCATCCTGAACTATCCAAGTACCTTCTGCACCTAAGGCAGCTGCCTGTTACAAAGGAACCAGCAATTAGGTTACAAAGACATTTGTTAGAAGAGTTTCAGAGTACTGACTGCTATCAGAAGCATCTTAGGCCTCACTATGTTTTACACATGCCGTTTTTAACAGACTTGAGACAGCACCAACCAAAGAAAAGCATCTCTGCCCTCCATTTTTTTCTCCCCTGAATCTCTTGAAAAGAGGACTCCATTGTCTGCAGTCATGGTGCTGGGGTCAAGGACAAAGAGTCATGAAAAAACAGAAACAATGTACAGAAAAACAGCAAAGCCTGAAAAGGTTAATGATGGCCATGACATACACAGATCAGACCTGTATGCCAATGAGGGAGATAGCTTGAGCCCTCCCTGTAAAAGTGCAATTTCATCACCAGTTCAAGCTCCTTTTAACCCAAACTAAACTGGTTTGCCTTAGAGATGCCTCTGCTCTGGTTCACTGATGTCTCCTCGGTGATAACATATAAGCACAAGTGTTTAGTTAGAGGAGTCCTAGACAGGCAGGAACCATGAATCAACTGGATGCTGTCCCAGTATAATGGGTCTTGTTATCCACATTCAGTCTTATTCTGAGAACACACACTTTATCACTGAACTGTTAGGAAACTTCAAATCACAGAGATGATCTCAATCTTTATTTTAAGCTGATATTTTTTCAAATTAAAAGATGGAGGTGAGAAGAGAAACAGACCACAAATATTTCAGCTCCTTCTACTGTGACCAGACCATTGCAGTTTAGCTCTCCAGATGGCTGTCCTAGGGCAGTGATGCCTGGCCTTTCACTCCTAAAGCTGACACACTAATCCATGAACTGGATCAGATGACACCAGCTCCCCTGTGCTCTCTCACACCAGACAAAACTGAACTTCCAAACCCCTACCCCACGAGCAGTCAGGAAAAAAGGCAACAATAATGCAGATGCAGGCATCAAAACAAAAGGAGGAGACTGGCATAAGAGGATGCACTAAGTCTTGGCTGGATCCTGAAGCAGACTTCACCACATCACTGACCTTCACATAGCCAGCTTGCCCCACTCAAAGGCTTCACATCTCCTATTATATTCATTCACTGAGAAAACACCCTCCAGACATCTGAGACATGTCTCTGTTATGCTTACTAGAACTTATTAATCACAGCAAATGCTATCTATAGAACACGCACTAATGAACAGCCAGCTCAGCAGCATGAGTTCTGGAACAGAGTCACTGCAGTACAGAAGTGCCACCAGTTTGTTACTGGAAAATGAATACCACAGACATCATTTTAAGTGTGTAATTCAACAGACAAAAGATTGGGAAGATCAGCAAGTTATCTGAACATAAATCCTGCAAACTAAGTGTGATACTGGGATTGCAAAGCACTGCACAGCTCTGTGATCCACATCACTTCACAAAATCCATGCAAATAGCACATTTTGTAATAATTTCAATTTTACTGTGCTTGGGTAACTCTTCCACTAAGAATCATGGAAGTTTGTAAGAGAAAGCCAGTTAGCAAGAAAATGGACAATAAGAATATATACTACTCTCAGAACTGCTTGTTCACAACAGCAAGCTAAAAATTTCTTCATGTGTTCCACCAGAATGGATTCTCTATTGAGACCACATTAGCCTTGCTGGTTTGGTGATAGTGTTTTTGGTGTATGGGTTTGGTTTTTTTCTCTATGTGCCAAACAGTTTCTACAACAGCTGCTCACTGACAAAAATTAAAAGAAAGAAATGCAGTTGTGCAGAGCACTTTGCAGTGTCACAACTACTTCCCAATCAAAATTTCCATTAAAAATGATTTTAATTGAGTATGCTGAGCTCCAGAGCACTTAAACCTATACAGCCAGTCCTTCCTTCACGTCTACAGGTGTGAACTCCAGTACAACCCCCAGTTAAACATTGTTAGACCCAGCTCTAGGAACTTTCACTCTGAGAGTCCCCAGTACTTATCAAAAAGGAACATTATTACATCCCATATAATAGCTTCAGTGCTCTATTAGACTTTTCAGAGAGCCTCATGAACAGACCATGACAAGAGTTTTCCACAACTGAGAATCCCTCCCCACTCCCACAGTACCTGGCTGTGGTAGGACTTCCTCACTAAACCTGAAGGGAGATGAAGCAACATGACAGAGATAAGGCAGTGGAGCTCCATGTCCTACCATCTCAACATTATCAAATTCAACAGAAGACACACACACTCTTTCTTGAGCTAAGTACAATTGATCTACTATGTTGCCCACAGAAAACAGCAAAAGAAGTCTTGCAAGATTTAATGACAGTGAAAACAAATGCAGTGTATATATGCTTTTTTTCATTTTGGTAAACCTTTCAGTATGGAAGGAAATCATGAGCATTGCTAAACTACTGGGATGATCAAAGCATGCCACCAGTTAACAAAGTATACAAAGAAACCAGGATATCACAAACTATGAACACCAAATGTAAATCTACTTGTGCTTAAAACACCATTCACTGAATTCTTACTGCCTTGAGTTCTCAATATCATAGCAGCTATCAACTACCAAGATATGGAACAACAATCACTGATTCAGTCTAATTACCAGCTTACAGAACAGTATGATATGACAACATGTCTACTATACAGCTTTCATTTAGGTCAAGTAGCACTTGACATTGAAACTTCTGACAGTAATCACATTCCACATGACAAATTCTTACCTTATAATTGCTGGAATTTACCCAGGAAGTGGCCAGTCCATCAACCATTTTATCCAGCATAGTCTGATCATGTTCAAGATCAGCTGACTTCTGCTTATCTGAGAAATAATCTATCAATTCCTGGCCAACCTGAAGTCTTTTTCCAACATCCTTCTGCAGCACCTGTGCTAAGCAGTACTCCATACTGGGCTCCATAGTGTCTCAGAAATACAGCAACAGCCAGAAAGCCAGAGGGCAGCAGGGCCAAAAACTCCCTCTACAAGTGTACGCAGGAGGTCGCCTCTTTCTTCGATGAAGGTTACTGAGGGCCTGGGTTTCAAAGATGCAATTCTGAGAATGGCAACAATGCACCATGTGTGTGTGGACAGCAGCTGGCAGGATATTAAAAGTCCAATTTAAATAACTAGTAATAGATGAAGCAACAAGCAGCGCTGTACAGTTGAGTCTGCAATAAATCCCAATTCAGCAGTCCATTCTGAAAGAAATGAAAAAGAACAGTATTATAGGTTAAATTAAGACTGGAGAAAAAAAAAAGATTGAAAGCATGTCACAAAATAGGTTATTCATATACAGCTGCAAAGCTGTGTAAGTCAGATACGAGCAGCATTGGTCTATTTTAAGGAATCAAACAAGGTAGGTCAGGACAAAAACCTTCTTTACAATAGCAGTTACACATCAGTTCCCTGGAAGTTTTAGTGACGGTAAATTTGTGGCTTAAAGCAACAGCTGATTAATAATCAGTATTATTGCAACTACCACCACCCACCCGAAAAGGTGGGGACAAAACCCTTAAGCAGGTCACCAGGAAAACCTATCTACTTCAAGTGAAAGCAGGAAAAGGTGTGGATCCTGTTTTGACTGCTGGCCTTCAGCAATCAATGTCATCAGCTGGTCAGCAAGATAATGCACTAACACAGGGCTCCGGGAATGCAAAATGATCAATTTTCAAAAACTAGGTGCTCAAGCTGTTTCCAGGCTGAATTATGTTACATCCCAACTACACATGTCCAGGAAACAGCACTCACTGGCACACTCTAAATGCAGTTCTGACAACAAAGGCCACACACAAGGAAGGTCAGGCCAGACTTCGCTGCCACTCAGAGGCGCAGCATCACCTTAGAAGCTTTCGGCTTATGCAAAAAAAAAATCATTACTGTATGTTTAGGTTCTGGTTATGTTCTTGAACCCTAGGAACTCTCTTGTCCCCTTCACTAGGGACCATTTTTTGTCCCTGTATCTGCAGCCAAATGAATCCCTCCAGGCATGCAAGGAACAGACAAAGGGCCGGTCCTCCACCTTCCCACACACCAGGGCTCCTGGCATCACCATAGTGCTTCCTGAAGCACTCCCTCATCACAGGTTAGCTCTTTTAGGAAGTGGGTGATAAAAACCCAGGGTGTCTTTTTGTTTCCTGGCTAATAATACCCAAAGCTAGAAATATGCCCTACTTTTTCCACCAACATGAGGAAAGCAGGTCAAGCTCAGAGTAAGGGAAGAGGTTGTGTAGCAGACACCTGGTTCAATAAACAACTGGAAGGAAGCTGCAGGCGTAAGTTCGCTAATTGGAAGCACTGGGGGCAGCAAATCTAAATACCTTCTGTTTGAGGAAATAAGACCTTCACAAAGGGCTTAAGAGAGCAAAGTGGACCTGATAGCAGATGAGATGCACACAGTAACTCCAGCCTGGAAACAAAAGCACCCTTTGCACAGCAGACTATTCAATTCATTACCTCACACCCATCTTCGTTGGTCACATCTTACCACCACCAAGCAAAGCATCTAGATTCAGCTCTGAGGGCTTAAGCTTCCCTAACCCCACAAGCATTGCCACATATGTCCCAACTTCCCACACTGGTTGTGCAGAGTCACCGAGGTCTCCTGCAAGTCCCTCCATTCCAGGCAGCCAATTCAAATCCCTGCTGGTTGATGGGCATCAAAACTGGTTCTGTAAACCAATGGACACACCTCAACCAACTGCCAGGCAAATACAACTTTCAGCCAGAAGGGATTGCTCATGTTTGTACACTAAACTCCCTCCTCGTCCCCAGAGCAGCAAGGAAGCCTTGGCTGCTTCTGCACACACAGCACCTCAAGCTCTGAGTTAGTGCTGTGACAGATTATGCTTGTGACCCCTACCCCAATCTAAACCATCTCACGGACACATAAAACTCCCACCATTTCGTTTCAAGTCACCTCAGGTGGGATTTGATTTTAAATTCTGAAATTGTCAACACCCCCTCCAATCAGTACTCTTAAACACCTTTTTTCTTTCTAAAAGAAAGTTCCAAACTAGAAGGAAGCATTGACTTTTTTATTGCAGTTTTTACTGATGCTACAGTTTCTCACTTGGTCAATTTAGCATCAAACCTGAAAGAAGTACTCTTCAGATGAACTTTCCCATCCTCAACCAAAATAGTTCATGACATGGCACTCACTCCCATGGCAGCACAGGCACAAAACCAGAGCCCTTCCACAACTGTACAAACACAGCAGATGCTTTCATCCAGGTCTCCCTGTCTGCAGCTTTGAATACTGGCCCCTGCCCTGCCCTCTAGCACAGGCTGGTCTCACTCTTTGCTGCAGACAGTTCACTTAAGGGAGACAGTCTTACACACAGCAGTGTCTAAATATCCCATAGAAGGACTTTCACATAGTAGGGAGGCATTTCACTGGACACCTCGCTAGCATGGAGCTACTGGAGAAGAGACAGGCAACTGGTATTAAACTGCTACCACATTCTAGCTGAAATCCTTCAAGTTAGCTGAGCAGTTTGTTTCTGGCCTCCAGAAGCTGCACACATGTTCAAAAGGGGATTCATGCTAAACTGGATAGATAGTGAAGAAAGTTTAACTGCTTTTAAAATGGAAATGCAATACTTGCTTAAACTTGAAAATTCAGATTACAAAAGGGTGTGAATGAGTGCTAGTTACCACAGAATAGCCATTTTTTATTAACATCACACAGAGGCAAGTCTCAACGCGTACAGAAACCATTAGCTGGCCATAATGCCATGAGAAACGAGCATTCCAAGTTTCACGTCTGTCTTCTATGTGGTTTTCAATAAAGAGTTTATAAGTCTCTGCTTATAAGCACAGAAACAATCTTTAAAGCAAACTAATGTAAATAAATTTCTCTCCACTTTCCTTGCTTTTTTTAAGCACAATAAAGGAAGGCAAAGGATAAAAATCATGCACTATAGAAGAACACATTTGTTCATAACCTTGAGGACTGTAGTCTAAAGAAGATCCACTCTATATTGTGGCACCACTATCAGATGCACACAGGGAAGAAGAGCCAGAGACATCTTTGAATCCTGGGGAAAACAGTAATAGGAAGCCAAGAGGAAAAACTCAATGTGGCTTGCATCTACCAGCTAACAGGTGTTTAAGTTGCACTTTTCTTAAAAAGTTTTCCTACACATGTTAGGAAGTCTGCTGATTCCCCTCTTCCCAAAAGGAGGAAGTGGAAAAAACACCACCTGGGAAAAACAATACTCAAGTTGACAAAAAAACTAACTTGCCAGACAATGAAGCATATGGCTGCTGCAGCCCATCAAGTCTGCAATCATCTGGGCAGATGCTCCCCACCTAAGTTTTGAAAAACACAAAGCCACAGTCTCAGCCTCAGTGTCTACTTCTGTCCTGGACTTTTTGGGTAGCCAGTGTTACAAGATATAAACAACTTTGGACAGGGATTTGAGTACAACCTCTTCCCATAGGAGAACAGTCATGCAGAACTCAAACTCAGTGGCACAGGTCCTGTGTTTGGAGCTCCTCCAAGTTTTGAGAATGGTTGCCAGTATAAGCTCCACAGCAAGAGTTTTCTCCAATCATCCTCCAAGCCTTGTAGTCTGCCCTCAAAGAGACAGACTAGGCTCAACACGTAGGCAAAATAATCCAAGAGAAAAAGCTACCCTAATTCTGTCATTGAAAAAAAGTTCTTTGTTTCACTAATAAGCCATCAAAACTGTGTGCTTCATAACACCCAAATTTTACATCAACAGCTATCCAGCAGAAAGCCACTATACAAAGGTTTATTTTTAATGCCACCTTGGAGCTCAAAATGATGAATGTAAAGCAGAAAACTGACAAAGACTTAACAGCCCAAAGTTACCTAGCTTAGATACTACCATCATAACAGCACAAAAGCTGATACAATTCACAGTAAAGCAACTGGCTCAACACACAACACATAGAATAAATTACTCTAAACAATAATAAGGAAATATTTGTTACCCAAGAGGCTCTGGCAATATTAAACTGGGTACCTAAGTCAATTAATTTTTTTCAGCACTTAGGAGAACCACTGACCTCAGACTAAGTGAAAGTGCATGACTTGCAATTCTCAAGTAAGACTTTATCTTAGGATAACTTCACAGGAAATTTTGAATCTTCTTCCTCTTGCAAGGAAGGGAACCTGAAGCACATAAAAATGCACTATTACTTTCTTAGTGTCCTGCCTTTCCTTGGGAGCTCTTTCAATATAACTATGACTTTAAAAATCATGTTCCACTCTCTTCTGCTCTAGACATCAGGTTACCATCTTTGTCATGTTGCACTTTCGTCATCTTCATTTGCCAAAATGTCAATGCAGTCCATACCTCTCTAGACAACTGCTCCAGACACAAGCATGCAGAGACAAGCCTCTTGCTGCCACTCACAATCACTGGAGGCCACAGCCAGCACCACTCAATAACCAGCTCTTTCCAGTCATCTTCCTGAAGGTATCTCTGGACTTCCAGCCAGTGAGATTAATTTGTAACCCACTTGTAAACATGACCACACTCCTTTGGTGGTTTTTTTTCTGTGTGTGCATGGTTAGCTGTAGCCCAACAGCTGTAGAAATAACATAGCAACGCAATTTTACCAATAAGTCTCCTTCGTAAGTCTCAGAATCTAATTGCACCATCACTTCTGTTTAAAATTAGTTCAAAGTATATTCGACAGACTTCTGCCAGCAACAGAACTCTGATCCTTCAGAAGATCTCCACCCCGGCCAAATGGAGCAATTTTTTTCAAATATGAAAGCAACCAGGTGTCCATCTTGCAGTAGCTCACCACTTCTGCAAGGTGGGCAGTGTAAACACATAACCAACTTGGTTTGCCAGCCAAGCCCCCTTGGGCAAGAAATTCAGAGCTATTAGAACAGCACCTGGAAACCATGTACTGCAAAGACTAAGTAGAGACCTCATCAGCAAGGCAGTGTCAAAGTACAGTTCTGCAGGGTGGAAGTTCTCAGCCCTCTGTCCACTTCTCTATTTTTGCTTCCACCAGTACAGCTATACCCTTCCCAGAAGGGACTGGTGTCAGGCCTCTAAGAAGTGTTACAATCACCAAGCACTCAAACAAACCTACTCTTCCCTCGAGTGTGCAAGCAGCCGTGAATAAAGCAGCTCAAAGTGTTCCTGCTCATTCAAACTCTGAGAGAAGGAGGTGGCATCAAGTGTCCTACTTGTAGAAGAAAGCAGCATTTTTCTGGAGCCAAAGGGAGTTTGTAGGAAACACCTATCAAGCAACCGACAGATGGGCTCTCCCCATTGTACACCTGCATCCATAAGTAGGCAATAATGTTTCTTTAGTGCCAGGGAATATTACACCATCACTGTGATTGTTTTAAATCAGTAATTAGTGTTGCCCTGTACTTGAGCCTCCCCCAATCCAAAGATGGTATCTGAGATTTCCAGACTGACAACTCATGCTTTTCTAATTAGCTGGCGGGACAGCCCCGTGCTTATCTCCCCGTGCCAAGTGTCTCTGGGGCACTTGATGCACTCCTTCCACGCCCCATCCAGTAACCTTAACTGTCCTCAGACAGTGCCAGTCCAGCCTTGCTAAGGAAAGCACTGCCGAGATGGATGCAGTTTCTTCTCCAGAAAGTCTTCTTCAAAGGAGGGTTTCTTTGTCTTCCCACAGCCCCGGCTGCACTAAAGCAGTGTAAAACTCTACTGCTGCAGGCAGCTTGTCCTCAGAAGAGCCAGGTCTGGCTGAAGGCTTGCTAGGACTCTGCTAAATACTGGCTGATCTTCCAGCTTGCCAGGAGTATGTTAAGGGGTTCATCATCACAAGGACAGACAGCAAGCAATCTACAGCAGGGCACAACTCCACTGCCATCAGGAAAACTGAAACAGATTTCTAGAATGAAGACAGCTGAAAGATTTCCAGGGCTGAAGCTAACTATGGCCTTCTCCCCCACACACAAACCTTCTAGGCCAGGTGCTGGCTGTGAAAGTTGCATTACCTAGCCTGGGTAAGATGAGAGATAAGCTTCAGATAACAGAAATTCTTATGCTTCCACTAAAGGTTTACATTGCTGCCTGGGTAACTGAACACCTCACACAGAGCTACCAATTTCAGCAATGCAACAATCTTCAAAAAAATCTCCTCAGTAATGAAGCTGCAGCAAATCAAGACAACTCACAGGTCACCTCAATGTGACTCCAATACTCTATACTAATGAAACCACTTTTCAGAGTGGGAGAGTACCCTTCCAGAGTAGGATAGAAAATGAGATGAGCTTTAACATCTTTTTTCCTAACACAACCCCTCTCTGAAATTAGTTTGGTTTTAACTTTGTCTGAGACAAGGACAAGTCTGGAATGAGCTTTCAAGGTCTCCTTCCTTTTTAACAGTTCAAGTGCCAAGACACAGCTCAAAATCCTACAATGGCAGGAGCTGCTCTCTGTGGACTCCCTCTTGTAGACATCTTAGTTCACGGTTCCAAGGAAATGTACTACAAGCAACTTATTAGGGGCCTATGGCACCAGTGGTGGTGGGGACTATCATCATAACACTTAATTCTGTGAACTGTACTCGAGTTTTGCGTTTATGTGTCCTCCCTGTCCCTTACTCTAGAGGCCTAACCTTACCTCAGAGCCTGCAGATTGCAGCTCTGACACTGTGGGACCCTGGCACACAGAGCACACAGCACTGGCTCTACAACTTCCAGCTTGGCTCTGCAAGGTGACCTAGCCAAGGGTGCACGAAGTTCCCCCGAAGGGGCTGTTGTGGCATCCCCAGAAGAATGGAATTGTCATCAGTCCCCTTTCTACAGCAACTAGGAGAACAGAACAAAATTTTTCAGTCACATCCTAACCTTCTCCTCCACAATCCAGCAGTAATATTGGATCATCTGGAAAAAACAAGGGAAGAATAGACTTTCACCTGTAGCCTTGTGGGTAAAATGCTGAGCAAGGTTTGGAAGCAGAACACTACTGAGAATTAGGGCAGTGACCCATCATATCTTGCAGTTTGCTGGCAGAACAAGTGGCTTCACAGAACACCAGAATCTGGTAATCACTCTTTGCATTGTGATTGATGAAGTCCCTCGGGCTAAGATTACTAATTTAGGCAGTCCTGAAGATGGAAAGCATCTCCTTCGTGTACATCACTTGAAAAAAAAAAAAAAAAAAAAAGAAGTATAATACCACCTTCCTATTTTTACAGGCAGGTATAGGGCAGGAATTCAGTGCCTTCCCCAGAGTCACTCTAAAGCAAGTCTCCAGTGGCAGTGGTAACCAAGGGTGAGCTAACACCTTCAGAAAAGAAAAAACTGATACCATCACATGCTGCTATAAGATCCAAATAACTGAATTTTAAAGAGAGTAGTGGGTTTGACATAAATTTCTTACTCCAGTCCTCCAGGACCTTGCTATTCCTATTGATATATAACTGGCTAGTGAAACAGAAGTCAGTTTTTGTGTAAAAGTCCAAGCCAGAACTACCCTGGAAGGAAGTACTTGAGAGACAAGTGCTTATAGTAAAATGACAGGTTGGAACACGAAAATAATAAAGAAGATGAAACCTTGGGTGCAAGCCCTCAAGGGACACTGGCTGTGGGATGCAACAGCAGAAGTCTGCAAGTCAACAGTTTTAGAAAAAGGTTATTTTCTTGGCCTCCCTTCACACTTCCCAGCTAATACCCAACTCTATTCCATTACTCTAAGCACAAGTTTTTTGCACGGCAAAACAGGGGTCTTTGCTTACCCCTGTTCTCCAGGGCTGCCATGGAAACTCTTGGCCAAGGAGAGGATAACTCAGCAGCAGCAGGATTTCAACTGCTGACAGGCAAAGGGGGCCTGGGGGCTGGCTTCTACAGCCAGCACCTAGAATCCATTCAGCTCCAGGGAGGGGAAGGAGGGTTACCCTCTGCACTCAGGTGTAAACAGATTCTACTCAGCCTGGCACTTGCAACTGCACAGAAGTGGATGGCTGAAGAAATCCCTCAGCACAGGCTGCAGGGGAGTGCAGAAAGCCACCATGACACTTCAAGGTATATAAAACAATGGGTGAAGGAAACACAGGGCAAGGAGGAGCAGAAGGAGGTTTTATTTGACAGCACCATGAATTGGGCTGAACCCTAGTAACAGTGGAGGGAACTTCTGGCCTACAAAACCACCTGCATGTAGCAGGCAGAGACACACCTGCAATTCCTCCTTTCTGCTCAGCAGCAGTTTGAAACACCTGTCAAAATTTGACTTTATTTTGATCAGACCACTGCCTCAGCAAATTACTGTTGGTTCAATCTGGCTTTCTGAAATATCTTGGAATCTAAAGTATCTGCACGCGAACTGTAAAGAAAGGGCCACAGACTAAGCCTGAAATACTGAAATGCTGTATCAGGGACTGGCCTGATTAGGCTGTTTAGTCTGTTACCCTGTTGGCTGTGGAAACAAATTAGAGATTTTTTAAACCTTCCCACTCATTAAAGAAACTAATGATGATGACGCTTCTCTAATAATTAATTTTGTGGCTCCTACTTGGCATACTTGTTTCTGGATGCAGAATGGACATCTCCCTCCTTGCAGAGCCAAACATGCAGAGATTTGATTAAGGGGCAGAACAGGAAGCCAGATGAACTCAGACACTATACATGAAGTGAGATCAAATCTCTTGGAGAACACCTGCAACCTCTCGGACAAAACCCATTTGCTGCCCTTCTACAACTTGAACAGTTACAACTCCATCCAGCTCATTTGGGTTTTGTGGTGCAGCTTTTTTCCAGGTGTAAGAGTGCTAAATGCTGTCAAAGAGAGAAGAAAGAACTCTCCCATGTACGACAGAGCCAGACACCAGTGCAGTGCAGAACACCAAGGAACATGTATGTGCTCTGCTCCTCAGAATCCCACTGTGCAAAGCTCATAACCAGCTCACATCATGCTTTCACACAGCTTTTAGAAATGGTAACAGGTTGGGTCCAATGGACAGGATCCAAACCACTGAATGGGCTCTAAAGAAACACGTACTGCAAGTTTCAACACTGTATAATGTGATGGAAATGGAGCAACTGAGCAAAGCACAACATGGACACCATCAAAGAGTGAGGTAAAGCTAAACCTGCACTTCACAGTCACATCAAGGAAAGAAGCCTCCCAGTCAGACTGCTTAGAATTTACTCAAGTCATAGTCTGAAGAAATTAATCGACACGGACAGTCTGTTTTATTCACTCAGGTGACAGACCTTTCTATACTAGCCAGCATTTTCTCCACTGCACTGGCAATCACTGCTCCAAGGTGTGCTGGCGCTGTCAGAATCCAGAAGAACAACTGCCAGCCAAGGAGGTGTGAACAGCAGCAAGCTCCATCCAGGCACACCAACAAGATTTCCAGCCCTAGTCTAGGCAAGGTCTGAGATAATGAAACACTCACGGTGACACATGAGCCTGATCCAAAGTCATCTGAGGCCAGAAGGGACCTGTAATGGCAGTCCACAAGCTTCAAAGCCACATTACTCTCAGAAATCCACGTCTGTTGAAACTGTGAGGTACATGCAAGGAAAGTCACTACTTCACCCATCTAAACATTTCTTGTCCAGCCTCTTGAAACGTCTTCTGACCTGCCCCTGACACAGAAGTTGTTGAGGGCTCCTCCTCTGTAGAGGACATCTTGCCCTCATCCTCCTCTGTGATGCTGTAAATCACTACAGAAGTGGCCAGACTTGCTGTCAACTCTCATCCTCTTAACATCCAACAGCCCTGACCAAATTGCCTGATGGATAGAGAAGGATTGATTAATATGGGAGAAACAGGGAAATTTCATTTCAGTTTCACTTTTGCTGTTGGTTTTCTTAATACCTAAGTTGTAGCATAGATTCAAGATTCCTACAGAACTTCCAAGATGCCTGGAGGACCAACTCATTCAGTCATAGGCACTCTCTACAGCTGTACTTCTGGGGAACATCACGTGAACTAGAGAAATATTTCCACCTCCAAAATCTGCTGCTCTATCACTTTTAACACCACTTGTTATCAGCTAAGTGAAGCAAGGCTGAAGTGTATAATGCCATGGCATTTTTCTTCTTGAAACAGAAAGTTCTGAAGCTCCTTGACAAATTCTAAGGACTTCACAGGAATGTTGCAGGCATCAGTATGAAAAAGATATATTTATGTTGGCAACAATTAAAAAAAAAAAACAAACAAGTGAGACTATGAAATACAGAGAGAATCACCCATGGTGACATGTCATTCCTCTGTCCCTCTCGTAACTTCTAGGCTTCAGTCCCACCGACTGGGTTCAACAGAGAAAACAAGCAAAGGCTCAGCTTTGCCAAGCCCAGGAATGCAGCACAAAGGCTTGCTCCACACAGCAAGCTGTGTTGCCACGACAAGGAAGCCCCTGAATATGACAATACTGCAGTTCCATTCTGCACTTGGGTGTAGTCCTTTACTTGAGAAAACTGACTCCTATTGCAAGTTCTCAAACATACCCTTTCTCCAGTGGCAAGCTTCTCAAATCCAATTCAGAATCCCACATGGAAGCAAATACTTGCACTTCCGACACCCTTCTGAGAACTATCTACACACTACTGATCTAAATGACGGATATATGTCTCCACGTATCAAGCAACAATACTTTGATTTGTCTTCAGCAGTGCCCAGGGAGCATCAAGAGGGGCACAGAAGAAAGATGCAACTGCTCAAAAGATGCAGAGAAATGGGCTACACTGCCCAGCAGTGGACTAAGTGGACTAAGACACATTTGTCTCTGATGCTGGCATAAGTGCTGGGCTGGAGACCACATCCCTGCTCTATTAACACTAGCTTGGCAGATGCTACTTTACTTAACCCTAGTCTCCTTTACTAACACTGATTTATGCAGCCAGTCCACATGGGGCAGAGATCTATTGCCCAGAACAACCCACACACCTGGGGAGCCTCTGTGCTACTCCACCACAGGCTTCCCAGACCACCCTGAGCCTGTTATCCTACCTCATTTTCCCACATCCTTCTCAAGCGGCTGTGCAGGGCACTGGGGAAGGAGGCAGCCTTTCCCCTCCTTACCAGTATCTTTAGACACATATCATTAAAAATGCCTTAACCAGAGCCCACACAGGCCTGTAACGTGCACAATTACATTTTATTTACTCAGACTCAGTATCTCTTCGAAGCATTTCTGCAGGATTTGTCTGATGACCAACCCACCTCTTCGCACAAACTCACAACTCTGACCCAACTTCCATTAAAAAGGCTGCCAGAAATAAACGAAGCAGAGCACGGCACGTGCACAAAGCGGCCAAGCACAAGGGCTGAACCCACCCAAACCACACGATGCTTTCGGGAGCACAGCAGCCTCAAGCGTTAGCAAAGCTCCGCGCCGCTGGCTGAGCGCGGCACGGCCGCGCCTCCCCCCCTTCGCCGAGCTGTTCGTTCCGGCGGGGACCCCCGCCGGGACCCCCTGCTCTGACACGGCCCCGGCACCGCTCCCGCACGGCCGGTGCTCGGCGGCCCCAGGACGGGGGGGCCGAGGGGCGGCCCCGCGCCAGGCCCCGGCAGCCCCCGCATCCCGGTGTAGCCGGACCGCCCTCCCCTGCCCTTCCCGAACCGCGCCGTTGTTCGGGAGAGCCGGCACCGCGCTCCGCCCGGCCGGTGCCGCGGACGGGTCGGCCCCGCCCCGAACCGCGCTCCCCGCGGTCATCCGGCGGCGGCGGCACCGCACACAAAGCCCCCCCCGGCCGCGCTTCTCCCCGCAGCCCCCCCGCGGTGCGGGCGCGGGCGGTACCTGCGAGGCGGGGGCCGGGCGGACGCGCTCCCTTCTCCCTCTCGCGTCTCCCTCGCTCAGTGCCGGCGGCGGCGGCGCCCGCTCCGCTCCATGGCCGCGCGCGCGCCCCGCTGACCACGGGAAGAATGGGGGACCCAGTGCGCACGCGCCACCCGCGCCCGCCCCGCCCCGCCCCGCGCGCCGGCGCGGCACCGCCCTGCGGCCGCTGGTACCGCGGTGAGGTCAGCGCGCGCCGTGCGCATGCGCGGGGGCCGTTACCGCGCGCCCAGTCGCCATGGAGACCACGCCCGCCGGGAGCCGAGTCGGTGAGCGCGGGCAGGCGCGTTCCCGAGAATGCCGCTCGTGTTCCCGGGAATGCCACGGCGCCGTCCCCGCTGACCAAGCACTCCAAGCACTGCCGCGCCCCCGGTTGCTGCTCTGAGCAGGGACAGGCCGCACCGCTTTGAGAATCCCCCTCGCTGCGCGCGGAGAGCGTGAGGGCTCGGTGCTGCCGTGCGGCTGTGGCCGCGCACTGCCCTCCTTTGGGAAGGCCCCAGAGAGGAATTGTTCCACAGAAACACCGAGTAGCTCAGGCTGGAACCTCAGCGGGACACCCGGTCCAACCTCCCTGCTCCAGCAGTGCCATCTCAAAGCACATGGCGCAGTATTGTGCCATTACAGCTCTGGAGTGAGAGAAACTCCTCATTGTCTCTGGACAAGCTGTTCAGTGCGCAGTCACTGCACGCTAAAGATGTTCTTCCTCATGTTCAGGTGGAAATTCCTGTGCATCAGCTTCTGCCCCTTGCCTGTTTTGTTGCTGGGCAGCACCGACCAGAGCCTGGATCAATCTTCTTGACATCCCATTTTCGATATTTATACACATGGATAAGGTCCCCTCTGTCATCTCAAGGCTGAGCAGCTCCAACTCTTTCAGCCTTTTCTCATACCACAGATGCTCTAGTCTCTTAATCATCTTTGTTGCCCTCCACTAGATCCACTCCATGTCTGTTTTGTGCAGCCTTAGTTAAAAAGCTGCATTTAAGACTAATTATTTTTTAATTAATATCTAATTCATTTAAGATTAATTCAACTAATTCTTTCTCCTTCATGGAAAAATTTGCAGTACTCCCATTCTATTACTGAGGTGAGAATGGGAAATAAATGCCCTGTGCAGAAGCTCTTTACCAAGATGTATTTGACCATCTTGTTCCCTGGGTTCATGACTGCTTTTCTCCTGTTGGTTGTGGGGAGTGAACCTCTGTGTCCCCTCAAACCACCACTGTCCTCGTCCTCTCTGCTGCTGAAGGAAGGCAACTGGCCTCCATAACACTGCACTTCCCAACAAGCACTGAGCCTGAGCCATCAAAATATGGGAGAGCTGAATGTGGAACAAATGATTGATTTTCATTCATAACTTTGGGAAATAAACATGCCCGTTTCCTTGGCTCACCACTCTGGCACAGCAATGACTTTTGGCAAGCCCCCTCCAAAAAAATCCTAGGTTTTCCAGTTTGCTCCTTTGTGCCATCAGATTGCAGAGCAATACCGAACTGCTGCTTTGGGTGAAGCCATCGGCACAGGCTGAGTGTCTGGAACAGGCTGCACAGATGTCAAGAGAAAGCTGGGGATATGAGTGCTTAAAAGGATGCCAGCTCTGAGCAAACTGAAAGCAGGTGATTACAAACCAGCTTTAGAAATTACCATGGCTCTCACCCCCAGGCAGTAGCTAATCTCCTGAGAGCCCTGACTGGCTAAGCACTGCCCACAGCAGAGACACAACAGCTCTGCTTCGGCACAGCCCGTGTGCCTGAGTGTTTCCCCTCCCTGGTTGGGCAGTTCTGCAAACAGGACTCCTCCAGTGGTTTGTCCTTCTGTTCTGCAGTCTCCCAACAGCAGCTGAGGACAAAGATCATGGGTACATTAAAAAAGGACCAATCATTCCACTTAATCTGGATCTGCTAGAACTACAGGCAAAGTTCTCTCAGAGAATCTAGATCGTTCCTGCTCTGTTCCCAAAATACCTTCACAAAATACCTTGCTCATTTTGAGCAAGAAAATGAGATAAAATCTGAATAATAGTAAGTTAAGTAAATTATGATAAGCAGTATTTTGTTTAGTTTTAGTAAGAAATCAATAACTTTGTATCACACATTTGCCGTGAATTTATTCTCTTCAGTATTACAATAAAGAGGCATTTACTTTGGAGATGTCCCAAAACTGCCTTCTGATATAATTGTATGTTTGCCTTTTTTTCACAGATTCTTACTTCTGGTGATTCTACATTCACTCTTTGGCAGCCTAAAGCTTTGTAAAGAAATGCTGATAAATGCAGCTGGCATAGATTAAAGTATTTTTTCTCCCCTCCTAGGTAAAACTTGAACAGAAAATATGGCTTTCATTCTCTCTTTTGTTGCAAGGGTTGAGGGGACAACAGCTGCACAAAACTTAGAAGCTTCCTTGTTGTGCAACTGACAGATTGTGGACATTGGTCTTTTTGTGTTTTCTTCATATTTTTATTTTAAAGCAGGTGAAGTCTGCACAGAAATAAATTTGTCACATAATCAGCTCTAATGTTTGGATTTTTTTCCTGTTATTAGATGACTTTTTCCTTGCTCCCTGCAGAGACTTTTAGAACAGGTTATGCCTATATTCAAGACAACCAAATTGTCCATGAGCAGCAGCACTAATGATGCCTGGTTTCTCACAGGTCTCTGTTCTTTGTCCCTCTAATCCGCCCTGCTCTCTCAGCAGCCCTACCTTCCTTTGTGTGTCCTGTGCCACTCCCCTCCAAGGGTGTCTTGAGGTGACTTTATGATGCTTGTATCCCCAGATCGTCTGTTCTGTTAGTGTTAAAGTTGTGCAGCTTTAACACTAGTTCCAAGAGTAAAGGGGGCAGAGAAGAGGTGCAGCATTTATTATCAAAAACTGCACTGGCTCCCCCACATCCTTCTCACAGACTGTGTTGTCTGCAGTGAACTGCAGGAGAGAGCTCTCTTTTACTTTTTGGTTAGTTTTTCTAACCAATTGAAGCAAAGAAGTTCCCTGGACTGCGTTTTTCCTCCTTTTTCTTAGAATTGTTCAAACCTGCTCTGGACTGAGAACCCAGAGGAGCACCAGGAGCTCACACCCGTGGCCCACCAGGCCTGGCCTGGGCCGTGGCATTTCCCAGCACCGGAGGGACTGAGAGCAGACTGAGTGAGCTGGGCTGCGACCCACGGAAGGGACGCTGCTCAATCTGTCATCTCTTCAAAGCGGTGAGAAGTTTTGCTGTATAGTATTGTTCATTTTTGTGCTGGGGAGTGCTTTGCCTGTTAAATAAACAGTTTTTTATCTCTTCTCTCCAAGGAAATATTTTTCCCCGAACCAGCTGGGGGAGGGACAGCTTAAATCTATTTCCTAGAAGGACCCTATTTTAGAGGTTTCCTCCCAAATTTGCCCTAAACCAGGAGAAAGGGGCACGGGCAGCACAGTGGGGTTAGTCCAGGGCTGTATCCCCATGCAGATGGAAGAGCAGCCTTCCATCACAAGGGATCACACCACGCCCCAGCTCCCTCCTGCCTTTCCCGAGGTCAGCAATGATTATTTCTCTCCTCCATTTCTCATGAAACTTGAGATTGTTTCCTCCCCCCTAAACACTGAGAAATAAAAAGGAGGGGGTTAGCCTGACAGTTGAATAGAAACAGACAGACAGACTGGTCACATAAGCCTCGTTTTCATTAGGAAAAGAAGTTCAAAATATATCACAACTGGCAGGTTTTCTTCCAACTTTTTAAAAGTAGGAGGTGAAAGCATTGTTCTGATTCTCACCGTTGAGGTTTCTTAACAACTAATCTCAGTATTTATTCTTGAATTCTGCCCTTGATTCCACGGTGCAGCCCCTCAGCTTTCCCAGGGCCATCACTCTGCATTAGTTCTGGCACACCTGTGACAGACCTGCACATCCATCGCCTGTGACAGCTCCCAATGGAAACCCACTGGGATGGCACGGCAGGATGCCCCAAGGGCAACCAGAGCTAAGCTTCTGGATGGAATCCAGTCTGGAGGAATAACTCAGCTTCTCCAAAGTTATGGTTAGATAACAACTGTGCTGTTGCTAAGGAGTCCTTGGGGATTCATCCTGGGGTGCAGGAAGGACTCTCTAAATGAAGGAAATGGAAATAACCACTGGAGGAGCTGCTACCATCACGAGACTGCTTGACTGGGCCTTCACTACCAGTGGCTCAGCAGCAGGCATTTGGCCCATCCATAACATACTGTAAAAAAAGGTACTTTTTAGTATGCTCTCATTTCTGAAAGATCTTCACTCACTTACCTGTCTCCAAAACAGACTAGTGCAGTGGAAAAGTCTCCTGAGAGAATACTGTTCCCAGTGAAGCTGCACCTCTCTCTCTAATCAGTCCACCTGCAAAGTACACTGTTCCTTGCTTGTTGAGAAAGGTCTGGTTGGACACAAGGAGCTGTGTGCTTATACACGTGCAAAACAAAGCGTAGCCCATCTGCAAGGTGACAAAAGAGATGAACTTATGGACATCTGCAGCAAGGACACAGAAAGCTCCAAGTAAGGGCAAAGCAAAGTCAGAAAGCTTTTTAAAATAAAGAAGCGTAAGGATAGTCTAGCTTTCAATTACCGACACTGCTCTTTCAAATAAAAACACATCAATAAAACTAGTGGGAAGCAGATGGATGGACTGGCTCTATTTCAGCAGAAACACTGACTCTACCTGAATGACCTGCTCTTCCCCTTTCCTTCGGGACCCTTTTGCACAACATCTGCTCAGGAATCTGAGAGCCTGATGCTTCAAGGAGAAATGTTTTTATTTATGAATGACAGTATGATGATGTAGCTGCCCATAACAGCAGAGGAAAGCAGTGTCAAAGCCTGGCTGTCCCTGGGTTGCTTTCCTAGAGTTGAGCACACTGCTAAGCAGACTTAGCCACATTTCCTTTATCTGCTGTCCCAACCTGACTGCTTGCATGGCTAAGGGAGAGAACAGCTTCACTTGACTTGAGGTAGCAATGCATCTCTTCCTTTACCATCTCCTGGCACTTACATCTCCTGCATACATCATCTGCACAGCCTTGTGCCATGCTGAGAAGGCTGGACTGCTGCTGGCACAAATACCGTGGGCCAACATGAGGCGAAGTCCAAGTACCCAACTTCTGAGTGCTATTGATCCCACTCTGGCACAGGTCCCCCGTGTGACTCACCTCTTCCAC